>CP092868.1:42553500-42653590 GCA_030710605.1 Cordylochernes scorpioides | reverse complement strand
AGATTACTAATGGTCTAATTCAGGAATTGCTTTTTGAATACCCCTACTACCACTTAATGCATCAAAAATATTTTGTTGAAAATTGAATCCTTTAATGACTTTTCATTGAAACTTACAAAATACTAGATTCTATAGTACTTATATGAATAGTTGTTCATTTGGGCGAGTAGTGTTCTACCTAGATTACTATTTGTTACTACTTGAATGACTCGTGATCTATTCGGCTGAGTAGTGTTCTACTTTGATAACTAAAAGCCTACTCTCTTGAATGAAGAATGGTCTTTTTTATGGTTAGTGTTCTATTTAGGTGACTAATGGTCTACTCACTTGAATGATAGTGGTCTATTCGGGTGAGCAGTGTTTTACTTTGATAACCAAAAGCCTACTCTCTTGAATGAAGAATGGTCTATTTTATGGTTAGTGTTCTATTTAGGTGACTAATGGTCTACTCACTTGAATGATAGTGGTCTATTCGGGTGAGCAGTGTTCTACTTTGATAACCAAAGGCCTACTCTCTTGAATGAAGAATGGTCTATTTTATGGTTAGTGTTCTATTTAGGTGACTAATGGTCTACTCACTTGAATGATAGTGGTCTATTCGGGTGAGCAGTGTTCTACTTTGATAACCAAAAGCCTACTCTCTTGAATGAATGGTGATCTATTTTGATGGGTGGTGTTTTATTTGAATGTCTAATGGTCTACTCACTTGAATTATTAGTGGCGTATTCGGGTAGCAGTGTTCTACTTAGATGAATAATATTTACTCTTTTGAATGAATCGTGATTTATTTGGGTTAATAGTGTTATACGAAGATATATAGTTATATACTAAGATAATGACTGAATAATTGGGATGATTAGTGGTCTATTTGGAAGAGTAGTGTTCTACAAAGATGACAAATGACTTAATCTATTGGATAATTAGTGGTCAATTTGAATGAGTAATGTTTTACTAAGATTACGGCTTTATCTCTTGAATAACTAGTGGTCTATTGGCTGAGTAGTTTTCTAATTAGATGACTAATGGCTTAATCTCTTAGATGACAAGAGATACATTTTTGGGAGTCGTGTTTTACTTGACCACTAATGGTCTACTCACTTGGATGTCTAGTGGTCTATTTGGCTGATTAGTGTTTTAGCAAGTTGACTAATGGCCTACTCATTTGGATGATCAGCTGTCTATTTGGGTGAGCAATGTTATACTTAGATCACCATTGCCCTACTCTCTTAAATGACTAGTGTCTATTTTGGTGAGTTATACTTAGGTGACTAAGGACCTACTATTTTGAATGAATAGTAGTCTATTTTGGCGAGTAGTGCTCTACTTAAATAACTGTGAATCAAATATTTTTATTATTATAAAATGACTTTCATGATTCAAAATATCTCAAAAGTTTAGAACAGCCTGTCGTTCTCTAGATCTTCTGGTAAAATGTCATTCCTATATAAGTTTAATTACCCTATTCGAATTTCTGATATGAGACCTCTATTCTCCAATAGACATATAGTTAAAAATATACTCGAGAAAAACCTTGGCATTGCGTGAGTTATTATTTTGATTGAAAATATGCATACTGGAAAACATAGTGAGTCTGAAAATGTACTTTGTGCTATATGGAATTTTTAAAATCTATTTCAATGAACTATATGAAAATAATTCTTATGTTATCTTACTAGGGGTTTGGTTTTTAGAGCAGAAATAGTATTTGAGCAAGTTTTAAAGTTTCTTATAGAAGCTCATATCCCTAAACTATATATATGTGTGTATATTCTTTATTATATATTATAAAACTCAGCGAGTATAATATATTTTTTTCTTTATTTAATTTATAGGAAAATATGAATGGTTGTATTTATATATATAACTAGCGGATGTACCCGGCTTCGCCCGGGTTTTACCCGAGTAAAGGTTTGTCTAACGAACATTTGTTAAAACAATTCTCTATAAACTTATTAAAAAAAAAAAAAGATATATTTTGATAATTTGAAACTCGTAAATTTGAATTTCTCGATAAAGTGATCATTTTTTTCCGGTCTCTGTGTGCCGTGTCATCCTGAATTTTGTCTTTCCTAATTTTCTACATTACAAAATCATCGTTTTATCTAGTGAACATTTTTTCCCGGTCCCTTGAAAAATACTCGATAAGTTGAATAAAATCATGGTCGTTTATGGAAGATGGACGAAGTTCCCGGAGGTCATCTTGGGCAAGCCCCCGCGAGGCTTTTTTATTGTCTACTTGGCACAGCTGTGTCACCAACTCTGCCCCCGCGCGCCAGAACCTTTTGACCCCTCTGCCCCTCCGATTGGTCGGTGGGTACTTGGACTGTCCATCCGGCCGGCGGCCGGAATATTACATTCTCTCGACAGGGGGTGGGGCACACTTCCTGCCTAAGCCTATCTCCGTCGCAAGGTGGCGCTGCTTGCGAGTTAAATCTACAAATCTGCAAATAACTCTAAAGATATTGAAGATATTCAAGAAATTATTTTTCAGAAACCTTCCCAGTACTATACTAAATAACTTCCCAAAGTTTCATGGCGTTCCAATGAGTGGTTTGGTCAGGCATAAAGGACACACACACACATACATTCATTTTTATATATATAGATTAAATATCCACTTCTCTCTCCCTCTAAACTTTCTTCTCTTTATTTCTTAAGTTTCATTGACCTATTGTCACTCTTGTTAAAGAAACTTTTCCTGTATTTTGTTTATCCTTTTCTCTTTATGAAGATACTGAGAAACGTATAGAAGTTATATAGTATCAAGAAAAATATATTATATAGAATTATATTTACTTGACAAAAGTCACAGTGGCTCTCTGAAATATTAATAATTAAGAAGGTTTAAAAAGGATATTTAAACTTATTTTTAATTTGTATATATTCACTCATAACTTACAAAATTAATTTGGTAATTTTATGTGTAATATTCACCTTGTAGAACAGTTTCGTTGCTACACAGATTTTGTAGCCTGACGAGGGCAAAATCAGAAAATTCTGGAATTCCATCTCTCAGCTCGTCAGCCAGACAATTTTCAAGTTCAGAAATGGCGTCAGAGACGGCGTCGACTCTTATTCTGTAATAATTGATCAGTTATAAAATATAATTGTAGATACTGGAAGAAGATTACTTACTCACAGTGTTCTCTTACGTCATCTACTGTCTGGTCTTTGTTCCAGTCACCTGTAGGTAGGAGATTGTACCAGGTCTGCATGTCCTTGTTCAGATTCTCCATGTCACACTGGCTGAAGTAGCCGTCCACATCCTCCGGGGTCATCTCTCCCGAAGCTGGAAAACAAGATATATAGTGTTAGTAGTAATTATATATTGTAGACTCTTTTGTCGACATCTTTTGAAAAGAAATCCTTTGGCGGTTATAATGAAATAAAAAATTTTGTGTTAATTTAGAGATATAATTATATAAAATAAGCACACACAGACACATATTGCATTTTGAACTATTAATATTTCATATTAATAGTTCCATATGCAATCTATCAGTAAAGAACAAAAATAACATATATATTTTATATCTATTGATCCTGTTTGTACAATCATCGAACCCACTGAAAAGAGCTAATTTAAAAATTCTGGAATTCCATCTTTCAGTTCATCAGCAAGACAATTTTTAAGTTCAGAAATGGCGTCAGTGACGGCGTCGACTCTTATTCTGTAATAATTGATCAGTTATAAAATATAATTGTAGATACTGGAGGAGAAGATCACTCATTCAATTTGTTAAATGTTTAGTACAATTTTGATTGAACTTATATTTTTCACATTAATTGGATATAAAATAAAGCTTACTTGAAAGGTTATATATATTTTAATATGGCATATATTCCCATATATTGAACATATAAGGTATCGTCTTTTATGTACTCTTGTAGAAGGGCAGAAATGTCCGAAAGCTCGAGACTGCATTAATAAAATAAAAAGAAACTCATATTCAGAAACCTATTGCATTATTTAATTTATATCTAATAGATTTAAACAAATTGATATGATATCTTGGAAGTTGAATGACAATCAAAATGTATAGAAAGATTATAGGTCGAATTCTTTCCTTCTATTTCAGGAAAACTTTCAGTACTTGGAAGGCTAAGGTCATAACCATACCTGGAGAAACTTGGATAGAGAAACTCCAATCCCTCATTTAACCACTGGGTGTAGAAAAAGTTTTTAATAATATTTTAATAGAACCGACTCAGCCTGGTCCACACACTCTCCAATACCTTAACAATTCTCGAATCTATAGAATTATTTTTTAGAAAATACTTTAGAAAACCTAGGAAAAAACTCTACTCATAGACACAATTTAAAGAGGTTGTACCTTTTAGCATATATACGGGATTCAGAAAATAACTCTGAAATATATTTGATACACAGTAATATTTTGAAATAATGAAAGCCTATCCTGACCAAGAGCACATGTGTTTATTAGATGGCAGAGCGCCATCTAGTGGAACAGAAATCTACTAAACATTGATTTAACCTGTTCTCTGGTATTTGGCCAACCCAATTTCTTGATAAATCAAGAAAAGCAATTCACGAACAGTAATATTTATTGAAGACAAACGAGATAACGAAGTGTGAACAAAATTGCCTCTCTCTGATTAAATAATAATAATAATAATAATAATAATAATAAAACAGACAACCTTCGACAAAAGAATATTCATTTCCTTAAGTGTTTTCTATGAGTGTAATTGTAGGAAAGCGTTGAATCTTTTACTTACCTAGAGAGACAATCAAAGCTACTGACACAAGTTCAATCCACATCTTTATCTATTCTGCCTTTATCTCTTTTCGCCTACTTATATAGGCTGCTGTATGGTAGGATGTTCTTTATTCACTAGGGAGGTATCAAGATACGCGAAATGAATAAAAATCGCACAGATGGTATGAATACAAAAGTGAAATATTAAACATGGATATATTAAAGGATTAAATTTCAATTTCTGGCCATATATTTTCCTTGTCAGCTGTTATTGAATAAAAAATACCCAAGCATTTTTTTCTATTCTGTAAATGATCTCTCTATGGACTCCATGCCAACTGGATATTTAAAACTAATACTATTTTTAATATGAATTATTTTGGTGTATATATATAATCTAATAAAATCATCACAACATGCAATATGAGCTGTGATATAAACTCTTTGATCTATTTTTTCTAATAAAATCATTTTAATCTACCTGAAGATTTGTCCTATATCTTCAAAAGCAACCTTTATCTCAGCAAATTTCAATTATATGCAAAGAATGGTTTGGTATAAAATTTTTGTAATAAGTTTCCGTTTTCAAATAAGAAAAAGCCAATTTTTAAATACATCTTTTTAATTTTTATTTTATAAAAAATAAATTTACTTTTCGGCAAAACTTTGTATATTTATATAACGTTAATGTGTTTTTAAATTAACTATGATGCTTGTTTAATGCGTTTTTGTCCATAATAGGAAAATAAATTTAAATGTAAACAGTGCGTTATCTTATTTTGAATTCCAATTAATGAGCTGCATATTCTATCCAAATTACTTCTAGTAGTTTAAAAACTGACAGGGATATCAAAAATTATTCATTTAATATCACTTCAGTTATCAAAACTAACTAACCTTTTACATACACACATACAAGCTTCATTCTTATAATAATAAAAAATATATTTTGCTATAAGAAGATATATTTCTTACCGAATACTATTTTTATTATATGAAGAGATTATATAGTTTATTACCTTTTTGATCTATACACTATCAAATAACGCTTTGCATACATATTTGAAAACCACGTATTTTATAAAGAAAAGCAAAAAGAAAAAAAGGTTCCAGAATACAATTCTCAATATGAAAGTTAAAAAAGTCTGTTAAGATATCTTTTCTTAACTGAATGAAGGCCGTTTTCCAGAGGACTGTAAATTCTGATGTTATCTAAAGTGACACCCTTATGGTGTTTCCAAAGCCTCTGCAAGTTTGATGTTATCTAAAGTGACACCCTTATGGTGTTTCCAAAGCCTCTGCCAAAGAGAGAATAAAGGCACGACCAGTACTATTCACACACACGTTTTATTTTCAAGCACACTATATATACAATCAAACATACACACTTGACCAGGCACTCTTAGTCAAATACAATAAAACATTTAATCAAAAATAATAAAATAATCCCCAACATTCCTCCCCGAGTTGATGGGTCACATCAATTTCCATCATTAGCTAACACGGCAGCTAGTTCTTTTAATTGATCCTGAGCCAGATAGAAACGTGAACGTAACTGTCGTGCAGCTCCTACAAAACTTGTTCCTTGATCACTATATAGCCGAGTGCAATGCCCTCTTCGCGCTACAAATCGCTTGAAGGCCGACATGAAGGTGGGCGTAGAGGCATCTGTGACCAATTCAAGATGTACGGCTCGGGTCACATAGCACACAAATAGACAGATGTAGCCCTTTTCCGTCTTTCGACCTCTACCCTTCGGACAATCGAAGGTTCACAGGTCCAGCATAATCTACACCACTGATTGAAAAGGGTTTACCCAGTGTTAATCTCTCCTTGGGTAAATCGCTCATTAGCTGGCCTTGAGTGACGCGATTGTATCGACAGCATGTCACGCACTCTCGAATGCATCTTTTCACCTGATCTTTTGCTCTCAGCATCCAATACTTCTGTCTCAATGTGGACAGCATCAGGTGCACACTTCCGTGCAAAGTCCGCATATGAACCGCTTGAATAATCATCTGAGCCACCTTTCCTGATGAAGGCAATAGCGCAGGATGTTTTTGTTCATATGTCATAGATGGAGCCCATTTTAATCTACCGCCGACTCTAATGATTCCTTGATCGTCGAGGAACGGTGCTAAACCATAAATCTTGCTCGTGCGCTTTACTGATCCTAAAGTGGTCAAACTTCTTAGCTCTTCCCTGAAATGCTGGAACTGAATTGATTGAAGTATTCTCCGATGAGCACTTCTCTGTTCAGCTGTGGTTAAGTGCGACTGATATCGCTCCGCGCTGTAGCGGAAATTATGGCAAAAACGCAATATCCAGGCCACCTTTCGTATATATCCATTAAAGGTCGAGCTCATCTCTCCGATAGCCACCAAGAAAGGTGTTTCACTGATGGCATGAACACTCAGGAGCTCAGTGTGACTTTGGTGCTCAAACACAGGAGGCATTCTAGGCCATTCTGTTGATTCCGCTGATAACCAGGTAGGTCCTGTCCACCAGATGGAAGACTGTTTCAGCTCGGACCCCAGAATTCCTCGCGAGGCAATATCCGCTGGATTATCTCCTGTGGGAACATAGCGCCACTCCCTGACTTGTGGACAACTCTGAATCTCCGCGACACGATTGCCGATGAAAGTGGGGAGATTTCTAGACATAGCTCTCAACCAACTCAAGACTATGATAGAATCGGACCAACAGGTAGCACTCTCCAGTTTGATATTCAATTCTTCCATTATATATTTCACTAGTCTGGTCAGCAGAAGAGCCGCGCACAATTCTAAGCGTGGAATTGACATCTTCCGCATGGGAGTCAACTCAGTCCTTGATGCCAACAGTCCTACACTGACTCCATCATCAGTGGGAATTCTTATGTAAACAGCTGCCGCATAGGCGTCTTCAGAGTCATCACCGAATCCATGCAATTTTACTCCCTGGGTATTCCTTCCGAGACCCAACCATCGAGGTATTCTCAAACTTCCTATGAAAATTAGTCCATGTTTCAATCAATGATTCATCCACCGGATCATCCCAATGTAATCCCGTTATACACAACCTTTGAACCATTATTTTTCCTGTTACAAGGACAGGTGCCAACCATCTTAAGGGATCTTCTAACTTGGCGATGAAGGAAAGCATTTCGCTCGTGGTAGTCGCCGATGTATTTTCCAACGACTGAACTTCATATAAGAAACAGTCTTCACTTTGGATCCATCCCAAACCCAATGTCCTTATAACATTGGACTGTTCAAATGTAATCCCTTGTGCGCAATGTTCTCTCGCAATGTTGCCCAAAATCGTCAGATCAATTTCTTTATAATCTGTGGTTTCTAGGGCCTTGAAGGTGATTGAGGCCGGAGAGGGCTCGTTTCTTCCAGTGTCTTCCTCTTCCAAGTCTATGCTGGATTCTTCTTTCTTCATGCAAAGTATTTGGAAGATATGGCTTTAGGGCTCTTTGTTTGAGCTCTTACCTCTACATCGCTTGAAGCCCCCACTCCAGAACCCTCCACATCAAGAGGCTCTGAAGGTTGAGAATCCTCAACCGCAGACTTTTCGTCAGAATCTTCCGCTGCAATTTCTGGAACCTCTTGAGAACCCCGAGCTTCACCTCTTGAAGAATCAGGATCTGATGCTTAGGTATCGTCTGAAGGCCCAGAGGCATAGTCTGAAGGCTTAGAGGTATCGTCTGCAGGCCTAGAGCAGTCATAGGATTCCGAAATCTTCTTTAGAGATCCAAACCGCTCAATATTAGTCCTATAATCTACCGGATTCGCAATCCTTTCCAGTTTAGCACTTTTACAAGACTTTTCTGGAGACTTGTCTCCTAAATTAAGACCTTTCGCCGGAGTAGGCACTTGCCCCTTTGGAGAACTGGCCGGAGTATATAATATTGGAGTTACTACAGCTCCAGAAACAGTTTCCTTCGATACAAGTTGCATTTTATTGTTTGGAAGATATTTGCCAATTGAACCTTTTTCTATTGTTTCTCTCTTCACATAGGTGATCTGGATGGTACAACCCTGTTTAAAAAGCGTTTTACTCTCTCCAACCTTTGCATCATCATTCAACCATTTCCTTTTCTTCCGGATTTTGAGGTACAGGGCACTTAATTAAAATCGTCTACAACGATTTCCCGCCCAAAAACCATCAGTTGTCCATCTTCTTCTTCCAAAGAAATCTGAGGTAGTCCCAATCATTCTCCTTGATAGCCATCAACCGGAAATATCTTCTCATGTCGGCCAAAACTCCGAATTTATTTTCCCGAAGTTTTATTCTTATCTCAGGGATTCTCCTCAGTAGATTGGGTCTCCTCCTTAAATATCGTTTCAACGAGAGTCCGTTGCGTCCTCGACAGGAAGCGTCGTCAAATACTGGCCGTATAGGCGCAGCCTTGGATTCACACCCAAATACAGGGCGATCAGGCAAATAGTATCCTTTTACCTTAAATTCCGTATCTCCAGTTTGTCCTGCTTCTATCCCTTCTGCCATCTTTGAATCAGTACCTTGTTCTACATCTAGCTTTTCTGCCATCTTTGAATCGGTACCTTGTTCTGCATATAGCAGTCTCACTTCTTCAGTGTTCTTTGAATCCATACCTTGTTCCACATCCAGCCCTTTCTCTTCATCTGCTTCAACGGATTCTTTCTTAACTTCAGCCCTATGACTTTCGTCAACTTCTACAACAGACTTCTTCTTGGCTTGAGCCGTTACACCGTCTTCAGCAAAATGCCCTTTTACTACTTGAGCCTTTTTACTTTCTTCAACGGCAATCTGCTTGGATGTCTCTTCTACCATTTGCTCGGATGATACCACAATCAATCCCAGCATCTTCCTTAATAGAAGCTGGATCAATTCCCTTCATCAAGGTAACTCCTACAACCCTTGGCTTCTCACTCATCCCGACTTCTAAACTGCTTCCATCGCAGATCTTCAAATCCAAGTTGGGCAATCGGCAAACTCTTGTTCCAGGCAGCGAGCCCTTTTCCGAACTAGCACCATGGAGGGCTTCCGTATTTTTCTTCAGAGAGCTGAGAAAATGATTTATCTTAATTTTAAGACCTATCCACTTCAGATCATACTGGCTCACTGTATCCTTCTCCTCCTCTAGTACCTTGTAATCAATTTCCTCATCGTCCAGCATCAAATTCCAGATCAACCTATCTTCATCCTGAAGATTTGCCATATGCTTTTCGAGGAGTTGATAGCTCGTTCTTATCATATCCTCAGAAGGAATTTCTTCATCCAACTCCGCTTCTGCCCTTTTGATTAACTTGTAAATAGTCGTTCTTTGAACGGCTCTACTTCTTAATGCCCGCTTCATTCTCTAGCCTTGGTGCTGTTCTTAACTTAACCTTTTATCCCTCTTAAAAATTTCAATCACCAAATTTAAACTAAGGCTAATTTGCATATATTCGCCAAATTTCGCCGATCTACTTTGTTTAATTTTAATTTTCTTCAACTTTACCTTCTTAAACTTTCAATTCTTTGGCTCTTATCTTATCTTCTTTAGCCATTTCTTCTTTGGCCTTATAACTATGCCTCAGGCCTTATGGGTTTCAATGAACCTTGCCTTTCTTTTCGAGCTTCAGGCCTTATCCTCTGGGTGCCTTTTAACTTAATACTTCAGGCCTTATCCTCTAGGGTGCCTTTTAACTTGATACTTCAGGCCTTATCTTAAATTATTCGCCGATTCTCTTTTAGAATCCGGCTCGAGGGACCAAAATGTTAAGATATCTTTTCTTAACTGAATGAAGGCCGTTTTCCAGAGGACTGTAAATTCTGATGTTATCTAAAGTGACACCCTTATGGTGTTTTCAAAGCCTCTGCAAGTTTGATGTTATCTAAAGTGACACCCATATGGTGTTTCCAAAGCCTCTGCCAAAGAGAGAATAAAGGCACGACCAGTACTATTCACACACACACGTTTTATTTTCAAGCACACTATATATACAATCAAACATACACACGTGACCAGGCACTCTTGGTCAAATACAATAAAACATTTAATCAAAAATAATAAAATAATCCCCAACAAAGTCACTGAAAAATAGGTTCAACAATAAATGAGTTGATATTTGTTGATATAAGTTCCTTCTTGAAGAATATTCCCAACCAGTAAACTATATTTTAAAATCCTCAAATTTATTAATGTGAATAATTTACAAGGATTGTTTATTGAATAGAAAAAATACTGAAAGAGTTCGAATGCAGAATATTTTATCACAAAAAGAAAGGATAAAAAAGAATATTTCTAATTTAAGTAGTGGGTATATATCAGTTTCAGAAAAAAAGGTTCTCCCTTAAAGGGATTTCCTTGCTTTGCACAGCACTCTGGTCTATTGGAGAAGACCAGCAAATTCTGGGACGTAGTTAATCAAAATAGTGCTATGTGGAAAATTAAGGAAGACAAACTTCAGGATGACATGGAAATATATTTAAGGGAAAAACAAACCATGCATGATAAACACTTTTGGTGGAGATGCTGGGTAAATTAGGGAAGACAAACTGAAGATCGCCGAAAAGACCTAGAGGCCATGGGGGCTGTGATCTACATTTTCGGAGACTGGCTGCTCCAGGATTCCACCTGCTTGTTGAAGCCAATACTTCCCTCCAAGATGACGATGTCCCTATAGACGATACGACCACAAAGCCGCTCTTCACGCCGCAAGAAAAAGGACGCAAAGGTACTAGGGACAAAGTTCCAAGACTTCGATGGAATCCTTGGCAGAAGCACGTCAGATCTATGTCAGTAACTACAATAATTGCAAGCTGTGGGTCACAGCTCCCATAGGGAAGGAGCTTTGTAGCAAAGCATTTATTATTTTATTAGCATAGTATTATTTTTATGTTTATATTTTGCTACTCTGTGAACTTCCCTCTTTGTTTATCTTTTGTTTATCATTCATAGTTTGTTCTTGCCTGAAATAAATTGTTGTCTCCTCCCGAAGTTGGTCTTCCCTAATTTTCCACCTGGCAATAGTAATCCAAGTGGTGGACACATACAGACTGGTATCAGATAGATTAAGATTGCCCAGACTTTAGTCATAATGTTGCAAAATGGTTACAAATAAGCTGCACAAACAAACAGAAATATAGATAGCATACAAACATGAAATAATTTATATTTTAAAATAAGTGTGTCTCTTCATATTGTAAAAAAGAAGATCATTAGTTTTAACCTCTATATATTTATATGAGATCTATTGTGCGCTTTTAATTTTATTCGGTAAAAATTATTTCACTTCATTCAAGATATAATTAACAAATACATTTTAATCGTTAAAAATAAAGAAGGCATCTCCTGACCACGAGCACATGTGCTTTTTAGATGACAGAGCGCCATCTAGTGGAGCAAAAATAAACTAAACGTTTATTTAGCTTGCTCCGTGATATTTGGCCAACCCAATAAAATAAATTAAATATAGTGATGTGTAGAACGACATTTGTAAATTATACCGCATGTGTTTCTTTTGAACGAAAAATCTAAATTTATTTTAAGGAGAAATAACGATTGTTTCTAACCTTAGGGATGAAGTATGAAAAGATGAATTGTGAATAGTAAATATGAACGGAAAAATAAAAGTATACAGGGATAATGCAGGATAATTTTCAAATGTACTTCTACAATTATAAGCCGCATTGTATTATATTATAGTGATGTGTGTTTAAGTAAATACTATATGTTTTAAAGTGGTGAACATTGTCTGTAAAATTTGTTTGATTTACATTCTATATACGCGCGTAACATTGAATTCGCAACACTAAGAATTTATAGGTAAGAGGTATGAAAATCTGCAAAGAGTACCAGTATCGAACTATAAAGGATCTTATTTTAGAACAGAATACACCTATACACTGAGGGACATCGCCGTCCACTCAACATGTTGTGGGACCACCGCGGGTGGCTATGCAGATAGCAACACGTCTTGGTACTGATTCAAAAACGTGCGGATGGTGTCCGAAGGAATTCTGCTCCTTCCCTGTCAGCTATCAGCCACAGTTCATCTTCTGAACGCGGCTGTGGCAGTGCACGCAAACGGCGTCCAATTAGGTCCCAGACGTTTTCTATAGTTGAGAGATCTCTCATGAAAGACTGGTGGTCGGTTGCTATCCTGTTGGAAAATATCAATTTATAACCCATTAAAAAAGGATAGCGCCACCGGCCACAAACCCATCATTTACGTATCGTTTGGCCATCATAGTTCGAAACGAATCAGAAGTGATCTGCTACCATAGGCGATAGATTCCCAAACCATAATGCCGCGTTGTCGTGAGATGTCGCGATCCACAGATGCGACTGTCACCAAGACGTCACCAAATATTTATTCCGTGACTACTATTGTTGAAAAATAAGTGAGATTCATCTGTGAAAACTACCCTGTTCCATTACATGAAGCTCTATCCCGACAAAATTACAAATGAAAATGTCTGTGCCCATTGGGTTAATGGGAGTCTTGTTAATGGGCGCCATAAGTGTAGGCCGCCGGCCATCAATCTGCATATAATGGGTCTGGTCGAAATAGGAGAATCGAGAGTGTCCTGCATATCCAGAAATTTAGCGACAGAAGTGGACTGTGTGGCCGCCAACGCCATTCGGCGGATGCATCGTTTTGTCGGGATGACGTCACTCTGGCTACACCAGCACCCCTCAATCGTGCCACATTTTCTTGTTTCAACTATCTTCGCCATTGCCGGTGTACTGTGGATGCGTCGAGGTATTTGTCCGTAGAGATTTGACGTTTGGACTAACCGGCCCTTCTGAGTCCAATCAATATGTTTCTCGTAAAATCATTTATCGGCTGGAACTGCTTTGACTGTCGGCAGCCTGGCATTCTCTTCTACTCTAAAGATTTTCTCCGAATATTATACAAATTTTCAAATGCCTTTCCTTTCAAAAAGATACGTGCTAATATTATCAATTTTACAAAAGGTCTTTCTCTTATATTTTCATCAACATGCGCCGGATATAGATGCGCAATTTGAATTTTCTCATATAAACTAATTACATTTTTCTCAAATAAAAGTTGCAATTAAAATGTATGAAGTAGTGATGCCTCTTATAAGAAGTATAAATGATTCTCACCACGTTTTTAAGTTCGATAAAAGTAGATTGTAGCTTACTGGAATCTGGTTTATCATAACACGGTATTGTTGTTCTCGTTGGTCGAGATCCCATGACTGTTAGAAAGTATGTAGAATCGATGGATTCAGAATGGTCATACAGAACGATGTACTGGATATAATCGACCCGCTATCACCAACAGCCGAGAAGACCGACATGTTACCTTCATAGCTTTAATGGATTGTATAGCCACGTCATGAGCTCTGAGTCGAGAAATTAGGTTGTTTGTAAGTCAACAAGCGTCAACGAACAGTTCAACGACATTTGAATCAGAATGGACTGTCAATTCGGTAACCATAGTTTCGGCTATCCATGATGATACATCACAGATATAAGCTCTTTCAATAGAGTGATCAACGACGAACCTGGACGAGATATTAGGTAACCTTGTGTTTTAAGACGAATATAGGTTGTGTTTTCAGCCCCATGTCGTACCAGCATTGTAATACTGGCATCTCACCTTGAGTGGTGGTAATGAGAGCCATTAAATATAAATCTTGGTCACCTCTTGTTAGCATTCCTGGCACTTCAAATAGTCTCCGTTACATTTCTGATGTGCTAAGTCCAGTGGCAATACTATTTATTCCAAACCTGGGAATTTCCACTTTTATAAGCAGGCTAATGTAAAACCGCATGTTGCTGGTATCGTATTGACCTTCCGACATACAGAAAATGTTCTGCTGCTGCCTTGGCCAGTACGTTCTTCTGATCTTTCAACACTAAAAACGTCTGGCCAATGGTTGCTGAGCGATCAGCTCATCACGAAAGAGTGAGAGAGTGAGAGAGAGATTGAGATTGAATATATTTTATCAATCCTACATATAATATTATATAGGGTTAATAGGAGAAAAAAGGTAAAATATTATTTTCATCAGAGGAATCCCACTGAGGGTCGTCTGGTATGATGTCACGTCCTGAAGTCGGACAGATCGGACTTCTCCTCGACATGTGCTATTGCCATGTCGAGGAATTGCTTCAGAGCAGACCTCTGCTCAGACGACAGAGAGAGAGAGAGAGACGCAAGTGTATACTGATGATCAAGTGTAGCCTCGTTTTGAAGTTTAATGGGAATCTGTACATGTATATGTCATTTTTTACTAAATATTACTACGCTAAAATATTTATATGTTCACCTGACCGAATTGTCCTTTATTTAATAAAAAAAAACTCGGAATGTTTAGTCTTATAAGTATTGTTAATGCTGTCTGCGGTTGTTCTCCTGAGTACTGATTTCTCAGGATCCATACCTCGACATTTCTTCAAAATTTTGATCCCACTATATTTTTTGTACATTAAGTGTCAATTTGTTATTTTTTCTACCTGGTGTAGCAGTTTTAATGGCTAGTAGTGAAGTTCAGTCCACACTATAGAGGTATTTCGAATTGTCTGTAATTAAACTTTAACAATTTTTCATTATAAATTTGTCTTCTATATCCTGTTAGAATTTAATCTCGATTTGTCAAATATCAAGTAATTATTGTATATAAGGTTTAATTAAAAACATTGACCTTCATATAAAGAGAGAAATAAATGTTATTAATAAAAACTAAATGAATCAGAAAAAAAAGCATATATGTATTTTGTTATGCATGCATTTTAATAGAACGTATATTGTATATTCTCCCTATCTCAGCGTATCTTGAAAATTGATATAAATATTTAGTGTTAAAAGATGTATCGCAAAAGTGAGAATACTCTTTACACTGTTCAAAGAAAACAACGCTAAGCTATTTATAAGCTCAACTGACTGAATATGTCCATTATGTAATAAAAAAAAACTGGCTCGGAACTGGAACACCACATGTTTTTCTGTTTAAAGTAAAGAAGTGAGAGGAAACTTCTTACAAAAATGTGGATCAAATAATCTTGCTCTGGAAGCTCTGCAGTCTAGGATGACAAAGAATAAATCCAATGCATTGGTCCGGTACAAGTTTTACAGGGCAGCGTAAGGGAAGAAACATTGAGGAAAGAGAGCCGTGTGTAAATGGATATGTAAATGAACGATCACCTGTAAATAATTAATCTTTTCTGGGCGGTTATCACCTGAGTGAATCCTGTATAGGGCATAAGTCCCAATAAAAAGCTTGTTGTTTATAAATATAAGAGTGTTTGTTTGTTCATCGTCAGTTATTTTAAATCAAGATTCGTTATCAGTGATCATCATATTTATCATCCACAAATCTTAAAAAATATCTGTACTTCATTCAATCATACCTTCAAATAAAAATGTTTTAAAGGCCTGATTCTGCCTGTGGGCAAACTCCTTACCATACCTGTTTTAAATTTCACCCTCCAAGTTGTTTATTGCGAAATATATTTATTAGTTTGTGTGATCGAGTTGTTAAATTCATCATTTTACTCCTGCCAAATTAACTTAAAAATTATAATATCTTTCTGATAACTTACTAGGGAGAGTAGTCAGAAGGATTAAAACAGTCGATCTTGGTCAATATTCAAACAACATGGAGGAATGCTGTGTTACTATGTTATATAGATACTTCCGATAATGTTCTTAAAAAACTAAATAATAATTGAAAATGTATCACTATATCTCATAGAGAATATTTATCTTGTTCTATGTTCTCTATATTCATATTAGGATTCAAGACAAAGTGCTTTCGATATACTTTTCGATGATTTTTTTTTCTGAAAGTCTTTTTTATCTCTTTCTTACAACTTCTGACAAGGAAACTTGCTTAAATAAGGATCGATATCTTAATAACGCTGAATATTTCCATCCTCAACATCCAGGTAGCACCTTGTACAAGACCTTGGTTTAACCTGTTCTGTTTGTGTTCTGTTTTTGAATATTACCAAACCAAAATACCCCAGTCCATATGCAACTTCAATATTAACAGAGAATTAAAAACAAAAATTCAAGCATCAGAACAAGACATTTTAAAGGAATGAAGATAAACCCAGACATGACTAGATCCTACAGGAACTGTAATAACTGTCACAACACCCAACCCACTCCGGACCATATATACAGTTGCCCGGCTAACTTTACAGCCCTCTATATGGCAGACATCAATCCAGAAGAGGACATCCATACAAACAAGGCACCTCAGTTGACCGGTATTGTGATCAGGGTGCACGGACCGATCTGATCTGATCCATGGACAAGACATCACCACCAATTTGCTCATTATACATATCAGCAATACATAACAATCAGGAATTATACTAATTAATATATTTGTTAATGTAAAAAGAGAATTTATATGATTGTTTAAATAATGAAAGAAGATATTATTAACTAAGATATTTTTAATTCAGATTTTAATAAACAGATAGATAGAAGAACATTTCTAATTAAACTGGTGGGCGTAGACCAGTTTCAGAAAGATGAGTTCTCCTTTAGAAGGAGTTTCTCTTGTCTGTAGAGCGCAGCTTTGGTCCATTGGAGCAGATCCGCAGATTCTGGGACGTAGTTCATCGAAGTAGTAATCCAGGTGATGGACATAATTGTTGGCTTCAGATGGATCACAATTTTGCAGAGTTTGATCATAGCATTGCATAGTGGTTGCAAATAAGCTGCACGTACAATCTGATTTATTACTTCAATATGAACATGTATTATATTATCTTTAAGATAGAGGTTGTCTGGACATCATTCATATTTCTTCAAAAAATAGACACTTTGGCCAGTTAAATTTTTATTTTCTCAACGTTTCAACAAAACTCTTTTTTTTTCTTCGTTAGGAGAAATAAAACTGATGAATATAAATGATTTTAGAGGGGACTCATGTATAGGGCTGGTTGCCCCAATAAAAAAGGCTTGTGAATATAAATGATTTTTTTTTTGAAACGTCAAAAAATAAAATAAAAATAAAACTATAGCTTGCCTAAATATCTATTTTTAAAGAAATATGATATATATATTGAAAATAGAACAATCCATAAATAAATATTTAATTAAAAAGGCATATATTGGATCATAATATCATTTATTTTACCAATATTTCAGTTGCTGAACACCAACCTTTATAAAGGTTCTTGAAAATAAAGATACTTCGGCCAGTAAATCTTTTTAAGTTAATCTCTTTATAAAGGTATTCAAGGTTGGCGTTCAGCCAACTGAAATATTGGCAAAATAAATGATATATTTGATCCAATATATGCCTTTTTAATTATAATATATATATATATATATATATTGATACTATATTTAGAGAACATTTTATACCTTTAAAAAATGAATGAACAGTGGATTTTAACCTTTCTAAATTTAAAAGTCTTGCTTTATATTTAAACTCTGTCACACTTTTCGATATACTTTAAAGAGAAGATTAAAACATAAAATGGTTTTCATTTCTTTTTCCCATGAATAAAATACAATGCATTGCTTCTCAAATAAATACTGAAATTTTATATTCTGTAAATATTCTCTGCAAAATTTTCTTGATTCAATTGCTCTCTTTTTAAATTATAATTTGAAGCTTTCACTGAGATAAGGAAGGTTAGACTTTCATTTTTCAAACACACAGGGTTGTTATGAATAAACTAATTATTATATAAATTCAAATTTATAGAGAAGGTTAGAAAAAAATAATTCTCAGAGAGAGAGTTTGAGTTTGAAACTACTTTTATTATATCGTTCATATAAAATTATTGAAAAATGAAAGTCTAACCTTCCTTATCTCAGTGAAAGCTTCAAATTATAATTTAAAAAGAGAGCAATTGAATCAAGAAAATTTTGCAGAGAATATTTACAGAATATAAAATTTCAGTATTTATTTGAGAAGCAATGCATTGTATTTTATTCATGGGAAAAAAAAAGAAAACCATTTTATGTTTTAATCTTCTCTTTAAAGTATATCGATATATGAATAAATAAGATTAAATAAGAGATAGAGAAGGAAAGGGGGATGTTATTACAATAGTTTACACACATTAACATATTTACTTATAAAAATACAATATATATGAAATAAAAAGTAACATACCAACAAAATCTTGGCTTCCATTGGTCCACACCCTCTTTCTCAGCCAATTCAGTTGAAGCCTTAAACTCTTTGATACAGTTCATGAAGATATTACTGTCCATTATTGCAGTTTCTCTGTTCACGATAGCCCCTGAAATATAAAAAGGCATGTCAACATATATTATTTAGACATCATTAAATTATTCATATCAATCACTCAGTATATTACAACAGCTCTAAAATGTCCCTGAAGAAAATTGCTCTGAATTTAGACAAGCTTCACAGGGACACACAAATCACCTTCCAGTGGATTCCATCCTACATTGGATTGGAAGGCAACGACATAGCAGATGAAATTGCAAATTTATCAGCAATACCTAACTCAGACCTTAATTTAGACTCTTTAAAAAAAGAAATATCCAAGCAAAAATACAGGAGTCAACAATCCATCATTGGTACAGGAACCAAAAGCATGGAGCTATTCTGGAATGTGGGATAAACCGAGCGGCAACAAACTGTATTTCCATGCTCTAAATTGTCCATACAAGACCCCTTCTCTTCCAAGGTGGTGTAAATACCTTCCCACAATGCATCATCTGCAGAACCAAAGAGGCCTCACCAGACCACCTCTTGGAATGCATGGGAACCTCAAGACAGAACCTGTATTCCAAACCTACCAAGATTGTAAATTTGATATATGAAATTTAGTCTCCATAACCTTATATTCAATGGACAAAAGGTTGTGAAATTCAACAAATAAACAGTTATTATTGATTCGTCCCATATGTTTTATTAATATAAATTTGGGTGTGCCTTATTGAAAGGTCTTATCAATTTAATTATCAAAATATAATCAACTATACATGACATATTTTATTAAATGAATGACTACAAAAATTCCTTATTCGCAATTGTAGTTATAAGATCTGTTAGTTAATGTGGCTTGAAATCTTTGAACATAATAATCATCTTTCTTTAAGATTTTATAGACAGAATTTGAGAAAATAAATATATAAATAATTGAAAATATTGGTATAATAAATGATTTCATATCAATTTTCAGATTCGTAAAATTATTTAAATAGAAATCGGTGTCTGTATAAGCATAAAAAATCATAATGATTGAGATAAGTAGAAGAAAAGAAAAAGGTAAGACTATAAAATAAAATCATTAAACCTATTTTCTAAAAAGTATCTAAAATAATTGATAACTATTTTAAAAATCACCATTGTGACATTTCTCAAATGATAGAATAATAAATTTCATGTATTTCGGTTTTAGAGAGGGTTTTACATTTTAAAAAGAAATTTATTAATAAAAATTTACAAATGTGTGTGCAACCTATTGTTTTCTAAGCGTAAGTAAAATGACATTAAACAACAGCTCTGCATAAATGTTCTCAGTAAATAAGACTTCGGCTCAAATCATTTTTAATCAAGACCATACCGACAGAGAAACTTCATTATATACCTTCACTATATAAAAGATAAGAAAAAGAAATATAAGAAAGAGAAGAAGAAATATAAGCGATATGAAAGATAAGAGATAAGAAAGAAGAAGACTATATATAATCTACATTATATTCTAAATTTCAGTCAATATGATTTATTTTGGTCTTCATTATATTTTGTAATATAAATATAATATTATTGATTATTTTATAACATAAAAAAGCAAGTTAAATACTATATTTATCTTATGTTAAACATCTTTTTACCTTGAAGAACAGTTTCGTTGTTACAAAGGTTTTGCAACATGAGAAGACAAACATCAGAAAATTCTGGAATTCCATCTTTCAGCTCGTCAGATAGACAGTTTTGAAGTTCAGAAATGGCGTCAGTGATGGCGTCGACTCTCAGTCTGTATCACCAGAAAATGTAGTTTAGTAGATACAATAGTTTTAGATACTGGAGTCACTTACTGGCAATGCTGCTTCACATCATCTACTGTCTGGTCCTTGTTCCAGTCACCAGTAGGAAGCATGTTGAACCAGGTCTGCATGTCCTTGTTCAGATTCTCCATGTCACACTGGCTGAAGTAACCATCCACTACCTCCGGGGTCAACTCACCCGAAGCTGGAAAAAAATCTATGTGTTAGAAGTATAACCTTTTAAATGCCTTTGAGACAAATAAATCTGTTGAAAATTAAAGGTCTGATGTATTACTCTAATAAGTATCATTTTAGTATTTTCATATATTACTAGTATATCATTTTTAATGGTGATTTGTGTGAATTTGTTTACTCTATTTGGTTAATTTGAATTGTCTTCAATTAGAAATTCGACAGATTGTTCTTTAAATTTTGACTTTATATTCTGTTTAAGTTTCATCCCAATATTAAGGGAGTGTATAAGCTACAAATAAAAAAAGGAAACCGTTGACAAGACCATCCCTGTCAAAGAAGCTGATTCACCATTGGCTTATAGACAGACTATATCAACCTTATAAAACTAAATTTATTTTTCAATGATTCACCGCGAAATTTACCTAAATGATGTTCCAGGCACTCTATCCACTCTAACTCTGAAAAGCTTATTGGTCGAATGTTCTTATTCAATTTCAGTGCATGCTACATCCTTGGGATAAGAGAGATCACAACCATTCCAAGGAAACTCAGTAAAAGAAACTCCATTCCTCTCACCACTCGCTGAGTGAAGACCAGAAAGTGTTATGTATTGGTAAAGTTATTTGTTATAAATATTCTTAGATAATTATCTATTAATATAAGCAGAGTAATATTATCACTGAGTATTCGATTTATCATCATAGATATGTAAATAGGGTAGCTTAAGACTACTCAGATTGAAATATATAATTAAAGTTAAACCTTTAGTTTAGGATCAAATGGTAAATAACCACTTTTTCTTCACACAAAAGGCTTATCAGAAAGGTTTTCTAATAATATTTTAAACGAGCCTATACAATATCCTATATCTCTCAACAACACTCGAATTTATAAAAGGCCTTTTGGGTTTATATTATAAATATAATTAGAAGGGCAATAACGCGTCATATTTATATAAGAAATAAAGGTATTAAAGAATGAATGTTTATTTTACACAAAGAACTGTAAATGTAAAGTGTTATAAGTTTGATACATAGTTAAGAAAACATCTTTACATTTTTATCTATCAGGCATCAAAAACCTTTATCTTTTGGCGTACTGTTATATAATAGCAATCATAAACCTGAACAATACAATTTTCATGGTCTTGTACGGTGTGGAATTAGTATAAATAATAACACAAGGATGTTTATATATATTTAGAAGGAATCCTCCTTAGAGAGAGAGAGAGAGATTGAAACGGATTTATTACAATGTTCATATAAGATTATATATGGTTAATTAATTAAAAAACGAAAGAAAAAAATAAAAGATCAGATGTTGAAATCAATATTAAAAATGGCATTTCCTGACCAGGAGCACATGTGCTTTACAGAAGTCAGAGCGCCATCTGGTGGAACAGAAATCAACTAAACATTGATTTAGCCTGTTCCCTGATATTTGGCCAACCCAATTTCTTGATAAATCAAGAAAAGCCAACCACGAACGCGTTTCGCGCTTTTGGCGCTCGTCAGCGTGGAGTAGGATGAACCATTTGCACCAAAAAATATTTTTTGATCCCAATGGCTTCCCGAAAAATCAAGAAATGGGTATTTAAGGCCAAACTTGCGTAAATACGCTCAGCACATTAAAAAACGAAAGAAAAAATAAAAGATAAAAAGATCAGATGTTGAAATCAATATTAAAAATGGCATATCCTGACCAGGAGCACATGTGCTTTACAGAAGGCAGAGCGCCATCTGGTGGAACAGAAATCAACTAAACATTGATTTAGCCTGTTCCCTGATACTTGATATCCCTGCCTTCTGTAAAGCACATGTGCTCCTGGTCAGGATATGCCATTTTTAATATATGGTTAATTACAAAATTGAATAAATACGAATATGAATAAGATTATATTTATAATGATAAATATAGGTATAAGTGAATATAAATAGATAAAAATAATTGATAAATATACAAGAAAGAGAGAGAGAAATCCTTCTTGAGAAATCATCAACAAAAAATAGAAAGTCATAAGGTGGAATCCTCTGGTGTATAATTAGCAGCAAACATAGAATTTCGAGGATAAGTTTCTTTTATTTCAAAAATAATAATACTTCGAGCTTTCGGGCGTAAACAGCCCTTTTTCAAGAATATAGGAAATAATTTCAAATAGAATTTCAAATAGAAATGTTTGAATACAATTAGATGGTATTTTTCTTTGGTCCTGCATAGCGTGAGTGAATCTCGAATCCACGTGATTTAGTTTAAATCTAAAAACCTTTATAAAGAGAGGTGTTTTTTGCCCCTGGAAATATTGGCCGATTATATTGAATATATTGAAAGGATTACTTGTCTTAAAATGAATATTCTAAGTCTGAATTAAATTTTATAAATCAATCGGAAAATTGCCATTGTTTATCTAGAATGTAGTTCTATGTATCAGGATTGTGTATTAAGCTATTGTATATTTCTGGGATATCTATATGTCTATTGATGCTCTGGTGTTTTTTGGATACTATTGCTTCTAGGATTAGTCTTTTATATTTATTTTTTATGTTGGTGTAGTAGGTTTTTGGTTCAGCTAAATTAAAAGTATGGCCTGTTGTTTTAATATGTTGAAAGATAAGTGATCTATTGTCTTTGTTTTTTATATTTCTATTGTGTTCATTAATCCTGTCCTTGACTGACCTGCCTGTTTCTCCTACATATATACTATTACAATGGTTACATTTAACGGAAAGGCCATCTAATGCGTTAAATGTAACCATTGTAATAGTATATATGTAGGAGAAACAGGCAGGTCAGTCAAGGACAGGATTAATGAACACAATAGAAATATAAAAAACAAAGACAATAGATCACTTATCTTTCAACATATTAAAACAACAGGCCATACTTTTAATTTAGCTGAACCAAAAACCTACTATACCAACATAAAAAATAAATATAAAAGACTAATCCTAGAAGCAATAGTATCCAAAAAAACACCAGAGCATCAATAGACATATAGATATCCCAGAAATATACAATAGCCTAATACACAATCCTGATACATAGAACTACATTCTAGATAAACAATGGCAATTTTCCGATTGATTTATAAAATTTAATTCAGACTTAGAATATTCATTTTAAGACAAGTAATCCTTTCAATATATTCAATATAATCGGCCAATATTTCCAGGGGCAAAAACACCTCTCTTTATAAAGGTTTTTAGATTTAAACTAAATCACGTGGATACGAGATTCACTCACGCTATGCAGGACCAAAGAAAAATACCATCTAATTGTATACAAACATTTCTATTTGAAATTCTATTTGAAATTATTTCCTATATTCTTGAAGAAGGGCTGTTTACGCCCGAAAGCTCGAAGTATTATTATTTTTGAAATAAAAGAAACTTATCCTCGAAATTTTATGTTTGCTGCTAAAGGATAGAAAGTATCTATTGCCTCGAGTTGATTTTACCGGCATTGGACCGCAAATATCTGTGTGGATGATCTCCAAGGTTCGTTTTGATCTAATATTGACAGGTTCTTGTGTGAGGCTTCAGTGGCTTTAGAGAGAGAAAGAGAGAAATAATTTTACCCTTGGTAGAATGTCTAGGAGCCTGGCAAGGCTGATTTAATAGGACTCGACCGAGTAATGCCTAAAAAGGACGGAGGCTGATTCGAACGATCCCGATGTTGGAGAGAGAGATATGAGGTATTTAAATTGATGTAATCCTTCATAACAAATATCCAGACAACTAATGTTTAACCATCCAACTTACCTTTGAAAACAAGCAGAGCTAACGATACAACCTCAAGCAATATCATTTTCAGACTGTGTTTCCAACTCTTCTCACACGCTTACATAAGCTGCATGTAAAAAGTATATCTTTATTCATTTGACAGATCTTCTCTGGAGATTCCTAAATGGAATAATAATGAGACACATGTGTTACCCATATATACATGGAGTGCACGAATAATAAGGTTTTAAACATGTATATATTGTTTTATTAATATTCAATTTTCTTCTTTTTTGAATATTCTTTATCACTAGATATAGAATATTAAGTACTTTTGAGCGTTTTATGTTAGGAATCTCTCTATGTTCTTCACGCCAAAATAATATGATAATATAATGCGGCTTATGATTGTAGAACGACATTTGAAAATTTACCGCAAATGTTTCTTTTGAACGAAAAATCGTATGTTTATTTTAAGGAGAAATAACGACTATTTCTATCCTTAGAGATGAAGTATGAAAGAATGAATTTTGAAGAGTAATGATAACCGGAAAAATAAAGTGCCCAGGGATGAGAATCGAACCCAAGTGTTCCGCTTACCGGGCAGATGCCATGTCCACTAGGCTACCCAAGACATATTTTTCTGTTCGTAAATATTATATAAAGTTAATTTAAAATACAATATAATGCGGCTTATGATTGTAGAACGACGTTTGAAAATTTTACCGCCAATGTTTCTTTTGAACGAAAAATCGTAATGACAAAAATATTAGGAAACAACCCCCGTTTGGTGATTAGATTATTATCTAATTAAATTATGATAATTTGAAAATTTATGCTGGAATTTATATTTTTCTAATTAAAAATTAAGCATAGACATCTTTGATATTCCTAAAGGTTGTCACAGACTTTGGATTATCTTCTAACTTTAAAAGCTACGTACTATTGACAAATTTAGTTTCATGTGAAGTGTTATAGGTTTGGTCATAGTTTTGTAAACATTATCATCTCTAAGGTAGAAAATATTTACTTTTATCTATTGGTTTTTATAGATTTATATAAAGGCATTCGAAAACCTGAATACCAAAACTTTTATGGTATTATACCATGTGAAATTAGTATAAATTATAACACAAGGATTTTTTAATAGAATCCTCCTTAGATATGAAGTATTTCATTAGAAGTAATATATTCCTGAAGATAGCCAATATTATGTATCATTTATTCAAAAATCTTCAAAAATACCATTCTCTATTGGAAAAATTCCATTTTTGGGTAATTTCGTGACATATATTTTCATTAGCAACCTAACAAGAAATAAAACTTCAGATTTATATTTTTATACACACACAAAGCTTTATTAAGACCACTGGTCTTATACAGATTCACCACAGGAAGAAAGGAATCATAGATGGAGCTCCTGTACTCCAGGCAGCGCAGCACCCAACAATTTATACACTGCGCGACACTGAATTGGCAAAACCAAGAAATACTGATCAGAAAATATGAAAATTTCATAGTAAAGTTACTTCACCTAGTTATATGTTAACGGTGTAAATTGCGCAGCTATCCCGTGCATCTTGTTTGAGATATAAGAGAAGGAACTTTGAAATTGAAAATATCCGCACCTCTCTGTCTCTCTCTCTCTCTCTCTCTCTGACAGGGAAAATATTTGAAATTTGTTTTTTGACTCAGAGAAAACGTTTAGTAGCAGAGAATGTCATGCCACCGCCAGCCGAGGCAGTTCCAGCGGACAGACGATTTCACGAGAGTTGATAGGACTCAAAAGGAATAGTTGGTTCATACGTCAAATCTCTACGGAAAGACAATTCGACGCGTCCACAGTGCACCGGCTAAGATGGTTGGAACAAGGAAATGTGGCATTATTGAGGGGTGCTGGTACGTCCAGAGTGACGTCAGCACGCGTGAACCGACGAAACAGGTTGATGGCGTTGGTGGCCCCACAGTTCACCTCGGTCGCCATTTTTAAGGATGTTCAGGGCACTCTTGATTTTCCCATATCGACCAGAATCATTGGTCGCCGGCGGCCTACACTCATGGTGCCTGTTAAGAAGACTGTCATTGTGTTAACTGCACGAATACCTCCGTTTACAATTCTATCGGGATAGAGCCACATGGACAGATGAGTGGCTCAGACTAGTGTTCTCGGATGAATATCACTTATGTTTTAGCAATGACAGAACTTGGTGCCGTCTTTGTGACAGGTCCAATCCGACCGCATCTGTGGAGCTCCACACCTCACGACAACGCGGATTTATGGCTTGGGGAACTATTGACTATGATGAAAGATCACCTTTGATTCGTATTTAGATCACTATGACGGCCCAACGATGCGTAAATGACATACTGAGGCCGGTGACGCTACCCTTCCTTCAGGTAGTACCAAACACCATTTTTAAGCTGTAAATGGACACCAGTCTTCTCTGATCTCACCTATAAAACACGTCTGAGACTTATTTGGACGTCATTTGCGTACGTTGCCACATCCGCGTTTAGAAGTTAAACTTTGGCTGATCGTTGACAGGTAGTGTAATTTAAGGACAAATTTTTAAAATGTTGTGACACAGTTTAATAGACAATGATGACATTTTTCAAGCCCGAATAGAGAGATATTTGGAATGATTTTTGACATAGAATTTGTCACCATGTTCTCTTATTATCATCTGTTTTATCATTGAAAGTTTCTAGTTGAGTAGTAAAGTGTCGCCAAATCGTCAAGAAACTATATTTTTTATATAAAAATGATATTAGTAGTTGAAATAATATTCTGGGTACTTTATTGAGATCTAAAAATTTGTGTATTGATTTCAGCTGAGCTTGCCAAGCACTCACTATATTTCCCAAACTGCGCCTGGTAGAGCGCTAGCGATTAAATCATTAACATAAATCATTTTAGAATCTTCAGTATTTTCCTCAAAATTACCCATTGCATCCTGAGCATAATGGTGCTTACCGCTTTGCTCTAGTGCAAATATTCGCGGAGTTATTAATTTAAAATGGTTTGTAAGACTTTTGGATCACTCCTTGTATATATATATATATATATATACTTTGTATATAAATGATTCTAAATTAAATATTTGAAATATAAATAAATTTAAACTCTTGTCTAATAAACGAGATAACATCAGTTTAAAACAAAGAAAAAGGGATGAATTTTAAGTTTTGTTTCCTGTTAAGTTGCAAATGAAAAGATCGCTCAAAAAAAAAAAAAAAAAAAACATAACAGCATATTTCATAACCTTTACAAAAATGAAATTTTGCCTATGTAATGTAGCTTTTGAAGATTAAAGAAATGACACCTAAGATTAGAAATCTTCAGGAAGCTATCAATTCTAGTGAACCACCTAATATCTAAGGAAGAGATTATATTCAAATCCTTGTGTTAATATTGCAACAAAGTATTTATTGAGAAAATAGTACAAATGTAATATTGTACTGGGATAAGGTGCATAAATTAAAAAAAAAAGCATCTCCTTATCGTGCAACTGAAAGTTGCTAATGGCTTGCGCCATCTATCGGAATAAATATCAACTATTCTCGTTGATATTTATTCCGATAGATGGCGCAAGCCATTAGCAACTTTCAGTTGCACGATAAGGAGATACTTTTTTCTTAAAGTATTTATTGTTTTATTAGCAGAGTATTATTTTTTTATGAATATTCGAAACTATTATAGAGGGGTATGATTATTTTTAAAATTAAACAATTTCTACTGTCCTTACTGCAATTATAATTTTAAAACGAATCATACGCGTCTATAATAGTTTCGAATATTCATAACAGATAGGGCGCTATGCATCATAATATAATTATTTTTTGATGTTTATATTTTGCTATACTCTGTACACTTCTCTCTTTTGATTGTCTTTGGTTTATCACTCATAGTTTTTCTTGCCTGAAATAAATTGTTGTCTCATCCCGAAGTTGGTCTTCCCTAATTTTTCACCTGCCATTTTGGTGGAGATGCTGGGTAAATTAGGGAAGACAAACTGAAGATCTCCGAAAAGATCTAGAGGCCATGGATGTTGTGATATATATTTTTTCGGAGACTGGCTCCAGGATTCCACCGACGTGTCAAAGCCAAGAGTTCCTTTCAAGATGACGATGTGCCTATAGACGATACGACGACAAAGCAGCTCTTCACGCCGCAAGAAAAATAACGCAAAGGTACTAGGGACAAAGCTTCAAGGCTTTGATGGAATCCTTGGCAGAAGCACGTCAGATACATGTCAGTATCTACAATAATTGCTAGCTGTGGGTCACAGCTTCCTTAGGGAAGAGGCTATGTAACAAAGTATTTATTATTTTATTAGCAGAGTATTATTTTTTATGTTTATATTTCGCTATACTCTGTACACTTCCCTCTTTTGCTTATCTTTTGTTTATCATTCATAGTTTGTTTTTGCCTGAAATAAATTGTTGTCTCATCCCGAAGTTGGTCTTTCCTAATTTACCATGTGGCAATATTTATACCGATTCCTTACGGTACATGGGCCATGATAATCAATGTAGTCAGCTGTTCAACTGCTCATAACTGTAAATGAACTAGATGTCTACACTCTTGTAGATGCGACATGTTGATAATTTCGTATATATCCTGAAAATATGCAAATTATTGTCTCTAACTCTCAGATTTTATTCTTCATTATTTTTTTGCAAATGCTCGAAAGTTTTGTTACAATTCTATTTATATATATATAGAAGAGTTTATTTATAATATTTATATTTCAAGTGTCCATTTCTTAATCTCTCCAACTATGAGATCTAATAATAAGGAAATAATAAATTATCTCTTTAACAAAATAAATGTATTAATCAATAATGGTAGTCTATGAAACAAGTAAAACTTTTATATTAATATTTTATTAATTTCTATCTATAGCTATATTAATATAATCTATTAAGATAGGATACTTGAGTATAGTGTGTGTATCGATATATAAATATTAATAAAAAATACAGATATAGATTACTCTCATACCGATTCTCTGCACGTCTGTGTAGAGGAGATAGTGATTTTCTTTGAGTTATAAAAACCACTATCGTGTCAAAATGCAGTTCGATATAGCCTACAGTGGCAAAGAGGGAATTCCCTAAAATATAGCACTCTCGTTAATTATGGACAGTGTAAGAGACGCAACCTTTGTCAAAAATGTCGAAAGAAGAAGATTATTGGAGATCCTGGAAAGTGAATCGGAGCCATAGCCAAGTAGATCGACGTTGGCCGTATGAAAATTGTCAGGATTGTCCATTAGGACCTTGGCTTCAATGTGAAAAAATTATACAGAAGTGAAATTGTACTGCTACCAGGTTAATAAATTAAGAAAAAGGAAAAATGCATCTTCTGGTCGGTCAACTAAAAGTTGCTGATGGCTTGAGCCATCTGTCTTAATAAATATCAAGCCATCAGCAACTTTTAGTTTGCACGATCAGGAGATGCCTTTTTCTGGTATTAAGTTCAAGGCACTTTGAAAGGCCAATTGCTGACTGAAGCTATGAAAAAATAACAGAAAAAGAAAGGCTGCTGCCCTTTTCAACAACCCGAAACATGACTATTGTGGCAAGTTGATGTTTTTCTCTGACGCTTGCCCACCGGTACTGGAGAGGTTAGATTGACAAAATCTAGCTAAGCTCGCCTGGCGGCGCCACCGCCGGTGAGAAGTGGTACGCCTCCGTAGTTGATGACGAAGAATCAGAGGTGGTGCGCATGCGCGGCGGAAAAAAGAAGCAGAAAGAACTTTTACCAAAAAAGGAAGCGACGCCATTTAAACGCGCGTCGACCTTTTTCATATTTAATCCTTATGTTTTAATTAAAGTACCTAAATTTAATCCAATGTCAATCTTAAATTATCCAAGTTAAGTACACTATTTTAAACATATATTTAAGCAAGTTTTTCTACCAAAATGTTTATAAATAGTGTTTTTATTTACCGATAGGTTTTATTACATCTAAGTTTTTTATCTAAAAGTTTGAATACCAACAAGTTTTATAATCTATAAGTTTGATTACAACAATTTTTTTTATCTATACGTTTTATTATCACTATGTTTATTATCTTAAAGAATATTTATCAAAAGTAAGATTTTCTACCTATTAATTAAGCACAAGTCAAAGTTAGTTTTATCATTTATCTACAACAGGTACTGGTCCTACCGCTGGCCTCTCATATGGGAGGACTTTACCATCATCCCTCTTGACCTACAGGGCTACTGGGTCTTCGGGCGAGGCCTGGATGATGACGCTCTAGCCATTCTAACATATTACAAAGCGTATCTCTATAAGTATTAACTTTCGATTGAACTGAGAGCGGTTCAAATTGATACTGTTTTTGTCTGGAGGAGGACTCTCTCAAGATAGAGGAACCTCCCTTCCTGAAAACCTTCTATTTTATATCACAAAATTGTAATTAATATCATTTACTTTGTTTAATTTATCATTAATATTTGTAACAATTAACTTAGTGTCAATAAAGTATTTTGAATTGTCTTCTCTGATCTAAAGATCTTTAACCAACACCAAAATTTGAGACTTAGGAATGATCGTTGAATCTGTAAATACTCTTCAAAGGTACTTGTCGTGATGCCTGCGATGTTTCCTACCTACACGATGATCCTTAGTGTCATCTTCTGTAAAGGTGATGTCATGTCTCCTTACCTCCTTGATCAAGAGGATTATGAATAAACGCTGGAACCTACATCAATATTCTGTAAACCTTCCTGATGCCTTAAATGAACATAGTGGCCGCAGAAAGAAAATATGTTTTCCAAATGGACTCAATTATAGTTAATAAGTTTATTTTTATTTTTTTGAGGACCTACTTATTCTGCTTCACTTTCTTTTCACCTATGTAGGTAGAATGACAAGAAACTAAACATTGATTTCTGTTTACTAGATTTGCCTCTGTTTCTATTTTGGATAACAGGTTTGGAGATAGAATTAACGTAGTTGTGTGTTTATCTACATGTTATTACATTATCGGGTATATATTCCATGTAGAATTTGTAGAACATCCCTTCAATTATTTCTATTTCTTTCCAGAAGATAGAAATTGTTCTGGCATAGAGTCGGGTAGTTTAAACTGGTGCTTGGCTTATATAATTTTCTCTTAATAAGGTTTATAGGAAGGCTGTATTTAATTATAACTGAGAGTAATTTGGAACATTCACTCTTTTTCTATCCTGTCTCTTCCTACAGTGGATATGGACTCACTCAGGGGTCGTTTTAACTATGGGTATTTTTTTATATATATGGTCTAAAGATTCTAGTATTAGGAAGGGTATATATGAGTAGGAATCTGGTAAATGGAAGAATTGATTCATTCAGCAGTAAATGTCAGTTAAATATCTTAGACAGAAATGGATTTTTAATCTTCTCTCTTATTTTACCTGTGAACCTTCAATCAAATTATTATTATATATTGATTTCAATTTAAAGCGCTCTGTCCCCCTAGGGACACTTGCGCTGTCATACATGAATGCCTTTACATTTGTCTATACATATTTACAATAATTTTAGGCCGTAAAGACAACAGCCATATGATATATATATGTGAAAAAAAAACAATAGAAAATAAAAAATATAATGACCTATTGGTCAGGTGTTGATATTAAAAACAAAAGAGGCATATCCTGATCCTGCTTTATCAAGAAATTGGGTGTGCCAAATATCACGGAGCAAGTTACATAAACGTTTAGTTTATTTTTACTCCACTAGATGGTGCTCTGCCATCTAGAAAAGCTCATGTGAGCCTGGTCAGGATATGCCTCTTTTGGTTTTAATATATATTTATATATTGATTATGAAAATAGTTTAATTTCAAAAAATTGTTAAGGAATGTAAGAAGACATTAGAAACAAGATGAACCAGAACAGAGATTTTAATCACAACAGACAAAAAATGACATTTTTAATTGTAGTTATGGGCATACATCAGCTTCATCAGGATGAGTACTCCTTTAGAAGGAGTCTCCCTTGCCTGTAGAGCACAAGTCTGATCCATTGGAGCGGATCCACAAATTCTGGGACGTAGTTCATCGAAGTAGTAATCCATGCGATGGACATATTGGCTGACGTCAGATGGGTTGAGATTGCCCAGAGTTTGATCGTAGCATTGCCAAGCAGTTGAGAATAAGCTAAACACACATTATGAGTTAAAACATTATATGAGCTTAGCATCGCATATAGGCATGGAATATATAAATATTCTAAAATAGGACTTTGAATTCTGTGAAATATATATGTGTGTGAAAAATAAGAAATAAGGTAGGTATCGATATCAAAAATAAAATAGGCATATCTACTGACAGTTCACATGAGCATTTTAATTAATGATTTTTGTTTTGCTAGATGGCACTCTGCCATATAAAATTATCATTTGAGCTATTATAACATGCTTCTTTCTTTTATTATATATAATACATAAGATGGCGCAAGCCATCAGATTTCAGTTTCTTGATAAGCAGATGCCTTTTTTCTTTATATATATATGTCGTAAACCCGTGTAAGCCAACAAGTGAGTTGGAAGCAGTCGGGGTTGAGTGGCAAGGCGTGCAGAGTGGGAAGTCCGCACGGGACAGTAAGGACAAAGTTTGGGATCAAAAGACGCTCTCCTAGTACGTCTCACGTGGCACCAGGACCAGGGGAAGATTGAGGATTAACTGAGGAAAGCTCGGTGTCCAGCCTGAAGCCGCGGGGGTAGAGAAGAGCCAAAGCGGCGGCCACGAGGGCCGCCGTGAGATGACAATCGACTATCACTGAGCAGGCCTGTCCGAAAATATCCACTGTAACCTAACTAACTGTCAACATCCTGACCAACGCCCCTTCTTTGTCCCTCTCTAGATCCCCGGGTGTCCGGTGGCACGCTGGTGTGACTTTGAGACGACTAGAAAAGACGTCATACTTTATTACTTACATATCACATTGTTTAAATTACGATATATATATACATACATACAAACGAAAAAATGACCGTAAATTTCAACTGTTAAGTCTATTTTCATGTATGAAACTACTTAATTTAGAGAATATTAAAATATAAAATCGGCATCTTTCTCTTTCAAGAAAAGAAAACGAACATTACATGAAATTGAGTAAACATTTACTGTAAAATGTGTTCAAATGATTATTCTTTTCATGTAAGCCGGTATAACTTGTTTGGCATCTCTTCAATAATGAAGGTTACATAGCTTTATTTGATCAAAAATAACGCTGCTATACATTTGCGATATAAATAGAAGGTTTGAATATGAACTTATTGTTATATGAATCTCATTGTTATTGGAAGAGACAAAGGTAGATGCGTTTCGTTTTTCTTTATACATGAACTTATTTTCTTTAAAGAGTAAGGTATATATTCTTGTGTACTCACTAAAAATTATAAAGAAAATTTATTTTTGCTTATCCCTAGTACACGCGGTACAGGCCATGATAATCAAGGTGGGTAGAAGAAGGTGACTGCTTTTACTGTAAGTACACCACATGTACACACATGTGAAAAGCAGTTCGACTTTGCACTTACAAATGTGCCAGAGCTCCGTATTATATAAAGAAATACATCATATATATGAGAAAAAATAAGTAACATACCAGCAAAATCTTGGCTTCCATTGGTCCACACCCTCTTTCTCAGCCAAATCAGTTGAAGCTTTGAACTCCTTGACACAGTTCATGAAGATATTGCTGTCCATTATTGCAGATTCTCTATTCACGACAGCATCTAAAACATAAAACCAAGCATGTTACAGTATTTTTTAAAAACTATTTCAAACTAGTTAAACATATGTTGTCGTGATACTCCTGTGGAAGAACTGAAAGGTTCGAAAGCTAGAGAATAAAATTTGAACAAGAAACTTTACCCTGGAGACTTTATTTTATAAATAATATTCGTTTAGTATTAATGCTTCGAAAAGTAAAAAAATGATTTCAATTTATCATTTTTAGAGAAACTAATAAAGAACAAAGGCATTTCCTTATCGTGCAACTAAAAGATGCTGATGGCTTGCATTGCATGGCATTTAGTTGAAAAATTGCAGCAAATGCCTTTTTTCCTTCATTTATCTACCTGATCCAAGTACAAATTCACTTTTGCACTATTTTTCACATTAAAGAAGAGTTCTCATTGATATTAACTTGTTATATAATTCATATAATATGATTCACTTTTGATTTTTATATTTGTAACCTTTATGAATATTTATTTTATATTTTTCTGTTTTCTTGTTAAACCTTATTTTTTACCTTGAAGAACAGTTTCGTTGTTACAAAGATTTTGCAGCATGACGAGAGCCAAATCAGAAAATTCTGGAATTCCATCTTTCAGTTCGTCAGCCAGACAGTTTTGTAGTTCAGAAATGGCGTCAGTGATGGCGTCGACTCTCAGTCTGTATCACCAGAAAATGTAGGTTAGTAGATATTATAGTTGTAGATACTGGAGTCACTTACTGGCAATGCTGCTTCACATCATCTACTGTCTGGTCCTTGTTCCAGTCACCAGTAGGGAGCATGTTAAACCAGGTCTGCATGTCCTTGTTCAGATTCTCCATGTCACACTGGCTGAAGTAACCATCCACTACCTCCGGGGTCAACTCACCCGAAGCTGGAAAACAAGATGTACAGTGAAAAACAGAACAAAAGTGAAATCGTATTTAATTCAGATAGATAAATGAAAAGAAAGGCATCTCCACGATTGTGGAACTAAAAGTTCATGATGTATTTGGCCATCTGCCAGAATATATATTTCAACTAGTTTTTAAAATTAAAGATAACGCCTTGTGTGTGCATAAAATGCTTTCATTTTTGTTCGCTTCTGGATGAGCACAAACTATTTTTGTCAAAACTTCAAGACAATAAAAATATTTACTGACCGAAGTATCTTTAATTTTTTAAGAACTATGAATGCCAGCCAGGCAGCCTATATCTTCACGATATAAAAATCAAAGTTTAGTCGATATATATTCGGACATATGGTGAAAGCCATCAACAGCCTTTAGTTGCACGATCAGGGAATGTTTTTCCTCAAGATGTCTAGTGTTAGAGAAAAAGGTGAGAGTAGGGATTTGCCATAATTACAACCTTTTTAAAACAAAAGCCCCAAAACCCTGCTATTCAGTAGCGTATATAAATTAAGAAACAAGCTATATAATGTTCTTTAAAATATTACACAAAGATATTCTTGAATTTATCTTTACCAACAACACTTGTGATTTTCAACTTTACTCTTCACGATACTATAACACGTTAGCTTTGAATCTAAGATATAACATTTATCTTATGATATTAAATTTGAAATGCTAGATAATTATTTACGTATAAGAAAATAATAAATATGGGGATAAAATTGAAACAATGGCAATCTATATACTATCGGTTAGGTGTAATAAAAATGCATTTATTTGATAAACAACAGAGAAATTTGATAATATGAAAAACAAAGATTAGTTGATTTTTAGTAAAGATTGATGATTTTGGAAGTTGGTTGGCGATGGATGCTAGAAGAGATAGCTGGAGAGAGAATTCCAGCAAACCGCATCCAAAATATCATTTTATTTTGCTCTATGTCCCAATTTGCATTTACCTATTTTACATTTATGCATTTACCTATTTAGATAGCTGGAGAAAGGATTCCAGCAAACCGCATCCAAAATATATATATTTTTTGCTACCTGTCCCAATTTGCATTTACCTATTTTACATTTATGCATTTATCTATTTTGATAGCTGTGGAGAGAGAATTCCAGCAAACCGCATCCAAAATATAATTTTATTTGCTACCTGTCCTAATTTGCATTTACCTATTTTACATTTATGCATTTACCTATTTAGATAGCTGGAGAGAGGATTCCAGCAAACCGCATCCAAAATATTATTATTTTTTCGCTACATGACCTAATTTGCATTTACCTATTTTACTGAAGAGATAGCTGGAGTTGAATAAAAGAATATTGTTATATTATATTTTATTTATATGAAAGATTAATTGTTAATTATTTTGAGTACTCACATGAATATTATTATAATATTTCAGTCGTAGTAAAAATAATAAAATATAATAAAGAATCACAATTTACTTTAATTGGTCTCATAAACATAATTAAGGATGAAATAATACCTTACTTAAGGCGTGTAGAATAAAGATAATAAAATATTACATATTTACATATCTACAGAAAGATTTGAGCAGACCAACGGGAAACAACAACAATAGGTTTTATATAGAGAAAGCCGCGACATCTGGCGGTCGATATTACAGAGTAGTTTGTTCTAAAAGTTATATAATATGTATATACAGATATATTTATATAATCTAAGGATATGAGTTACATGTATTAATACATTCGTTAACAAAATTTAAGAAAGTATACCTTTTAACATGGATTCAGACAACTCGGAAAGATATTTGATACATAGTGACCTTTATTGAAGATACGCGAGATAACCAAGTTAGAACAAAATTGCCTCTATATAGGCTTTCACTTCCTATTTTTTTCCATGAGTGCATATATGTAAAATATACAAGTTGAATCCTTTCCCTGTAGAAAATGGGGATTAAGGTCAGAAAGTTTGAGATTCATTTTTGAGAAATTAATACAAGAATATTATCTCTGAATGGTTTTTTTAAATTTATGAATGACCATATGATACAAAATGTATATAAATTATTAAGTAAGAATCCTTTTACCTTATCTGCATCATCTCTATTTTTTTAAATACTAAAATAAAAATAAAAACGTGTCGATACGTTTTTTTTTATTCGTTCAGAATGCAAGCTTTCGGATCTTTATAATTTAGACATAGCTATACCTATGGAAGGATTATAAAGATCCGAAAACTTGTACTTTTCACGAATAAAGAAACGCATTGACACTTTATATTGTAAAAAGATATTTGAAAATCTTCCCGCATGCGTTTCTTTTGAACGAAAAACCGAAATTTATTTTTAAGGAGAAAAAACGATTATTTCTAACCTTAGGGATAAAGTATGAAGGAGATGGATTGTGAAGAGTAATGATGAACGGAAAAATAAAACTGTCCAAGGAGGGGAATCGAACCCACAGTGTTCCGCTTACCGGGCAGATGCCATGTCCACTAGGCACTAGGCAATTCATCCTTTTATAATTCATCCCTAAGGTTAGAAATAATCGTTATTTCTCCTTAAAAATAATTTTCGATATTTCGTTCAAAAGAAACGCATGCAGGATAATTTCCAAATGCTGTTCTACAATCATAAGCCGCATTATATTGTATTATAAATTACTGTTTATATTCTCATTTTATACTTTATATCAATTTTATTTTCTAACAAAGTTAAAAATCTCAGATTATATATAGAGTAAAATAGGTATTTATAGATAACAGCGGTAGCTCTATCAAATAATTTCGAGAATATAATGACATCTAAAATTAAGCATAAAAGAATAAGACACCGCAAATATTTTTATTTGAATAATTAAATCGTAAAGATAGAGGCTGCCTGGCCGGCATTCATATTTCTTCAAATAAAAGACATTTCGGCCAGTGAATCTTTTTATCGTTTCTTAAAATATTTACTGGCCGAAGTGTCTTTTATTTGAAGAAATATGAATAAATAAAGTTGCGAGGCATCTTAGGCTTTTTTTTTTGTAATTTGTCGAATGTGATAAGAAATGTTAGGTATGATAAAGGCTATCTTCTTACCTTGGTACAGATGCAGGACTAAGACAAGAATCTCAAAGAACAAAATCATCTCTCTCTGTAAGAAAAGCCATCTAAAAATGTTTATATATTACGGTTGAGATTTAATGATAATCATAATCGTTATTCACCGAGAATCGTGAGATACTGGCTGTGAATAATGAATTAGAACAGATGGCTTGTGTTCATGATGTACTGAATAGAAGATGCTGAAAAAATCCAATATGTATAAGGTATCTGTTGAGGAGGAATTGTTTAAAATGTGGTTGAGAGATATTGAGTTCTTACTGATGATTTCCATAGAGGTAAGGCAACACAACACACAGTGTTTGCGCCTAGTTATGTAAATAACTTGCTAGGCTGCATTGATTTATAATCATGTAAATTTTTCTTTCTTTCTTTTAATTATGTAAATATATATGTATATAAAATGAGTGAAAGATTCAATAAAACGAGTCAGTTAGCTAAAACGAGTGAGGTGTCGTTCCTCTATTCAAACAGCTTGCTACATCGCAGTCTTGCGAAAGGAAAACATTCTCGGTAGTCAATCCGCCGGTCTGGTCTCGTAAAGTACAGTCAATAACAAGCTATACCACATATCGTCACTCACCTGAGACCAGACTATTTAGGCTGAAGGAGCGAAAGGAAGTCCTGGCTAACATTGTCAGGAACCAAGCTCCAACACACAGAATCCATTCTTATTCAATTATTAATAATTACAAGGATTACTTTTGTAGATGATTTGAAGGTTATGAACTCATTCTCAATGATTATTTTTAAGTTCTTCAAATGAAACCTCTTTTTTAGAATAGTAAATAATAAAATAGTCAAACATTCAGAAATAATAAATAGAGAAATACTTCTCGGTATTTTCCCCATTAATATGCCAATCTTTCAGAATATTTCTTTATCACTTCAATTTAGTAACTGTGAATAAAATCATCTGATGTGTGTTGTGTGAAAATATAAACCACAAATATAATAAATATTATTTAAATCGAGAATCAATCATCACAATAATCATTTTAAAATGTCTTTCTATAAAGAAGGAACTATTTAAAGATAAATCCAAGAGTGAGAGATTCTGAATTCTCAGAAAATAGACATTTTATAAATTCATACAAATAAATAAACATTCAATCCTATATATAAATTTGCATAAATGAATCCGTTAATTTGAATCTAAATTTTAAAAGGAATTCAAATGCTTTTATACTGTGATATAGAATATCTCTATCTATGATACCACGTCATCAAATTTGAAAGGAAATATATACATTTACTATTCTAGCTTACACACACAATTCGACCTATAATATATAATAAACATTCAAATTAGATTTCTACATAATACTCTATTCAATAAATGGAATCACCTATAATTAAATGAGAATCACAAAGGAAGAAATGAAGTCTATTTTAGCCGTTTCTGGTTTTTCACTTGAGTAGGTAGCAAAATGTAATTATGTTTACCATTCAATGCTACATTACATTCTCACATATGCAACAGAGTAAACGAGATTATTTTCGAAATGATAAACACATATATGAAATCTCTGTGGATTCTGTGTCCACTGGACATGCGTCGATCTGGAGGTTGTTGGGCGCTGCTTTGCCTGGGGTATAGGAACTCCATCTATGATTTCTTCCTATGCTGAATCTGTAAAAGACTTAGGTCTTAATATAGCTGTATGTGTGTATATGAAATCTCTCAATTTTTCAAAAAATATATAAAGTAACGATCTCTTAAATAGTTGTAAAAAACGACCTGGTTTATAAGACGGCTGCCTGTATATATGTGATGATGTTAAAAATGAAATGAAATTGCGCATGCGTTAACAACGATATTGTCATATTACACTGGGCAACAAGATTGAGCCAATGAAAAACCTGATCACCATATAGGCATATAAAAATGGATAGTGTGAAAATATTATAAGGATAATATACTATATATAAGAGACATCTCTTTCTTTAGGAATATTAATTAGAAAACTTGTATTTTTTATCTCTCCAGACATAATTTTAACTTTGGTTGGTATATTTGCATATATCGGTTATTAGGAAATATTAAAAAGCTAACCAGTTTACCTTAGGTTTGAAGATAAAGCTCTCATTAGTACATGGATATAGTGGCTCCATAACATCTTACAAGATAAGTAATGATATTAGGCTGAAATAATATTTCCAGATTTCTGAGAATAAAAATATAAATAAATGCTTTTAGTTGATATTTAACCCGATAGATGGCGCTCTACTCTTCATTGAGGTTTAGTTTCACGATCAGAAATTATATTTTCATTAGAAAAATATATTTAAGAAACAAAAATTGTTCGAAACTGAGGTTTTTGTTTATTTATTTAGTAACAGTTGAAATTTGGTCTATCTCTACCTGAAACTATATAAATACAGACTGATATATTTTATATAAATTTATATTTATTATTGTCTTTATATCATCATATTCTCAGAAGTCGAGAAACGGCAAATTAATAACGTTTTAGACACTTTGTACATAGAAGAAAAACATATAAAAGAAATTCTAAAACTATTTTTGAAGAAATAAATTTGAGTAGTTTATCTCTCAACAATTAAGAAATGGAATCACCTATAATTAAATGAGAATATCACAAAGGAAGAAATGAAGTCTATTTTAGCCGTTTCTGGTTTTTCACTTGAGTAGGTATCAAAATGTAATTATGTTTACCATTCAACGCTACATTAGATTCTCGCATATGTTACAGAGTAAACGAGATTATTTCCGAAATGGTAAACACATATATGAAATCTCGGTGAACGGTGGATTCTGGGGCAATTGGACATGCGTCAGATCTGGAGGCTGTTGGGCTCTATGATGCCTGGAATATAGGAACTCCATCTATGCTTCCTTCCTGTAGTGAATCTGTAAAAGACCTAAGTCTTAATATAGCTGTATGTGTGTATATAAAATATCAACTTTTAAAAAAATATATAAGGTAACGATCTCTTAAATAATTATAAAAATGACCTGGTTTATATTCCAGAAACGTTAATTTAAAACTGTTTCTACGTATATAAAGAAGATATTAAACAGAAAAATGATCAAATATCATTATTTTTTATGCTTATAGAAACATCAAGTTAAAGCATTACTAATATAAAATATTTAGAAAAAAGATACAAAAGTGAGATTGTGTGTGTATTAGGATCAGATTAATAAATAAAGAGCAATTCCTTTCTCATCGTACAACTGAAAGTTGCTGATGACTTGAGACCGTTTGTCGGACAAAAAAAAAACGATTAGTTGATAATTATTACGACAGATGGCGCAAGCCATTATCAACTTTCTGCTGCATTATCAGAGAATGTATTTTTCTTAATAAATTGTTGAATTAAATAATATTCTGTGAGTTGGGTATATATACATTTTAAATTAATATTAAAAAACAATTAAAGTGTACCATATAAAATTATTGTTCGTATTGTGTATGTATATATAAGTGTGTTCATCTATGTATTTCTAAGAATCTTTTGGTAAAAGTAAGGAAGATAAGATAAGTTCGTCTGCTTTATTTTATTGTCTCTCCACTTCTACGGTCCAAACTCCCTTGGAACTGTTTAATGGCGGATTTTTACGGCTAGTCATAACTTGACTGCCCTCCTATATACATATAACCTTAATAAACTCTCTCGCATCTGGGGACTGAGTCAATATTGTATTAATAAATTCCTTTATTTTTATCTCTTCTCAAAATAGGATAAAAATTAATTGTATTTATTTTATAAATATCGTAAATATACCATTTGATGACTTTCTATTTCACGATGAATTAATTATTACTGAAAAAGGTATTAAATTGAACTTGTATTTAGAGATAGGTTTATTATAAGTATTCAAAGATGATATATTTTATATAGAGAGTATATTTATATCTTATAAGTCATTAGATGACCTTAATTCAAAAAATAATAAGAAAAGATTAAATATGCGAAATAAACTCTGAGATAATTACAAAAACTATAACAAGACTCAGAACGAAACACTATAAAGGAAGGACAATACATCCAGGTGGCACAAGAATCTACAGGACATGAAACAACTGTCCTGGTGTGGAACTAACACCTACCCACATATTCTCATGCCCAGCAATGGCGGCAGCCTTGCAGAAAATTGACATGGACTAAGAGCAGCAGCTTTACATACACAAGATAGTGGATATTGCGACTGCTGTGATAGAGAGATACATGGGGACATCTGAGGCTATTCATTGGACCTGACAACAACAACATTGGTGGTGGTGTCTTGTCTTTCTTCTTTTGTTGCTCCATGGAATCGGTGGGTGCCATTGCCCGTTAGTCAGCCACATTTCAGAGTACTTTTCACGGTTACCGTAGCGGCTCGGGGCTCACGACACGCCTTACTTGTGCTGTTTCTCTCGCCCGCCACGTAGAAGAGGGTTTGGACATCTGGGCAGGACTTCAACAACAACATTAGATGACCTACGATGATGCGTATTCACGCAAACTTATTCTTAAATACCCATTTTTTGATTTCTCGGGAAGCCTCTAGTACCATATATTTGGTCGTAGATGTACAGTCTTCACCACGCTGACGAGAACTAACAGCCAGAAATGCGTTCTTGGTGGCCTTTTCTTGGATTACCAAGAATCTGGGTTGGCCAAATACCACGGAACAAACGAAATCAACGTTTAGTTCATTTTTGTTCCACTAGATGGCGCTTTGTCATCGGGATATGCCAATTTTCTTTCTAATATCAAAACCAAACCATTTCTATATATTTACTTATTTTTCGCATATATATATATATATATATATATATATATATATATATATATATATATATATATATATATATTAAAAAACGAAAGAAAAAAAAAAAGATAAAAAGATCAGGTGTTGAAATCAATATTAAAAATGGCATATCCTGACCAGGAGCACATGTGCTTTACAGAAGGCAGAGCGCCATCTGGTGGAACAGAAATCAACTAAACATTGATTTAGCCTGTTTCCTGATATTTGGCCAACCCAATTTCTTGATAAATCAAGAAAAGCCATTCACGAACGCGTTTCGCCCTTTTGGCGCTCGTCAGCGTGGAGTAGGCTGAACCACTGCGACCAAAATAAATTTGGCCTTAAATACCCATTTCTTGGTTTTTCAGGAAGCCACTGGGACCAAAAAATATTTTTTGGTCGCAGTGGTTCAGCCTACTCCACGCTGACGAGCGCCAAAAGCGCGAAATGCGTTCGTGGATGGATTTTCTTGATTTATCAAGAAATTGGGTTGGCCAAATATCAGGGAACAGGCTAAATCAATGTTTAGTTGATTTCTGTTCCACCAGATGGCGCTCTGCCTTCTGTAAAGCACATGTGCTCCTGGTCAGGATATGCCATTTTCAATATATATATATATATATTGTCATGACCAAAAATGTACATAGCTTGTAACTGTAAATAATACATCGGCAGCTTGGCGAATGTTATGTACCTAAGCCCCGATAGGTGGCGCGCGCTATCAGCTTGGCAAGTGTTATGTACCTAAGCTCCGATAGATGGCGTGCGCGCTAGGCGGGAAGTTTGTAAACAATAGTCGCCATCTTGAGGGGTGGAGCCGATCGCCAGCCGTTTGGGTCTCTGACATTACTTCCTTAATTTACCATTATTTTTATCCATTTAACTTAGTTTACTTCTATTATTTTTTATCCTTCAAACTTATTAACTATTTAAAGTCATCTAATAAATTATTATTTTATTCTACCCAAACGACTCGTCACCTTCATTACTGTGACATCTGGTGGAGACAAGCTGGATCATCCCTTCGCTGCCCAAGCTATAAGAAGAAGTCGTAGAATCCAAGGATTAAACCCATTGGAATATTCTAAGATGCAACACGAAGGAAGAGAGACCCCACAGGGTGAGTACCACTTCAAACATATTAGAAACCCTTCTATATTTTCGGGGGAACCGGGCCAAAGCCCGGAGAAATGGTTGAAAGAGTACCATCGTGTAGCTCGCTACAACTGCTGGGACAGTTCCATGTGCCTGGCGAATGTTTTCTTCTTCCTCTCAGGAACGGCCAAAGTCTGGTTCGAAAATGTAGAGGAACAAATAACCTCATGGGAACTTTTGAGACAATGTTGTCTCAGGTCTTTGGGCATTACGCAAGCGAAAAAGATCAACTTTTAGAAAAACTAAAAGCCAGGGCCCAAGGAAAGGGAGAGTCTAGTTAGGCGTATATTCAAGACGTCCTCTATTTATGTCGACAAATTAATCCCAACATGAATGAAAATGAAAAAGTTGCTCATTTATTCAAGGGGGTCTCTGAGGAAATTTACAGGGCAATCGTAACCTTTGAAATTGCCACCACCGAGGAGTTTATAAGGTGGTGTCGAAAATTCGAACTATCTCAAAAGAAGCGTGTGAATACGCGGATAGTTTTTGACAGACTGCCGAATGCTGCCGCCATCAACCCAGCAGAATCGGAACCTATGGAAGACCTCATTAGACGTATCGTCCGAGAAGAAATCCACCATGCATTGAATCCCGAGACAGCCACTCTCAAACCATCTTCCCTGGATCTAATTATCCGAGAGGAAGTTGAAAGGAACCTGTCTGCAATTTCGCAGCCCGTTCAAAGGCCAATGCCACGACAGCAGTACTCTAACCGAGCCCAAATATTCAAACAGACGCCACAACAGCAGTTCCTGAACCAAAGAACACCGGCACCCAACCAGACACCACCACAGAGAAGAACTGATGAATGGAGGACACACGAAAACGTTCCAATATGTTTCAATTGCGGTCGCCCGGGACATGTAGCCCGATATTGCCGAGACAAAAGGCGTGTTTTCGAGGAAGCCAGGGTAAGAAGGCCGGCCTACTCCAATAATTACAACACCTGGTTCAATCAAAATGCCGAAGAAGTTGAGTTTGTAGATCGCCGCTTTCGAAAACCGTCGCCCTATCCTGGCCGTGGAAGATCCCCCTCAAGACGAAACGCAACGCCGTCGCCCTCTCGTCGATCCAGTCAATCTCCTCGCCGCCTAAGCCAGGGAAACTAAGGAGAGCGACCGAGACTGGAGGTAAGGCCGCTGACGAAAGTAGAAATCCTCCCCCTATTATAACTGCGAACATGAAACGGAACTACGTTGTTATCACCATAAATGGACAGAATGTTGAGGCCTTAGTCGATTCTGGAGCCGATTATTCCGTAATCTCGGAAAGTTTTCGCCGATATTTGAAAATTCCGTTCTTTGCAGAAAAAGGGCCTGTACTGAGAGTCGCCAATAGGAAGCATATCGAAACTCTGGGGCGCTGCAACTTAAAAGTGTCGATTGAAGAACTTGAGATTTATTTTACTTTTGTTGTCTTCTCTGAATGTAGCCATCACATAATCCTTGGTCTTGATTTCTTTCGAGCCACAAGTGCAGTGATTGATTGTGGAAGAGGTGAAATACATTTGAAGGAAAGTGTGAACGACAGCCTAGAAGAAGATCTGCCTACACATGCGTTAGAAGACTGTTTTATTCCAGCTCGCTCAATTAAGAAAATCACGGTTATTAACGAAGATATTCGAGGCGGAAAAGATCTAATGATAGAAGGAAGCAAAGATCTCATCTTAAAAAAAGAATTGGTCATACCATCATCCATAATTAACTTCCATCACGGCAGAGGGGAGATATGGGTTACTAATGGGACTTCTCAGAATCAAATAATCCCAGCTGGTATGCTTGTAGGATACTTGAGGAAAATTAGAAGTAGCGGAATCTACAGTGTTGACACAGCTGAAGACGAGAAAACTCAATCAAACATTAAGAGTGAGGATAGACGCCAACAAAACTTATCTCTGGTAGACGAGAGATTAGATAAAGAACAAAAGTCAATGATTTCAGAATGTCTAGAAAAGTATTCGGAGGTTTTTGATTTTGAGAGAAAATCATTCAGTACAACCTCCAATGTGAAACATAAAATCGACACCTCAGACAGCCGTCCTATTAAACAACGACCATACCGGGTGTCTCCTGTCGAAAGACGAGCTATACAAAGTGAAGTCGATAAAATGATAAAGATGGGAATTGTACAACCGTCCGAATGTCCTTGGTCGTCTCCAGTAGTTTTGGTTAAAAAGAAAGATGGGTCCTGGAGATTTTGCGTAGACTACCGAAAGCTTAACAAGGTCACCAAAAAGGATGTGTATCCTTTACCTAGAAATGATGATGTTTTGGATAGCTTGACAGGAGCTAAATTCTTTTCCAGCATGGACCTACGTACAGGATACTGGCAGATAGAAATCGACGAGAAAGATCGGGAGAAGACAGCTTTCATCACCCCTGATGGCTTATATGAGTTCCGGGTGATGCCCTTCGGTCTATGCAACGCACCGGCAACATTCGAAAGAATGATGGACAAGCTACTAGCAGGATTGAAATGGACAATTTGTCTTTGTTATTTATACGATATAATTGCTTATGCTACATCCTTTAAAGAACATATTGAACGCCTAGGGAAAGTTCTCAGATGCATCCAGCAAGCAGGCTTGTGTATTAATCATGAAAAGTGCCGCTTTGGGTCAAGAGAAATCAAAGTGTTAGGACATCTGGTTACAGAAAGCGGCATTCGCCCTGATCCCGACAAAATTGAGGCAATTGCAAATTTCCCGACTCCAAAAACAGCAACTGAAGTAAGAAGCTTCATGGGATTGTGTTCATATTACAGGCGATTTGTGAAAGATTTTGCAAATAAAGCAAAGCCGTTACACGACCTCCTGAGGAATAACGTGAAGTTCTTTTGGTCTAACGAACAAGAACAATCTTTCCAAATATTAAAATCAGCCCTAACTACCGATCCTGTGCTTGGCCATTTTAAAGAAGATGCTGAGACACTTGTACATACCGACGCGAGTGGATATGGCGTCGGAGCAGTGTTGACCCAACTGGTAGAAGGAAAAGAAAAGCCTATCGCCTATGCATCAAGAACCCTTAACGCCGCAGAAAGAAATTATTCCACGACGGAGAGGGAATGCCTGGCTGTAGTTTGGGCCATTTACAAGTTCAGACCATATTTGTTTGGAAAACACTTCACCGTCGTTTCCGACCATCATTCCCTGTGTTGGCTAGCTAATGTAAAGGATCCATCGGGAAGGCTAGCCAGATGGGCATTGCGACTTCAAGAGTTCGACATATCTATTGTGTATAAGAATGGTAAAAGACACCAAGATGCGGATTGCCTCTCAAGAAGTCCTCTCCCCCAATCCAACGAAGATAACATACCAGAATTGTCTTCAATTACAGACATAAGAAAAGAGCAAAGAAGCGATGTCCAGACTAAAAAAATAATTCAGGAAATTGATTCCAAAAGTGAAAGTGGTTACAAAATAATCGACGGGATCCTCTACCGCAAAAACTACGATCCCATGGGCAAACCTTGGCTCTTAGTAGTGCCCAAACAAATGAGGGTTGACATTTTAAGGGAAGCCCACGATGCACCAATGGCGGGACACCTGGGATTTGCAAAAACATACGACCGCGTTAGAAGAAAATATTTCTGGCCCGGCTTGCAAAGATCTGTGCGACAATATGTGGCTAATTTCGAGAATGTCAACGGCGAAAAGGTTCTACCGAACGTCCACCAGGACAACTTGTGCCAATTCCGCCGGTTGCACGACCTTTTCAGAAAATAGGGATAGATTTGTTAGGAAGATTCCCTACCTCGAACGATGGCAATAAATGGACCGTGGTCGCGACAGACTATCTAACAAGGTATTTATTTATATTTATTTATTGTTACAAAAGCACGAAGTCCAAAGGACTATTGTGCTGTGCTAGTATTATTTATATATATATGATTAATTATTTACACGATGGATTAGTATTGTTTTGTAAATTATTGTACAAATAGTTCTAAACTTAACAAAGTTCTCATAAGATAGAGTATATACACAAAGAGAATTTGGTAATGTTTCAAAGTATCTACATACAATTTGATTAGTCAGAGGGCAAGATAAAAGAAGATGCTCTGGTGATTCAACATCTAAGCGGCATTCACATGTTGGATCATTGATAGCATTCAGTTTGAATAGGAAACTTAAGAAGGGTCCTTTGCCAGTTAAGAATAATGTAGTGAATTTATCAGAGGAAATGAAATTTGGGACAGCAATTGGAAAGAATTTCTTGAACAGTTCATTAGATTGAGAAAGATAAAACTTAAATTTTAGATCCAGATATAGTTTGTTTAATTCTTTTTGAAGGGGTTTTTTGAGTGTTCGATCTGTGAGAGAATTTGTCATATTATACTTTGTTTGTAATAATTCAAGATAATCGGACAGTAAAGGGGTTTTCGCTAGTATATGTGTGATGTAAGAAGATGAAGTCCTATAAGCATGAATGCATCTAATAAGAATTTGATATTGTATAGAATTCAACTTGGATCTTTTTGCTGCAGTGATAAAAGGAAACCAAATATTTGATGCATAGCTAATTGTAGAGCGTATCATAGCTTTATATAAGATCAATCTACGTCGAGTATCAATGCCCCAAGTACGTGCACATAATGAGAATAATATATTCTTAAGTTTCGTAGCTTTCATAATTATATTGTCAACATGTGTTCCAAAATTAATCTTATTCCTTTGTCTATGATTTTTAAAAATAACTCCCAAAATTTTAACAGTTTCTGATGGTTGAATTATTTTTCCATCAAAATTAATGGGCAATTTTTCATAGTTATGTAGATAGAGTATACCTGTTTTGTTTGGACTTAGTGAAAGTTTTACCTTTTCACACCATGCTTTGATTTTTATTAAACATTTGGTAATATTATACTGAAGATCATAGATGTTTGAACTCCATACCACAAATGTCACATCGTCCGCGAAAGCAATCACTCTAGCAAAACTTTCGTTAAAAGATAAGTTGAAATCATTAAGTAATATATTCCAAAGAATAGGAGAAATAATACCACCCTGGGGACATCCCTTATTTATCTTTTTTATACACTTTACATTAGTATATTTAAACTCTACACTCCGGTCTTCAAAGTAAGAATTAATTATTTTTATAAGTACCGCTGGAAAATTTGCCTTGTCCAATTGTTGGAGAATTGCCGGATGCCATGCGTTGTCGAAAGCTCCGCTGATGTCCACTGTTACTATTGCCGTATTTTCTGTTTCTCTTTTCAAAAGACTTAATTTAGTTATTTCTTGTAAAGCAGAGATTGTTGATTTTTCTTGTGTAAATCCATGTTGAGCAGGATGCATAACATTATTACTATTAATATGATTTAAAAGTTCAATATGAATTAGACTTTCAAAAATTTTACCTAAATTAGAAGACAGGCTTATAGGGCGGTAGGCTTTCGGATCTTTATAATTTTCTTTATTAGGTTTTTTTTATAATCATTACTGCTGACTTTCTCCAGGCCTCCGGATAATAATTAAGTCCCATACAAGCATTGAACAATTTTGTTAACACAGGAGATATATGATGAACTGCCGTTTTGATCATCTGATTGCTTATATGATCTATTCCTGGAGCCTTGCCATTTTTAAGTTTTTTAATTATTGAACAGATTTGAATATTATCAAAATAAATGATTTTATCATTAGAAAAAGTATAACTCTTGTCTCTGATTAATTTATGATAGTTTGTGTCAGAAGATTGACAGTCATTCGGAAATAGAGAAGATAAAAGATTTTTCATTTCTGATTCGAGCACATCTTGAGATACATCTAGAATTGGTAAATCAAAAGACCTAGGAGAAATTTTTTGTTTAAAAGTTTTGTAAGTATTACCAAAAGGAGATGTATTTTCAACTTCCTCCAGGAATACCCTCCAGCTTACATTTCTTGTTTTTTCAATAATATTCATATACTTATTTCGTATTTCCTTATACATTTTTTCATCAACTAGCTGTCTATTAGACCGTTTACCCCGATAATATAGATTTCGAACATATTTAAAATGATTTTTAAAAAGTTCCAGTTCATCCGTCCACCAATTAAATGGATTATTATTTAAATATTTTGGTTTTAATCGTAGAGATGCATATGCAGCTTCAATTAATATGTCAGTTATGTGAGAAACTACACAGTTTATATCGTTTATATTTACTATTTTACCTAATTTCATCATTGCCTCATTTATCCTAGACACATTGATTGCCTGCTCATATTTTTGCCAATTGGCTCTTTTTTCTTGAAAATACCATGTAGAATTATTTTCATGTAATAAACTTTCTGTTTCCAGACTAATGTCGAATGAGATTGCGTGATGGTCTGTGATTTGCGAAAGATTTAACGTTTTCCATCCATTAACAAGTACATGAGCATGACTATTAGTAATAGTAAGGTCTATTATACTTAATCCTCGACATGTTTTGTTTCGATTGTTATGTATGAGCATATTGTGAAAATCAATTATAGGTTGAAGTCTTCTACCGTTTTGATTAATAATATTATCAAACCACATCTGACTTCGAGCGTTAAAATCTCCAGCTAAAATCAATGGATTTGTGTTAAAATTTTTAATTAATTTATCAAGGAATTGAACATGACAGGTATCCATTTTATTAGGGTGTATATAAATATTTGAAAGAATAATTTGCCGTTTAGTAGTTTGTACTGATATAGTGGTTGCAAATGAATTTGAAAACTCTTTAATTAATTTACATGATAAGAAAGGGTTTGTAACGATTGTTGCGGTATATATTGGAACTCCCGGTATATTTGCATAATATATTTTTGAACGCATATTAAAGATTACTTCATTATTTATACTATATGGTTCTTGAACTATAATCATATCATATTTTTCTTTAGAAATAAATTCCCTTATTTCATTATTAACCAAATTGCTTTTCCGCGTGTTTTGTTGTAGAATTTTTAATTTGAACATTGACCAAAAAACAAGAATAAATCTATTCTAATCCAAAGTAACAATATCATGATCTAAATCTGCATAACATGTTCTTTGTATCTCATATTTCATTTGTTGAAGGAACACAGGACATAATTTGTCATTAGAACGATGATTATTGCTATTCCTATATTTAGGATGCGTAGAGCAATTTATGCACTTGGGCAAGGATTGACAGTTAACATGTTGGTCATTGTCTCCGCAATTTTTACATTTTATGATGTTACATGAATTTTTACTATGACCATAACTAAAACAGTTTTGACATTGACGTACAAGCACCTTATCCTTCATATATGTAACCTGTATGTCTGTATATATACGTTGTAATTTCTTCATAATTTGGTATGTTGCCGGGGAAATGCGGAGAACAACATCCTGTACATCAGTATTTGATCTCATAGCGAACAGAACCTTTATCTTCTTCTCTCGACCTTCTAGCTCTGGGTTCATATTGCATAAAATCGAAGGCAATTCCTTAATATCTGTAGATTTAGTAATTGACTTAAGAACAATTGTAGGATCTAGTGGTTTTGGTGCATAAATTAATGCTTTTTGATTTACCTCATCAATCTTTTTAAACTCTTCAATCAATGTATTCAAATCTTCACCTGAATCAACTTTAAGTATTACGCCAGATTTTGATTTTATTATTTTATTTATTTTGACTTTAGATCTATCATTTCTCATCTTTTTAATACCATTATTTACTTCGCCTAATACTTCAGCCGGGGAAACATTTAACTTGGATTTAAATATTATTGTTTTATCCGTTACGTTTTGATTTTGCATAACTATTTTATCGTCTTCACTAGTAACTCTCGTAGCTTGAGCATATGACCTATTATAAAATTGACTTGAAGGAGATATTTTCTTTATTGATTCGTCCAGATTTCCAAGTCTATCACAAATAGAGCCATTGATTACAGCGATATCTCCCATTGTATCCATCAATATATTTAATTGCTTTAGCAAGCCCTGTACAATTGTAAGATCATTTTGATTTATGCTTTTATTTGTAGATGAGTACTTTGATTTTAATGTGTCGGCAATTTGTTCCGAGATGATCTTATGCTGAATCCTACATTCCTCAGTACGTTTTTCAATTTTATCGACCATATTGTTCTAACAAGCGGCAATGGTATGCTATGACCAAAGCCATACCAAATGGAAGTTCGGAAGAAGTTGGAAAATTTATAGTAGAAGACGTGATCCTTAAACATGGAGCCCCCAGAGAATTGATTTCAGACCGAGGTCGAACGTTTATATTCCACACAATGCAGGAGATTAACAACCTCTGTGGAACTGCACATCGCTTTACTTCTGCCTACCATCCCCAAACAAATGGCCTGACCGAGAGACTCAACAAGACACTTGGTGACATGCTGTCTATGTATGTTGACGTAGACCAAAGAAACTGGGACTCAGTTCTCCCTTATGTAACTTTTGCCTATAACACCGCCAAACAGGAAACCACTGGGTTTAGCCCTTTCTATCTTGTGCATGGACGAGATGTCGAGACCCCATTGGACACCATCCTGACGTATAGAGAGGAAGCTAATCTGGAAGACTACGTGGAGTGTTTGGTTACAAATGCCGAGGACGCACGCCAGCTGGCCCGTTTGAACATTTTGAAGGCGCAAGAAAAAGACAAATCTCGATACGACAAAAGCCACAGACCTGTCCAGTACCGCGCGGGAGACCTTGTGTGGGTGTACACACCTGTGCGTAAACAAGGACTGTCGGAGAAGCTACTTAAAAGATACTTCGGCCCCTATAAAGTTGTGAGACAACTGTCTGAAGTAACTTATGAAGTAGAGGCCTTGGAGAGGAGACCCCGACAACGGAATATCAAAGACATCGTCCACGTCCTGCGGATGAAACCATACAGAAGCCCAGAAGAACAAACACAGGACTGATCTCAGAGTGTATAATTTTTTTTTTAAGCAGCGGGTCGCTGCTTATTTTTGAAAAGGGGAGTAATGTCATAACCAAAAATGTACATAGCTTGTAACTGTAAATAATACATCGGCAGCTTGGCGAATGTTATGTACCTAAGCCCCGATAGGTGGCGCGCGCTATCAGCTTGGCAAGTGTTATGTACCTAAGCTCCGATAGATGGCGTGCGCGCTAGGCGGGAAGTTTGTAAACAATAGTCGCCATCTTGAGGGGTGGAGCCGATCGCCAGCCGTTTGGGTCTCTGACATTACTTCCTTAATTTACCATTATTTTTATCCATTTAACTTAGTTTACCTTTATTATTTTTTATCCTTCAAACTTATTAACTATTTAAAGTCATCTAATAAATTATTATTTTATTCTACCCAAACGACTCGTCACCTTCATTACTGTGACAATATATATATGTACCATTAAAGACGCCCCTATCCATTTAATTATGCATCAAAACGATGCACTTTTACATTTGAAAGACACCTCATGGCTTGGCCTGGCATAACACAAGCAATTATGAGAAATTACATCCATAAATATTTGGATATCCCCATGTTTTTATGTCATAGTCTCTTATACAGAGTCTACTGTATTCATTTGATAGATTTTATATATTTTACATCGAGAATATATGTTATATAACTTGTTATAGATGGGAATTTTGTCGGGAAGAAATTGATCTATAAATGCAAAGGTCGCCTCTCCCGTCCAAATAAACGTGAAAACTAGATTCCATCTATTGACGGCAGAGGAGATCTTCACTTTTATAGCTTCTTATTGAAAATAGAGCAATCCATAAATAAATTTTTAATTAAAAAAGGCATATATTGGATCAAAATATCATTTATTTTACAAATATTTCAGTTGGCTGAACGCCAACCTTTATCAAGGTGTTATAACATATTTAATGTGTGTCAACAACAAACTCAGCGTCACATAACGTCAACAAAATTAGGTTTTTAAAAATATTTTGTTATATTCAATGGTTTATTCCCCATTAAATATAACAAACTATTTTTAAAAACCTAATTCTGTTGACGTTATGTGACGCTGAGTTTGTTGTTGACACACATTAAATATGTTATAACACCTTGATAAAGGTTGGCGTTCAGCCAACTGAAATATTGGTAAAATAAATGATATTTTGATCCAATATATGCCTTTTTAATTAAATATCTTCTTATATTTTATAGTTTTTCTAATGTAGAGTCATTCATTAGTTTTTCTGATTTATATATTTTATTAGAAAGATATTTTATAAAATTCAAATGGTTAAACTGTGATATTTAAAAAGAAGCCTTGGATTAGAAATGGCCAGATTCCCTTAATCCTTCTACACACAGAAAGGAGATATATTATTTTAAATATGTTTGTTTTTCTCTCTCTGTATTCGAATATAGATTTTAAAAAGGTTAAAAGAAGATAGGTAAAGAGAGGAGACATCATAATAAAATGTAATCCATGAATTTAGTCTCCATGACATTGTTCAATTATACAATAGGATAATAAAAAATTATACAAATAAATATATAGATTCCTATATAATGATCTTCAAAAGATAAAACAGCATTAAAAAGGTTAAAAGAAGCTAGGTAAAGAAATGAAGCATAAGTAATCCATGAATTCAGTCTCCATGACCCTGTTCAATTATACCATAGGATAATTTTAAAAAACCTAATTTTTAATTTATACAAATACATATATAGAGTACTGTATGAGGATTGTCAAAAGATAAAACAGCATTAAAAAGGTTAAAAGAAGCTAGGTAAAGAAATGAAACATAATAATAAAATGTAATCCATGAATTCAGTCTCCATGACCTTGTTCAATTATACAAAAGGATAATTAAAAAATTATATAAATACATATATGAAAAAACAATAGAAAAAAAGTGGGTCAGGTGTTGATATTAAAAATAAAGAAGGCATATCCTGACCACAGGAACGTGTGCTTTTTAGATAGCAGAGCGCCATCTAGTGGAGCAAAAATAAACTGAACGTTTATTTAATTTGCTCCGTGATATTTGGCCAACCCAATTTCTTGATAAATCAAGAAAGGCCATCGACGATACATATATAGAGTTCTATATGAGGATCATCAAAAGATAAAACAGCATTTGAAATGAAAACATCAAAGAATTGAGATGGCTTCAATCGAATTAAAATCAATCAAACATATTGTGAAATACGAATCGAAGTTCTAAAGAAATGAAACAAAAGATTATTTGTGCTTATATCATCTCAATAGATTCAATAATCCAGTTTTTCTATCAATATTTTTACCCTTCGATGAATTCAATGAAAACATTGGAGAATATATTCATAGAATAACTCTGTGAGATATAATTTTATATATAGATGCTTATTTTACAGGATTATATATATATTTTTTTAAATATAGAAAAATTAATTTTTAATTATAAAGGCATATATTGGATCAAAATATTATTTATTTTATCAATATTTCAGTTGGCTGAACGCCAACCTTTATCAAGGTGTTATAACATTTTAATGTGTGTCAACAACAAACTCAACGTCACATAACGTCAACAGAATTATATTTTAAAAATAATTTGTTATATTCAATATATAGGGAGAAAAAAAGAATTGATATATATATTTATAAAAAATAAAATATAAAAATTATTCATATATTTCATATTCATATTAATATTCATCTATTATTCATATTCATATGTGTGCGTGTGTGAAAAACAGAAAAAAAAAGGTTAGGTGTTGATATTAAAAAACAAAACAAGACATATCCTGTCTGCTATATAAGCATTTTAGATGGAAGAGCACCATCTAGTGGGAAAAAAAAAATCATGAAAAACTTCACGACGTACACGTTTGAGGCTGTTGGTCCTTATAAACGTGGTACAGCCCGTAACTCAACGACTGAAAAGCTGTTTCCAGAATATTCTTGAAAATTCAAGAAACGGGTATTCAAGCGCGAAAATAGGTGAGAACTGGAGAGAGATTAATAAGGAGAGAAATATCATAAAGTGAAATACTACCAGGACCAATTAAATTAAGAAAAAATAAACAAAGGCCAATAACCCTTCACCGCTAGACAACAGACAATAAATAATGTTGTAGATCTATATCAATTTGTAAATAGCAGATAGAATTATCATAGATTTAACTATTTTTGTAGATATATTTATGATTATCTTTCAAACCTGAAAGGTTCAGGTTCCTAATATATATTATTGTTTCTCTTTTTATTTTGATTACCTTTTCTTATACAATATGTTTATAACTGTTTCTGTTTGAAAAAATGTAAATCGACGCAATTATCCTTAGCCGGGATATCGCGTTTTGTGTGTTGAAATAAATAAATAAAAAACCCTAAACGCTAACGTGGTTGGCTCTTCCTGATTTATTGAGAAATTATATTTGAATTATATTTCGATATAAAATAAATAAGCGATTATTTGATATTTTTTCTGACAGATGGCGCAAGTCATTAGTAATTTATTAATTTAATCATCTGATCCCAGTACAATTTCACTCTTTTGTAAATATTTTCACGAAGATAGGATGGAATTAATTTTAAATTTTCAAGTGAATAAATATAATGTTTTAGACACCAAAATACTAAAAAAAGAGCTAACACCACATTGGTACAGGTTTAATGTTCTTTAGATGCAGTTATTAGTAACCTATTTTTCTTGTTATGAACAAGTTATCCTTAAAAAAAAATGATTTTGCTGATGGACAGTGGCAGGTATGGACACTGGCCTCTTCTTGTATGCTTTTACAAGGTTGTCCAAAAAGTTCGTAAACACATGCAAAAAATTAAAATACCAATATTATTCGCTGTTATGTATAATGTATTTGTATTATATACTAGCCGAATGACCCGGTCAACGCCCGGGTTTTACCCGATTAAATGTTTTTATTCAAATACTATTCGTTACAATTATAAATTGTCGCCATGGATGTAATTCTTGTGAAACTTCCCGCTCCAAATTTGTGTCTGAGAAGCGATATATTTATAAAGAGATGATCTGGCTTTGTGTATTCTGCTCGAATGATTATTTTTATGTTAGAACTTTGTTCCTGAATACTAAAAATGAACTGGCTTCACCCGTGGTCTCTGCTTTTTGGAATTTTCCCCGATATAATTTTGTATCTGATAATCAAATGATGATACAGCAATATTGTCATCATCATTTTCTGACTAAATAAAAACCCAACTATTTCTGCCCAAAACCTGTCAATTTCAATTTTTCTTGGCTAAAAATGCGACAAATATCTCTTCCATATTTTTCTCTATGTCCTGTTAAAACCCCTTTTTACATGTACATTAGGTCAGCTGATATTACCTCCCATCTTCACCATAGAGGCGCTGCTTGCGAGCGAAAGGGCAAATTTGCAACGCAATTTGCAAATAACTCGACGAATATTCGGAATAGAGACTGTAATTTTCACTATAAGTTTTTTCAGATTCTACTCTATATACTGTAATAATTTCAGTCAGATTAGTTACGTATTGTGGACGTGTATAGCCGACATAGGAACAAACACACATACATACATACATACATACACTGACTTTTATATATATAGGGATAAATTAATTGTATTATTTATCATTATGTATTCGCCATAATAATATTGTTGCGTTGTTTGTTGACAAAGAATAACTTCCGTGGGTACAAAGGATCTTTTGGACTTTATTTAAGCCTAATCGATAAAATAATTACAGAAGAGAAATAAAACAACAATAAAGAAAACAACAGTTACAAACTTACCAACTGCAGCATAGTGAGGGAAAGCAGGAGCAGAACAGGAGACAGAAGTTGGTAGAACTTTCTAGAATCTTCCACGAAGTACCCCGGTGTCGTCAGTAAGCAGCAGTCCGACCTCTTGAGACAGCAGCTTGCTTGGAGTCCACCACGTAGCCTCGTTTTTCTTCTTCACATCTTACCTTTCTTCTCTCCGGCTTGAGATCCTCATCCCTATATATCCCGGAGTAGATCTTTCCAGAACGGTCATGGTTAGTCAGCCAATAAGAAAGCCGCCAGCACCAAGCCTTGCGCAATCGCTTTAGATGGGCCAATCAGTTGTTTTCCGCTTTTTCTACATTATTCTTAAACATTCTAGAACCTTCTCCATTCTGGAATGTGCTTTTCTTTCTATGTAACAATATTATTCGCCAAGTAATAAGACAAACAACATTTTAAGAAAAATACGAAGTTTTGTAATAACCTTATAACAGATTGGATAAAAGGAACAGATACACACAAAAAACATCTTCGCTACACCTATATATGTCAAGCTTCAATTTGTACCCTTATATATTTGTTCTATTGAAATATTTATTGAGAAGGGAATTTTCCTCGGCTTCCTTTAATATTAAACTAAGCTCACAGGGAATTTGCCGTTGATAGAACCTAGATTGTCAGAAATACCAAGTCATATAGGATACTGTCTCGCCACGATTGAGCACTGATTGCCGTTGAGAGAGACACAGGGCCTGGAGTAGATCACCGTATGATCATCAGGAGAGAACTTTTAACTCCCCTATTTCCTGATGTTTAAGATTCCATTATAAATTTGCAGCGTCGATTAAGAGTCGAAAGGCTGAAGTTACCAAGCGAACATGTGGCAAATAGAATATTTCTTCGATGGTGAAGACAACGGAATCCTGAGATCTAAGCCATCTAATTTCTTCGATGTCTTTTTTTAAATTTAATTTTTGATGATCGTCTATGAACCTTGTTTAGAGATTAAAAAGGAAAAATACCTATCAGTTTTTGTATTTTAATTTGGTATGAAACGTGTCTTTCCTTTAGTTTTCCCAAAGCAAATTACCATCTTAAAGGTGAAAAGATCAAGTTTCCAGAGATAAGTCTACCAGACGTTTTTTAGAGAGTTCTAATACTGTATTAGACGATTCTGTTTATATATGTAATGCTCTTCAGCAAACAATAAGGAAAAAGCCAGTTAGCCATAAATATAAGTGAATAACGCGCATCTATACATAAGAAATTAGGGCATTAAAGAAAGAATGTTTCTTTTACACACAAAACAAACTTCTAATATCTTTACTGCGATTTAAAAATATTGGGAAGGCTTGGCTCATCATTGGTGAACCCTTCCAGCGGTTTCGCCAATTTAATCTATCAGACCGCTTTTTAAAGCTCTAAAAATGTATTGGATAATTCTGCTTTTATATGCTACCCTGAAGGGTGGAATTTTATAAATATTATTCAAAACTATGGATATTAACTGTGTGATTGTGATTATAGTAATTATTTATTGACAATATAATAGAATATATAATGCCCTGGTTACCAAAAAGAACATACACTATATAAATAGTGCCGTTGATAGAACCTAGATTGTCAGAAATACCAAGCCATATAGGATACTGTCTCGCCACGATTGAGCACTGATTGCCGTTGAGAGAGACACAGGGCCTGTGGTAGATTACCGTATGATCATCAGGAGAGAACTTTTACCTCCCCTATTTCCTGATGTTTAAGATTCCATTATAAGTTTGCAGTGTCGATTAATATTAATAAATAATAATATTAATAATTAATAAATAGTGTATCTGTACAATATTGTAACAAAGTATTTATTATTTTATTAACAGAGTACCATTTTTTATGTTTATATTTTGCTACTCTGTAAACTTCCCTCAATGCTTATATTTTGTTTACTATTCATAGTTTGTTCTTGCCTTAAATAAATTGCTTTGTCATCCTGAAATTTGTCTACCCTAATTTTCCACGTGGCAATATTTCAAACAAGAAAATTATCTGAGGATGATGTAATTCAATACTTATAGATTAAATTGGCGAAACGATTCGTAATGATTACAACTTATGAGTTAAACCTTCTTGATTATTATTTTCCTTTTCTGAAGATGTAATTCTAGATGTTTTTTCAAATATTAAATGATTATAAAAGAGAGCGCAAACAATGTTTGTCATTACAACATACAGTTGGCGTTGTATTCCCATTTTACTAAAATAATACTCTGTTTAATATTTAATTTATTTTAAAAATAAGGTTTATTTTGGATTTATTAAGTTTTATTAATCCAATATTTCGATGGACTAATCGTCCATCTTTTACGAGGTTTGTGTTTTGAAGCATACAGCAGGTTGCGGTGAGAAGTCTTACAAGCTTATTGGGCGATAAACCATCTATGATATACATTCTAAATAAAATTAAATATAAACAAAAGAAAACCCAAGTAATATATATATAGCAATTGAATTAATTAAAGAAATGAATAACAAATAAATATGAAATCCATCAACAATTAAAAATAAAATAATTCTGGGGGAAAAATCTGTTTAATATATACATCTGATAAAAATAATAAATCTACATTGTATATATTAACTATAAAAAATGTATAATAAATAATAACCTATAAAGAATACCAAATCGATATAAATAATTACAAATTCTCATTTTAAAATATTGCAAAAAAATAACAGATTTATTCCAAGTTTTGTATAATCATTAACACTCTCTAAAAAAATATATTTTTTCAAAATATCTCTTGGTTAGAAATATTTTTTTTTTTACAAATTTACAAAGCAAATAAGATTTAATTAAGCGCAACCTTGTAAAAAAAAACAAAATTTATCCTGTTAAATGAGGCCTATCCTATACTTCCTGTTCTCTAAGAAATAAAGGTAAAAACTCGTTATCGGCTGGTAAGAAAAGAAAAAGAAAAGGTGTCTAGTCAATAGTCTGAGTTTATTATTTTTATTCTATGAGACGAATACAGTAATTACTTTGCCACCTAACCATTTATTAGCCCTTCATTTTGGTTTCTTTGGACGATCTTTCTTTTTTTCTTTTGCCCACAAAATCTTCATTTGCTCATTATATCGAACGTCTGCTTTAATATTCTGATTATATATTAAGATATTTATACATTATTCGAGGTCATAACTTAATTAGGAGCTAATTTTATATAAAGATTATTTTAGGATATCAAATTATTTGTGATATTAATATTAGATTGCAATTCCATTTTTTTTGTTGAAATGTTATTTTTAGCAATCAACGTTATCTCTTCTGGATAATTTTCATACATAATGTATAATTATAAGAAACTCTAATGAATATAAATTTGAGATATTTTCTATTAATATCTTCTTATCACTGTGTGTCTATATATTGAATTTTATCTATTTAAATGGAATATTTTAGGGTGGATTATATTTTTTTACATTTTTGTAAATTAAATAATAATATTTTAAGCATTACGTGGTTCCTTATTTATTATTCTATAAAAATAAGTGAATCATTTTAAATATAGAAAAACAAAAGTCTTTATTAGGGCTAATGTCTCACATTGTATTTCCCCGTTTGAATATACGTATTATGATGCATTAGCGCGCGATCTGTTATGAAAATTCGAAACTATTATAGACGCGTATGATTCTTTTAAAAAGTAAACTATTTCTACCGCCCTTACTGCAATGTAAAAAAATATTTTAAAAATTATATAATACGCGACTATAATAGTGTCTAATGCATCGTAATATAAATGTTCTAATAATTAGACTCAATTTGATATTTGTGGAAGAGCGATTGCTCGAAGCATATTATATATTTATAAGTGAAAAAAATAGTACAAATGTAATATTGTACTGGGATAAGGTGCATAGATTAAGAAAAAGGAATCTCCTTAACGTGCAACTGAAAGTTGCTAATGGCTTGCGCCATCTATCGGAATAAATATCAACTATTCTCGTTGATTTTTAATTTTTCCAGAATTGGCCAAATACTGGAATTGGCCTCACGCAATTCTGGCCTTAACTACACGTTTCATGATTTTTCAGGATGCCTTAATGACCAATTTATTTTTGGTCGTTGAGGTACAGCTTGCACCACGCTGATGAGGGCCAACAGCCCGAAACGCGTCCGTGGTTAGCTTTTCTGATTAATCAAGAATGGGTATTTGGCCAATTCTGGAATAATTAAAAATCAACGAGAATAGTTGATATTTATTCCGATAGATGGCGCAAGCCATCAGCGACTTTCAGTTGCATGATAAGGAGATGCCTTTTTCTTAATTATATTTATAAGTGTATGTATTTATACTGTCCTCAAATCTTATGTCCTTAGTTAATCTAAAATACCTATCCAAGAGTATAGAATCAGTATCACTATAGAAGGAAGATCGAAAATGCAATATAACAGCGGTATGGTAGATTAAACCAGCGAAACCGCTGGGAGGATTCACCACAGATGAGCCAGGCCCTACCATTAATTTTTACATTGCAGTAAGTGCAGTAGAATTTGTTTAATTTTTAAAATAATCAAACGCGTCTATAATAATTTCAAAATATTTATTTACAATTATATACACTACATCTTGTGTGGTTCTTAAGAGTTTCTTCTTCCCACCCCCCCGTTAACTGATTTAAAGAAAATAGATCTTTTGGAAGTCTCGAGCGCCAGCTCTTTGGTCTTGAGGAACATCCTGCACAACACCGACAGGGCCAATAGCCTGAAGCGCGTACTTGGTTGATTATTCCTGAATAATCAAGATATTTGTCTAATATTCTATAATAATTAAATATCAACCATTAGTTGAGATTTATACCGACAGATGGCGTAACATATCAGCAGCAGTGGTTTTCAGTAATTGTTATAAATAATTTATTGTATCTTTAAATTTCACATTTTAAACGTGTTCGATACAACGCCACCCTCGCCTTACGCCGCTTTTTTGCAAAATCCGGATGGTGGCGTTATAACGAGAGTAGACTGTACATTTAAAAATAAAGAAGGCATTTCCTGATCACGAGCACATGTGCTTTTTAGATGGCAGAGCGCCATCTAGTGAAGCAAAAAATAAACTAAACGTTGATTTAGCTTGCTCCGTGATATTTGGCCAACCCAATTTCTTGATTTATCAAGAAAAGCCATCCACGAACGCGTTTTGCGTTTTATTTTTTCTATTGTTTTTTTCATATATACATTTATATTCAAATAGAAAAAGGAATATCTTGACCACATTCACATGTACCTTTTAGATGGCATAGCACCATCTAGTGGAACAGATATTAACTAAACGTTGATTTAGCCTGTTCCCTGATATTTGGCCAACCTAATTTCTTGATAAATAAAGAAAAGCCCACCACGAACGCGTTTCGGGCTATTGACCCTTGTCAGCGTAGTACAGGCTAAATATCAGGGAACATGCTGAATCAACGTTTAGTTTAATACTGTTCCACTAGATGGCGCTCTGCCATCTAAAAGGTTCATGTGAACGTGGTCAGGATATATATTTTTAATTTTAATAACAAACACCTAATATATATATATATTTTTTCACATATTCATACATATTTATATAACTAGCGGATGTGTACCCGGCTTCGCCCGGGTTTTATCAGAGTGAAAGTTTGCCTAACGAATATTATATATTATGAAGTATAATAAACAATGTTAAAGATTAGTTTTAATTATTAATCAAGATTGTGTGTGAATATGTGAGAAAGATGTAATATCGTTGTTGTTTTCTTGGCCGACTGTTTTACATATGGTGTTATCTTAAAATTGCTTGTTTTGAATATTTTTTTAGATTGAGATTATTAGCTAGTATGTAAAAAAATTAACTCTGTTGAATTTTCTTTTTGTATTTATATATAAATAAAATTAACTCTGTTGATTTTTTTGTATTTAATCGACAACAGCGAAGTTACGCATGTTAATGTTAGGAAAAATATTTTAATGTTAAGCAAAACCTGCTCCATCTCGTTTTACATAAATGTTGAAAATTTGGTCGAAATTGATGCATTGTAACGAAAGTTTTTAGCGAACAACACTTATGAAATTTGCATTTTATTAATATAGATGTATATAATAGTTTGAATTTTTATCTTATATTTTGTATTTGTTGTTTATAGATTTTGTAGAAGATCTTATGATCGAAAGCTATCCTATACGTTTTAAATTTGTATGATATATCAAAAGAAACTTATTATACATGTGGTTCCACTTTATAATTTTACACACCTTTTTACAAGCAATGATTGCACAACAGAGAATACTCCGTTTTTTTGGGAAAACCATACCAATATTTTCAGTGAGGGGAATAAAAATGTCATCTCTTTGCAAAAAAAAAAAAAAAGAAATTGAATGCACGATTTTAAAAATTATTTATAATATTATTTTTAATATATTTAGAATTTAAATTATATATGTTATAATAAATATTATTTTGAGATAGAAATCAATTGCTGGTTCTTTTGAGGTACTCATGTACTCAAAAGAACCAGCAATTGATTTCTATCTCAAAATAATATTTATTATAACATAAGTCGACAGGATATTTACCTGTTTATTCATTCAAAATGCCAAAATAGAAAATATCTTATTTATAAAAATGAAAATCCTCAACCAACCATATTTATCTCCAAACATAGCAATTTCCAAACAAACATAGCCTTCTACAACCAACAAATACCTCCATAGCATAATCCCTAAGATGATCATAAATACAAGCAGAAAAACCAAATCTCATTTTTTTTATATAATATATATTTATTTATTTTTATTTAAAACAGATTATTTAGATTATCATCATTCCTTGTTATAGTGTCATTCCTTTTGTAATATTTTATTGTATATATATCTTGATTGGTTATTGGAGCGAGAAAGGACCGAGACCAAGACTGCGGATCGCGACCTGCGAGGAAGACAACGAATAAATAAACGCAATAACTCTAAAAGGTAATTTATTTTTATTTAATTTTATTTATTTACTTTTATTTATTTTCTTTGAGTATGGAAACCCGCTCGGGAAATGTGTATAACACCAAGAAGGAAGAAACCAAGGTAGACGACCCGGCAAAGCTGCAACTTGGTATAACAATATTATTACATCTTTGACTGTCAGTATGTTAGTGAAGAAAGAGAGACGTGCTTCTCAAAAGTAAACGACAGCCAACTTACCTCAGTGCAGAGTATTTTAACCAGCACCATATCAAGTCGAATGGTTGCTCTGTCTCTATATAACTTTTATAAAGCAGTAAGTAGGAAAAATAACTTAGAGTCATCGTTTACTTCTTCACTACATGATGGTGATTGATCATTGTGGGATATCTTTGTAAGCCGTCAAATAGAGAAGAATATGTATAAGACTGGTGTCTTAATAAAGGCTTTATGTGTGTACAATTGATGATTTTTCAAATAAACATTAAAAAATATTTTTATCCATATAAATAACTTAACTCGAAATGTAAAATATTTAATTCGAACAAAATATTAATAAACTGAAGCATTAAAAAGTGCGAATGTTTCTTTTTTAACACAAAAACAAACTTCTGTTGTCTTTACTGCGATGAAAAAATAAATTGGGAGGGCTTTGCTCATCGGTAATGAATCTCCCACCGGTTTCGCCAATTTAATCTACCAGACCGCTTTTTAAAGCTCTAATATTAGATTTAAGAGTGTGGCTGTAGTAGTTCTACAAGGCCTAAATCCGAACTGGTTTGGAGGCGCTTTACACATCCTATCGGCCATCCACGACAGCCTAGCAAGAATTAGACGCTCAAGGATCTTGCCCAAACCAGGCAGCATCGTGATTGGACGGTTTGATGCGAGAAGGTCCTCACCACTTCGCTTGGGAACGAGAACGACGTCTCTCAGCTTCCATGCAGATGGAAAGTGGCCAGTGGTTAAACACCTGTTGAAAATAATAAGAAAAGACGTCCGAAAATGTTTTTTAAAAAACGCTCTAGAGCTCCAATACTGTATTGAACGATTCTGCTTATATAGGCTGCATTAAAGGGTTGAATCATATAAATGGTTTTCAAGAATATCCCAAAATATTTTTTCATCTCAGTAAAAACAGCAGAAAATTGTTTTGTGTTAAAAAAGAAACATTCGTGCTTTATAATGCTTCAATATCTTATATATAGATGACATGTTATCACCTTATAATTAAAAGATAAATATCATTGAGAATATATGCGAGATTTCGATTTATTGGATCTTGTCGACTTTCTCTGTCAGATTCGAATAGATCCTTTAGACTCACTATAATATTATTTCGATGTTGATCCTGTGTAAGATTCTGTTGACTTACTGTGGGATTGGTGACTTGTGATGGATGGTGGAGGTTGGGGATGGATGGCGCAGTCGTTAGTTGAATGGTAGGGTTCCACAGGGGAAATAACGAGACAAAACCTGGATGGGATAAAATCTAGACTTCACGATAAGGGAGAGAGAAAGTTGGGACTGGAGGAGGTACCTTGCCTTTCACATGATCGAAGAGAATGTTACCTTGGTTGGAGTCGGAGTTGAGCACGCCTTGCTTCTAGTCTGGTCACCTCCCTACTACTTCACTTTCAGTCCGAGATCTTCCTCGTTAACTCTCTCGTCTTCTCATTGGTTGGGATCGTCTACGTGGTTACCTCTGGTTGGCTATTAGTTATTCATGCTTAACTGTGATTGGTTGTTGGTACCTCCATTGTCGTCATGATTGCCATCTTCCAGGAAGAAGAAGGTCTTTGAACTTTAGTTTTATGGTTCCTGGGTAGTGACCTTTATTTTCTGGATGATGCAATCCTGGTAATTGCTGTTCTCCTTTTCGCGAAGCCTAACTTTTATTTTAAAACTTTTGACGATACATTGCATAGATTGTGGTGGGATTACATATCGTTATATACAAATTATCACATATACATTCTTCTAAATATATATTTACCAAACACTATTTTTCAGTACAAAACAAAATGATGTTTGAATTATAATAGATCTATAAATATAATTGTTGTTAATATAATCCCTTCGGTATAATTATTAATAAAAGACAATTCGCTGTATTGCCGATATACATAAAATAAGCTTTTCCCTCAGCGAATTGTCTTTTATTAATAAATATAATAGTGTCTTATATATAGTATGTACCAACAACAATAATAAATACAAAAAATGGTATTTTATAGTAAGTATCGTTTGATAATATCTCTTTACCGATTATTCAATTTTTTATAGCAAAAGATAAATATAAATATTTATCGTTAAATCGGGTAACATATTTATCGTTAAGATGTACAAATTCAGATATAGAAAGACACTTTAATGATTAGATACACCATCAAGAACGCAATATTTGAACTATAAATGCTACCTTAATTTTAATAAATAGAGAGCCAGTAAAATTTTAAAAAATTCTTTCCAAATGTTTCAAAGTAATTTATCAAAATTGAATTGCGTGTATGACGGATTAGTAAAAACCTCACTTCCAAAACGCAATAAGATATTTAATAAATCTTTTTAAAAACTTTTAAACTCTCTTTATAAATAAAAAAATAACTAACCTCATTTTATATTACAAGATTTTTTTCTTAATTTCTTTTTACGAACAACCATTTGAAAGTATAAAGAAAAGTGTATTTGAAATAAATATTTTGGTCAAATTGTATAAAAAAACAATATTAATCTATGAAACTTTAACTACTTGATTGATATGAATTTGACAGCTCCCTTTTTTATTTATAAAGTTGTTTGAAAAAATAATTTCAAGATTTGATTTAATTTTGTGTAATGCAGACTTTAGAATTAAGAGACATTTCTTCGGCCAGTAAATGTTTTTATATTTGATTGACGTTTCGACAAAAATATTTTATCCTCGTCAGGAACAAGCAAAAACTAAAAACATTTGACAAGTCGTTAAAAATGTATCTGAGATTGCAAGGGCGTTTTCACGCGATTTCTCAAATTTTGTACTAAAGCACGAATCAAAAACAAATATTTAATTCACAAAAGAATATGATCTTTAAAATAAATATATAATAATATTTTAAACAAAAATAAATAATAAAAGTATAATAACTATACACAATATAATAAAGTTGCAGAAGGTTAATATTCATATACTAAAAGAAAGTACCTCTTCCTCTAATTTTGGAATAAAACAATGCATTATCTTTATCACACCATTATGCACTCCTTCATCATTAGTAAAATATTTTTACTAGAGTGATAAAAATAATGCATTGTTCTAATGCATGATTGAAGGGAAGATAAATTATTTTGTATATATAAATATATTCAACAAAGATGAATATATTGAATATATATAAGGCAACTCGCCTCTCTTTATCGAGAATGTTTGTGTTTTTTACTAAAACATGCGAGCACGTATACTCACTCTCATTCTACAAGGGGTCAATGAAAGAATTGTATCTTTGATTTAAATATTACATTCAGTAATATTACATTTAATATTATAGATTATTATTTTATCTATGAAAGAGAGAGAGAGAGATTTATGTGAAAATATATGTGAAAAAAAAAAGAAAAAAAAATATATCCTGACCAGGAGCACATGTGCTTTTCAGATGGCAGAACGCCATCTGGTGGAACAGAAAACAACTAAACATTGATTTAGCCTGTTCCCTGATATTTGGCCAACCCCATTTCTTGATAAATCAAGAACGTGGTACAGCCTACTTCACGCTGACGAGCGCCAACAGCGCGGAACGCGTTCGTGGATGGTTTTTTATGATATATCAAGAATTTGGGTTGGCCAAATATCAGGGAACAGGTTAAATCAATGATTTCTGTTCCACCAGATGGCGCTCTGCCATCTGAAAAGCAAATGTGCTCCTGGTGAGGATATGCCTTTTTTATTTTTAATATAAATATATATTAAATTTTATATAATTAAATATTTTAAATTTCTAATTATAATAATAATTATATTCAAGAAGAAATTAGGTAAAATATAATAAATCGTTAGTCACAGATTTTATATATTAAATATAGGTAAATCATTAAGTCAGAACGGCAAGCTAATCCTGTGTTAAATAATACCGATAAGATAAATTCAAAATTTGTAAGTTATAATTTAAAACATAAGAGAAGTGTTTGTTTTCAATATTGATAAATTAAGGTAGCGAAAAAAACTACATCAGAGCTTCGGCGCATATGCTGGGTAGAAAAAGGAATAAGCGGAAAGATAGAGGTTTGTAGGAAAGAAAAAATGGTCTTGTGTCTGTTATTTTCTACAAACCTATATATACAGATCTTAGCTTATTCCTTTTTCTATCCAGCATATGACGTGTTACGGCCGAAGCTCCGATGTAGTTTTTTCTCTATTTTATCTATTTATTTATTTAAATATATATTGAAAGCAAACATTTTATGATTTTATTTAACAAATATTCATATATCTTGTATTTTTATAAATATTAAATGTATTATATACAAGTGTAATTATATTACAACAAAAAAAAAAAGATATATCCTGACCGCGCTCACATAAGCATTATACCTGACCTTTTTCAATTTTTATATTATTTTTTTATATATATACACGTATAAATATGACGAAAGACAAAGCTATTTATTTTTATTAATATTTTTACCAACTTATTAACAATAAATATGAAAAACAATAAGATAAATAAGATTAATAACAAAATTAATATAACCTGTTGATTGAAAATTAAATTTGTAGATTCAATATATATATATATATATTTATATTTATTTAATAATAAATAATAATAATATTATTATTATTATATTAATTGCAATAGTTAATATTTGTTGAAAGACTTCGTTGTTGATAATTTTTCATCTGTCGAGGATATTTATATCATTAATCTATAAACCCACTTCACAAATGATTTTATTTTTAAAGTTTGTCTTAGTCAAGGCCCCATATTTCAACTCTTTAGGTAACACTGAACATACGTAGCATTTTAATGTTCTCAACATTTCTCACCGTTTACAGTTTTCTGTCTGAAAAAAAGCCTCTCCTGTATAAATGTACATCAAAATAATGCAAGAAAGATATATAAGATTATTTATATTTAATAACAAAATATTTATATATACATATTTACAATGCAATCAAAATTTCTTATAAATCAAAGAGATAAAATATGCACAAGGATATAACGTGCATATATATAAAAGAAATTAAGCTATTAAGTACGAATTCTTTTTCAAATGAAGAAAACTTCCTAATGTCTTTACTATGATAAATAAAAGTCAGATACACTTCAAACATTTTTCATCGCAGAATGAACAGTAGAAGTTGAAAAAGATTAATTAAAACGTATGTAATCAATATTTGTCACGTCAACTATACCGACCAGCTGGTAAAGGCATGAGACCATTTTGTGTTTCCGCTTCAAAGATTCAAGCAAGGAGGTATTCTATCAAGATAACCATTTTGCAAAAGTCAGGAACCTTTAGCAAAGTAATTCCTTTTTGAAAGGAATTTCATTTATTCTTCAATCAGAGGAGTCCAATGGCCGTGAAATGATGGATCATAGGGTGGATAAACGACCCCATGGTCCATTGCTTCCTTGGCTTCCATCCTGCCAATTCTCCCTATGGCCTACGGACTGACATCCTTCTCCAATACTCCATGTTCTTTATTTTAAGGTTGTCCCAAAAGTTCATGTTTTTCTTTAAACGTTTTTCCTATTACTTGGAGAATAATATAATACATAATACAATTACTTTATACATAATACAAAGACATTATACATGACGGCGAATGATATTATTACGGCCAATACATAATACAATTACTTTATACATAATACAAAGACGATAAGGTACAATTTGGATTATAGATTATAAACACAAAGTAATAAGACCAAATCCAAATAAATAAATAGTGTGTGATATTCAGTACTTTTGTCTGAAGATGGTAGCAACGCTGTTACCAAAACGTCACACACTATTTATTTATTTGGATTTGGTCTTATTACCTTGTGATGATACAAAGACCTTATATTATGATGCACTAGCGCGCCATCTGTTGTTTAATTTCAAAAAGAATATTACGCGTCTAAAATAGTTTCGAATTTTCACACACACACAAAGACCCCTTAAACCAATTTTAAATTTATAGTATAATCCTTTGCTAGAAATTTTAGGTTATAAACTAAACGTTCAAGGATGAGTATCTTTTATTGGTTAAATATCTTAAATTGGTTAAAAATCTTATGAAACTTTGATTTGTTAAAAATTCTCACCATGAACCACGATAAAGGATATTCATCCTCGGACTTTATTATCTAAAAAAAAATACATTATACATAACGGCGAATAATAGTGGTATTTCAATATTATGCAAGTGTTTACGAACTTTCGGGATAACCTTGTATCTTAGATCTGACGTCATTCATACTATGGAACAATTTGGTATATCTCAGTGAAGAGGCAAAAAACATGTTTGTCTCAATTAAGATAATAAAAAGTAAAATCATTATAAAGAGTAAATAGGTGTGTTTGATTAAATTCATTGGTTTTTACTAAGTAAGATGTGGAATCAAGCATGATTTTAATGTCCTTTCTTCTTTAAACACTCAGTGTTATAATCTCACAGTTAAAATAATCTTTAAAAATATATATATATTATGTTTATTCGTTCTTAAATTTACTAAATTAAAAGTCTGTTTATATTTTTAATATATGCCTATATTTGTTCTCTATTTAATAAAGTGGTAAGGTTTTATTCTCTTTTTTTTTTATACGCAATTAAAAGTAGTATTTGTCTTGTAAACTCTCAACACAATTATTTCTTTTTATCACAATTAAATTGTTCTTTCACAAGATCTTCTGTTATTTTTTTAAAAGGAAAAAACAATGGTTTTATTTCCGCTAACAAGGTAAAAGCATTTACATTATTTTTGGGTAAAATACATTTATATAATGAAGATTTTATTTATGAATGCAATTAAAATATAGATGTTTTACATTTTTTGCTTTTATATACAAATGTTAGGTTATACATAAGTTTAATATTTGAATAAATATTTATATGTGATTTATGTTTATATACAATTTTACAAATTCAACAAGTAATCCAGGCTCAGGTTTTTTTAACTACTTAAAAAAAAAAAATTAAGAAACCCCTGACCCTTGAAATCTTGTTGATTCTTAAAAAATCTATAATATAGTTCATTATATGTGGTCCACACTTGGTTATCTCGTGTGTATTCAATAAAGGTCACTGTGTGTCAAATATCTTGTAGAGTTACTGTATGAATCTTGAGATACATTTTTTTTCTTTAAAACAATTCTTTTAAAAGACATATACATATCCTATGTTTAATTTATAGGTTTGTTTCTTATTATTTCAAATCTAGTTAAAAAGATTTGAAAACGAAAAGGATATGATATCCTTTCTCTTTAGAAGAAAATAAGCATTGCAATAAAAAGGATGAAAATAGTGGAAAGGATTTGAGAATAAAAAAGAATAGAAAATAAAAGGTGAAGCCATTATTTAACAATAAAATGAAAAGGGATTCAAATTATTTCATCTTTAAAAATCGTTTTTACGAAAAAATATACCAAACATCTTAAATATATATAAACTTAAACAACTCTTATATCTGATTGTCAAATTTTTACATCGTATTATTCAAATAGAATAAAAAAATAGAAAATAACTGCATTTATACCTTAACATACAAAATTTCCTTTGAAATATATGAGAATAAGTTTTATCATGAAGATGAGTGAAAAAATATATGTTTATTTATATGAAATATAGGAAAAAATTACGATTTATTATTATAATAAACCAAAAACCTTGTGCAATATGTTTCTCTATTAACAACAGGGCGAGATTTCTTCTGGAATATTTATATTTTATTATATATTTCTATTCTATATTATATTCCTATATTTATCTATTTATATGAGTAAGATGAAGAATGGAAAAGAGAAAACCTTTGTTCAACAATAGGCTGATAGGATCTGAAGACAGTAAAAGTTCAATGATCGAATTTCGAAGTATATAAAAAAAGAACACACAAAAGGAAAGTTCCATTTAAAACAGACAACTAATCAATATCCATGCTAATCAATAAACCCTAGGAAACATTATTGCGCTAGGACCTAAAACCGATCATTAATTTTTGCATAGTTAATGGAGACTGCAACTTATCTCCAATTGGCTGTACCAATGATGGACTGGGGGTAATATTTCACGTTAAATTGAATTTTGAACCCTAATAAAAGACCTTTTGTAATTGGATTGAGAATCTACCAAAGACATTTGTCTCCTGGAGATTGCTTGAAGAGTACTTTGATCGTCTGCATTTTTATATCCCTTCTTTATTTAGAATATCTCTATATAATGTAAATATTTGGAGTGTCGATTTTTTTATATTCTATTTTGTATTTTTTTTTGAGAGAATTAAATTAGTGTTTGCGCGCTTTGTGTTTTCTGTTTACGTGATTTATGAATTATTTTATTCTTAATAATAATTAAGAACTTTTAATAGTTTGAATTGTAAAAATGTTTAATGAAAGTATTTTAAATTTAATTAATTAAAAAGAATAGAATGTTTAAATCTTCCATAATCTCTCTCTCTGTCTTAATATTTTCTTAATACGAAAATTTATCCTATAATAAAATATGAAAATTCTAAACTATTATAGACGCGTATGATTCTTTTTAAAATAAAACAATTTCTACTGCACTTAGTGCAATGGAAAAATTAATTAAGGCTCTCCCATTAATTTTCCATTGCAGTAAGGAAGGTAGATATTGTTTTATTTTAAAAAGAATCATACGTGTCTATAATAGTTTCATAACAGATGGCACGCTATTGCATCATAATAAAATATATTATTTATGAAATCCACTTCAATAAATGTTGCAAGAGAAGGCGTTGCTACAAGTCTAATGGTAACCATTTGTCTAAATGTTTTCACAGAAATTCAGACTTGAATTAATGTGAGTATCAAATTTGAACTTAGGAACATTGGACCATATTCTCTTAAGTTTAAGCTAAATTAAGTTTAGACACAGAATCACTTCGAAGATTTATCGGGAGAGAATCTGATATCAGCTTCCATCCCGCTGAAATCAGAGAGACTGATTGGGAAAAAGAGTTCTCATGTTTTGAGTTGTATACATAGCAAACAGGCGTACATCTCAGAACCAAACAAGCCTAGTTGTCCAGTCCGTGGAGAGAGAAAGCTACTGGGGATTTGAGTCTACAATACATATCGACACGGGATTAGAGTTGTTTAGTAGACACCGCGCAACTTGGAAATTCTGATAACCACAAACCTAACGATGCCACAACTTAATGAATGGAACCCTCGAATATCTCAGAATTTTCTCCCCGTATTACTGCTAGCCATATGCAGGCCTGAAATTTATCTTTTCTCACAAAACTGCCTTTCCCTTCCTTTTATATAAGATTGTCCCAAAAGTTCTGGTTTTTCTTAAAACGTTATTTTTCTTATTACTTGGCGAATAATATTAATACGGCGCGCGCGAATACATAATACAATTACTTTATACATAATACAAAGATATTATACATAACGGCGAATAATATTGGTATTTCAATTTTTGAAAGTGTTTACGAACTTTTGGGATAACCTTGTACTTTATACGCTTGGAGATTTATAGCTGGAGATTGTTTCTCAGAATGTGCTCTTTGTCAGATGATATTAATATTGGTGCGAGGAGGCATTCTTATTCTCATATTTTTAAATGAAAACATCTGCATTTGTGATTACCTCAGTGATCATGGCAATATATTCAGTCGCTTTCGACATGCCCCAGTACTGTCAAGTCACTATTAAGAGACTGCACTGTTGGTCAGTTTGGTTCCACATGGTTCCAAATCTGAAACATCTGTTACACAAAGCCGCATGTGGAAGCTGGTATTGTGGCTTTGTCACCGAGGCTGCTAATTTGCGGCGACGGTCAATAGATGGGCGTCTAGTTTTGACACTTATTTTTACAGGAGAGGCGACTTTCGCTTTTATAGATCTGTTTTCTCCCTGAAAAATGTCTATTAACAAATATGCCATATCATAGTTTCTATAATGATGTGAATAAGTCGGCTACCATAGTACATCGTGTTACCTTCTCCTGTGATTAGATATAGAAGATTCTTCTTAGCAACATATGTAGCGATTAACAAAATGAAAGAATACAAGTTTCTTTAATTATTTCGACGACGCAAGCTTTCGGGCAAAAGCCCTTCAACAGACAAGATAAAACGAAACTATGAACGATACTGATGGCTGTAGTGAATATATATACACATATTATTTACATAAATATAGAAAAAAGCATGCAAATGAGTAATTTAACTATTTGTGAAAAAATAATAATCATAGAGGATAATTTAAGAGATGCAAATCAATAGCTGGAGGAAAGAAATATTAATGAAGTATATGATATGCCTGATATGGAGTTTAAGTATATAAATGAGAAAAATTACATATATTCTTCTGTGATATTCGCTTTTCATGTGTAGCTTCTAATTACATATTAGTTTATTCAATATAAGAGATGTTAAAACGAAAACATCATGTGTGCGCGGGAATGACTTCCTTTTAAAATATTTTAAATATCTCTTTGACTTTCGGGTCTATAAGCCCTTCAACGGAGAACAATATTCCATATTATGATGATAAATCTGTTTGGTTAAAAATGTATGTTTTATTCTTATTTGTTATTAATTGTTAATTATTGTAGAAATTGTTGTTAAATATTATTCATTGATGTTATTCTTTTCTTTATTGTTAATTTATATAATTCATTGTTTTACATAATTAATTCTTTATTGTTTTATTTTAATCTGTATATATTTTCATTGATTCGGCAACAGTGTGTTGTCTATATATTTTGTGTTTTGTTTAGTTTACTCATTAGTCTAGTTAAATCGAGCCATCAATTTATGTTAGGCTAATCAAATTAATTCATGTAGCTTTATATTCAAGAATCATTAAATCGAAGTTCCTTGTTCAATTTACGTAGAGTTCCCTTATTCAAGTATACAGAACTCATTCAAGCGGATCATCGCTATACCGTAGCTCATAGAATTTGATCTCGGTAGTTAACGCGACTACAAAATCTACGTTATTATTATCATCATCATTAATTTTTAGATTGTTTTCCTGTAGAAGTTTATGGTATTAACCCCATTGGTAATCTTTATCTTGTTCTCCTCTAGAAGAGAGCTTACAAGTCCGAAAGTTAGAGAGTTATAATAAAACATCTTTCAAAAAGAAACTCATCCACTTATACATGCTTTTTTCCCCCTTATATATACATAAACGTTCTTCCCTGATTTATAATATTATAGAATAAATAAAGCTTCCAGGGATAAATTATCTACTATTGAAGAACTGACAAGTCCGAAAACATGAAAATAAAAAGTTGAACAAGAAACTTAGTCCTGGAAGCTTTATTTATTTCATAATAATATATGTTATATAAAGGTATTATTTAAAATGTTATTTTATTTAAAATATATATCACAGATTCAAATATTCTGTTAAGTCGACCGCTAGAGGTCGCGCTTTCTGTTTATATAACCCATTATTGTTGTTTCCCGATGGCCGGCTAAAGCATTTGTAATTATCTAAATATTTTTTTTTCTTGTTCTACTCGTCTTAAGACAGACAGTACTTTCATCAAATTATGTTTTTTATATATTCCTTTAGTTCAATTAAATTACTGATTAAAACTATTTTTATGATTATACTTTCAAGATTTTAACCACGACTGCATTACCAATACCATTTAGCCCTAAAAATAACCAGCTAATAATCCCATAGCATAATCAAGATAATCCAAAATCAGCAGAAATCTTATTTATAACATATGAATACATAATTTGATACAGAGAATTGAGATTTATTATAATTCAAACCAAGATATGCCAATTAGAACTTATTTTGAATTGAATTAACATCTACAGTACCTAGAAGTACTGATAATTGACAAAGAGATGAAAATCGAAAATGCATTCCAAAATAGAATATTGTAAACTTGATTGTAGAAGGTTTTAATGATTTCAAATATGAACAGAGAACATAACCAACTATATGTTGGGGGTTAGATTATTCGGCGTTATTTTATTCTATTAGATATACACAAAAGACAAAATTCTGTAATTGCTGAACTGAAGATGTAAAAGATTTAGGATGGATTTGGTTTCAAAGTTCTATACATTTTGTTTCAACTATTTATTAATAACACAAAGTCAAAAATATATTAAATTTAAAAAATAAATGTAATAAATTCAAAGCAAACTATAAAATATCTATTAAAATAATGAAAAAAAAGCAATTTTTCCAATTGAAATAATATATTAGAAATTTTAATATATATCCAGACGATTTTGATAATATCCATTCTAGAAAAAGAATCTTTTTCCCGCCAAAAGGTAATTTTCCAGTAGAATTTTCTTTTGTTTCCTCGAAACAAATACTTCTAATTTTAAAATTAAAACTTAATTCAAATGCTTAGGGCCATTTTAATAAATCGTCTTCAATTTTTTTTCAGGGAAAAGGGGAGAGGGGGAAATTGAGAGAGAAGATTCGTAGAATTATTTAAATATTTGGATTGAAGCAGGGATTAATATTCGATCTTCTGCAATGTTGCCAAAATGCAGACGATATTAAAAATAAATTACTTTTAGCATAATAAAAATGCCAATTGGAAATTTAAATGTCGAAATTAAGATAGGATTAAAATAGAACTCAAAAGGATTAGGAATCTTGCCAACATTTTCACAATAATAATTCTTCTAATTATGTTATTCCAAAAAGGCTTAGAAATCCATTACCATTCTTTCTTTTTTTCTTTTTAGAAACTTTACAGATAACCCTCCATTTACTTATAGCGCTTTATTCTTGTTCCTTTTTTGCTTTCTCAACGTTTGATCTTTTTGTGCAAATGGATTTAGTCATCTTACTTTGAAAACAAATCAGATTACTAAAATATTAATTGCAACGCATTTCTTTTTCTATCAGATCCAATCTAGTAATGTTGAATGAGAAAATATTAAGTAATCAGCGATTATATCATATTTGAAATTAAAAAAAAAAAAGGTTTTAAGCTGAATGAATGCCCTTAAGTTAAATAACAAAAACCTAAAACATATCAGTTCGACACAGATGCAATGAAACAGAATTGACAAGTATCAAGCCAAAAGGTAAAACTTATTTAAAGATTTTATATTTAACCATTGCAAATAGAAATAAATATTGTTCAAAAGATCGATTTGACCTGTTCCCCAATATTTTTGAAAACTATGGGGTTATGGGTTAACGCTTAGTTGATTTCTGTTCCACTAGATAGCGCTCTGCCATCTTAAAAGCTCATGAGAGTGTGGTAAGGATATGCCTAATTTCATGCTTAATATCAACACCCGACCTTTCTATTTATCATTTTCAAATTATATATATATATATATATATATATATATATATATATATATATATATATGGAAGCAATGGTCGCCTCTCCCGTCAAAATTAACGTCAGAATCTGACGACATCTTTTGACCGTCGCCGCAACTAGCGGCATCGGGTCGGTGACGAAGCCACAACACCAACTTTGGCAAACTGATAAGCGTCCACCTAGAGACCATGGTTTCGGGCTAATGGCCCTCGTCAGTCTAGGGCGGACTTTATTCCATGAGATCCACACGGGATCTAATGGAATCCTCACAATCTACCAAAGAGGTGTTTTGCTGGCAATGTGGCTGGGCCAAATCTATTGGCAAAACATAGATGGAAAATTTGCCGGGAGGAAATTAATCCATGGAAGCAATGGTCGCCGCTCCCGTCAAAATTAACGTCAGCATCTGACGCCATCTATTGACCGTCGCCGCAACTAGCGGCATCGGGTCGGTGACAAGGCCACAGCATCAACTTTGGCAAACTGATAAGCGTCCACCTAGAGACCATGGTTTCGGGCTAATGGCCCTCGTCAGTCTAGGGCGGACTTTATTCCATGAGATCCACACGGGATCTAATGGAATCCTCACAATCTACCAAAGAGGTGTTTTGCTGGCAATGTGGCTGGGCCAAATCTATTGGCAAAAACATAGATGGAAAATTTGCCGGGATTAATTTCCTCCAATAGATAGCGTCAGATTCTGACGTTAATTTTGACGGGAGAGGCGACCATTGCTTCCATGGATTAATTTCCTCCCGGCAAATTTTCCATATATATATATCGTAATTTAAACAAAGATATGTAAGTAATAAAGTATGACGTCTTTTCTAGTCGTCTTAAAGTGACACCAGTTTGCCACCGGACACCAGGGGAGGGGAGGATGACCCACATAAGACTGACCAATGAGCATCAACACTAGGGAGATCCAGAGAGGGACAAAAAGGGGCGTTTTGTCCGGAATTTGACAGTTAGTTAGGTTACGGTGGATATTTCAGACAGGCCCGCTCAGTGCTAGGTCCGTTGTCATCTCACGGCGGCCCTCGTGGCCGCCGTTTTGGCTCCTCTCTGCCCCCGCGGCTTCAGGCTGGACGCCGAGCTTTCTTTTGTTAATCCTCTACTTTCTCCTTTTTCTGGGACCACTTGTGACGTACTGGGAGAGCTTCTTTTGATCCCAAACTACGTCCTTACTGTCCCGTGCGGACTTACCACTCTGCACGCCTTGTCACTCAACCCCGACTGCTTCCAACTCACTTGTTGGCTTACCCGGGTTTACGACATATATATTTTCACATATATATCTATGTTGAATATCCAGCAATCCATTTTTGATAAATTTAAATAAGGACATATTTTGGATTAAAAATATTTATTAAAATATGATATTTCAACGAGGCTGTTCGCCTATCTTCTAGAATAAATTCAAAATCCTTGTAAACATATTATCGGCGTGAGGCACTAAAAGTGCATTCTCATTTATCATGCGGATAATAAGCTTACACGGAATTTGAATGTTCCTTAGAAAAAGATAGGCGAACAACCTCGTCGAAATATCAAATTTTAATAAATGTTTTTGATCCAGAATATGCTCTTATTTCAATATATATATACAGTAGAACCTCCCTTTAGCGACACCCCGCTAGCGGATACATCTCCATAAAGGACAGTTTTCATTTGCAAAATTACCACTTTTACTATTTAGCAACTCTCCGGTAAGAGGACAACTCTCTCTAAAGGATACTTTGACTTTGCAATTAGGTGTTCTTTACAGGGAGGTTCTACTGTATATCTTTATTTGGTATTATCGCATGCGCAATGCCTCATCAGATAAAGTGTAAATTTGTAGGAATTCGAGAGATGATTCTACCAGGTAGGACCTCACAAAATGGTAGTTCCATATAGTTGTGGGAGCGAGAGAGATTGCTATAGGAAGAAGAATGGAGACATCCATAGTGGCCGGAACAAATAGAGCCGACCGATCAGATTTGGGTATGAATAGGGGTAGGTCGAAAGCAATATGAGATCGGCAACAATGGAACTATTGACTTGTCCCCATATTAGGCTTAGTGGTGAGGAGTAGTGTTGGGATGTACATAATGAAACCTGTGTGGTGGAATAGAATTCTTCTTCAACAATGCGTTTGCAATACACATTCTTCCCTTATAGCTTACTTCATGTCCCTAGATAGTAGATGCTACGTTCAATATGACTCTATAGAACATGTGAGAAATTGTAATCTTATATAAATACACTAGATGTAAAGTTTTATTGAATTCCTTTCGAAAATTATGATGAATGAAGTTTTTTAGACAATAAGAATTAATGAAATACCTTCATTCTCGCTCAACCCTTAAAGCAGCGTTGTCTACTACGGTCAATGACATAAGAAATAGGAAATATAACTCAATATAGAAAATTTTGGAGCCACTGTAGGAGAGGACTGGCCAAATATCATAGAAATCAAATGAAAACAAACCAAATCAATATTCTAACTTCAAGTAAATAAAGAATTAGAGAATTCTGTAATTGGTCTTTTTGAGATATTTTTTCATTCGTCATGATCCTGAAAATATTTCTAAAACTCATTTTCAAATAAAGGTAGTTAGGAATAGAAAAAGGTGTAAAATTAACAAAGCCCATAATAAGAAATTTTAACTCATTTTGACGCGCGTATGAAATTTTAAAATAAATCAAAATTTTACTACCCACTCAGTATCATTGTAGTAAGGGCAGTAGAAATTGATTTTTTAAAGGAATTACGCATTAAAAATAGTTCAAATTTCTGATAACAGATGATGCGCTAATTTATCATATTAAAATTGTGTTTTTAAAACCCATAATGATGGACAAATTATCAAACAGGATATTCGCATATATACTAATATGGTATTATTTGAAGAGAGAGATATTGAGATTGAAACTGATTTATTAATCGTTCATATAATATTATATAGTGCCAAATTTGATGTTACAGAAAAAAAAAAGAATAATATATATGTATGTTTACATCAGCATGAGCCTTCTCTGAAGGGAGGTCTGGACAATGTCAAAAGTTCAAGGCCGCCCTGAGTTCGGAAAGGTCCTTGCTTATAAAGGGGTTTTTGTCTCCAACGTGCTCAATTACATCTCCGAGGAAATCGTACAGAATTTTCCTGTTTCCATAGAAGGGTTCATCGGGGAGTGTTTCTCTGTCAGAGCGGTGTATAACCGCGGCCACTACTTCATCATCATCAACCTCTTCATAGAGAGGGGCCAGAATAGAGTCAGCGTTTAGCTCTATGAACATATTATCTACTTGATCTTTCTCCTGAAGGATCTGAGAGGGATATAGGATTTGGGCCACGGGGGTAGTAGATTGGATGGATGGTATAGTCATGGTTTGGTTCTCCTTTGCAGGAGCCACAGATGGCTCAGTATTAGTCAGGAAGGGCTCTGGTCGTGACGGCAACTGGCTGGTGCTCGGCGCCGGAACAGGAAGCTCGAGGGCTGGAGTCTCGTAAGGACGGACAGGGAAGTTCGCCACGGACGCAGGCGCGGCAGGGCTGGAGGATGATCTTCATCGAAGAGAGAGAGAGAGTGAAGGAGATTATAGACCCAAATCTCCTTATAATCAAGGTAGAATTGGATCAGTGGTTCTAACCCTTTGTTCAACTAGCAAAATACTTTACAGTTTGGAGAAATAGGAATTGCTGTTGACAAGAATATTTAAGGCCATATTGGTTGTATCATTCCATTGATTGAATATTCCCGATTTAGAAAATATTTCAGATATATTTGGACAGAATTACATTTAATAACCTCTCGAGACGTAAGAAAACATTGAGTTGTCCAGTTGAAGAGATATTGATTGTGTCAATTGAAGTCTCTTCGGTTGACAGAAGTAAAGTGATTTCTACTTCAGTTCAAGTGTTTATTTTATCTTATAATACTTGTAGGTATACAAAGAAGACTAGAAATCTCTCGAGTATATATTAATATATCTTGTTAAATATAGAGCAATCCATTTATGATATTTAAAATAAAATCATATTTTGGATCAATAAATTTATTAAAATTCAATATTTCGACGAGGCTGTTCGCCTATCTCCTTCTTGGAAAAATTCAAAAACCTTCTAAGCTTATTATCCGCGTGATGCGCGCACGAGAAGTGTTGTTTTCTATAGCATATGTTGGTGTGACCAGACCATTTTAATTTGAATTATTGTATCTTTTCAGGAATAAAATGCTAATTGTATTTTTGACTATTTTTGTTTTAACTGTAGATATGATTGTGGTATTTCTATTTTCCTATTGATGCTATTTTTATCATCTGTAGATGCCCAGCTCTCCAAAAATAAATATATAAATATTGTTTGTGTTTATGTATGCATTGTATTAATCGTTTGTAATAAAATAAATAACTATTCATGATGCAATTGTGAAAAAACTTTTAAAATTTCAAAATATTTCCTTACAATGAGTTTCTTTTTAAATTGCTAGTTTTCAATTAAAATTTCAGTTGTAAATATTCACGCTGCGCGTGTTTGTATTTGTAAATATTGCTAGAAATATTCGATATTTTTTTAAGCACGTTGAAAGCTAGAAAGCTAGCAATTTAAACTAAAAAGAAACCCATTATGAGGAAATAATTTGTCATTTTAAACAATAAAATAAATAAAGCTTCCAGGGCTGAGTTTCATGTGCAAACTTTTATATTTTCATGGTCTCGGATTAGTCAGTTCTTCAATAAGAGTATTACATTAACACATTAATCGTTTTGTCTTATATGATAGATGCGCAATTTGACTTAATTTCAACAATGGCTCTTACTATCATTGTACCTTTATTGTCAGCAACTACCACCGATAGGCTGAACAAGAACAGGTCTATGCCATATTCTACTAGATCTCAACGTAATGTTTAACAAAGACTACTCGTATATCCACCTCACGCACCACTGGACTTAAATGGATATGTCACAGTTAAAGTATATTTCACCCCTAGAACATTTCGTGTTTTTTGAACCACGTGGACTTCAATCCGTGAGTCACAATGTCGCATGGAAAATCCCATATGTCACCTACAACATTCCAGCTAGCATACATTACCTACCACAGCTCCTATATAACACCAGGTGAACAACCTAAGCAGATGAGTGATATCTAAGCAGGTACAAGTAATAGTTAAATGACTATCCTAACCTAACTTTGAAGATGGATTAGAGGGACCGTTCTTATGCTTGTTTAGTCATCTCGTTCTCCTTTTTTCCCGTAAATATAATAACTTCCTTTTGCATTTTACACTTTCATTATGACAATGTAGATATGGTATGAAATTCCTTTAACAGTTAAAAATATTTGTTCACCCAAGAAACAATACTTCAATTTGCTAATGATTATATTCAATATTTACATATCTACATCTGGAATGTGTATATATGATTTAAAATGTGCATATAAGTGAATTACATTATTCTTACCACAACGACAAACGCTTTATATATTAAAATTTTCTCACTTATTTTACATTCAAAATATTTCATATCATGTGTGCGGTTTAAAACCTTTATTAGAAACAATTTTATCACTTTATTGATAATTATATCTAATATAAATAATTTTATATTTATATCTATTTTCCAATAAAATTATCTGGGAGGTCTCGGGACTAGCTCCCGTCTTTACTAACCTTAATATTTTCTTAAATATCTTAAAAACCTTGATGAGGTTAAAAAAATTGTGTTTAGCTTAGGTTAATTTGGATTATGTTGTATCATATTTATTAAACATGGGATTCTGTCCCTAGACATCCTATATTATATAACCATACTATTTTCAAATATCAATGTAAACGTTAGTTGCAATGTGAATAATCCATTCACACTTTTGCTTATATGTAAATATTTTTATTATTCTTTAAAATGTAAAATCATTTTTAAAATTTTCACATTCACAAAGAGGATAAATATATTCACAGATCAGAAATGTTATATAAATTATAATTCCTCTCAACAACTAGATAGTTCATATAAAAAAATGAGCAACCTAAGTAAAACTGAGTCTTATAGTAGAAAATAATTTGAACGAAAAATTAATTTCATATTTCTATATTAAAAACAAAGAAGGCATATCCTGACCAGGAAAACATGTGCTTTTTTAGATGGCAGAGCGCCATCTAGTGGAACAGAAATCAACTAAACGTTAATTTAGCCAATCCATTTTCTTGATAAATCAAGAAAGTCATCCACGAACGCGCCATCCATAGCAGCCCGAAACGCATTCGTTTTATAAAGAAAATGGGTTGAAAAAACATCAGGGAACAGGCTAAATCAACGCTTAGTTGATTTCTGGTCCACTAGATGGCGTTCTGACATCTAAAAAGCACATGTGCTCCTGGTCAGGATATGCCTTATTTGTTTTTAATATCAACACCTGACCTTTTTATTATTTTTTTTTCTATTATTTTTCACATATTTCTACATTATAAAATAATCAATGATTAAATTCTGAACCCATAGAGGTATCCTGGACACTAGCTTTCATTTAAAAATATTTAACTAGTCTTGATATATTAACAATGGCTTATAAGCCTTTAAAAATAATTATACATTAACCTAACCAAAATCTTCTTTTTGGATTCATTTTGAAACTTATATAATATTATCAATTAAATGTTTTATTGAATAAAAATTTATATAAATTGTGAAATTAACTGTCAATTGACTTTGTGGAAATTTGATCATGTAAAGGAAAAAACCTGGCCATAATCAATTTAAAGAAAAATATTTTTATAAATGCGAAAAATTCGGAATTTTGAAGAAACAACACAACTAGAGAGAATTCAAAATTTGAGCTTGTGCAAAAACCAAAATTCATTTTAGAAATTGTTAATATATTGTGTAAAATTAAATAGAAGTATTTTATCTCTGTTAGCGGAAATTGTGGAAAACCTCCAGAAATTCCTTAATGCTCACTAACATTTGAAAGACGCTGGATTTGAGGCAAATCTGATGAAGAATCAGAATGATATCTCAAGACTTACTGTTACTTTGAATTGAGTGAATATGTACATATGTGTGTATATATATGTGGCAATATCGTTGCGGGGTTTCTTGTTGTTGGATGTGAATAGTGAGATTTGGTTGAAGCGCAGTCGTTGAGTGGTAAGTGAAGCACACAGTTAGGAATAATCAGGACACATGATGAGGTTTGAAAATAAAAGGCAACTGGATTGGAGGAAAGAAAGCTTGAGAAGACGGAGCGATTTTGATTGTTAATTAACTGATCACATGGTGGTGATTGTACTTAGCTATGAGCTGAGCGGGGAGAGGTCCTGGGCCGATGTCACCTCGTTGGAAGTGAAGGAGCAACTCTAGGTGTTGTTCCTATGAGAGCTAAGACACTACTGACCATTCTTGCTTTTCGATTTAACACCAAGCCTCAGTGTCTCTCTGATTGGTCGAGAGATGTCACATGATCTTGTCCTATTGGTTGACCTACTTAAGGTGCGGTCTTTTGATTGGCCCGCGGCTCTCCTTGATGAAAGATGTGGCCGGCTTGATATATCCGATTTCGCCAGGAAGTGTTGGGTGGCTTGACGCTTATAGCTTCGACGGATATTAGATACGTCCTGTTTTTGCCGGAAGTATTGAGTGCATCTTGGCTAAAATAACTTCTGCGGTCATTAGAGACGTCCGGTCTCTGCCCCTGCAATGTTGACACAGGGGTGCCAAAATAGTCGTGCCAGCTTTAGTCTTACTTCCTATATCTTTTGTTACTTTCTTTCCTCCAGTTACCTTGTTCTTTATTAAGTCTTTGAAAATCATACATGATATATACATAGTGGGTCGGGGTTGCATTTAATTATATACAAATTATGACAGATGCGCCCCCTACATGTGAAGAATTCAAGAAGGGGTTAGCCTGAGAGAATTCTGTAAAGTGAAAAATAATTTTGTGGGAAAATTAGTTGTGGGTATGGAGGGGCTATATACAAACATTGCTGGTAATATAAAAGTAAAATAGAATGGTGTTGATGATATAGGTTGAGTATAATTAATAGAAATCAAAAATTTTTAATTGTAAGAAATCAAGGAATGTTATGGTACATAGTGGATTAAAAGAAAAGAAAATGCGCCTAAACGAATTCTACTCGAGTTAAGAAATGAATTCGAGGGGGTTCTATTTAGGCTTTGAAATCAAAATAAAAATAATATAAAAATAGTTGAATGAAATCAAAATTGAATGTGTTTGGTTGAATGGTGAGAAAAAAAAAAAGAAAAATGCCTAACCATATTCTAGCTCGAAATTGGGAATGAAATCGAAGGAATTCTATTAGGTCTTTTGAGAAATCAAAAATAAAAAAAATAAAAAGTTGGAAGAAATCAAAGTGAATGCTTGGTGCGTGGTGAGAAAAAAGGAAAAATGCCTAATTACTTTTTTGCTTGAATTTTGGAAAGGAATTCGAGGAAATTTCATAAGGTCTTTTGAGAAATCAAAGTAAAATAAAAATAAAAAGTTGGAAGAAATCAAAGTGAATGCTTGGTGCGTGGTGAGAAAAAAAAGGAAAAATGCCTAATTATATTCTAGCTCGGAATTGGGAATGGAGACCGAGGGAATTCTATTAGGTCTTTTGAGAAATCAAAAATAAAAATAAAATAAAAGTTTTTTGAGCGAAATCAAAGTAGAGTGCTTGGAAAAAAGAAAAATGAAAAATAAAAAGATTTCAACAACAAAGGGTGATTTAATGTTTTTAGTTTAATCGAAAGTCAGTGAGTTTTCGTTGATAATTGAGTTGTGGCAATATAAGTCAAGTGGTAAATAGAATGATAATTGATAAATGAAAATGATAATATAAACTAATTGGTAAATAAAATGATAGTTAATGATTAAAATTGATAATAAGTTGAATAAATTGCTAAATTGATTAAATATTTAAATTTTTATTGAGAGAAAATAATGAAAATGATTGATATGAAAAATAAGGTATATTGGTTGGAACCCTTTGGTATCTACATGCCCTGATCTACATGTATTGATTGCTCCATTTTGCCCTATAAATGTTTTACTTGCTCAATTATGCCCTATAAATTTTTTGTCTCATCTGTAGTGACACTTAGGTGAAAAACGTGATTCTAGCCCTCAAGTGCGTTTATGCTGTGTGTACAGGAGACATGGAAATCTATATAACCTTTATGTGTAATTTTTTGTCTTTGTGTGTGTGTTGTGAAAAAATGTTAGAAGTCTGTTGTGTAAGAAATGTGTGAGTTAGTTCTATGTGTTGTCTCGTGGATGTGGAGTTGGTTGGTAAAAATCGATATGTAGACTCGAACTGGAATCAAAATCGGTGGTATAGCGAGGTTCCCAGTCGACCTCAATAGGGGATCTTCTCATTGTAATTAGAGATACGGAAGTGGTGTGTGTCGGGCAAACGAGAGGGAATGAAATTGGAGATCGGACGAGGGCGTTCCGCTTTGTTTACAGAGGCCGAATTTATCGCTGCGGACTACACTTCCGTCGTGGTGTCTCAACTTCTCGTTTCCTGCCGTCTATTTATTTTTGGTGCGGCTCAGATCTTGTTTTTGGAGCGTGATTTCTCCGACACTAGTTGGTTATCTTTCAGTTACTGCTATCTTTTCGGAGTTTATTTAGATTTTCTGCGAAGATGGTTCCTAAAATTATGAGAAGTTTTATAAATACTTGTCCACAATGAAGAATTGCTTGTCCACAATGAAGAATTGCTTGTCCACAATGAAAAACTGTTTGTCCAAAATTAAAAAATGCTTGTCCTAAATTAAAAACTACCTCTTGTAGTTCGAAGATTTTTTGATCGGGCATGGCATAGATAAACAAGTAATTAATGAATAAAATTGGAATACAGTTGTATGGTAGAAGTAATAAACAAAGGATAAGAATCAGATGAAATATAGGATATTGCCCCATGTTCGTCCATATTTTTGTAACTGGGGACTCTGAAATATTTGCTTGAACCTTATGAATTGTAGAATTTGAATGATTGGTAGGTTCGCAGTTCTCCTGTTTGATATCTTTAGGGAGTGATGTGGTATGATTGAACTGTTTGTCCGGTTTATAGTTCTCCTGTTTGATCGTCAATGGTTTTATTAGAGATATGTCGGCGGTAATTGGTTTAGGTTGAGATGTGTGATCTTTTCTCTGACGTGGATGTGGTAATTTTGGCATTATTTGTGTTGTGTGTACGCTGTGCTTTATGTACGAATTTTGTTTTGTTTGGGTACCTGTGTCGGTATTTTTACGTGCAGGTTGTTTGTATTCATCGATTCTTCTAGCGAATCGGCAGGTGGGGCAGGTTTTTACCTGTTTTGCGATGTCTTGTGTCATGTTCTGCCAATAATATTGTGCTGAGATGAGCCTCGTCATCTTGGAGATGTTTGGATGGTGGTGTTGAGTGTGTACGGACTTAAGGAGTCTGGTTGTAAGTGAACTTGGGACTATAGTTTTAAGTACTCCTTTTCGGGAGACGATGCGCAGTTTATTGTGATCTATAGTCACGCGAGATTTTCCCGGTGGAGAAGACTGTTGGCTCTGTATGAGTGGCGCATCTAGAAAGCCACAAAATGGGATACGAGTTCCAATGCCCGTTTCATATTGTTGTACTCCATTTATGCTACGGACCTCATATTCGTATCTTGACAATCTTAACCTCCATCGAAACAATCTGCCTGACGGAGCTTTGATCTCTTTCAACCACTGCAATGCGGGATGGTCAGAAAATATTGTAAACTTTCTGTCCATTAGACAGGTGCGGAAATTATCCACACTTTCCACAATGGCTAGGCATTGTAGTTCCAAGTCTGAATAATTTCGCTCGTGACTACGCAGAGATCGGCTGAAATGTTGAACGGTGTATGTCTTCCCATCAGGGTAGACTTGTTTAAGAACGCCTGTAATGCTGAATGTTGAGGTGTTACAGTACACCTGGCATGGCAGACCTTCCTGGTAAAGGTGTAATGTGGGGTGTGTGGTAAGGTTTTCCTTCAGGTTAGTGAACGCTTTCTGGCATTCGTCATCCCAGACCCACACGACATCCTTTTTTAGAAGGTTGACAAGTGGTGTCCGCAAGCGGGCGTGGTCCGGAATGAACTCTTTAAAGACGTTCACAGCTTTTAGGAAAGATCGTAATGTTTTTCGATTGTGTGGTTGTTTGGTGGCGTGAATTTTTTCTATGTTTTGTGTAGACGGGATGATTGTATTATTCTTAACGATTGTGCATGCGCTTGTTTGTTGTTGTTGTCTTTTGACGTGCGTGTTGTGTTTGTTGTGCGGGTTGTGCGTGTTTGTCGCGTGGTGACGTATGGGTGCGTGTATGTTGTGAGGTACATTTGCGTAATTATGGTGTGGCGAAGTGTCATGTGTGAATTTTGTGTGGTAAGTGGGTGAGCTGTGTCGGTGTACGGACACTTGTTTGGGCATTATTGGAGTTGTAGATTGAAGTCGTGGTGGCTTTATATGTTTTGGGCATATAGTACTGGTAATTGGGTTGAGTGAAAAGTTGTGTGGTGTGAGATTAGAATGGTGGCATGTAAATATTTGGGGTTTGGGCAATGAATGCAGGCAAGGGTTTCCATGTGTGAAAGCTTTGGGTGCTGTGCGAGTCCTTTGGGACAGGTTTTGGCCTAGCCCGTGCTTGCATTCATTTGACACATGTTTAAAGTGGTAGATAGTATTAGACAATGGGACGCTAAGTTGGAAAATATTGCCGCGATTATAATTTAGTTTTAATTTATACTGATAAAGGGTTTTTAAGGTAAGAACTCCAAATGGCAAGGATGCATTTACCACGTGGAAGTTCTCTCTACGGGTTATTTGACCTATTGTCAGAGGGAAAGTTAAATGTCCTATTATTTTCGTAAAACTATTTAGGGTGGATAGATCAAGGGAGGTTTTTTTAATACTTAAGTTGGGAAGTTGTGCTTTTAATCTATTGTATAAATGATACGGCAATATGTTCGAACCTGCGTCTGGTTCAATTAGAAAGGTACATGGTAGGTCCTGGGTCAGATACAAGTCCAAAGTCAATTTGATGGTGTCATTGGGTGGATTGCCTACCTTGGTCTCGAAAAGTCTCCACTGTGGCGTCTTCGGCTTGGTGTGGCTGGCTGGGACTATCTGTTGGACCGGGTCGGGACTTTTTGCACTGTCCGCGCAATTGAAAGGGAAATCTAGTCATTTGTACTGCTTCCATTCGAGTGGATCGCGTTGTCGGTACACTGGGCCCGTGTCGCGTGGATTGCTTCCGTGTGTACGGGTACGGCATGGTGGATGGCGATTCCTCGGTGGGCGTCAGGTTGTTCGGACACGTACCGGCGGTGCGGGTGTCGGTTGTCCCGAGGGTGGCGCTCCGGAAGACCGCTTCCAGTTGCGTGGATCTTGGCCCTTGTAGCGCGGCGGTCAGTTCTAAAATTACCGTCGCAAGGGTGTGTCTTGTCGCTTCGTTCGTTGTCAGTTTCTTTCCGCTCGTTGCCAGTTTGTTCTCTCTTGGTTTGTTATTGCCTTTTGTTTTGCTGGCGCCTGGGTTAATTTCCATCTTCATCCTGATTAAGCTCTATAATCTTTATCCTGTCGACTTAACCGTTCTGTGGCAATATCGTTGCGGGGTTTCTTGTTGTTGGATGTGAATAGTGAGATTTGGTTGAAGCGCAGTCGTTGAGTGGTAAGTGAAGCACACAGTTAGGAATAATCAGGACACATGATGAGGTTTGAAAATAAAAGGCAACTGGATTGGAGGAAAGAAAGCTTGAGAAGACGGAGCGATTTTGATTGTTAATTAACTGATCACATGGTGGTGATTGTACTTAGCTATGAGCTGAGCGGGGAGAGGTCCTGGGCCGATGTCACCTCGTTGGAAGTGAAGGAGCAACTCTAGGTGTTGTTCCTATGAGAGCTAAGACACTACTGACCATTCTTGCTTTTCGATTTAACACCAAGCCTCAGTGTCTCTCTGATTGGTCGAGAGATGTCACATGATCTTGTCCTATTGGTTGACCTACTTAAGGTGCGGTCTTTTGATTGGCCCGCGGCTCTCCTTGATGAAAGATGTGGCCGGCTTGATATATCCGATTTCGCCAGGAAGTGTTGGGTGGCTTGACGCTTATAGCTTCGACGGATATTAGATACGTCCTGTTTTTGCCGGAAGTATTGAGTGCATCTTGGCTAAAATAACTTCTGCGGTCATTAGAGACGTCCGGTCTCTGCCCCTGCAATGTTGACACAGGGGTGCCAAAATAGTCGTGCCAGCTTTAGTCTTACTTCCTATATCTTTTGTTACTTTCTTTCCTCCAGTTACCTTGTTCTTTATTAAGTCTTTGAAAATCATACATGATATATACATAGTGGGTCGGGGTTGCATTTAATTATATACAAATTATGACATATATATATATATATATATATATATTATTTTTTTTAAATTTCTTTTTTTTTGTTGTTGTTGTTCACTTCTTTATTTCTTTCTTACTTTGCTTCTTGAATCCTGCAGTCGAGTCTTTTGTAAGACTTTGGGTCTTAATGGGGGCTTTTGTTGTTATGTTGTATATATGTGTGTGTATGTATAGATCATACTTACGTAATCTTTCTTTTTCTTCTTCTGTATATTCCCCACTTTCATAGGCTTATCTCTCTTATAATCTCGGGGAGAATCTTCTATAAGACCAGTGTGTCTTAATAAAGGCTTTTGTGTGTGTTTGTGATATCGCAAGACAAGACAGCAATGTAAGTTTTTAATCAAGTATGTTGATGAAAACATTTAATAATTTTTTTTATCATTGACACATTCATGCCAAGGACATTATTAATATAGATTCTTGATTGCTTTTAAACTTTGATTTAATCAATAGAATTCAAGGGTTTCTTTTCTCATTTCTTTTATTTCTCAATATAATTCTAGGGTTTATTATTTCTTTTATCTCTCAAGCTTTCGGGCCAACATGCCTTTCAACACTGGGATCCTGGGAGGGTTCACCACTGATGAGCCAGGCCCTTCCATTAATTTTTCCATTGCAGTAAGAGCAGTAGAAATTGTTTAATTTTAAAAAGAATCATACGCCTTTAAAATAATTTCGAAATTTGATATTAGAAGTGTAAAAACATGAATCTGTGTGAAATTTTATATTAGTATGCACGCTATAGTGTAAACAGATTCAACAATTTTTTAAATTACAATATATTTTATTACAATGAGTTTCTTTTTATTACAAAACGCTAGCTTTCAAGCGATAATTTCAAGCCCTTTGAAGAACGATTATCGCTTGAAAGCTAGCGTTTTGTAATAAAAAGAAACTCATTGTGAGAAAATATTTTGTAATTTAAAAACTTTTTTCACAATTATATCATGAATAGAGATTCAATAATCATGAAAAAGAAAAAGGAATATTGTACAACTAAAACTTGCACGATAAGAAGATGCATTTTCTTTTTCATAAATTTTGCATCTTATACCAATACAATATCGCATTTGTACTATTTTTTCAGATTCAACAATAATCACTTCTCCAGAAAATATTGTATAATTTTAAAACGTTTTTCACAATTATATCATGAATAGAGATTCAACAATCATTAGAAAGAAAAAGGCAACTTGCACATTAAAAAGATGCATTTTTCTTTTTCATATATTCTGCATCTTATACCAGTACAATATCACATTTCTACTATTTTTTTTCAGATTCAACAATGATCACTTCTCCAGAAAATATTGTATAATTTTAAAACCTTTTTCACAATTATATCATGAATAGAGATTCAACAATCATTAATCAAAAGAAAAAGGTAACTTGCACGATAAAAAGATGCATTTTTCTTTTTCATAAATTTTGCATCTTATACCAGTAGAATATCGCATTTGTACTATTTTTTTCAGATTCAACAATGATCACTTCTCCAGAAAATATTGTATACTATATATGCATCGATATTAATTGATTAAAATCTCCTAGATATTAATTAAATAATTAAAAAGGTTTCTTGAGATGATTTTCTTTTTATGTATCAATGCAATCTCAAGCTTTTAGGCATTTCTGTGCATCCAAAGGAAAACATATAAAAAAAGAGTAAAACGTTACCTGTTGCATATATATATTTTTTTTCTGAAAATATAGCAATCCATACTTAAATCATTAGATAATAAAAAGGCATATATTGGATTGAATAAAATATTTATTTGCCAATATTTTGGTTGGCTAAACGCCAACCTTTATCAAGGCATTACATATTTGTATACACAAACATTGAAATGATTTCAACTGTGATATTATAACATTATGCAGCGCTGAGTTTGTGTATACAAAAATGTAATGCCTCGATAAAATTTGACGTTCAGCCAACCGAAATATTGGCAAATAAATATTTTATTCAATCCAATATATGCCTTTTTACTATCTAATATATATATATAATTTAAAAATGCCTATTTTGGATCATAAAGTTTTATTTATGATATTTCGTGTGGCCCAACTCGCCAAACTTCTTCGGGAAACAAGATTGTTTTGAGAAGCTCGCCTATCAATTCACGAATATGTACAACTGCTATAAAATTTAAAATATCTAAAGCGAGCTTGTCAAAACAATCTTGTTCCCCGAAGAAGTTTGGCGAGTTGCCACACGAAATATCGGAAATAAAACTTTATGATCCAAAATAGGCATTTTTAAAAATATAATATATGGATTGCTCTATTTTCAAACATATATATATATTATATAAAAGGGCGTACCTGGATCTGTAAAAGAAAAAAAAAACAATTTTTTTCTTAAAATATTTCGAGAGATTGCTCCCTCTTTATCAATTTATTGCACAGTGAATATGTATATATGTTTTATTCGTTTTATATATGTTTTCCTGTAGAAAGGGTAGAGAGATGCTTGAGAATATGCATTGATAAAATAAAAAGAAACTCTAAAGAGAAACCTTTTTAAATTATTTAATACGCATTCATATCTAAAAAAATAGGAAAATTAAAAGTTTATAAATGTAGTTTATTTCAAATTGTCATTGATATACTTCTTATTATGAAATGAAAGAATTTAAAAGCACGAATTTATATTTTATACACAATACAAACTTCTACTGTCCTTACTGAGATGAAAAATATATTGAGAGGACTTGGCTCATCAGTGGTGAACCCTCCCAGCGGTTTCGCCAATTTAATCCACTAAACCGCTTCTCAGAACTCTAATACTGTATTGGACGATTCTGCTTAATACTATATATTTGTATCATTTGTAAATAAGACAGATTTGATTATAATATTAATAGGTAATAGGTTACTACACATTATGCAACTAAAATCACATCCTTTTTATAATTGGTCTTTAATACCCATGGTAAAGATAGTTACATAGTATAGAAATGTACATATCTATTACATATTGCTAATCGAATCCATAATTCAAAAAATTATTTTAAAAATTCAAAAAATATAAGCAAAATATTTTTAAAACTTAATTCTGTTGACGTTATGTAGAGCTTAGTTTGTTTTTGACACATATTAATATGAAAATATAGTACAAATGTGATATTGTACTGGGATAAGGTGCATACATTATGAAAAAGGCATCTCCTTATCGTGCAACTGAAAGTTGCTGATGACTTGCGCCATCTATCGGAATAAATATCAACTATTCTCGTTGATTTTTAATTATTACAGAAATGGCCAAATACCCATTCTTGATTAATCAAGAAAAGCTAACCACGGACGTGTTTCGGGCTGTTGGCCCTCATCAGCGTGGTGCAAACTGTACCTCAACGACCAAAATACGGGTCATTCAGGCATCCTGAAAAATCACCAAATTAACACATTAATATGTTATAACACCTTGATAAAGGTTGGCGTTCAGCCAACTGAAATATTGGTAAAATAAATTATATTTCGAACCAATATATTCATTTTTAATTAAAGATTTATTTATGGATTACTCTATTTTCAAAAAAAGATTTTAATCTATAAAGAAAAATATTTATAACTCATATGTATTACCGTTTTATTTCCTTTCTTTAACTTTGTGAATAGCAGGGCAAGTTTTATGCAAAACAATTTTATTCTAAAGCGATTTAAAGATATGGTTTTGATTGAAAATATTTGATATGAAATAGATATATATACTTAAAGTAAAATGTCGCACTAATAATAATGATTGACGCGTGTGCTCTCTTTCAAATGAGAATTTGTGTCTTTAAGGCATTTTGTTAAAGGTTATATAATACTTTGATAATGTGTTAATGATGATAAGTTTATTATGTTAAAAAAGCAAGTTTTCAAAGTCGCTTATCAGAAATATACTCGTATCAACAAAGGTTATTTATAAAAAGCAGACAAAAATAATATTTATAATGAATATAATAGATTTAACTATTTTTGTAAATATATTTATGATTATCTTTCTAACCTGAAAGGCTCAGGTGCCTAATATATGTCGTAAACCCGGGTAAGCCAACAAGTGAGTTGGAAGCAGTCGGGGTTGAGTGGCAAGGCGTGCAGAGTGGGAAGTCCGCACGGGACAGTAAGGACAAAGTTTGGGATCAAAAGACGCTCTCCTTGTACGTCTCACGTGGCACCAGGACCAGGGGAAAGTTGAGGATTAACAGAGGAAAAGCTCGGCGTCCAGCCTGAAACCGCGGGGGCAGAGAAGAGCCAAAACGGCGGCCACGAGGGCCGCCGTGAGATGGCCACAGACCTAGTACTGAGCGGCCAGTCCGAAAATATCCACTATAACCTAACTAACTGTTAACATCCGGAGCAACGCCCTTTTTGTCCCTCTCTGGATCCCCCGGTTTGTGTCCGGTGGCAAGCTGGTGTCACTTTGAGACGACTAGAAAAGACGTCATACTTTATTACTTACATACCACATTGTTTAAATTACGATATATATAAAATTGTTTCTCTTTTTTTTATTTTTGATTACCTTTTCTTGTGTATGTTTATAACTGTTTCTGTTTAAAAAAATGTAAATCGACGCAATTATCCCTAGCCAGGATATCGCGTTTTGTGTGTTGAAATAAATAAATAATGAATAGTTCAATTTTCTTTATATTTTGTATAAACCCGTAGAAATATATATATTTTTTTCTTATGCAAAAAATTGCATATATTTTCTTTGTGCGAAAAAGAATTTGAATATATAATTTGCATCAATAAATATAATTTAATATTAAAAATATGTTTTAATTTTAAGTATATTTTATTATAAAAAAGATAGTGAAAGATATTGCTATAGGTAATGGCTGAAGGAGGTAGTATTGATGCAAGAGTAGCACTTGGACAAGTTTGGCCCTATGCACTTCACGATGATTTCTTCACTTTCAATGATATTTTTCAAGGAAAAAGATTGGTTCTAATAGGTTATGGCCATCAATGCATATGTTTAGGAGAAAGTGATTTATCGGGTGATATATCAAATGTATATCGTATTTCTAAAATTGATATTTTTAACAGCAATTTAATACTCAGATATACACCTGGATGTTTTACAATTCCTGATCTTCTCTATGAGTTATCCACCTATCGAGCTTTAAAATCTTTGAAATCAGGCCATGAAAATATGTGTTATCCAAATTCTTTTTTGATTGTAAAAGATAATGGAAAATTTATCAATTCTTTTCGTGAAGAACTTTTATTAGATATTTCATCAGAAAAAGAAGATTCTGAAGAGATTTTTGTCGTTTTTAAAATGGAATATGGAGGAAACACCTTTACACGGATTTCAAAACGTCTGAAACCTATATCATTGCTGAGTGTCTTCTGTCAACTCTGTTTATTTTTTGCTGTTGCCGAAGAAGAGATCAAATTAGATCATCAGGATTTACATTCGAATAATATTCTGATATTAGAATCAAGAGAAAATATCACTTATAAAATCGCTAATAAAGAAATTAAAATACCAACTCATGGATATCATGCAAAGGTAATTGATTTTGGAAATGTTTATTGTATTCGTGATGAATTGCACGAAACAGAACAAATTCTTCAAGTTTATAGAATTCGAGAAAGTAGGCCTAGTCCACCAAAACATATTGGAAGAATAAAAGTCCTCTTTCACGATTATACGAAAGATGTTGTAGTAATTCATTCAAGTGTAAATTTAGGTGGTTGTCCAACAAGCTATTCGATGTATCAAAAGATTATAAACCCATTAGCAGAATGGTCACATTTAGCGAGAATAGAATCATTAGATGATGAACCTTCTGAAGAAGAAAAAGAATTAGAGGTTATTGAAGTACTTGAAATAGAAGAACCCCAAGAAGAAGAAGAAGAAAGAAAAGGAAAATTTAGGAGGTTCTATCATCGACTTATCAGAATATTTGGCTGCATTTAATAACAAGGAATTGTTAGAAAATAATAAACTAATGTTTTCCTTTAAGATTTAAAGTTGAAAATATTAGATAAACTATTCAAATTGTTAAAAGGTTATTATATAACCATGTTAAATAGCTTTAATGAATAAAATATCTTTTTTTTTTCTAGTACTGTCAATTCGACATTGATTACTATAACATAATACCTTTGGGAAAGAATGGTTAAGCTATTCGTTATTTGACATCAGAATGGATAGTGAACTATCAGCTCGAATTTAACATCATATAGCTGAGAGGAAATAAATATTGTGAATTACTTAATAATTGATTAAGTGAATTCTATTAATGTATGCCTAACATGTCCTCAATTTTCACGGAGGAACATTGTTCGATGCAAATATTTATATGTAATTCTACTGTCCTAAAAGATTATGTCCATAGTTGGCTTAAATAATATTTCTAAGATTCCACCCTACAATGGGTAGCATATATAAGCAGAATGATACAATACAGTATTAGAGCTCTAAAGAAGCGGTCTGGTATATTAAATTGGCGACACCGCTGGGAGGGTTCAACACTGATGAGATAAACCCTCCCAATATATTTTTTCATCGCAGTAAGGGAAGTAGAAGTTTGATTTATTTGTAAAAAGAAACATTCGCGTTTTGGTATTTTCATTCGTATTATATTGATGACGCGTTATTGCAATGTAGTAATTTATGCCCAACTGGCCTTGTCCTTATTGTTTGCGAAAGAACATTGCTCGATACAAATATTTAAATGTAATTCTACTGTCCTAAAAGATTATGTCCATATTCTGCTTGAATATCATTTCTGGGATTCCCCCCTTCAGTTTAGCATATAAGGGCAGAATGTTCTAATACAGTATTAGAGCTCTAAAGAAGAGGTCTGATGGATAAAATTGATGAAACCTCTGGGAAAGTTTACCACTGATGAACCATGCCCTCCCAATATCTTTTCATCGCAGTAAGGATAGTATAAGTTTGATTTATTTGTTAAAAGAAACATTTGCATGTTGATGTCTCCATTAGTTATAAGTAAAATCTATTTCGGCTTCTAGAGATTATCAGAATTCTGGGAGACTACTCTATGTTATTTATTTTCTTCCACAAAAAAATGTGATAATATTTCATTTTATATTCAAGAAAAAAAAATATATAAGATTTATTTAGTCTTTTCTTTATCATTCTTTCATACATATTATTTGATTTTAATTAATATTTGAACTTACTACATTTGTATCTAGACATAATCGATATGAAAACTCTCTAAGGAATTTCTATTATATCACACATATGACATATTATACTATTTTATATATTGATATCATATAGAATATTTTGTCTAGAGGGTATCCACTTGGTATGTACATTTAAAATGTACAAAATCGATATTCTTTGCATTAAATACGTTTGTAGCTATTCGAAATCATTATGAAGGTGGGGGTCGGTGGAAGTATGATCTAAACCGTTGGTTTTCGACCGCAACCACCCGGGTTCGATTCTCGCAATGGACGCTTTTTTCTGATAAAAGAAATGCTCTAATGGCCCCCAATTCTTGCAAAAGTTAAACCCCACCAGCGAATGCAAGTAACCAAACGGGGCTCTGGCATATTTTTAAGTGCAAAGTCGAACTGCTTTTCACATGTGTAGACATGTGGTGCACTTAGAGTAAAAAGCAGCTGCCTACTTTTACCCACCATTATTATCGTGGCCTGTACCACGTGTACTATGGACAAGAAAAAATAATTATAAAGGTGAATGTAGGAGCCATTATTAAATCATTACTGTTTTTGAATGATTTACTATCAAGATTATTTCTTGAGCCTTTGGGACTGAATCAGTCAACTGCAGAACGCTAATAAAATGTTGAACATATGAAATCATCTTTTATAAGACTAGTTCCATGATATGAAACATAAACCGTAGTTATAAATAGTACATAGTACAATACTTGTATGTCATCTTTTAAATAACTACTTTTCATTCTCAATTTTGAAACTTTGCTGCGACTTGTTTGCGAAAAATATATATATAGTATTTTTTTCTGACTAAATAAGAGATGTGAAAAAATAGTACAAATGTGATATTGTACTGGTATAAGGTGCATAAATTATGAAAAAAACTTGCGCCATCAGCAAATTTCAGTTTCACGATAAGGAGATGCCTTTTTCATAAATAAGAGATATTGAAATGTCCGAAATATTTCTCTTTCAAATTTCGAGAAACAGTTTATTGATAATCTTTCTTTGTAGAGAGCACAAAAATACCAATAAAACATTTTTACATTAGAAAAATTGACAAAACAAACCTATATACCATGTCTTTAAGTTATTGGTCTCATATGCATAGGGACGATTATGATTTTACAGCATTTATCGGTAAATATTATTATAATGTACCATGACTAGTTGTATATCAGTATTTCAGAATGTAGTGTCAAGTTACAAACAACAACA
>CP092868.1:42542238-42553400 GCA_030710605.1 Cordylochernes scorpioides | reverse complement strand
ATATATAATATATTAGAAGCTCGAATTGCTCGAAGCATATTATATATTTATAAATGTATGTAATTCTACTGTCCTCAAAGCTTATGTCCATAGTTCTTCTAAAATACCCATTCCAAGAGTCTAGCAACAGTATCACTATAAAAGGAAGTTCCAAAAATGCAATATAACAGTGGTATGGTAGATTAAACTGGCGAAATCGCTGGGAGGGTTCACCACTGATAAGCCAGGCCCTCCCATTAATTTTTTCATTGCAGTAAGAGCAGTAGAAATTGTTTAATTTTAAAAATAATCTTACGCCTTTAAAATAATTTCGAATTTTGATATTAGAAGTGTAAAAACATGAATCTGTGTGAAATATTACGAGATATATATACTACTCGTATATTAGTATGCTCGCTATAGTGTAAACAGATTCAACATTATTTAAAATTACAAAATATTTTCTCACAATGAGTTTCTTTTTATTACAAAACGCTAGCTTTCAAGTGATAATTTCAAGCCCTTTGAAGAACGATTATCGCTTGAAAGATAGCATTTTGTAATAAAAAGAAACTGTGAGAAAATATTTTGTAATTTTAAAACTTTTTCACAATTATATCATGAATATAGATTCAATAATCATGAAAAAGAAAAAGGAATAGTGTGCAACTAAAACTTGCACGATAAGAAGATGCATTTACTTTTTCCTTATTTTTGCATCTTATACCAATACAATATCGCATTTGTACTATTTTTTCAGATTCAACAATGATCACTTCTCCAGAAAATATTGCATAATTTTAAAACGTTTTTCACAATTATATCATGAATAGAGAGTCAATGACCATGAAAAAGAAAAAGGCAACTTGCACGATAAAAATATGCATTTTTCTTTTTTATAAATTTTGCATCTTATACCAGTACAATATCGCATTTGTACAATTTCTTTTTTCAGATTCAACAATGAACACTTCTCTAGAAAATATTGTATAATTTTAAAACGTTTTTCACAATTATATCATGAATAGAGATTCAACAATCATTAAAAAGAAAAGATCAACTTGCACGATAAAAATATGCATTTACTTTTTCCTTATTTTTGCATCTTATACCAGTATAATATCGCATTTGTACTATTTTATTAGATTCAACAATGAACACTTCTCCAGAAAATATTGTATACTATATATGCATCCATATCAATTGATTAAAATCTCCTAAGACATTAATTAAATAATTAAAAAGGTTTATGGAGATGTGTTTCTTTTATTTATCAATGTAGTCTCAAGCTTAGGGGCATCTCTGTCATCCACAGGAGAACATATATAAAAGACTAAAACGTCACCTGTTGCATATATATGTGTATATATTTTTTATATATGTTCTCCTGTAGAAGAGGGCATGAGACTGCATTGATAAATTAAAAAGGAAACTCATCACCAGAAACCTTTTTAAAATAATTTTAATATGCATTCATATCTAAAAATAGGAAAAATAAAAGTTTATGAATGTAATTTATTTCAAGTTTTCATTGATATACTTCGTATTATTTATTATTAAGACAGATTTGATTATAATATTAAAAGGTAATAGGTTACTACACATTATGCAACTAAAATTACAACTTTTTTATAATTGGTCTTTATTACTCATGGTAAAGAGAGTTTAGTTGTATAGAAATGTATATATCTATCGCATATTGATAATCGAATCCATAATTCAAAATTTATTTTTTTTAATTCAAAAAATATAAGCAAAATATTTTTAAAACTTAATTCTGTTGACGTTATGTGGCGCTGAGTTTGTTGTTGACACATATTAATATGAAAAAATAGTACAAATGTGATATTGTACTGGGATAAGGTGCATATATTTTTAAAAAGGCATCTCCTTATCGTGCAACTGAAAGTTTCTGATGGCTTGCGCCATCTATCGGAATAAATATCAACTATTCTCGTTGATTTTTAATTATTACAGAATTGGCCAAATACCCATTCTTGATTAATCAAGAAAAGCTAACCACGGACGTGTTTCGGGCTGTTGGCCCTCATCAGCGTGGTGCAAACTGTACCTCAACGACCAAAATACAGGTCATTCAGGCATCCTGAAAAATCACCAAATCAACCTATTAATATGTTATAACACCTTGATAAAGGTTGGCGTTCAGCCAATTGAAATATTGGTAAAATAAATGATATATTGATCCAATATATGCATTTTTAATTGAAGATTTATTTATGGATTACTCTATTTTCAAAAAAGATTTTAATCTATAAAGAAAAAAAATTATAACTCATATGTATTACCGTTTTATTTCCTTTCTTTAACTTTGTGAATAGCAGGGCAAGTTTTATGCAAAACAATTTTATTCTAAAGCGATTTAAAGATATGGTTTTGATTGAAAATATTTGATATAAAATAGATATATATATACTTAAAGTAAAATGTCGCACTAATAATAATGATTGACGCGTGTGCTCTCTTTCAAATGAGAATTTGTGTCTTTAAGGCATTTTGTTAAAGGTTATATAATACTTTGTTAATGTGTTAATGATAAGTTTATTATGTTAAAAAAGCAAGTTTTCAAAGTCGCTTATCAGAAATATACTCGTATCAACAAAGATTATTTATAAAAAGCAGACAAAAAGAATATTTATAATGAATATAATAGATTTAACTATTTTTGTAAATATATTTATGATTATCTTTCTAACCTGAAAGGCTCAGGTGCCTAATATATGTCGTAAACCCGGGTAAGCCAACAAGTGAGTTGGAAGCAGTCGGGGTTGAGTGGCAAGGCGTGCAGAGTGAGAAGTCCGCACGGGACAGTAAGGACAAAATTTGGGATCAAAAGACACTTTCCTAGTAGGTCTCACGTGGCACCAGGACCAGGGGAAAGTTGAGGATTAACAGAGGAAAAGCTCGGCGTCCAGCCTGAAGCCGCGGGGGCAGAGAAGAGCCAAAACGGCGGCCACGAGGGCCACGGAGCTCGACTGAGCGGCCTGTCTGAAAATATCCACTGTAACCTAACTAACTGTCAACATCCGGAGCAACGCCCTTTTTGTCCCTCTCTGGATCCCCCGGTTTGTGTCCGGTGGCAAGCTGGTGTCACTTTGAGACGACTAGAAAAGACGTCATACTTTATTACTTACATACCACATTGTTTAAATTACGATATATATATTATTGTTTCTCTTTCTTATTTTTGATTACCTTTTCTTGTGTATGTTTATAACTGTTTCTGTTTTAAAAAATGTAAATCGACACAATTATCTCTAGCTGGGATATCGCGTTTTGTGTGTTGAAATAAATAAATAATGAATAGTTCAATTTTCTTTTTATTTTGTACAAACCCGTAGAAATAGATATTTCTTTCTTATGCAAAAAATTGCATATATTTTCTTTGTGCGAAAAAGAATTTGAATATATAATTTGCATCAATATATATAATTTAATATTAAAAATATGTTTAAATTTTAAGTATATTTTATTATAAAAAAAGATAGTGAAAGATATTGCTATAGGTAATGGCTGAAGGAGGTAGTATTGATGCAAGAGTAGCACTTGGACAAGTTTGGCCCTATGCACTTCACGATGATTTCTTCACTTTCAATGATATTTTTCAAGGAAAAAGATTGGTTCTAATAGGTTATGGCCATCAATGCATATGTTTAGGAGAAAGTGATTTATCGGGTGATATATCAAATGTATATCGTATTTCTAAAATTGATATTTTTAACAGCAATTTAATACTCAGATATACACCTGGATGTTTTACAATTCCTGATCTTCTCTATGAGTTATCAACCTATCGAGCTTTAAAATCTTTGAAATCAGGCCATGAAAATATGTGTTATCCAAATTCTTTTTTGATTGTAAAAGATAATGGAAAATTTATCAATTCTTTTCGTGAAGAACTTTTATTAGATATTTCATCAGAAAAAGAAGATTCTGAAGAGATTTTTGTCGTTTTTAAAATGGAATATGGAGGAAACACTTTTACACAGATTTCAAAACGTCTGAAACCTATATCATTGCTGAGTGTCTTCTGTCAACTCTGTTTATTTTTTGCTGTTGCCGAAGAAGAGATCAAATTAGATCATCAGGATTTACATTCGAATAATATTCTGATATTAGAATCAAGAGAAAATATCACTTATAAAATCGGTAATAAAGAAATTAAAATACCAACTCATGGATATCATGCAAAGGTAATTGATTTTGGAAATGTTTATTGTATTCGTGATGAATTGCACGAAACAGAACAAATTCTTCAAGTTTATAGAATTCGAGAAAGTAGGCCTAGTCCACCAAAACATATTGGAAGAATAAAAGTCCTCTTTCACGATTATACGAAAGATGTTGTAGTAATTCATTCAAGTGTAAATTTAGGTGGTTGTCCAACAAGCTATTCGATGTATCAAAAGATTATAAACCCATTAGCAGAATGGTCACATTTAGCGAGAATAGAATCATTAGATGATGAACCTTCTGAAGAAGAAAAATAATTAGAGGTTATTGAAGTACTTGAAATAGAAGAACCCCAAGAAGAAGAAGAAAAAGAAGAAAGAAAAGGAAAATTTAGGAGGTTCTATCATCGACTTATCAGAATTTTTGGCTGCATTTAATAACAAGGAATTGTTAGAAAATAATAAACTAATGTTTTCCTTTAAGATTTAAAGTTGAAAATATTAGATAAACTATTCAAATTGTTAAAAGGTTATTATATAACCATGTTAAATAGCTTTAATGAATAAAATATCTTTTTTTTTTCTAGTACTGTCAATTCGACATTGATTACTATAACATAATACCTTTGGGAAAGAATGGTTAAGCTATTCGTTCTTTGACATCAGAATGGATAGTGAACTATCCGCTCGAATTTAACATCATATAGCAGAGAGTAAATAAATATTGTGAATTACTAAATAATTAAGTGAATTCTATTAATGTATGCCTAACATGTCCTCAATTTTCACGGAGGAACATTGTTCGATGCAAATATTTATATGTAATTCTACTGTCCTAAAAGATTATGCCCATAGTTAGCTTAGATAATATTTCTAAGATTCCACCCAACAATGTGTTGCATATAAAAGCAGAATGATACAATACAGTATTAGAGCTCTAAAGAAGCGGTCTGGTATATTAAATTGGCGACACCGCTGGGAGGGTTCAACACTGATGAGATAAACCCTCCCAATATATTTTTTCATCGCAGTAAGGGAAGTAGAAGTTTGATTTATTTGTAAAAAGAAACATTCGAGTTTTGGTGTTTTCATTCGTATGTATAGATGACGCGTTATTGCTTTGTGTTAATTTATGCCTAACTGGCCTTGTCCTTATTGTTTGCGAAAGAACATTGCTCGATGCAAATATTTAAATGTAATTCTACTGTCCTAAAGGATTATGTCCATATTCTGCTTGAATATCATTTCTGGGATTCCCCCCTTCAGTTTAGCATATAAGGGCAGAATGTTCTAATACAGTATTAGAGCTCTAAAGAAGAGGTCTGATGGATAAAATTGATGAAACCTCTGGGAGGGTTCACCAATGATGAACCAAGCCCTCCCAATATCTTTTCATCGCAGTAAGGATAGTATAAGTTTGATTTATTTGTTAAAAGAAACATTTGCATGTTGATGTCTTCATTAGTTATAAGTAAAATCTATTTCGGCTTCTAGAGATAATCAGAATTCTGGGAGACTACTCTATGTTCTTTATTTTCTTCCACAAAAAAATGTGATAATATTTTATTTTATATTCAAGAAAAAAAAATATAAGATTTATTTAGTCTTTTCCTTTTCATTCTTTCATACATATTATTTGATTTTAATTAATATTTGAACTTACTACATTTGTATCTAGACATAATCGATATGAAAACTCTCTAAGGAATTTCTATTATATCACATATGACATATTATACTATTTTATATATTGATATCTTATAGAATATTTTGTATTGGGGTATCCACTTGTTATGTACATTTCACGTTGTCCAAAATCGATAATATTTGCTTTAAATACGTTTCTAGCTATTCCAAATCATTATGAAGGTGGGGGTCGGTGGAAGGAAGGTCTAAACCGTTGGTTTTCGACTGCAACGACCCGGGTTCGATTCCCGCATTGGACGCTTTTTTTCTGATAAAAAATGCTCCAATGGCCCCAATTCTTGCAAAAGTTCAACCCCATCAGCGAATGCAAGTAACCAAACGGGGCTCTGGCATATTTGTAAGTGTAAAGTCGAACTGCTTTTCACATGTATAGACATGTGGTGCACTTATAGTAAAAGCAGCCGCCTACTTTTACCCACCATTATTATCATGGCCTGTACCACGTGTACTAGGGATAAGAAAAAAATATGAAGGTAAATGTAGGATCCATCAAATCAATACTGTTTTTGAATGATTTACTATAAAGATTATTTCTTGAGCCTTAGGGTCTGAATCAGTCAACTGCAGAACGCGAATAAATGTTAAACATATGAAATCATCTTTTATAAGACTAGTTCCATGATATGAAACATAAACCGTAGTTATAAATAGTACATAGTACAATACTTGTATGTCGTCTTTTAAATAACTACTTTTCATTCTCAATTTTAAAACTTTGCTGCATCTTGTTTGCAAAAAAAATATATATAGTCTTTTTTTCTGACTAAATAAGAGATGTGAAAAATAGTACAAATGTGATATTGTACTGGGATATGGTGCATAAATTATGAAAAAAACTTGCGCCATCAGCAAATGTCAGTTTCACGATAAGGAGATGTCTTTTTCAAAAATAAGAGATATTGAAACGTTCGAAATTTTTTCTATTTCAAATTTTGAGAAACAGTTTATTGATAATCTTTCTTTGTAGAGCACAAAAATTCGAATAAAGGATTTTTACATTAGAAAAATTGACAAAACAAACCTATATACCATGTCTTTAAGTTATTGGTCTCATATGCATAGGGACGATTGTGATTTTACAGCATTTCTCGATAAAGATTATAATAATCTACCAAGAATAGTTGTATATCGGTGTTTCAGAATGTAGTACCAAGTTACAAACAACAACAAAATCTTATAAATATTTATACTTTTTGAAAAAATGCATTAATTGCAAATAAACTACAAAACATGCTTATAATACGGTATCAAACAAAACCATAAAAAACAGAAGTCATTTTGTAAATTATAAATATAAAAATTTGAAAATAGAGCAATCCATATTTAATTCATTATATTGAAAAGGCATATATTGGATTTAATAAAATATTTATTTTGCCAATATTTCGGCTGGATGAACGCCAACCTTTATCGAGGCATTTTTTTTATACAAAAACTCAGCGCCGCATAGTGTTATAACTTACCTTGTACCCAACCAACCCAACCCAAACCCACCTACTCTGTATTTTAATTGATTTCAACTGTGATATTATAACACTATGCGGTGCTGAGTTTGTGTATACAAAAATGTAATGTCTCGATAAAGGTTGGCGTTCAGCCAGCCAAAATATTGGCAAAATAAATATTTTATTAAATCCAATATATGCCTTTTTATTATATAATAAATAAAGTTATTTCAATTATTCATCAATACCTCTAAATACACTCATGGACAAATCTTAAGGAAGCTGAAAGTCTTTAACGTTGCCGGTTATCTTTATTTTAAGGAGACAGAGGTTATTCACACTTAGTTATTTCTTGTGTCGTCATCGCTTCTCGGACTTTTGGCTAAGATCAAAGTGTAGTTTTTCCCAAGGCCCTATCGAGGCTATATGCCCCACCAACAACCGAGTCGTGGCGGTATACCCACTCAGAGTCTGGAGGAAATGCCAACCTGAAGAAAGAAGAGATGGATCTTCCCGCAAGAGAACCTTCCGCCTAGATCAGGAGGACCAGAAGAATAACCCTTTGTACCATAGTTTATTTGCACCAATTATTTTATATTTAATTTGTGAATTTTATAATATATTATAATATATCCTATGTTGAACATGTGATTTTCGGAATAATTCAATAAAGTGTTTTGAATCTGTGTCTCCAATAAAGGTCACTGTGTATCAAATTATCTTTCCGAGTTATCTGAATAACAATATACATGCTAAAACGAACAACCTCTTTATGTTTTGTCTATGAATGTCAAGGATATTCACTAAATTCTACATTATGAATATTTATAAATAGATGAAATATGATGTATCAAAGGATGAATAGACAAGTAGAAAATCATATATTTTAATGATTTTTATGAAAAGGGTTAAGAAATTTGAAGATTCGATTGAATAATCTCCTTATGGATCCTCTTTGTTCAACAGATTCAGGTTCATGGAATTCAGAAATTGCCAACTCTTTTAAGATTTGAATTAAACCCTCATACAGTTGTAGACATGTAGTTGCTTTTGGCAGTTCAGGTAGTGCTGCACGAAGTTCCAAACTCATATTTATCATTTCAAAATAAAGTCCACTCAGCATAAATAGATTCTGTCTTGAATACTCAATTGGACATGGTCTCTTTCCATATTTACTAATCATCCTTTGTCTATAATCTATATCCTTAATACACCTGGCATTCCCAAAATCAATTACTTTAGCAATATATCCAAGAGTTGGGATTTTAATCCTTTTTGAAGCTACTTCATATTTGATTAGTTTCTCTTCTGTTTCTGCAACTAGAACATTGTTAGTATGAAGATCATCATGTAAAAGTTCAATTTCCTCTTCACCAATTGCAAAAACTATACAAATCTGGCAAAATAATACTAATAAATTTTCATATGAAAGTCTCGATTTGATAGCCGTTTCGAGAGTTATTCCTCCATATTCCATTAGGAAAACAAAATAATTCTTTCGCTCTCCTTCACAATAGTAAGGCCATGGTTTTCCTTTTTCAAAGATATTTTTGAGAAGCTTAAACGTCTTTTCAGTATCTTTAACAAGCATAAAGGAATATGGATAACATAAATTGATTTGACCATTTTTTAGGGTTCTTAAAGAATTGTAGATGGCTAATTCATTTCGTAAATCATCAATGTCATTTACGTCAAATTCTTCAGCAGTAGATTGTCCCCATGCACGTCCTTTTAAACTCAATCGTCCAATTCTATAAATAGTTGAAAACTTGTCGCTTGATAAGATTTCACCATAGCAAATACATTGGACACCTTTTCCTACATATTTCATTCTTTTTCCTTCGAAAATATCAGCGAAGGTTACAAAAGCATTATGTACGGATGCTGTTAGCAATTCTTCAAGTCCTTCAGCTTCTCTTCTGAATCCACCTTCAGCCATTTCTATGTTATCCTATGTATAATTATATGCAATTATATTTGAATTATTCCGGAAATAAATATGTAAATATGATTATTTTAATAAACACAATTACATATCAGCAAATAAACAAAATTGGAATTTTTACAAGAATTTGATATTTTTCTGTAAAAATAGAATATTTTCATATTTCGACATAAAGAATTTCAAAACCTAAAAAGTTATTAAGCAATTGGTATTATAAGAATTTTGTAAAATAGTTTAATATTAAACTTTAGATAAATTTTTAACTATAATTTCTAATTCCAACCTTTTGTTGTTATACAACTGCACCTTATTTAATGAACTTTAATTATATTTTGAAACTTTAAACGTTTCTATGTCTTGAACTAACTTAAATTGGAGAAGAAAGAATATAAATAAGAATGATAAAAAAATCTATAATGCACAACCAAAGCGCAACAAAATAACAAAAAAGGTGTTTATCACTCTAAATTTTATTTATTTCAATTCCGAAACATGCTGTTGAAAGTGGTAATTCTAGGATATTATCTACTATGTAATTCTCATGTTTTAATTTGCATATTGTTATCTGTGATAATTTGCATCTTTGTTAGATATCTCAGTTGTTGGCTAGCGGTTCCTAGATAGTTCAGACCGCTGATAGGCGTGAGATGCAAGTGTGTGAATAATTTTATCAAGTTTTATTTCTTTAATAGCATGTCCCATTCCTTATTATTTATAAATACCTTTTAAGTAATAAAAGAACTTCGTTATTATTAATCTTATTTCTTCCCCCGAAACTATAATTTTTTTCTAACACATGCTTATGAATTTTTCTAATAAATCCTGTCATACCTTTAACTAAAAACAGCGCTACTATTGAAGTATAAAAAAATAAAAATAATAAAAAAGCTTCATCAGTTGCTCCTTGTTTTATCTATTTTACATTTTCTTCTCCTTTCCTGAGTAACAGAATGGTACTGAAACTATAGGAAGTAAATAAAAATATAGTTATGATTATTTTTTATTATTATTACTCTTGTGAAGATGTACTTGATTAATTGCACATTTTAGAACCCTTTCATTTTTTTTTCAGAGAACACCATTTGATTTTATTGAGGCGTGAAGACCTGAAATGCACTTTCTGTGGATCAGGAATAACAACGGAGATGTTGCACTACTTATTTGACTGTGCTGCTCTGTCTGAGGAAAGACGAAAACTAAATGATAAAACGGGGCAACTTTGTCCTTCATTTCCGGCACTGATTAATGAAATATCAAAGAATAGGTATATAGCGATGGCGATATTTGGATTCCACAAGACTATATCCCGGAAAAAGGCCTCACAGTGTCCTCCCTATCCCTTGTGAACTGGCGAATCCTGTATAGGGCGAGAGGCCCTAAATAAAGGCTTTTGTTGTTGTTGTTGTGAAGATGTACTTTAGTAAATAAACATCGATTACATTGTTTAGTGACAGTATGGTATAGTTAAACTGGCAAAACCGCTGAGAGGGTTAACCACTGATGAGCCAGGCCCTCTCATTAATTTTTCCATTGCAGTAAGGGCAGTAGAAATTGTTTAATATCAAAAAGAATCTTACGCCTTTAAAATAGTTTTGAATTTTGATAACAGATGGCGCGCTAGTGCATCATAGTAAATATCTATTTAGACGTATTTTATTTATTTATTTACTACTCTTCTTAATTATTATCTTTAACTTGAAGATAGAGGTTGCCTGACCGGGGCATTCATATTTCATTTTAAAAATAGACATTTCGGCCAGTTAAAGTTTTATTTTCTAAACGTTTCAACAAAATATTTTGTCTTTGTGTGTGTCAGGAGAAATAAATAAAAATTATCTTTAACTATATTGAATTCAGGAAAAGAGAATGAAGTCTAATGAAAATCTTCAGCTAAAA
>CP092868.1:42476863-42542138 GCA_030710605.1 Cordylochernes scorpioides | reverse complement strand
GATCCTATATTTATAGTATATATGCCAGTTAAGTTGTCCAGAAAGCCTTATACAACCTTTGATAAGATTCACCTCTAAAAACTGCAATTTTGAAAATATTTTAACATTCAAATTTGCTAGAAGAGAAAATTGCTATAAAGTATAAGAATATAAACAGTAGCAATGCGTTTCTATATTGGTGCAAATGGGAAAGCTTTCGGATCTTTATAATCCTTCCACAGTCATATAGAAGGATTATAAAGAACTGAAAGCACATACAATTTGAATGAATAAAGAAACGCATTGCTACTGTTTATATTCAAATTTGTCTCAAAAAGCATGATTAATAAGATTTTGTCTGAAATGACAAAGGATAAGAAAGAATCTAATTTTTTTAGTAAAGCCCTTTTCGATATATAGTTAATTTCGATTATAGCCAAGAAATCATTCATTTACTTTTATTTAGAAATGGAACTAAAATGAAGATATAGTGATGTGTTTTAGAGCGTTCGCTTCATTCAAAATGTCGATACCCAAATAAAAGCATAGGTTAAGAGTTTGAAGATCTTTCAGTGATTCAAAACCAGCACCTAAATTTACAACATGGTTAACACATAGGTTTAATATCTTTACAAAATTCCTCATCACCATATTCTGTAGTCTAGGATACCTCCTTTATACATTCTGTATTTCCAAAATCAATAATTTTAGCATAATACTTATTTGTAGGTATGGTAATCTTTCTTGAAGAAAGTTGGTAAGTAATCGTTCTTTCTTTTGTTGGTAAAACCAAAATGTTCTCAAAATGTAGATCGTTATATTCTAAATTTATTTCTTCTTCGGCAATAGCATAAACAAGCAAATCTGACAGAAAATACTTATTAAAAATAATGCTTTAATAATTTTAAGGATCTATATAAACGTACACCTCCATAATCTATTATAAAAACAACATAAATGGCATCAACATCTTTAGATGTGCATATAACCTGGGTTCAGCTGGCCCGGCTGATAGTACCCTGTAAGGGCTCCTAATCCATGGATACAGGATGAGCAGCGTTTGTACTCCATGATAAGAGCGGCTGCACATGGCGTCTGTTCCTCGTGTCAGAGGCGGCCATTTCCTATGGAGCTAATTCGACCTGCCACTGAGTAGTGCTCCGAGTCTTAATGACAAAGGCAGACGCATTCTACTTCACCCAGTCATAATGGTTGTCAAATCTCAAGCTTTTCAAGCTTGATACCCTAATATGATTAAGTGGAGATAAGAAGGAAGAAGAAGAAGAGATGTGCATATAGGCCATGGATCTTTATTTTTGAAAATATCAATCAAATATTCAAATACTTTTACCAACCGAAATGAATGTGGATAACATAAATATTTACGTCCAGTTTTTAAAGTATTATAGAGCTTTGTAAGTTGCCAACTCGCTTCGAAATTTCTGGGGTGTAAAATCAAAAGGATCAACATAATCATCATCATCTAGATTTGGATTTTCAATTTTACAAATTCGATAGACATTAATTTTCTCAGCTTTTTCATTCATTTCACTAAGGCATGTACATTGGGAACCTTTTCACTCAAATAGTATATATTTCCCTACAAATTTATCGTTAAATGTGACTAATTCTTTATTATTTTATATCGCTAAGATATTTTCAAGTTCCTCATCTTGAATGGTATTACTCGCCATAAGTCTATTCCAGATACGCTTGTGAGTGAGGCTTTTTTTCTATCAAATATAAATATGCCTCTTAGATATTTGAGAGAAGAAACAATTTTTTCAAATATTCAAAAAATATTAACATATTATTTTAATCATATTTTATTAATTCCTGTAGAAGGGCATATGTGCCCGAAAGCTCGTATATATTTGTTCTAATAAAGATACGCAGCCCTTGATGCTTTGTTTTATTCATTTATATTTATTTTTATTTATTACCAGTTGCAAACAAGACACGCTATATCCGATCTGGATAATTGCGCGAGAAATTATTTACAATAATTCATATTGTAGTAGCGTAGGTAACAGAATTATCAAAAAGAAAATAAATAATTAAGAAAAAGAGCATTAAATAAACATATACATTAAACAAATAAGCAACAACATAAGCAGATAGAAGAAATATAATGCTTGTTAGCACGTTTTCTATGATGTTTTTCTAGAAAGAACGAGCTGACTCAATTCGATTCAATTCGATTTATTTCACACAACAAAAAAGAATTACACTACGATTTAATGCGATTTAGTTGTATTTAACACAAAAGAAAACAGAAGAAGAAAAAAAACAACAAAAAGAATGATGATAACTAACAATAAAATTCTATGAATATGAATTATAATTAATTAATAAAATACAATAATAATAATAAAAAATAAAACCTAACATATAGATTACTATAATAATGATAATAAAAAAAACCTTACATACTCCACCCCGGTGGACTAACTTAGTCCTCAGCAAAAGGTAATGGTACTATTTTAGAGACAGTTCTAGTAAGGTGTTCTTGGTGCTTGGTCTTCACCTCGACGACTCGAACTTTTCCGTCTGCTCCCGGAAAGACTTTGGTGATGCGACCAAGGCTCCAATATATCCTTGAGCAAGATGAGGTCACCTTCCTTAATGTTGGGTGAGGATTTTTGCCATTTTAGGCGTTGTTGCAAATTGTTGAGGTATTCTCGATTCCAACGTTTCCAAAATACATTTTTAATTTTTTGATTTAGGCTCCAGCGGTCGAGGTAGTTTATCGGAACATCATCATCATTAGATTCTGGAAGGGCAGTTAAGGGTCTCCCGATTAAGAAGTGTCCTGGTGTAAGAGGATTAAAATCGTCTGAATCTGAACTTAGAGGACAAATAGGTCGTGAATTTAAACAAGCTTCTATTTGAGTTGTCAGAGTACTCAGCTCTTCAAATGTGAGTATCTGAGACTTTAAGCATCTGAGAAGATGAAATTCGAAAAATTTTATTCCAGCCTCCCAGATACCTCCGAAATTTGGGGCGGAAGGAGGTATAAAATGGCAGTTGATTCGTTCATTAGATATGAATTTTTGAATTGTTGAAGATTTCAATATATCAAACTGCTCTCGGAGAATGTTGTTAGCTCCCCTAAAGTTGGTCCCGTTATCACTAAATATATCAGAAGGTTTTCCTCGACGAGAAATAAACCGCTTGAGAGCTGCGAGGAAAGCCGCTGAAGATAGGTCTGATACAATTTCTATATGAATTGCTTTTGTGCAGAAACATACAAATAAAGCAACATATGATTTTAATTTTACTTTGGATCTTTTGATGTTTGGTTTCACCAAAAACGGTCCTGCAAAGTCGATTCCAGTTTTAGTGAACGGATTTGATTTCACAATTCGGTGCATAGGCAGATCTCCCATGATTTGATTGGTAACTTGGCGTTTAGTCCTGAAACACACCATGCATTGGTGGATTAGTTTCTTGACCAAACTTCTGCCTGCAGGAATCCAATATCGTAATCGTAGTGCTGACATGGTCAGTTGAAAACAGAATGTAAATGATCCAGATGACACTGTCGCACTATTAATTCCGTGATAAAATGATCTCTTGGTAATATTATTGGATGCTTTTCATCAAATTGCATATTTGAATGACGTAATCTTCCTCCAACCCGTAATAGTCCAGATTCATCAATGAAAGGATTCAAAGATAAAAGCCTTGAGTTAGTTGGTAAAGATTTCTTTTGTTTGCAACAGGTAATTTCTGATTGAAATTCAGAACTTTGGATGAAACGAATGATATTGTAAATTGAACTTGTTAATTCGCTTTAAGATAGATGTCCTTTCTTTTTTTCATTGTAAGAACATTGGACATTGAATACAAATCTATAAATCCATGCTGTAATTCTAACAAGTTCGTTGATATTTGAGTATTTGAAAATGAAGTCTGGGAAAAGAAGTTTAGTGGAATGAAAAACAGAGAATGTTTTTCGTCTTTCACCTGAAATTTCTTTCGGAAAATCATATTGAGTTTGAATTGGATCTTCAAAGTTCACATCCGAGAGCCAAGTTGGTCCTCGCCACCAAAGAGAGTGATCCACCAGCTCTGAAGGAGTTATACCTCTGGAAGCGCAGTCTGCAGGATTATTTTTCGAAATGACATAATGCCAGGAAGAATGTAAAGTCAATCTTTGAATTTCAGCAATCCTATTTCCGACAAATGGTTTCCAATGTCTAGATTCAGATTTAATCCAGCTGAGAACAGTTTTGGAATCAGTCCATAAAAATACTCTAACAATTTGTAAGCATAAAGAATTGCGAATAGTATCATATAAGGTTGCGAGAAGAAGAGCAGCGCACAGCTCCAGCCGTGGTATGGAAATCATTTTCAGAGGAGCTACCCTCGTCTTGGAAGCAATTAGAGAAACTTTCACTTGGCCCGATTTGAAACGAGATCTTATATAAAATACTGCCGCATTTTTCGCTGATTTTTAAAGAGCATCGCTTGCCTTCAGGAAAAAAACCTTTGGTGCGATATCTCCACTAACAGAATAAGGCCATATATTCCAGAAGAATTCAGGATAAACGTCTTCACATCAATTCATGGACTGTCTCATCCAGGAATTAAGACTACAGTCAGAGAAGTGACCTCACGTTATATATGGCTTAATATAAACAAAGACATTAGGAATTGGACTAAGGGATGCATAAACTGCCAGAAGAGTAAAATAACTCGTCATACCAAAACTGAGTATGGTGCATTCGGGAAACCTGATGAGCGGTTTGGAACCGTCCACATCGACTTGATTGGACCTCTACCACCATCGGAAGGAAAAACCTATTGCCTGACCCTTATCGATCGTTTCACCAATTGGGTGGAAGTTCTGCCATTGGGAGACATAAAAGCAGATACCATAATCAAATCCTTCTACAAGGAATGGATCAGCAGATATGGAGCCCCATGCCATCTAATAACTGATAGAGGCATGCAATTCATGTCTCATAAACTTAAGGAATTTGCCAAAATGTGCGGAATCCAGTTGAAGCATACGACTTCATACCATCCCCAGAGCAATGGCAAAATTGAAAGGTTCCATCGAACTTTGAAAACTGCAATAAGTTCTCACAACTACATCAGGTGGACCGAGAGGCTGCCTTCAGTACTCTTAGGATTAAGATCCTCAATCTACGGTTCTTCTGATTTTTCCATAGCACAAATGGTATTTGGTAAGACCATAAGACTTCCAGGAGAATTTTTCCAGGACTCTCAACAATCGATAGATAGAGATGATCTCATCAAAACCTTGCAAAAAGACATGTCTTACCTCCAACCCATGAAATCAAGGATCAACCGGAATCCTAATGTCTTCATTCATAAGGACTTGCAAAGTTGCTCCCACGTATTTATTAGAAAGGACAGAGTTAAAAAACCTCTCGAACCGGCTTATGAAGGCCCATTTAAGGTTTTGAAGAGGACTGTAAAATATTTTACAGTAATGGTTAAAGGAAAAGAAGACAATGTTTCCCTCGACCGTTTGAAACCAGCTTATCTTCTGAAGGAGTCCTACCCTGAAGATGATGACCGGCGCCAGCAACCAGGGATCCAGCAGGACCTGCAACCTTCCAAGGCCCGAACCCAGAGAGTCCATTTAAGGAACCCCAAAGGACTCGTAGTGGCAGAGTGATTCATCCTCCCCAAAGATTTTAACATAGCGTGACCTCGGTCACTGGAGGGGGAGTGAATGTAGGGTTAAATAATTCCAATTGCCACACCTAGATGGCGCTGTGTTAAACTTTGTGTTTTATAAAGTTACATTTTTTAAATGTAAATATTTAATTATTCTTTTTAAAATTATTTTATATTCTATTGTAAACAATATGTTATATTTCTTTATTGTTAGAATACCATTTAACTAAAATTGTATGCCTGTATAAGTCGAGAGACTTTTTGAAATAAAAATAACTTTTAACGGCAAACCGTGTCTGTGGTAATTAATTATCCTACAATACAATGCATACATAAACACAAACAATATTTATATATTAATATTTACTCGAGAGATTTCTAGTGTCTTCTCTGTATACCTACAAGTATTATAAGAAAAATAAACATTTGAACTGCAGTAGAAATCACTTTACTTCTGTCAACCGAAGAGACTTCAATTGACACAATCAATATCTCTTCAACTGGACAACTCAATGTTTTCTCACGTCTCGAGAGGTTCTTAAATGTAATTCTGTCCAAATATATCTGAAATATTTTCTAAATCGGGAATATTCAATCTATGGAATGATATAATCAATATGACCATGAATAGTCTTGTCAACGGCAATTCCTATTTCTCCAAAACTGTAAAGTATATTCCTAGTTGAATAAAGGGTTAGAAACACTGATCCAATTCTACCTTGATTATAAGGAGATTTGGGTTATAATCTCCTTCACTCTCTCTCTCTCTTCGATGAAGATCATCCTCCAGCCCTGCCGCCCCTGCGTCCGTGGCGAACTTCCCTGTCCATCCCTACGAGATTCCAGCCCTCGAGCTTCCTGCTCCGGCGCCGAGCACCAGCCAGTTGCCGTCACGACCAGAGCCCTTCCTGACCAATACTGAGTCATCAGCGGCTCCTACAAAGGAGAACCAAACCATGACTGTACCATCCATCCAGTCTACTACCCCTGTGGCCCAAATCCTATCTCCCTCTCGGATTCTTCAGGAGAGAGATGAGGTAGAGAATATGTTCATAGAGCTAAACGCTGACTCTATTCTGGCCCCTCTCTATGAAGAGGTTGATGATGATGAAGTAGTGGCCGCGGTTATATACCGCTCTGACAGAGAAACACTCCCCGATGAACTCTCCTATGGAAACAGGAAAATTATTTACGATTTCCTCGGCGATGCAATTGAGCACGTTGGGGACAAAACCCCCTTTATAAGCAAGGGCCTTTCCGAAATCAGGGCGGCCTTGAACTTTTGACATTGTTCAGACCTCCCTTCAGAGAAGGCTCATGTCTAAGGTAAACATACATATATATTATTCTATTATTTTCTGTAACTTCAAATTTGGCAATATATAATATTATATGAACGATTAATAAATCAGTTTCAATCTCAATCTCTATCTTCAAATAATACCATATTAGCATATATGCGAATATCCTGTTTGATAATTTGTCCATTATTATGGGTTTTAAAAACACAATATTAATATGATGAATTAGCGCGCCATCTGTTATGAGAAATTGGAACTATTTTTAACGCGTATAAATTCCTTTAAAATTCAATTTCTACTGCCCTTACTACAATGATACTGAGTGGGCAGTGATATATTGATTTATTTTTTTAAATTTCATACGCGCGTCAAAATGAGTTCAAATTTCTTATTATGGGCTTTGTTAATTTTACACCTTTTTCTATATATTCCTACCTACCTTTATTTGAAAATGAGTTTTAGAAATATTTTCAGGATCATGACGAATGAAAAAATATCTCCAAAAGACCAATTACAGAACTCTCTAATTCTATATTTACTTGAAGTTAGAATATTAATTAGGTTTGTTTTCATTTGATTACTATGATATTTGGCATATCTTCTGCTACAGTGGCTCCAAATATTTCTATATTGAGTTATATTTCCTATTTCTTATGTCATTGACAGTAGTAGACAGCGATGCTTTAAGGGTTGAGCGAGAACGAAGGTATTTCAACAACAACAACAACAAAAGCCTTTATTGAGGACCTCTCGTCCTATAAAGGATTCGCCCGTTTACAGAGTAATTGAAGAGAAGAGAACTAAGAATACAGAGAGAAACCTATATGTAGTAGGTATAGTATAGTATTTTCTACATTGTGACTATATACAACAGCAGCAACAAGCCTTTTACTGGAATTAAAGTCCCATACAGGATTCGTCATTCCAATCCTGACAAAGATTATTTACATATAATTATTTACATCAATTAGATTATGTGTATAGCTTCCCCTTGTCTTCAGCCGTCTTCCAAAATTTGAACAATGCAAACGCTCCAGCTCTGTTTCTCACCACCTCCTTCAACAGGAGCTCCAAAGAGAGTGAACGAAGATATTTCATTAATTACTATTGTCTAAAAAAACTTCATTCATCATAATTTTCGAAAGGAATTCAATAAAACTTTACATCTAGTGTATTTATATAAGATTACAATTTCTCACGTGTTCTATAGAGTCATTTTGAACGTAGAATCTACTATCTAGGGACATCAAGAAAGCTATAAGGGAAGAATGTCTATTGCAAACGCATTGTTGAAGAAGAATTCTGTTCCACCACACAGGTTTCATTATGCACATCCCAACACTACTCCTCACCACTAAGCCTAATATGGGGACAAGTCAATAGTTCCATTGTTGCCGATCTCATATTGCTTTCGACCTACCCCTATTCATACCCAAATCTGATCGGTCGGCTCTATTTGTTCCGGCCACTATGGATGTCTCCATTCTTCTTCCTATAGCAATCTCTCGCTCTCACAACTATATGGAACTACCATTTTGTGAGGTCCAACCTGGTAGAATCATCTCTTGAAATCCTACAAATTTGTACTTTATCTGATGAGGCATTGCGCGCACGATAATACCAAATATAGATATCCATTAGAACCTCCCTGTAAAGGACACCTAATTGCAAAGTCAAAGTATCCTTTAGAGAGAGTTGTCCTCTTACCGGAGAGTTGCTAAATAGCTAAAGTGGTAATTTTGCAAATGAAAACTGTCCTTTATGGATATGTATCCGCTAGCGGGGTGTCGCTAAAAGGTGGTTCTACTGTATATACAAGTATATACACTGCGTGACATTGAAAATGGAACACCAAGAAATAGTGGCCAGAAAATTATGCAAATTTCAGGGTAGACGCGCCTAACCGAGTTATGCAAATGATGTAAAATGCGCAGCTCTCGTGCGCACATGGAGTAGGATATAAGGGAAGGAACTTGCAGAAAGGACAGTATTCGTGTCGTTATTTCTTCAAGGAAAATCACTGTAGAAATTTTGTTCTTGTGTCAAAAGACACGTGTAATAACAGAGAATGCCAGGTCATCGTAAACGGAGGCAGTTCAAGCAGACAGACGCTTTTACGAGGGGCATGGTGATCGGACTGAAAAGGGCAGGTTGGTCCATACGTCAAATCGCAGCTGATACACACCTTGGTGCGTCCACGGTGCACCGACTGTGGAGAAGATGGTTGGAACAAAGAAATGTGGCAATTTATAGGAATGTCGGTGCAACCAGAGTGACGTCAGCACGTGTGGATCGGCGTATCCTTCGACAGGCAGTGGCGGCCCCACAAGCCACTTGTACCGCCATCCTGCAACATGTGCAAGACACCCTAGATCATTCCATCTCGACCAGAACCATTTCCCGTCGATTGGTTGCTAATGGCTTGCACTCATGCCGTCCGCTAAGAAGACTGCCATTGACCCCACCGAATAGGCGCCAACGTTTGGAATGGTGCCGGGCTAGATCGACGTGGATGACGGAATGGCACAGGGTCGTGTTCTCAGATGAGTCGCGTTTCTGCTTGTCCAGTGATAGTCGCCGTGTACGCGTGTGGCGTCGACGTGGAGAAAGGTCCAATCCGGCAGCAATTGTGGAACGCCCCACCGTGCGACAACGTGGAATCATGGTTTGGGGCGCAATCGCGTATGATTCCAGGTCACCTTTACTTCGTATTCAGGGCACTATGACGGCCCAACGATACGTTGATGATGTGCTGCGACCGGTGACACTCCCCTACCTTCAGGGGGTACCCAATGCCCTTTATCAGCAGGATAACGCCCGACCGCACACTGCTCGCATTAGCCAACAAGCTCTGCAAGATGTACAGATGCTTCCCTGGCCACCGTACTCTCCTGATCTCTCACCAATCGAGCACGTCTGGGACATCATTGGACGCCGTTTGCATGCCTTGCCACACCCGCGTTCAGAAGACGAACTGTGGCAAATGGTTGAGAGGGAATGGGGAGCCATCCCTCAGGACGCCATCCGTACTCTGATTGACTCTCTACCTAGACGTGTTGCTGCGTGCATCGCCGTCCGCGGTGGTCCTACTTGCTACTAAGCCGACGCCGTTCTCGCTCTGTATTATGACTATCATTTTGAAATAAAGATCACTTATTGTTCGTCCCTGTCTCTCTCTGTCTGCCGAGTTTCATCACTTTCTGGCCACTATTTCTTGGTGTTCCATTTTCAATGTCACGCAGTGTATATATATATATATGAAATGTAAATAATAAAGTTTATCAAATAAAATTTTAAATCTTAAATATAATTTAAATTAAGTTGATATTATAGAGTGAGTTAAGATGGATTTATATATTGATATAACTATATTTAAAACTTTTAATAATAGTAATATTTATATATAAAAAGGAAATTCTATTAGATTAGCAAGCTAAATCTAAATTAATTATATAAGATAAAAGTTGATAAATATTTTTGTGTTTAAGTTAGATGAGATTAAAAAGTTCTTTATATGTATTATATTTATATCTTATTTAGGAGAGAAAAATGTAATAAAAGTAATTATATGTTAGAATAATATGTTTTTATTTTAGATAGAAAAAAAAATTTGAAAAATAAAAAGAAAATTTAACAAGAAAAGAAGATTTAACAACGTAACGTCTTTTAGCATCGGCTTTTACCCGTCATTTAGACATACTCTTAAAATAAATAGGAATAAAGAAGAGATTTATAATGATTATATATTTATTTTTTAGTAAAAGAGAGGAAAGAGATAAAGAAAGAACCATACACTTTTATTTCAAACAGGTAGAGAATTGAAAGGTTGTTAGTATTTTTTTTTTAAGTTAATTAATAGTTTTTGTAATTTTTTTATATAATTATATAAAAATTATATAAAAAATTATATAATAAAATTATATAAAAAAATTACAAAAACTATTAATTAACTTAAAAAAAAAATACTAACAACCTTTCAATTCTCTACCTGTTTGAAATAAAAGTGTATGGTTCTTTCTTTATCTCTTTCCTCTCTTTTACTAAAAAATAAATATATAATCATTATAAATCTCTTCTTTATTCCTATTTATTTTAAGAGTATGTCTAAATGACGGGTAAAAGCCGATGCTAAAAGACGTTACGTTGTTAAATCTTCTTTTCTTGTTAAATTTTCTTTTTATTTTTCAAATTTTTTTTTTCTATCTAAAATAAAAACATATTATTCTAACATATAATTACTTTTATTACATTTTTCTCTCCTAAATAAGATATAAATATAATACATATAAAGAACTTTTTAATCTCATCTAACTTAAACACAAAAATAATTATCAACTTTTATCTTATATATATATATATATATGAAAAAATAGTACAAATGTAATATATATATATATATTGAAATAAAAGCATATTCTGGATCAAAAACATTTATTAAAATTTGATATTTCGACGAGGCTGTTCGCCTATCATTTTCTAAGGAACATTCAAAACTCCGTATAAGCTTATTATCCGCATGATAAATGAGAATACATTTCTCGTGCATCACGCCGATAATAAGCTTACAAGGAGTTTGAATATATTCTAGAAGATAGGCGAACAGCCTCGTTGAAATATCAAACTTTAATAAATATTTTTAATCCGAAATATGTCCTTATTTAAATTTATCAAAAAATGGATTGCTGGATATTCAACATAGATATATATGAAAAAAAAACAATAGAAAAAAATAAAAGATAAGTGGGTCAGGTGTTGATATTAAAAATAAAGAAGGCATCTCCTGACCACGAGCACATGTGCTTTTTAGATGGCAGAGCGCCATCTAGTGGAACAAAAATAAACTAAACGTTTATTTAGCTTGTTCCGTGATATTTGGCCAACCCAATTTCTTGATGATTCAAGAAAAGCCATCCACGAACGCGTTTCGCGCTGTTGGCGCTCGTCAGCGTGGAGAAGGCTGTAACCAGGCGCTCTGCCATCTAAAAAGCCCATGTGCTCGTGATCAGGAGATGCCTTCTTTATTTTTAATATATATATATGTGAAAAATATATATATAATTTGAAAATGATAAATAGAAAGGTCGGGTGTTAATATTAAGCATGAAATTAGGCATATCCTAACCACACTCACATGAGCTTTTAAGATGGCAGAGCGCTATCTAGTGGAACAGAAATCAACTAAGCGTTGACCCATAACCCCATAGTTGGCAAAAATATTAGGGAACAGGTCAAATCGTTCTTTTGATCAATATTTATTTCTATTTGCAATATAGTTAAATATAAAATCTTTAAATAAGTTTTGCCTTTTGGCTTGATACTTCTTAATTTTGTTTCATTTCATATGTGTCAAATTGATATGTTTTAGTATTTAACTTAAGGCCATTCATTCAGCTTAAAACCTTTTTTAAAATTTCAAATATGATATTATCGCTGATTACTTAATATTTTCTCATTCAACATTACTTGATTGGATCAGATAGAAAAAGAAATGCGTTGCAATTAATATTTTAGTAATCTGATTTGTGTTTTCAAAGTAAGATGACTAAATCCATTTGCACAAAAAGATCAAACGTTGAGAAAGCAAAAAAAGAACAAGAATAAAGCGCTATAAGTAAATGGAGGGTTATCTGTAAAGTTTCTAAAAAAAGAAAGAATGGTAATGGATTTCTAAGCCTTTTTGGAATAACATAATTAGAAGAATTATTATTGTGAAAATGTTGGCAAGATTCCTAATCCTTTTGAGTTCTATTTTAATCCTATCTTAATTTCGACATTTAAATTTCCAATTGGCATTTTTATTATGCTAAAAGTAATTTATTTTTAATATCGTCTGCATTTTGGCAACATTGCAGAAGATCGAATATTAATCCCTGCTTCAATCCAAATATTTAAATAATTCTACGAATCTTCTCTCTCTCAATTTCCCCCTTCCCCTTTTCCCTGAAAAAAAAAATTGAAGACGATTTATTAAAATGGCCCTAAGCATTTGAATTAAGTTTTAATTTTAAAATTAGAAGTATTTGTTTCGAGGAAACAAAAGAAAATTCTACTGGAAAATTACCTTTTGGCGGGAAAAAGATTCTTTTTCTAGAATGGATATTATCAAAATCGTCTGAATATATATTAAAATTTCTAATATATTATTTCAATTGGAAAAATTGCTTTTTTTACATTATTTTAATAGATATTTTATAGTTTGCTTTGAATTTATTACATTTATTTTTAAAATTTAATATATTTTCGACTTTGTGTTATTAATAAATATTTGAAACAAAATGTATAGAAGTTTGAAATCAAATCCATCCTAAATCTTTTACATCTTCAGTTCAGCAATTACAGAATTTTGTCTATTTTGTATATCTGATAAAATAAAATAACGCTGAATAATCTAATTCCCAACATATAGTTGGCTATGTTCTCTGTTCATATTTGAAATTATCAAAACTTTCTTAATCAGGTTTACAATATTCTGTTTTGGAATGCATTTTCGAAATTCATTTATTTTGATTATGTCAATTTATTTTGAATTTTATAAAAAAACTACTAAATTCTATTGGAACGCTTTTATTTAGAAATTATTTCTTTTTAGTATTGTTTTAATTGAATAATTCTCTAATATCTAGCATATTTTCATTCAAAAATATTCCTTAAAACTTTTTTTTAAATCTGTAAATTGCTTTTCTCTAATAAACACAATACTTTACAATTTGATTTCATTTAACTAAATTTGCATACCAAACCTTTGTACATATATCAATTGTGTTGATATTTTTAATCTTTTCGTCTAACTAACTTGCATACTAATTCTGTACATATTTAAATATCTTTATTTCTTTTCTTTCAAAATTTTTGTTTATGTTTAAAGTGCAAGTGTCTCTAAGGGGACATAGCGCTCTAAGTCGAAATAAAGAAAAAGATGTTCATCTCTTCGTCAATTATCAGGTATTTCTAGGTACTGCAATTCTTATCATAAATGTTAATTCAATTCAAAATAGGTGGTAATTGACATATCTTGGTTTGAATTATAATAAATCTCAATCCACTGTATTAATTTATGTATTTATATGTTATAAATAACATTTCTGCTGATTTTGGATTATCTTGATTATGCTATGGGATTATTAGCTGGTTATTTTTAGGGCTAAATGGTATTGGTAATGCAGTCGTGGTTAAAATCTTGAAAGTATAATTATAAAAATAGTTTTGATCAGTAATTTAATTGGATTAAAGGAATATATGTTAAAAAAAAAACATAATTTAATAAAGGTACTGCCTGTCATAAGACGAGTAGAACAAGGAAAAAATATTATTTAGATAATTACAAAGGTTTTAGGTGGCCATCGGGAAACGGAAATATCTTTATTTACGGGGCTGCTAACCAAAATGATTGGTTTTTGAGCCCCATCCATCGGGAAACAACAACAACGGGTTATATAAACAGAAAGCGCGACCTCTAGCGGTCGACTTAACAGAATATTTGAATCTATGATATATATTTTAAATAAAATAACATTTTAAATAATACCTTTATATAACATATATTGTTATAAAATAAATAAAGCTTTCAGGGCTAAGTTTCTTGTTCAACTTATTATTTTCAAGTTTTCGGACTTGTCAGTCCTTCAACAGTAGATAAATTAGCCCTGGAAGCTTTATTTATTTTATAATATCATAAATCAGGGAATAACGTCTATGTATATATAAGGGGGAAAGCATGTATAAGGGGATGAGTTTCTTTTTAAAAGGTATTTTATTATAATTCTCTAACTTTCGGACTTGTAAGCTCTCTTCAACATGAGAGCATGATAAAGATTACCAATGGGGTTAATACCATAAACATCTACAGAAAAACAAGGATGCGCAAGGATGACACGCAAAATCGTGAAGCGTTCCATACAGGAAAACAAGCTGAAAATTAATGATGATGTTGATAATAACATAAATTTATTATCATGATATGGAATATTGTTCTCCTGTAGAAGGGTTTAGGCCCGAAAGTTAAAAAGATATTTAAAATATTTTAAAAGAAAGACATTTCCGTACACATGATGTTTTCGTATTAAAATCTCTTATATTGAATAAACTAATATGTAATTAGAAGCTACACGTGAAAAGCGAATATCACAGAAGAATATATGTCATAATTTGTATATAATTAAATGCAACCCCGACCCACTATGTATGTACCATGTATGATTTTCAAAGACTTAATAAAGAACAAGGTAACTGGAGGGAAGCAAGTAGCATTAAGATATAGGAAGTAGACCTAAGATTGGCACGACTATTCTGGGCACCCCTGTGTCAATACTGCAGGGGCAGAGACCGGGCGTCTCTAGTGACCGCAGAAGTTATTTTAGCCAAGATTCACTCAATACTTCCTGACAAACAGGACGTGTCGAGTGACCAAAAGTTATAAAAGTTTGAGAGACATCCAATGCTTCCGGCAAAGATAGGACGTATTTGATAACACGGAAGTAAATAAAGTCAAAAATAACACTCGACACTTCCTATCAAGCAGATCACAGCTTTCTTCAAGGAAAGCCGCGGGCCAATCAAAAGGCAGCACCTTAAATAGGTCAACCAATAGGAAAAGATCATGTGAGATCTCTCAACCAATCAGAGAGAAACTGACTCGTGGTGTTAAATCGAAAGACAAGAATAGTTAGTTACGCTTTGGCTCCCAAGGAGGTGACATCGGCTTTAGACCTCTCTCCCTCGGCTCATCCCACAGCTAAGTACAATCACCGCCATGTGATTAGTTAAGGACAAATCAAAACCACCCCGCTCTTCTCAAGCTTTCTTTCCTCCAATCCAGTTACCTTTTATTTTCAAAACAATCACGTGTCCTGATTATTCCTAACTGTATGCTGCAACTTCCACTCAAACGGCTGCGCTTCAATCAAATATCACCATTCGCATCCAACAACAAGAAATTCCGCAACGATATTGCCACAGAACGGTTAAGTCGACAGGATAAAGATTATAGAGCTTAATCAGGATAAAGATGGAAATTAACCCAGGCACCAGCACAACAAAAGGCAATGACAACCCAAGAGAGAAGGAACTGGCAACGAACGGAAAGAAGCTGACAACGAACGAGGCGACAAGACACACCCTGGCGACGGTAATTTTAGAACTGACCGCCGCGCTACAAGGGGCGAGATCCACGCAACTGGAAGCGGTCTTCCGGAGCGCCACCCTCGGGACAACCGCCGCCCGCAACGCCGGTACGTGTCCGAACAGCCTGACACCCACCGAGGAATCACCACCCGCCATGCCGTACCAGTACACACGGAAGCAACCCACGCGACACGGACCCAGTGTACCGACAACGCGATCCACTCGAATGGAAGCAGTACAAATGACTAGATTTCCCTTTCAATCGCGCGGACAGTGCAAAAGGTCCCGATCCGGTTCAACAGATATTCCAAGCCAGCCACACCAAGCCGAAGACGCCACAATGGAGACTTTTCGAGACTAAGGTAGGCAATCCACCCAATGACATCATCAAATTAACTTTGGACTTGTATCTGACCCAGGACCTACCATGTACCTTTCTCATTGAACCAGACGCAGGTTCGAACATATTGCCGTATCATTTATACAATAGATTAAAAGCACAACTCCCCAATTTAAGTATTAAAAAACCTTCCCTTGATCTATCCACCCTAAATAACTTTACGAAAATAATAGGACATTTAACTTTCCCTCTGACAATAGGCCAAATAACCCGTAGAGAGAACTTCCACGTGGTAAATGCATCCTTGCCATTTGGAGTTCTTACCTTAAAAACCCTTTATCAATATAAATTAAAACTAAATTATAATCGCGGCACTATTTTCCAACTTGGCGTCCCATTGTCTAATACCATCTACCACTTTAAACATGTGTCAAATGAATGCAAGCACGGGCTAGGCCAAAACCTGTCCCAAAGGACTCGCACAGCACCCAAAGCTTTCACACATGGAAACCCTTGCCTGCATTCATTACCCAAACCCCAAATATCTACATGCCACCATTATAATCTCACACCACACAACTTTTCACTCAACCCAATTACCAGTACTATATGCCCACAATATGTAAAGCCACCACGACTCCAACCTACAATCCCAATAATGCCCAAAAAAGTGTCCGTACACCGACACAGCTCACCCACTTACCACACAAAATCCACACATGACCATACTTCGCAACGCCAGAAACACGCAAATGTACCTCACAACACACGCAACACGCACGCCAAAAGACAACAACAACGACAAACAAGCGCATGCACAACCGTTAAGAATAATACGATCATCCCGTCTACACAAAACATAGAAAAAATTCACGCCACCAAACAACCACACAATCGAAAAACCTTGCGATCTTTCCTAAAAGCTGTGAACACCTATAAAGAGTTCATTCCAGACCACGCCCGCTTGCGGACGCCACTTGTCAACCTTCTAAAAAAGGATATCATGTGGGTCTGGGATGACGAATGCCAGAAAGCGTTCACTAACCTGAAAGAAAGCCTTACCACACACCCCACATTACACCTTTACCAGGAAGGTCTGCCATGCCAGGTGTACTGTAACACCTCAACATTCAGCATTACAGGCGTTCTTAAACAAGTCTACCCTGATGGGAAGACATACACCGTTCAACATTTCAGCCGATCTCTGCGTGGTCACGAGCGAAATTATTCAGACTTGGAGCTACAATGCCTAGCCATTGTGGAAAGTGTGGATAATTTCCGCACCTGTCTAATGGACAGAAAGTTTACAATATTTTCTGACCATCCTGCATTGCAGTGGTTGAAAGAGATCAAAGCCCCGTCAGGCAGATTGTTTCGATGGAGGTTAAGATTGTCAAGATACGAATATGAGGTCCGTAGCATAAATGGAGTACAACAATATGAAACGGGCGTTGTAACTCGTATCCCATTTTGTGGCTTTCTAGATGCGCCACTCATAAAGAACCAACAATCTTCTCCACCGGGAAAATCCCGCGTGACTATGGATCCCAATAAACTGCGCACCGTCTCCCGAAAAGGAGTACTTAAAACTATAGTCCCAAATTCATTTACAACCAGACTTCTTAAGTCCGTACACACACAACACCACCACCCAAACATCTCCAAGATGACGAGACTCATCTCAGCACAATATTATTGGCAGAACATGACACAAGACATCGCAAAACAGGTAAAAACCTGCCCCACCTGCCGATTCGCTAGAAGAATCGATGAATACAAACAACCTGCACGTAAAAATACCGACACAAGTACCCAAACAAAACAAAATTCGTACATAACGCACAGCGTACACACAACACAAACAATGCCAAAATTACCACATCCACGTCAGAGAAAAGATCACACATCTCAACCTAAACCAATTACCGCCGACATATCTCTAATAAAACCATTGACGATCAAGCAGGAGAACTATAAACCTGACAACCAGCTCAATCATATCACACCACTCCCTAAAGATATCAAACAGGAGAACTGCGAACCTACCAATCATTTAAATTCTATAATTAATAAGGTTCAAGCAAATAGTTCAGAGTCCCCAGTTACAAAAATGTGGACGAACATGGGACAATATCCTATCTTTCATCTGATTTTTATCCTTTGTTTATTAGTTCTACCGTACAACTGTATTCCAATTTTATTCATTAAGTACTTGTTTATCTATGCTATGCCCGATCAGAAAATCTTCGAACTACAAGAGGTAGTTTTTAATTTAGGACAAGCAGTTTTTCATTGTGGACAAGCAATTCTTCATTGTGGACAAGTATTTATAAAACTTCTCATAATGTTAGGAACCATCTTCGCAGAAAATCTAAATAAACTCCGAAGAGATAGCAGTAATTGAAGGATGACCAACCGATGCCAGAGAAGTCATGCTCCAAAAACAAGATCTGAGCCGCACCAAAAGTAAATAGACGGCAGGAAACGAGAATTTGAGACACCACGACGGAAGTGTAGTCCGCAGCGATGAATTCGGCCTCTGTAAACAAAGCGGAACGCCTCGTCCGATCTCCAATTTCATTCCCTCTCTTTTGCCCGACACACCCCACTTCCGTATCTCTAATTACAATGAGAAGATCCCCTATTGAGGTCAACTGGGAACCTCGCTAGGCCACCGGTTTTGATTCCAGTTCGAATCTACATATCGATTTTTACCACCCAATTACACATCCACGAGGCAACACATAAAATTCACTCACACATTTTTTACACAACAGACTTCTAACATTTTTCCACAACACACACACAAAGACAAAAAAATTACACATAAAGGTTATATAGATTTCCATGTCTCCTGTACACACAGCATAAACGCACTTGAGGGCTAGAATCACGTTTTTCACCTAAGTGTCGCTACAGATGAGACAAAAAATTTATAGGGCATAATTGAGCAAGTAAAACCTTTATAGGGCAAAATGGAACAATCAATACATTTAGATCAGGGCATGTAGATACCAAAGGGTTCCAACCAATACATCTTATTTTTCATATCAATCATTTTCATTATTTTCTCGCAATTAAAAATGTAAATATTTAATCAATTTATCAATTTATCCAACTTATTAGCAATTTTAAATCATCAATTATCACCTTTTTCAATTAGTTTATATTATCATTTTTATTTATCAATTATCAATCTATTTACCACTTAGCTTAAATTGCCACAACTCAATTACCAACGAAAAATCACTGGTTTTCGATTAAACTAAAAACATTAAATCACCCTTTGTTGTTGAAACCTTTTTATTTTTCATTTTTTTTAAACACTCAACTTTGATTTCGTTCAACTTTTATTTTTATTTTTATTTTGATTTCTCACAAGCCCTAATAAAATTCCCTCGGTTTCCATTCCCAATTCCGAGCTAGAATAGGGTTAGGCATTTTTCTTTTTTCTCTCACCATTCAACCAAACACATTCAATTTTGATTTCATTCAACTTCTTATTTCATTTTGTTCTGATTTCAAAGCACCTTATGAAATTTCCTCGATTCCTTTTTCTCAGAATTCGAGCAAAAAAGTAACTAAGCAGTTGTCTTTGTCACCATGCAACAAAATATTTTTCTTTTTTCAACCAAACACATTCAATTTTGATTTCATTCAACTATTTTTATATTATTTTTATTTGATTTCAAAAGCCTTAATAGAACGCCCTCGATATCATTTCTTATCTCGAGTAGAATTCGTTTAGGCGCATTTTCTTTGTTTTACCCACTATGTACCATAACATTCATTGATTTCTTACAATTAAAAAATTTTTGACTTCTATTAATTATACTCAACCTATATCATCAACCCCATTCTATCTTACTTATGTCACCAGCAATGCTTGTATATAGCCCCTCAATACCTACAACTAATTTTCCCACAAAATTATTTTTCATTTTACAGAATTCTCTCAGGCTAACCCCTTCTTGAATTCTTCACATGTAGGGGGCGCATCTGTCATAATTTGTATATAATTAAATGCAACCCCGACCCACTATGTATGTACCATGTATGATTTTCAAAGACTTAATAAAGAACAAGGTAACTGGAGGGAAGCAAGTAGCATTAAGATATAGGAAGTAGACCTAAGATTGGCACGACTATTCTGGGCACCCCTGTGTCAATACTGCAGGGGCAGAGACCGGGCGTCTCTAGTGACCGCAGAAGTTATTTTAGCCAAGATTCACTCAATACTTCCTGACAAACAGGACGTGTCGAGTGACCAAAAGTTATAAAAGTTTGAGAGACATCCAATGCTTCCGGCAAAGATAGGACGTATTTGATAACACGGAAGTAAATAAAGTCAAAAATAACACTCGACACTTCCTATCAAGCAGATCACAGCTTTCTTCAAGGAAAGCCGCGGGCCAATCAAAAGGCAGCACCTTAAATAGGTCAACCAATAGGAAAAGATCATGTGAGATCTCTCAACCAATCAGAGAGAAACTGACTCGTGGTGTTAAATCGAAAGACAAGAATAGTTAGTTACGCTTTGGCTCCCAAGGAGGTGACATCGGCTTTAGACCTCTCTCCCTCGGCTCATCCCACAGCTAAGTACAATCACCGCCATGTGATTAGTTAAGGACAAATCAAAACCACCCCGCTCTTCTCAAGCTTTCTTTCCTCCAATCCAGTTACCTTTTATTTTCAAAACAATCACGTGTCCTGATTATTCCTAACTGTATGCTGCAACTTCCACTCAAACGGCTGCGCTTCAATCAAATATCACCATTCGCATCCAACAACAAGAAATTCCGCAACGATATTGCCACATATATATATTTTTTCTCATTTATATACTTAAACTCCATATCAGGCATATCATATACTTCATTAATATTTCTTTCCTCCAGCTATGGATTTGCATCTCTTAAATTATCCTCTATGATTATTATTTTTTCACAAATAGTTAAATTGCCCATTTGCATGCTTTTTTCTATATTTATGTAAATAATATGTGTATATATATTCACTACAGCTATCAGTATCGTTCATAGTTTCGTTTTATCTTGTCTGTTCAAGGGCTTTTGCCCGAAAGCTTGCGTCGTCGAAATATTTAAAGAAACTTGTCTTCTTCCATTTTGTTAATCGCTACATATGTTGCTAAGAAGAATCTTCTATATCTAATCACAGGAGAAGGTAACACGATGTACTATGGTGGCCGACTTATTCACATCATTATTGAAACTATGATATGGCATATTTGTTAATAGACATTTTTCAGGGAGAAAACAGATCTATAAAAGCGAGGGTCGCCTCTCCTGTAAAAATAAGTGTCAAAACTAGACGCCCATCTATTGACCGTCGCCGCAAACTAGCAGCCTCTGTGACAAAGCCACAATACCAGCTTCCACGTGCGGATTTGTGTAACAGATGTTTCAGATGTGGAACCAATCTGACCAACAGTGTTGTTGCAGTCTCTTTAAGTGACTTTACAGTACTGGGGCATGTCGGAAGCGACTGAGGATAGTGCTATGATTACTGAGGTAATCATAAATACAGATGTTTTCATTTAAAAAATATGGGAATAAGAATGCCTCCTCGCAACATTATTAATATCATCTGACAAAGAGCATCCTGAGAAACAATTTCCAGCTATAAATCTCCAAGCGTATAAAGTACAGGGTTGTCCCAAAAGTATGTAAACACTTTAAAAAATTGAAATACCAATATTATTCGCCGTTATGTATAATATCTTTGTATTATTTATAAAGTAATTGTATTATGTATATTCGCCGTATTAATATTATTCGCCAAGTAATAAGAAAAATAACGTTTTAGGAAAAACCAGAACTTTTGGGACAACCTTATATAAAAGGAAGGGAAAGGCAGTTTTGTGAGAAAAGAGAAATTTCAGGCCTGCATATGGCTAGCAGTAATACGGGGAGAAAAATCTGAGATATTCGAGGGTTCCATTCATTGAGCTGTGGCATCGTTAGGTTTGTGGTTATCAGAATTTCCAAATTGGGCGGTGTCTACTCTACAACTTTAATCCCGTGTAGAAATGTATCGTAGACTCAACTCCCCAGTAGCTTTCTCTCTCCACGGACTGGACAACTAGGCTTGTTTGGTTCTGAGATGTACGCCTGTTTGCTATGTATACAACTCAGAACATGAGAACTTCTTTCCCCAATCAATCTCTCTGATATTATCGGAATGGAAGCTGATATCAGGTTCTCTACTAATACGGCCTTGAAGTGATTCTGTGTCTAGACTTAATATAGCTTAAACTTAAGAGAATATGGTCCAATGTTCCTAAGTTCAAATTTGATACTCACATTAATTCAAGCCTGAATTTCTGTGAAAATATTTAGACAAATGGTTACCATTAGACTTCTAGCAACGCCTTTTCTTGCAACATTTATTGAAGTGGATTTCATAAATAATATATTTTATTATGATATGCAATAGTGTAACATCTGTTATTAAACTATTATAGACGCGTATGATTCTTTTTAAAATAAAACAATATCTACCTTCCTTACTGCAATGGAAAATTAATGGGAGGGCCTTAATTAATTTTTTCATTGCAGTAAGGGCAGTAGTAATTGTATTATTTTAAAAAGAATCATACGCGTCTATAATAGTTTCGAATTTTCATATTTTATTATAGGATAAATTTTCGTATTAAGAAAATATTAAGACAGAGAGATTATGGAAGATTTAAACACTCTATTTTTTCCAATTAATTAATTTTAAAATACTTTCATCAAATATTTTTACAATTCAAACTATTAAAAGTTCTTAATTATTATTAAGAATAAAATAATTCAGAAATCACGTAAACAGAAAACACAAAGCGCGCAAACACTAATTTAATTCTCTGAAAAAAAAATACAAAAAAAAAGAATATAAAAAAATCGACACTCCAAATATTTACATTATATAGAGATATTCTAAATAAAGAAGGGATATAAAAATGCAGACGATCAAAGTACTCTTCAAGCAATCTCCAGGAGACAAATGTCTTTGGTAGATTCTCAATCCAATTACAAAAGGTCTTTTATTAGGGTTCAAAATTCAATTTAACGTGAAATATTACCCCCAGTCCATCATTGGTACAGCCAATTGGAGATAAGTTGCAGTCTCCATTAACTATGCAAAAATTAATGATCGGTTTTAGGTCCTAGCGCAATAATGTTTCCTAGGGTTTATTGATTAGCATGGATATTGATTAGTTGTCTGTTTTAAATGGAACTTTCCTTTTGTGTGTTCTTTTTTTTATATATACTTCGAAATTCGATCATTGAACTTTTACTGTCTTCAGATCCTATCAGCCTATTGTTGAACAAAGGTTTTCTCTTTTCCATTCTTCATCTTACTCATATAAATAGATAAATATAATATAGAATAGAAATAGATAATAAAATAAAAATATTCCAGAAGAAATCTCGCCCTGTTGTTAGTAAAGAAACATATTGCACAAGGTTTTTGGTTTATTATAATAATAAATCGTAATTTTCCTATATTTCATATAAATAAACATATATTTTTTCACTATTCTTCATGATAAAACTTATTTTCATATATTTTAAAGGAAATTTTGTGTATTTAGGTACATATGCAGTTATTTTCTCTTTTTTTATTCTATTTGAATAACACGATGTAAAAATTTGACAATCAGATATAAGAGTTGTTTAAGTTTATATATATATGTAAGATGTTTGGTTTATATTTTCGTAAAAACGATTTTTAAAGATAAAATAATTTGAATCCCTTTTCATTTTATTGTTAATTAATGGCTTCACCTTTTATTTTCTATTCTTCTTTATTCTCAAATCCTTTCCACTATTTTCATCCTTTTTATTGCAATGCTTATTTTCTTCTAAAGAGAAAGGATATCATATCCTTTTCGTTTTCAAATCTTTTTAACTAGATTTGAAATAATAAGAAACAAACCTATAAAATAAACATAGGATATGTATAAGTCTTTTAAAATAATTGTTTTAAAGAAAAAAAAATGTATATCAAGATTCATACAGTAACTCTAAAAGATATTTGACAGACAGTGACCTTTATTGAATACACACGAGATAACCAAGTGTGAACCACATATAATGAACTATATTATAGATTTTTTTAAGAATCAACAAGAAATTAAGGGTCAGGTTTCTTTAAATTCTTTTTAAAAAAGTAGTTAAAAAAACCTGAGCCTGGATTACTTGTTGAATTTGTAAAATTGTATATAAACATAAATCACACATAAATATTTATTCAAATATTAAACTTATGTATAACCTAACATTTGTATATAAAAGCAAAAAATGTAAAACTTCTATATTTTAATTGCATTCATAAATAAAATCTTCATTATATAAATGTATTTTACCCAAAAATAATGTAAATGCTTTACCTTGTTAGCGGAAATAAAACCATTGTTTTCTCCTTTTGAAAAAATAACAGAAGATCTTGTGAAAGAACAATTTAATTGTGATAAAAAGAAATAATTGTGTTGAGAGTTTACAAGACAAATACTACTTTTAATTGCGTATAAAAAAAGAGAATAAAAACTTTACCACTTTATTAAATAGAGAACAAATATAGGCATATATTAAAAATATAAACAGACTTTTAATTTAGTAAATTTAAGAACGAATAAACATAATATATATATTTTTTAAAGATTATTTTAACTGTGAGATTATAACACTGAGTGTTTAAAGAAGAAAGGACATTAAAATCATGCTTGATTTCACATCTTACTTAGTAAAAACCAATGAATTTAATCAAACACACCTATTTACTCTTTATATTGATTTTACTTTTTATTATCCTAATTGAGACAAACATGTTTTTTGCCTCTTCACTGAGATATACCAAATTTTTCCATAGTATGAATGACGTCAGATCTAAGATACAAGGTTATCCCGAAAGTTCGTAAAAACTTGCAAAATATCGAAATACCACTATTATTCGCCGTTATGTATAATGTATTTTTTTAGATAATAAAGTCCGAGGATGAATATCCTTTATCGTGGTTCATGGTGAGAATTTTTAACAAATCAAAGTTTCATAAGATTTTTAACCAATTTAAGATATTTAACCAATAAAAGATACTCATCCATGAACGTTTACTTTATAACCTAAAATTTCTAGCAAAGGATTATATTCTAAATTTAAAATTGGTATAAGGTCTTTGTGAAAATTAGAAACTATTTTAGACGCGTAATATTCTTTTTGAAATTAAACAACAGATGGCGCGCTAGTGCATCATAATATAAGGTCTTTGTATCATCACAAGGTAATAAGTCCAAATTCAAATAAATAAATAGTGTGTGACGTTTTGGTAACAGCGTTGCTACCATCTTCAGACAAAAGTACTGAATATCACACACTATTTATTTATTTGGATTTGATCTTATTACTTTGTGTTTATAATCTTTAATCCAAATTGTACCTTATCGTCTTTGTATTATGTATAAAGTAATTGTATTATGTATTGGCCGTAATAATATCATTCGCCGTCATGTATAATGTCTTTGTATTATGTATAAAGTAATTGTATTATGTATTATATTATTCTCCAAGTAATAAGAAAAACGTTTAAAGAAAAACATGAACTTTTGGGACAACCTTAAAATAAAGAACATGGAGTATTGGAGAAGGATGTCAGTCCGTAGGCCATAGGGAGAATTGGCAGGATGGAAGCCAAGGAAGCAATGGACCATGGGGTCGTTTATCCACCCTATGATCCATCATTTCACGGCCATTGGACTCCTCTGATTGAAGAATAAATGAAATTCCTTTCAAAAAGGAATTACTTTGCTAAAGGTTCCTGACTTTTGCAAAATGGTTATCTTGATAGAATACCTCCTTGCTTGAATCTTTGAAGCGGAAACACAAAATGGTCTCATGCCTTTACCAGCTGGTCGGTATAGTTGACGTGACAAATATTGATTATATACGTTTTAATTAATCGTTTTCAACTTCTACTGTTCATACTGCGATGAAAAATGTTTGAAGTGCATCTGACTTTTATTTATCATAGTAAAAACATTAGGAAGTTTTCTTCATTTGAAAAAGAATTCGTACTTAAGAGCTTAATTTCTTTTATATAGATGGCACGTTATATCCTTGTGCATATTTTATCTCTTTGATTTATAAGAAATTTTGATTGCATTGTAAATATGTATATATAAATATTTTGTTATTAAATTTTAATAATCTTAAATATCTTTCTTGCACTATTTTGATGTACATTTATACAGGAGAGGTTTTTTTTTCAGACAGAAAACTGTAAACGGTGAGAAATGTTGAGAACATTAAAATGCTACGTATGTTCAGTGATACCTAAAGAGTTGAAATATGGGGCCTTGACTAAGACAAACTTTAAAAATAAAATCATTCGTGAAGTGGGTTTATAGATTAATGAGATAAATATCCTCGACAGATGAAAAATTACCAACAACGAAGTCTTTCAACAAATATTAAATATTGCAATTAATATAAAAATAATAATAATTTTATTATTTATTATTAAATAAATATAAATATATATATATATATATTATATAATCTAAAATACAAATATTTTATTTTTTCATTTATTGACTGTTCTGCATTTTTGACCATATATTCAAAAAAATATCACTTTTAATTATTATTGTTGTAAAATATGTATATTTAACCCTACCTATCTTTTATCCACGATTATAGAATTCATTATATAAATTCTATATTCCTGTGATATAAATAATTTTATTTTAAATATTGAGCAATCCATAATAATATCTATAAATAAATATAAAGCGTATATTGGATATAAATTTATTAATCAGCCAATATTTCTAGGGGCAACACGCCTCTCTTTATCAAGGCTTTTCTTTGATTTAAACTAAATCACGTGGGCATGTGATCCACTCACGCTATACAAGACCAAAGCAAGAAACCATCCAATGAAAAACTCACTGTATATAAAATATATTTACAATTGTTATATCCAATAATAATAATTAAAAGAGTATACAATTAAATAACCATTTGATTAAATAAATGAAGAGACCGATAAATATCAGAAAATAAAATGAGTGAGGATTATGATTCAATATGTTGTGTTGATATATATAAATGAAAAAATATCACAAGTATAAATATATACAAAAAAATAATAAAATAAAAAATAAATAAATAATTTAGGAAGATATAAATTCTCTGTAAATTTCTGGTAGGTCAATTTTCCTATTTATGCTTTCTGAATCTTTTATAGAGGCCCAGCTTTCTAAAAATAACCTGCAGTGCTTTTCTTTGATATTCTGGTATAAAATGGATGCTTTGTCAAATTCGGGTAAATGATTATTGTTTAGTGCATGGTCTACTAGGATAGATAATGGTTTATGGATGCGTAGAGCTGCTTTGTGTTGGTTAATGCGTTCTTTCAATGCTTTGCTGGTTTCTCCAATGTAAGTGGCTGGACAGGTTTTGTGTATATTTTTACTTCAAGAGATTCAAAAAAAAAATCTGCTTGAAAGGTAAATAATTATTTTTATTTTTCCACGACTGCACCTCTTTTCAACAATCAAACACACAAAAAAATTCTAATCTATAACATATATATATATATATTGAATCTACAAATTTAATTTTCAATCAACAGGTTATATTAATTTTGTTATTAATCTTATTTCTCTTATTGTCTTTCATATTTATTGTTAATAAGTTGGTAAAAGTGTTAATAAAAATAAATAGCTTTGTCTTTCGTCATATTTATACGTGTATATGTAGTAATCCCGAGTAAGCCGACGTGGAATGTACTGGGCAGTCGTGGTCGTGGGTGCGTGATGGGATTCCCGCACGGGGACAGCAAGAGACAGAGGCAGTTCTAGATGGTAGCTCCAAGAGGTAGAGGTAGACCACGGACGAAGGCAGTCGAACCACGGGCGCCTCGGATGCCCTAAGCCTACATCGCGGATAGAAGGGGGGGTGAGAGATCCGACCGACCGTATAACGGCGTCGCTCTGAAAACAACTGTTTTGTCTAATTTCTGGGCCTTTTTATACTGGACTCCCGCATATGGTGGAGAGTCCTGATTGGTTCTTGTAATCACGCCACTTTTCTGGCGCCGGGTTGTTTTCGTCTGGTCTACCTCGTCTGCCTCTTTGTTTTATTTGTCACTTCCATTGTTACAAGGTCTATACATATTTTTATATAGATATGGTGTTATAATAAATATCAGAAGAAGGTTGTGAACTATCTTACTCAAAATATACTACATATATATATATATAAAAATAATATTAAAATTGAAAAAGGTAAGGTGTAATGCTTATGTGAGCGCGTTCAGGATATACCTTTTTTTGTTTTAATATATATACACTTGTATATAATACATTTAATATTTAAAAAATACAAGATATATGAATATTTGTTAATTAAAATCATAAAATGTTTGCTTTCAATATATATTTTAATAAATAAATAGATAAAATAGAGAAAAAACTACATCGGAGCTTCGGCCGTTACACGTCATATGCTGAATAGAAAAAGGAATAAGCTAAGATCTGTATATATAGGTTTGTAGAAAATAACAGAGACAAGACCATTTTTTCTTTCCTACAAACCTCTATCTTTCCGCTTATTCCTTTTTCTTCCCAGCATATGCGCCGAAGCTCTGATGTAGTTTTTTTCGCTACCTTAATTTATCAATATTGAAAACAAACTTCTCTTATGTTTTAAATTAACTTACAAATTTTGAATTTATCTTATCGGTATTATTTAACACAGGATTAGCTTGCCGTTCTGACTTAATGATTTACCTATATTTAATATATAAAATCTGTTACTAACAATTTATTATATTTTACCTAATTTCTTCTTGAATATAATTCTTATTATAATTAGAAATTTAATATATTTAATTATATAAAATTTAATATATATTTATATTAAAAATAAAAAAGGCATATCCTCACCAGGAGCACATTTGCTTTTCAGATGGCAGAGCGCCATCTGGTGGAACAGAAATCATTGATTTAGCCTGTTCCCTGATATTTGGCCAACCCAAATTCTTGATAAATCATAAAAAACCATCCACGAACGCGTTTCGCGCTGTTGGCGCTCGTCAGCGTGGAGTAGGCTGTACCACGTTCTTGATTTATCAAGAAATGGGGTTGGCCAAATATCAGGGAACAGGCTAAATCAATGTTTAGTTGTTTTCTGTTCCACCAGATGGCGTTCTGCCATCTGAAAAGCACATGTGCTCCTGGTCAGGATATATATATTTTTTCTTTTTTTTTTCACATATATTTTCACATAAATCTCTCTCTCTCTCTTTCATAGATAAAATAATAATCTATAATATTATATAAAATTGTTAGCTGTATATATATACTGAATGTAATATTTAAATCAAAGATACAATTCTTTCATTGACCCCTTGTAGAATGAGAGTGAGTATACGTGCTCGCATGTTTTAGTAAAAAACACAAACATTCTCGATAAAGAGAGGCGAGTTGCCTTATATATATTCAATATATTCATCTTTGTTGAATATATTTATATATACAAAATAATTTATCTTCCCTTCAATCATGCATTAGAATAATGCATTATTTTTATTACTCTAGTAAAAATATTTTACTAATGATGAAGGAGTGCATAATGGTGTGATAAAGATAATGCATTGTTTTATTTCAAAATTAGAGGAAGAGGTACTTTCTTTTGGTATATGACTATTAACCTCCTGCAACTTTATTATATTGTGTATAAATAATTTTATTTATTTTTGTTTAAATTTATTATCATATATATATTTTTCTTTAATTTTATTATTATATATTTATTTTAAAGATTATATTATTTTGTGAATTAAATATTTGTTTGTGATTCGTGCTTTAGTACAAAAATGTAAATATCGCGTGAAAACGCCTTTGCAAACTCAGATAAATTTTTAACCACTTGTCAAATGCTTTTAGTTTTTGTTTGTTTCTGATGAGGACAAAAGATTTTTGTCGAAACGTCAAAAAAAATAAAAACATTTACTGGCCGAAGATGTATCTCTTAATTCTAAAGTCTGCATTAAACAAAATTAAATCAAATCTTGAATTTATTTTTTCAAACAACTTTATAAATACAAATAAAAAAGGGAGCTGTCAAATTCATATCAATCAAGTACTTAAAGTTTCATAGATTAATATTGTTTTTTTTATACATTTTGACCAAAATATTTATTTCAAATACACTTCTCTTTATACTTCAAATGGTTGGTCGTAAAAAGAAATTAAGAAAAAATCTTGTAATATAAAATGAGGTTAGTTATTTTTTTTTATTTATAAAGAGAGTTTAAAAGTTTTTTAAAAGATTTATTAAATATCTTATTGCGTTTTGGAAGTGAGGTTTTTACTAATCCGTCATACACGCAATTCAATTTTGATAAATAACTTTGAAACATTTGGAGAGATTTTTTTAATATATAACTGGCTCTCTATTTTTTAAATTAAGGTAACATTTATAGTTCTAATATTGCGGTCTTGATGGTGTATCTAATCATTAAAGAATCTTTCTATATTAGAATTTGTACATCTTAACGTTAATTCTTTTAATTATCTTTTTGCTAAAAAATTGAATAATTGGGATTATAGTATGCAAATCATGTTTGTATTTATTCGTTGTTGGTACATACTATATATAAGACACAATTATATTTATATATATGAAAAAATAATACAAATGTGACATTGTACTCGGATAAGGTGCATAAATTAAGAAAAAGGCATCTCCTTATCGTTCAACTGAAAGTTGCTGATGGCTTGCTCCATCTATCAGAATAAATATCAACTATTCTCGTTGATTTTTAATTATTGGCCAATTCTGGAATAATTAAATATCAACGAGAATAGTTGATATTTATTCCGATGGATCGCGCAAGCCATCAGCAACTTTCAGTTGCACGATAAGGAGATGCCTTTTTCTTAATATTTATATATATATTATAATTAATATATCATTTTGTTTTGTACTGAAAAATAGTATTTGGCAAAAAGTATATTTAGAAGAGAGTGTATATCTCTCAATGATTTTCATATTTTAAATATAAGGTGATAAAATGCCATCTATTTATAAGATATTGAAGCCTTATAAAGCAAGAATGCTTTTCTATATATATATATAAAACAAACTTCTACTGCCCTTACTGCAATTATAAAATATATTGGGATATTCTTGAAAACCATTTCTATGATTCTACCCCTCATTGCAACCTATATAAGCAGAATCGTTCAATACAGTATTGAAGCTCTAAAACATTTTTAAAAAAGCATTTTCGAACGTTTTTTCTTATTATTTTCAACAAGTGTTTAACCACTGGCCACTTTCCATCTGCATGGAAGCTGGGAGACGGTGTTCTCGTTCCCAAGCGAAGTGATAAGGACTTTCTCGTATCACACCGTCCAATCACAATGCTGCCTGGTTTGGGCAAGATACCTGAGCATCTTGTGCTTTCTAGGCTGTCGTGGATGATGGCCGATAGGATGTGTAAAGCGTCTCCAAACCAGTTCGGATTTAAGCCTTGTAGATCTACTACAGCCGCACTCTTAAATCTAATATTGGAGCACTAAAAAGCGGTCTGGTAGATTAAATTAGCGGAACCGCTGTGAGGATTCACACTACTGATTATCCAAGCCCTCCCAATATATTTTTCCATCGCAGTAAGGACAGCAGAAGTTTGTTTTTATGTTAAAAATAGAAACATTCGCGATTTTTAATGCTTCAGTTTCTTAATATCTTGTTCGAATTAAAATTAGTTTACATTTCGAATTAATTTATTTATATGGATAAAAAAAATTTTAATGTTTATTTGAAAAATCATGAATTGTACACACAAAAAGTCTTTATTAAGACACCAGTCTTATACAGATTCTCCTCTCTTTGACGGCTTACAACGATATCCTCACGATGATCAATCACCATCATGTAGTGAAGAAGTAAACGATGAATCCAAGTTCTCTTTCCTACTTACTGCTTTGTAAAAGTTATACAGGGACAGAGCAACTATTCGACTTGATATGGCGCTGGTTAAAATACTCTGCACTGAGGTAAGTTGGCTGTCGTTTACTTTTGAGAAGAACATCTCTCTTTCTTCACTAACATACTGGCGCTCAAAGTTGTAATGATATATTTTAATTTCTTTTTTTTTCTTTGCAAAGAGATGACATTTTTATTCCCCTCACTGAATATATTGGTATGGTTTTCCTAAAAAAACGGAATATTCTCTGTTGTGCAATCATTGCTTGTAAAAATGTGTAAAATTATAAAGTGGAACCACATGTATAATACGTTTCTTGATATATCATACAAATTTAAAACGTATAGGATAGCTTTCGGTCATAAGCTCTTTTACAAAGTCTATAAACAACAACTACAAAATATAAGCTAAGGTTTCAAACTATTATATACATTATATAAATATATTTGAATATACTCCACGATTTCGAGCGCCAACAGCACGAAACACGTTCGTGGATGACCTTTCTTAAATGATCAAGAAATTGGGTTGGCCATATATATCAGGGTACAGACTAAATCAATGTTTAGTTTATTTCTGTTCCACTAGATGGCATTCTGCCATCTGAACAGCACATGTGCTCGTGATCAGGAAATGCCTTCTTTATTTTTAAATGTATATATATTTATATACATTTTTCAACTAATTTTTCACATGAAGAAAAAACATCTTCTGATCATGCAACTAAATGTTGCTGATAGATTACGCCATCTGTCGGTATAAATCTCAACTAATCGCTGATATTTAATTATTATTGAATATTGGACAAATGTCTTTACTTGATTAATAAAGAATAATCAGAAAGGTGCACGTTTCAGGATGTTGTCCATGTCGGCGTTGTGCTGGCCATGGAGACTTCCATACTTCCTTTATTGTGAGGTGTTTCAAGCTTCTGAGCAAATGTTTTATTCTTCAACGGGCAAATCCAAAAATAAAAGGATCCAGTACGGGCGTGGATTTGCTCAAAGCTTGCAACACCTAAAAAAACTATTTTCTTTAAAGCTAGTTTCCCTTGTATTATATATATTAAAAATCAAGAATATAAAATAGAAAAATGGTCAGGGGACGAGGGTCAACAGCCAGAAACGCGTACGTGGTTGAATTTCTTGATTCATCAAGAAATTGGGTTGGTCAAATATCTTTGGAACAAGCTAAATCAACGTTTAGTTGATTTTTGTTCTACTAGATGGCGCTCTACCATCTAAAATGCTCATGTGGGCGGTCAGTAAATTCCAATTTTGTTTTAAATATATATATCCTTATATCTATAAAAATGAAATCCAAAATCGATGTTTGTTATCGCGTTGCGCAAATTCTACAGAATAAATCTTTATGAAATTTCGCATGTAGGTAGCTGAAGATTTCGTTTAACATATAGGCTATTCAAAAAACTAAAAAAGTTAATGTGCTTTTTTAAAAAAATAAAAAACCAAAAAGCGTTTGTTCAAGCCTTTTACCGCTTGGGCGCAGCACTGGTCGCGACGATAAATGAATTTGATTGGTTAATAATTAACACGTGGTTTGTTTACACGATGAATGTTAGTTTGTTCACACGATGAATTTTTTTAAAAGGTAAGATCATCCAATCGCCGTGCAACTTTAGGAAGTTATTTACTATATTACTGGGAAGATTTCTGGTTTGAATTTGATTTGAAATAAATATTATTCGCAATTTTATTTGCAAATTTTCTACTTTCACTCGCAAGCAGCGCCTCTAGCGGCGTCTGGTGAAATTATATTTATAAATTGTAACAATGTAAATGTAAAATGTTTTCCAAGTATAATAAATTTAATTTGAGAATTTAGTAATATAAAATTCCAATGAGGTAAAAAATACTTGGCATTTCAATATTTATATATATTCAAAGAAAAAATTGTAACGTTTTTGTGTTAAATGTTAAAATGTAATGTTAAAATATATTTTTACATTGTTAATTGTACTTTTGAGAATTTGATAATTAATTAATTCTTTTTTTTTCTCACAATGAATTATATATATTAATTTAAAAATTCATTTTTGTTATCATCATCACATACAATGTATTTTTTTATATAAACAAATAATAATAAACAACAACAATTAGGGGCTCAAAAATCATTTATTTTGGTTAGCAGCTCCGTATATAAAAATATTTTCACAACAACAATTAAAGTTGCATCATCATTTTTATAAAACAACAGCAAATTAAATTTTGCTGTTGTTTTATAAAAATGATGATGCAACTTTAATTGTTGTTGTGAAAATATTTTTATTTACGGAGCTGCTAACCAAAATGAATGATTTTTGAGCCCCTAATTGTTGTTGTTTATTATCATTTGTTTATATAAAAAAAAGATACATTGTATGTGATGATGATAACAAAAATGAATTTTTAAATTAATATATATAATTCATTGTGAGAAAAAAAAGAATTAATTAATTATCAAATTCTCAAAAGTGACAATATCTTATTTAAAATATAATAAACGTTTTCAAAATATTATAATATATTATATTATATAAATATTATATTTGAACAGGACAGAGAGTTAAATCTGGAAGAGCTTTTTTGTCGCACTTTAACCAAGAAAAATTATATTTAACCAAGTACTGAGCAACAATATTTTTTTAGTCAGAAATGATGATGACAATTTTGCCGTATCATGCTTGATTGCATTAAAAAAATCTTTTGGGGAATATTCACTAAAGCAGACCACGGGCGAAGCCAGATAATGATTAATAGTAGGCAGGAACAAAATTCTACCAGCGAAACATTCACTTGAGCAGAAGACACACGAAGCCAGGTCATCTCTATATATAAAATATCGTTTCTCGGCCTTTTGGCTAAGATCATGTAGTATATCTCTAGATATTTTCATTTATATATATATATTATTAAAATTCTATTCAGTAGAGAGAGTGGATATGTTTGCTCGAAAAATATATTTTCTATATTATATAAATATATAATGTAACGAATATTATTATCATTATTAGCATAATATTCTGTGTGTGTTCCGGAATATTATTATCAATAATATTCGCTAGGCAAACTTTCACTCGGATAAAACCCGGGCGAAGCCGGGTACACATTCGCTAGTATATATATATATGTGTGTGTGTGTGTGTGTGGAGCTCATGGAATAAAGTCCGCCCTAAACTGACAAGGGCCATTATACCGAAACCATGATCTCTAGGTGAACACTTCTCAGTTTGCCAATCTGGTGTTGTTGCTTTTTCACCGACCTGAGTCCTCTAGTTTGCGGCAAAATTCAATAGATGACTAGTTTTGACGTTCTAATTTGACGGAAGAGGCACTCTGTCCTTTATATAATAATGTAAATATATATTTATACACATATATAATATATATATTCAAATCGGAAATATATCTCAAGTGAGAGACGTTGGCCCAAAAAAAGACTTTTGTTTTTCTATATTTTAAATGGAATCACTCACACACATTTATATAGAATAATAAATAAAGAAACGTAATGCGTGAAATTTTATTAATTAATTTTACAAAAATGTAAAAAAATATAATCCACCTTAAAATATTCCATTCAAATAGATAAAATTCAATATATAGACACACTGTGATAAGAAGATATTAATAGAAAATATTTCATATTTATATTCATTAGAGTTTCTTATAATTATACATTATGTATGAAAATTATCCAGAAGAGATAACGTTGATTGCTAAAAATAACATTTCAACAAAAAAAATGGAATTGCAATTTAATATTAATATCACAAATAATTTGATATCCTAAAATAATCTTTATATAAAATTAGCTCCTAATTAAGTTATGACCTCGAATAATGTATAAATATCTTAATATATAATCAGAATATTAAAGCAGACGTTCGATATAATGAGCAAATGAAGATTTTGTGGGCAAAAGAAAAAAAGAAAGATCGTCCAAAGAAACCAAAATGAAGGGCTAATAAATGGTTAGGTGGCAAAGTAATTACTGTATTCGTCTCATAGAATAAAAATAATAAACTCAGACTATTGACTAGACACCTTTTCTTTTTCTTTTCTTACCAGCCGATAACGAGTTTTTACCTTTATTTCTTAGAGAACAGGAAGTATAGGATAGGCCTCATTTAACAGGATAAATTTTTTTTTTTTTTTACAAGGTTGCGCTTAATTAAATCTTATTTGCTTTGTAAATTTGTAAAAAAAAAAAATATTTCTAACCAAGCGATATTTTTAAAAAATATATTTTTTTAGAGAGTGTTAATGATTATACAAAACTTGGAATAAATCTGTTATTTTTTTGCAATATTTTAAAATGAGAATTTGTAATTATTTATATCGATTTGGTATTCTTTATAGGTTATTATTTATTATACGTTTTTTATAGTTAATATATATAATGTAGATTTATTATTTTTATCAGATGTATATATTAAACAGATTTTTTCCCCCAGAATTATTTTAATTTTAATTGTTGATGGATTTCATATTTATTTGTTATTCATTTATTTAATTAATTCAATTGCTATATATATATATATATATATTATAAAACTATTTTAGAGGCGTAATATTCTTTTTAAAATAAAACAATTTCTACTGTCCTTACTGCGATGGAAAAATTAAAGGGAGGGCCTGGCTCATCAGTGGTGAACCCTCCCAGCGGTTTCGCCAGTTTAATCTACCATTCTACGCTGGCTCTCCTCTTTTGGGAGGCTGATGGCTGCTTCTTGGACACTTCCTCAATGAGGAGGGATTTCCGCTTTTCAATGATCGCTGGGAGGGTTCACCACTGATGAGCCAGGCCCTCCCTTTAATTTTTCCATCGCAGTAAGGACAGTAGAAATTGTTTTATTTTAAAAAGAATATTACGCCTCTAAAATAGTTTTATAATTTGATAACAGATGGCGCTCTAATATATATATATATATATATATATATATATATATATATATATATATATATATATTACTTTGGTTTTCTTTTGTTTATATTCAATTTCGTTTAGAAGGTATATAATAGATGGTTTATTGCCCAATAAGCTTGTTAGACTTCTCACCGCAACCTGCTGTGTGCTTCAAAAACAAAAACCTCGTAAAAGATGGACGATTGGTCCATCAAAATATTGGATTCATAAATCTTAATAAATCCAAAATAAACCTTATTTTTAAAATAAATTAAATATTAAACAGAGTATTATTTTAGTAAAATGGGGAACACAACGCCAACTGTATGTTGTAATGACAAACATTGTTTACGCTCTCTTTTATAACCATTTATATAGAAAAAACATATAGAATTACATCTTCATAAAGGAAAATAATTATGAGGAAAGGTTAGCTCATAAGTTGTAATCCTTACGAATCGTTTCGCCAATTTAATCTATAAGTAGAAAGAAAGAATCCTCTGATGAGAATAAGTAAAAGATTCGAAGCGTACGAGGATGCTTTTCTTACAAACTTTAATAACGATTCGAGCTTTCGGGTCAATTACCCTTCTACAGGACTACAGCTAGTCCTGTAGAAGGGTAATTGACCCGAAAGCTCGAATCGTTATTAAAGTTTGTAAGAAAAGCATCCTCGTACGCTTCGAATCTTTTACTTAATCTATAAGTATTGCATTACATCATCTTCGAGTAATTTTCTTGTTTGAAATATTGCCACGTGGAAAATTATGGTAGACAAATTTCAGGATGACAAAGAAATTTATTTAAGGCAAGAACAAACTATGAATGATGAACAAAATATAAGCATTGAGGGAAGTTTACAGAGTAGCAAAATATGAACATAAAAAATGATACTCTGTTAATAGAATAATAAATACTTTGTTACAATATTGTACAGATAAACTATTTATATAGTGTATGTTCTTTTTGGTAACACACACACACACCAGGGCATTATATATTATATTATATTGTCAATAAATAATTAATATAATCACAATCATCTTATATCCATAGTTTTCTTTTGAATAATATTTATAAAATTCCACCCTCAGTGTAGCATACGCGTATATAAACAAAATTGTCCAATACAGTATTAGAACTCTAAAAGGCGGTCTGATAGATTAAATTGGCAAACCTCTGGGAGGGTTCACCACTGATGAGCCAAGCCTTCCCAATATTTTTTCATCGCAGTAAAGATATTAGAAGTTTGTTTTGTGTGTAAAAGAAACTTTCGTTCTTTAATGCCCTAATTTCTTATGTATAGATGCGCGTTATTTACTTATATTTATGGCTAACTGACTTTTTCCTTATTGTTTGCTGAAGAGCATTGCATATATAAACAGAATCTTCTAATACAGCATTAAAGCTCTCTAAAAAGCGTCTGGTGGACTTATCTATGGAATCTAGATCTTTTCACCTTTAAGATGGTAATTTTCTTGGGGAAAACTAAAAGAAAGACACGTTTCATGCCAAAATAAAAATACAAAAACGGATAGGTCTTTTTCCTTTTTAATCTCTAAACAAGGTTCATAGACGATCACCAAAAATTAAATTTAAAAAAAGACATCGAAGAAATTAGATGGCTTAGATCTCAGGATTCCGTTGTCTTCACCATCGAAGAAATATTCTATTTGCCACCTGATCACTTGGTAACTGTAACCTTTCGACTCTGAAACGACGTTGCAACCTTATAATGGAATCCTAAACATCAGGAAATAAGGAAGGTAAAAGTTCTCTCCTGATGATCATACGGTGATCTACTCCAGGCCCTGTGTCTCTCTCAACGGCAATCAGTGCTCAATCGTGGCGAGACAGTATCCTATATGACTTGGTATTTCTGACAACCTAGGTTCTATCAACGGCAAATTCCCTGTGAGCATAGTTTAATATTAAAGGAAGCCGAGGAAACTTCCCTTCTCAATAAAGATTTCAATAGAACAAATATATAAGGGTACAAATTGAAGCTTGACATATATAGGTGTAGCGAAGATGTTTTTTGTGTGTATCTGTTCCTTTTATCCAATCTGTTATAAGGTTATTCCAAAACTTCGTATTTTTCTTAAAATGTTGTTTGTCTTATTACTTGGCGAATAATATTGTTACATAGAAAGAAAAGCACATTCCAGAATGGAGAAGGTTCTAGAATGTTTAAGAATAATGTAGAAAAAGCGGAAAACAACTGATTGGCCCATCTAAAGCGATTGCGCAAGGCTTGGTGCTGGCGGCTTTCTTATTGGCTGACTAACCATGACCGTTCTGGAAAGATCTACTCCGGGATATATAGGGATGAGGATCTCAAGCCGGAGAGAAGAAAGGTAAGATGTGAAGAAGAAAAACGAGGCTACGTGGTGGACTCCAAGCAAGCTGCTGTCTCAAGAGGTCGGACTGCTGCTTACTGACGACACCGGGGTACTTCGTGGAAGATTCTAGAAAGTTCTACCAACTTCTGTCTCCTGTTCTGCTCCTGCTTTCCCTCACTATGCTGCAGTTGGTAAGTTTGTAACTGTTGTTTTCTTTATTGTTGTTTTATTTCTCTTCTGTAATTATTTTATCGATTAGGCTTAAATAAAGTCCAAAAGATCCTTTGTACCCACGGAAGTTATTCTTTGTCAACAAACAACGCAACAATATTATTATGGCGAATACATAATGATAAATAATACAATTAATTTATCCCTATATATATAAAAGTCAGTGTATGTATGTATGTATGTATGTGTGTTTGTTCCTATGTCGGCTATACACGTCCACAATACGTAACTAATCTGACTGAAATTATAACAGTATATAGAGTAGAATCTGAAAAAACTTATAATGAAAATTACAGGTCTCTATTCCGAATATTCGTCGAGTTATTTGCAAATTGCGTTGCAAATTTGCCCTTTCGCTCGCAAGCAGCGCCTCTATGGTGAAGATGGGAGGTAATATCAGCTGACCTAATGTACATGTAAAAAGGGGTTTTAACAGGACATAGAGAAAAATATGGAAGAGATATTTGTCGCATTTTTAGCCAAGAAAAATTGAAATTGACAGGTTTTGGGCAGAAATAGTTGGGTTTTTATTTAGTCAGAAAATGATGATGACAATATTGCTGTATCATCATTTGATTATCAGATACAAAATTATATCGGGGAAAATTCCAAAAAGCAGAGACCACGGGTGAAGCCAGTTCATTTTTAGTATTCAGGAACAAAGTTCTAACATAAAAATAATCATTCGAGCAGAATACACAAAGCCAGATCATCTCTTTATAAATATATCGCTTCTCAGACACAAATTTGGAGCGGGAAGTTTCACAAGAATTACATCCATGGCGACAATTTATAATTGTAACGAATAGTATTTGAATAAAAACATTTAATCGGGTAAAACCCGGGCGTTGACCGGGTCATTCGGCTAGTATATAATACAAAGACATTATACATAACAGCGAATAATATTGGTATTTTAATTTTTTGCATGTGTTTACGAACTTTTGGGACAACCTTGTAAAAGCATACAAGAAGAGGCCAGTGTCCATACCTGCCACTGTCCATCAGAAAAATCATTTTTTTTAAGGATAACTTGTTCATAACAAGAAAAATAGGTTACTAATAACTGCATCTAAAGAACATTAAACCTGTACCAATGTGGTGTTCGCTCTTTTTTTAGTATTTTGGTGTCTAAAACATTGCATTTATTCACTTGAAAATTTAAAACTAATTCTACCTTATATTCATGAAAATGTTTACAAAAGAGTGAAATTGTAGTGGGATCAGATAATTAAATTAATAAATTACTAATGACTTGCGCCATCTGTCAGAAAAAATACCAAATAATCGCTTATTTATTTTATATCGAAATATTATTCAAATATAATTTCTCAATAAATCAGGAAGAGCCAACCACGTTAGCGTTTAGGGTTTTTTATTTATTTATTTCAACACACAAAACGCGATATCCCGGCTAGGGATATTTGCGTCGATTTACATTTTTTCAAACAGAAACAGTTATAAACATATTGTATAAGAAAAGGTAATCAGAATAAAAAGAGAAACAATAATATATATTAGGAACCTGAACCTTTCAAGTTTGAAAGATAATCATAAATATATCTACAAAAATAGTTAAATCTATGATAATTCTCTCTGCTATTTACAAATTGATATAGATCTACAACATTATTTATTGTCTGTTGTTAATTGATGTAAATAATTATATGCAAATAATCTATGTCAGGATTATAATGACGAATCCTGTATGGGACTTTGATTCCAGTAAAAGGCTTGTTGCTGCGGTTGTATATAGTCACAGTGTAGAAAATACTATACTATACCTACTACATATAGGTTTCTCTCTGTATTCTTAGTTCTCTTCTCTTACTCTGTAAACTGGCGAATCCTATATAGGACGAGAGGTCCTCAATAAAGGCTTTTGTTGTTGTTGTATTGTCTGTTGTCTAGCGGTGAAGGGTTATTGGCCTTTGTTTATTTTTTCTCAATTTAATTGGTCCTGGTAGTATTTCACTTTATGATATTTCTCTCCTTATTACTCTCTCTCTCTCTCCAGTTCTCACGTATTTTCGCGCTTGAATACCCGTTTCTTGAATTTTCAAGAATATTCTGGAAACAGCTTTTCAGTCGTTGAGTTACGGGCTGTACCACGTTGATAAGGACCAACAGCCTCAAACGCGTACGTCGTGAAGTTTTTCATGATTTTTTCCCACTAGATGGCGCTCTTCCGTCTAAAATGCTTATTTAGCGGACAGGATATGTCTTGTTTTGTTTTTTAATATCAACACCTAACCTTTTTTTTTCTGTTTTTCACACCCGCACACATATATATATGTGAATATTTTTTATATTTTATTTTTATAAATATATATATCAATTTTTTTCTCCCTATATATTGAATATAACAAATTATTTTTAAAATATAATTCTGTTGACGTTATGTGACGTTGAGTTTGTTGTTGACACACATTAAAATGTTATAACACCTTGATAAAGGTTGGCGTTCAGCCAACTGAAATATTGGTAAAATAAATAATATTTCGATCCAATATATGTTTTTATAATTAAAAATTATTTTTTCTATATTTCAGATATATATAAATTCTTGTAAAATAAACATCTATATATAAAATGATATCTCACAGAGTTATTCTATGAATATATTTTCCAATTTTTTCATTGAATTCATCGAAGGGTAAAAATATTGATAGAAAAACTGGATTATTGAATCTATTGAGATGATATAAGCACAAATAATCTTTTGTTTCATTTCTTTAGAACTTCGATTCGTATTTCACAATATGTTTGATTGATTTTAATTCGATTGGAGCTATCTCAATTCTTTGATGTTTTCATTTCAAATGCTGTTTTATCTTTTGATGATCCTCATATAGAACTCTATATATGTATCGTCGATGGCCTTTCTTGATTTATCAAGAAATTGGGTTGGCCAAATATCACGGAGCAAATTAAATAAACGTTCAGTTTATTTTTGCTCCACTAGATGGCGCTCTGCTATCTAAAAAGCACACGTGCCTGTGGTCAGGATATGCCTTCTTTATTTTTAATATCAACACCTGACCCACTTATTTTTTTTCTATTTTTTTTCATATATGTATTTATATAATTTTTTTATTATACTATTGTATAATTGAACAAGGTCATGGAGACTGAATTCATGGATTACATTTTATTATTATGTTTCATTTCTTTACCTAGCTTCTTTTAACCTTTTTAATGCTGTTTTATCTTTTGACAATCCTCATACAGTACTCTATATATGTATTTGTATAAATTAAAAATTAGGTTTTTTAAAATTATCCTATGGTATAATTGAACAGGGTCATGGAGACTGAATTCATGGATTGCTAATGCTTCATTTCTTTACCTAGCTTCTTTTAACCTTTTTAATGCTGTTTTATCTTTTGAAGATCCTTATATAGTAATCTATATATTTATTTGTATAAATTTTATTATCCTATTGTATAATTGAACAATGTCATGGAGACTAAATTAATGGATTACATTTTACCTTTCTTTACCTATCTTCTTTTAACCTTTTTAAAATCTATATTCGAATACAGAGAGAGAAAAACAAACATATTTAAAATAATATATCTCCTTTCTGTGTGTAGAAGGATTAAGGGAATCTGGCGATTTCTAATCCAAGGCTTCTTTTCAAATATCACAGTTTAACCATTTGTGTGTGTGTGTGTGTGTCATCCTTGCGCAGGGGCCATGCTAATCTTCTCTGTATCCTTCCAATTTTAGTATATGTACCGCCGAACAAGCGTGTACAAAGCGTGTGTGTGTGTGTGTGATTTTAAAAATATATATTTTTAATAAAATATATAAATCAGAAAAACTAATGAATGACTCTACATTAGAAAAACTATAAATTATAAGAAGATATTTAATTAAAAAGTTTCAGTTGGCTGGTGTTATAACATATTTAATGTGTGTCAACAACAAACTCAGCGCCACATAACATCACCAGAATTAGGTTTTTAAAAATATTTTGTTATATTTAATGGGGAATAAACCATTGAATATAACAATATATTTTTAAAAACCTAATTCTGTTGACGTTATGTGGCGCTGAGTTTGTTGTTGACACACATTAAAATGTTATAACACCTTGATAAAGGTTGGCGTTCAGCCAACTGAAATATTGGTAAAATAAATGATATTTTGATCCAATATATGCCTTTTTAATTAAATATTTATTTATGGATTGCTCTATTTTCAATAAGAAGGTATAGAAAGGTGAAGATCTCCTCTACCGTCAATAGATGGAATTTAGTTTTCACGTTTATTTGGACGGGAGAGGCGACCTTTGCATTTATAGATCAATTTCTTCCCGACAAAATTCCCATCTATAACAAATTATATAACCTATATTCTCGATGTAAAATATATAAAATCTATCAAATGAATACAGTAGACTCTGTATAAGAGACTATGACATAAAAACATGGGGATATCCAAATATTTATGGATGTAATTTCTCATAATTGATTGGGTTATACCAGGCCAAGCCATGAAGTGTCTTTCAAATGTAAAAGTGCATCGTTTTGATGCATAATTAAATGGATAGGGGCATCTTTAATGGTACATATATATGTGTGAAAAAATACAAATGTGATATTGTACTGGAATAAGGTGCATAAATTTAGAAAAAAGGCATCTCCTTATCGTGCAACTTAAAGTTGCTGATGGCTTGCGCCATCTATCGGAATAAAAATAAACTATTCTCGTTGATTTTTAATTATTCCAGAATTGGCCGAATACCCATTCTTGATTAATCAAGAAAATCGAACCACGGACGCGTTTCGGGCTGTTGGCCCTCATCAGCGTGGTGCAAGCTGTACCTCAACGACCAAAAAAAAAAGGTATTTGGCCAATTATGGAATAATTAAAAATCAACGAGAATAGTTGATATTTATTCCGATAGATGGCGCAAGCCATCAGCAACTTTCAGTTGCACGATAAGGAGATGCCTTTTTCTTAATATAAATATATGTGGGTGAAAAAAATAAGTAAAAATATAGAAATGGTTAGGTTTAGATATTAAAAAGAAAAGTGGCATATCCTGACTTCTCACATGAGAATATTAGACGACAAAGCGCCATCGAGTGGAATAAAAATAAACTAAACGTTGATTTCGTTTGTTCCATGATATTTGGCCAACCCAGTATCTTGATAATCCAAGAAAAGGCCACCAAGAACGCATTTCGGGCTGTTAGTTCTCGTCAGCGTGGTGAAGACTGTACATCTACGACCAAATATTTGGTACTAGAGGCTACCTGAGAAATCAAGAAATAGGTATTTAAGCTAAGTTTGCGTGAATACGCATCATTTTAGGTCATCTAATGTTGTTGTTCAAGTCCTGCCCAGATGTCCAAACCCTCTTCTGCGTGGAGGGCTGGAGAAGCAGCACAAGTAAGGGTCTGCCTTGTAGGGTGAAGTACGGTGTCTTGAGCCCCGATCCGCTACGGTAACCGTGAACAGGGAACTCTGAAATGTGGCTGACTAACGGGCAATGGCACCACCCCATTCCATGGAGCAACAAAATCAGAAAGACAAGACACCACCACCAATGTTGTTGTTGTCAGGTCCAATGAATAGCCTCAGATATCTCCATGCATCTCTATCACAGCTGTCGCAATATCCACTATCTTGAGTGTGTAAAGCTGGAGCCATGTTAAATTTGCTGCAAGGCTGCGGCCATTGCTGGGCATGAGAATATGTGAGTAGGTGTTAGTTCCACACCAGGACAGTTGTTGCATGTCCTATAGGTTCTTGTGCCATTTGGATGTATTGTCATTCCTTTATAGTGTTTTGTTCTTAGTCTTATTATAGTTTTTGTAATTCTCTCAAAGTTATTTTCGCATATTCAACAACAACAACAACTGCTTTATTAGGACATTTCCGTCCTGTAAGGACTCGCCATACATTTTTTCGCATATTTAATCTTTTTTTTTTAAATAAGGTCATCTAATGACTTGAAAGATTGATATATACTCTCTATATAAAATATATCATTTTTCAATATAAATAATAAACCAATCTCTAAATACAAGTTCAATTTAATACCTTTTTCATCAGTAATAATTAAATCATCGTGAAATAGAAGGTCATTAAATAGTAGATTTACGATATTTATAAAATAAATACAATTAATTTTTATCCTATATTGAGGAGAGATAAAAATAAAGGAATTTATTAATACAATATTGACTCAGTGCCCAGATGCGAGAGAGTTTATTAAGGTTATATGTATATAGGAGGGCAGTCAAGTTATGACTAGCCGTAAAAATCCGCCATTAAACAGTTCCAAGGGAGTTTGGACAGTAGAAGTGGAGAGACAATAAATAAAGCAGACGTACTTATCTTATCTTCCTTACTTTTACCAAAAGATTCTTAGAAATACATACATGAACACACTTATATATACATACACAATACGAACAATAATTTTATATGGTATACTTTAATTGTTTCTTAATATTCATTTAAAATTGATATAGACAACAAAGTATATTATTTAATTCAACAATATATTAAGAAAAAACATATCCTGATAATGCAGCTGAAAGTTGATGATGGCTTGCGCCATCTGTCGTAATAATTATCAACTAATCGTTGTTTTTTTTTTTTTTTTTGTCCGACAAACGGTCTCAAGTCATCAGCAACTTTCAGTTGTACGATGAGAAAGGATTTGGTCTTTATTTATAAATCTGATCCTAATACACACACAATCTCACTTTTGTATCTTTTTTCTAAATATTTTATATTAGTTATGCTTTAACTTGATGTTTCTATAAGCATAAAAAATAATGATATTTGATCATTTTTCTGTTTAATATCTTCTCTATATACGTAGAAACAGTTTCAAATTTACGTTTCTGGAATATAAACCAGGTCTTTTTTATAATTATTTAAAAGATCGTTACCTTATATATATTTTTTTTAAAGTTGATTTTTTATATACACACACATACAGCAACTCTGCCTTTGCCGGTCCCAAGCCCGGTAGAAATAGGAGGAGGGGGAGCAGTAACAAGCTCACTAAAAAACCTGGGTTCAGCTGGCCCGGCTGATAGTACCCTGTAAGGGCTCCTAATCCAGGGATACAGGATGAGCAGCGTTTGTATTCCATGTTAGGAGCGGCTGCACATGGCATCTGATCCTCATGTCAGAGGCGGCCATTTCATTCGGAGCTAAGTCGGCCTGCCACTGAGTAGTGCTCCCACTCTTAATGACAAAGGCAGACGCATTCTACTTCACCCAATTATGATGGTTGTCAACTTTACAAGCTTGATACTGTAATATGATTGTGTGGAGATAAGAAAGAAGAAGAGAAGAAGACACATACAGCTATATTAAGACCTAGGGTTTATACAGATTCACTACAGGAAGGAAGCATAGATGGAGTTCCTATACTCCAGGCATCATAGAGCCCAACAACCTCCAAATCTGACGCATGTCCAATTGCCCCAGAATCCACCGTTCAACGAGATTTCATATATGTGTTTACCATTTCTGAAATAATCTCGTTTACTCTGTTACATATGCGAGAATGTAATGTAGCATTGAATGGTAAACATAATTACATTTTGCTACTTACTCAAGTGAAAAACCAGAAACGGCTAAAATAGACTTCATTTCTTCCTTTGTGATATTCTCATTTAATTATAGGTGATTCCATTTATTGAATAGAGTATTATGTAGAAATCTAATTTGAATGTTTATTATATATTATAGGTCGAATTGTGTGTATAAGCTAGAATAGTAAATGTATATATTTCCTTTCAAATTTGATGACGTGGTATTATAGATAGAGATATTCTATAAAGAATATAAATCACAGTATAAAGGCATTTGAATTCCTTTTGAAATTCAGATTCAAATTAACGGATTCATTTATGCAAATTTATATATAGGATTGATGGTTTATTTATTTGTACGAAATCAGAAAATGTCTATTTTCTGAGAATTCAGAATCTCTCACTCTTGGATTTATCTTTAAATAGTTCCTCCTTTATAGAAAGCCATTTTAAAATGATTATTGTGATAATTAATTCACGATTTAAATAATATTTATTATATTTGTGGTTTATATTTTCACACAACACACATCAGATTATTTTCTTTATAGTTACTAAATTGAAGTGATAAAGAAATATTCTGAAAGATTGGCATATTAATGGGGACACTACCGAGAAGTATTTCTCTATTTATTATTCCAGAATGTTTGAGTTATTTTGTCATTTACTATTCTAAAAAAGAGATTTCATTCGAAGGACTTAAAATTAATCATTGCGAATGAGTTCATAACCTTCAAATCATCTACAAAAGTAATCCTTGTCATTATTAATAATTGAATAAGAATGGATTCTGTGTGTTGGAGCTTGGTTCCTGACAATGTTAGCCAGGACTTCCTTTCGCTCCTTCAGCCTAAATAGTCTGGTCTCAGGTGAGTGACGATATGTGGCAGAGCTTGTTATTGACTGTACTTTACGAGACCAGACCGGCGGATTGACTACCGAGAATGTTTTCCTTTCGCAAGACTGCGATGTAGCAAGCTGTTTGAATAGAGGAAGGACGCCTCACTCGTTTTAGCTAACTGACTCGTTTTATTGAATCTTTCACTCATTTTATATACATATATATTTACATAATTAAAAGAAAGAAAGAAAAATTTACATGATTATAAATCAATGCAGCCTAGCAAGTTATTTACATAACTAGGCGCAAACACTGTGTGTTGTGTAGCCTTACCTCTATGGAAATCATCTGTAAGAACTTAATATCTCTCAACCACATTTTAAACAATTCCTCCTCAACAGATACCTTATACATATTGGATTTTTTTCAACATCTTCTATTCAGTACATCATGAACAAAATCCATCTGTTCTAATTCATTATTCACAGCCAGTATCTCACGATTCTCGGTGAATAACGATTATGATTATCATTAAATCTCAACCGTAATATATAAACATTTTTAGATGGCTTTCCTTACAGAGAGAGATGTTCTTTGAGATTCTTGTCTTAGTCCTGCATCTGTACCAAGGTAAGAAGATAGACTTTATCATACCTAACATTCTTATCACATTCGACAAATTAAAAAAAAGCGTAAGATGCCTCGCAACTTTATTTATTTGAATAAAAAGAGTTTCGGTGTCTTATGCTTTTATGCTTAATTTTGGATGTCATTATATTCTCGAAATTTTTTGATAAAGCTACCGCTATTATCTGATTACCTATATTTTTTTTACTCTATATATAATCTGAGATTTTTAACTTTGTTAGAAGAGAAAATTTCTATAAAGTATAAAATAAGAATATGAACAGTATCAAGCTATTGTTCTTACACCTCAGAATGATGACGAAACATCGAGGGGCCATCGTGTTGGTCGACGATGAGATTGCGGAGCTGGTGATATGGATAGCTGTGATGGAGTAGACCTCCTTTTTGTGTCTGGATGCTATATTTATGGCGAACTAAATAACCTAGTCCCTTTTCTGCTCCGCGCTTATGGAATTGAAGACTTGGGGCGATGGCGTCGACCTTTCATATTAAATCTTACTTTTCCTTATTACTAATAATTGTATATAGTTGCGGAACTACTGGTTTCCTGTGCTGCTCTTTTCCTGTTATTGCACCTTGTACGGAGAATCTGTATAAGACTAACGTCTTAATAAAGGCTTTGTGTGTGTGTGTGTAAACAGTATCGATGCGTTTCTTTATTCGTGCAGAGTACAAGCTTTCGTATCTTTATAATCCTTTCACAGGACTGTGAAAGGATTATAAAGATCCGAAAGCTTGCACTTTTAACGAATAAAGAAACGCCTTGCTACTGTTTATTTTACTTATTTTAACTTTTTACTTAAAGACATAGAGATTATGCAGATAAGTTAAAAGGATTCTCACTTAGTAATTGATATACATTTTGTATCATATGGTCATTTAGAAATTTAAAAAAATCTTTCAGAGAAATTTTCTTGTATACATTTTTCAAAATTGAATTTTAAGCTTTCTGGCCTTAATCCCCATTTTCTACAGGAAAGGATTCAACTTGTATATTTTACATATAAATTTACTCATTGAAAATATTTAGGAAGTGAAAGCCTATATAGAGGCAATTTTGTTCACACTTTGGTTATCTCGCGTGTCTTAAATAAAGGTCACTGTTATCTGAATCCATGTTAAAAGGTACAACTTCCTTAAGTTTCGTAATGAATGTATAAATACAACTAACTATCTTATCCCTAGATTATATGGGGTACGAGGAACTCATTAAGATGTTGAATGGTCAGACAGAGGTTCAGGACAGCAGCTGTTCATCAGTTGAGCCCGAGCTACCATCCCCGGACTTTAGTTCCCGGGCCATCTATGTGCTCATGTGAGCCTGGTCAGGATATATCTCTTTTGTTTTTAATATATACTAGACAGGTGTCCCGGGCTTCGCCCCGGGATTGACCCGTGTGCATATCTACCCGAGTGATATATATTTAGATAAGATTTTTTCAAATAATTGTTTGTTATTAGCATTATCTATTTGTTTGCATCAGCATAATTTAATCTAATCTTTGATAGAGGGCGCTGTTCGTGAGCTAAGTAGAATAATTTGAATATATAGTTTTAATAATTGATTTATATTTTATTTTTTAAAATAGCCTATCGTCTTCCCCGTATTTTTTATCTATGTATGGAAATTTTGGTTTGAATTAGTGAACTGGTTTTGGTTTGAATTATTGATATTTTGGATGCGGTTTGCTGGAATCCTCTCTCCAGCTATCTCTTCTAGCATCCATCGCCAACCATCTTCCGAAATCATCAATCTTTATTAAAATTCAACTAATCTTTGTTTTTCATATTTCCAATTTCTCTATTGATTATCGTATGAATGACCTTTATCACACCCAACCGATAGTATATAGATTGACATTGTTTCAATTTTATCCTCATTTCTTATATATATAAATAATTCTCTATCGTTCCAAATTTAATATCATAAGATAAATGTTATATCTTAAATTCAAAGCTAACATGTTATAGTATCCTTAAGTAAAGTTTAAAATCACAAGTGTTGTTGGTAAAGAAAAATTCAAGAATATTTTTGTGTAATATTTTAAAGAACATTATATCGCTTGTTTCTTATTTTATGTACGCTATTGAATAACAGGGTTTTTGGGCTTTTGTTTTACAACGGTTGTAATTATGGCAAATCCCTACTCTCACCTTTTTCTCTAACACTAGACATTTTGAGAGAAAGACATCCCCTGATCGTGCAACTAAAGGCTGTTGATGGCTTTCACCATATGTCCGAATATATATCGACTAAACTTTGATTTTTATATCGTAAAGATATAGGCTGCCTGGCTGGCATTCATAGTTCTTAAAATTAAAGATACTTCGGTCAGTAAATCTTTTTTATTGTCTCGAGGTTTCGACAAAAATAGTTTGTGCTCATCCAGGAGCTGGATAATTTTGGCATTAAGAATTAGTTGATATATATATTTGACAGATACGAAAGTCATCATGAACTTTAATTCCACGCTCAGGAGATGCCTTTCTTTTAATTTATCTAACTGAAATCAGTACAATTTCACTTTTTATCTATTTTACACTGTATATTTTGTTTTCCAGCTTCGGGTGAGTTGACCCCGGAGGTAGTGGATGGTTACTTCAGCCAATGTGACATGGAGCATCTGAACAAGGACATGCAGACCTGGTTTAACATGCTCCCTACTGGTGATTGGAACAAGGACCAGACAGTAGATGATGTGAAGCAGCATTGCAAGTAAGTGACTCCAGTATCTAAAACTATTGTATCTCTAACCTACATTTTCTGGTGATACAGGCTGAGAGTCGATGCCATCACTGACGCCATTTCTGAACTTCAAAATTGTCTAGTTGACGAACTGAAAGATGGTATTCCAGAATTTTCTGATTTGGCTCTCGTCATGCTGCAAAATCTTTGTAACAATGAAACTGTTCTTCAAGGTAAATAAGTTTTAACAAGAAAACATAAAATTAGAAAAAATAAATAATTCTAAAAATAACAAATATAAAAAATCAAAGTGATCATATTAGCTGAATTATATAACAAGTTAATCAACGAGAACTTTTCTTTAATATGAAAAATAGTACAAAAGTGAATTTGTACTTAGATCAGGTAGATAAATTAAGGAAAGAAGGCATTTCCTGCAATTTTTCAACTAAATGCCATGCAATGCATCAGCATCTTTTAGTTGCACGATTAGGAAATGCCTTTGTTCTTTATTAGTTTCTCTGAAATTGATAAATTGAAATCATTTTTTTACTTTTCGAAGCATTAATACTAAACGAATTTTATTAAGAAAATAAAGTCTCCAGGGCTAGGTTTCTTGTTCAAATTTTATTCTCTAGCTTTCGGACCTGTCAGTCCTTCCACAGGAGTATCACGACAACATATGTTTAACTAGTTTGAAATAGTTTTAAAAAATACTGTAACATGCTTGGTTTTATGTTTTAGATGCTGTCGTGAATAGAGAATCTGCAATAATGGACAGCAATATCTTCATGAACTGTGTCAAAGAGTTCAAAGCTTCAACTGATTTGGCTCAAAAAGAGGGTGTAGACCAATGGAAGCCAAGATTTTGCTGGTATGTAACTTATTTTTTCTAACATATATGATGTAATTATTTATATAATACGGAGCTCTGGCACATTTGTAAGTGAAAAGTTGAACTGCTTTTCACATGTGTAGACATGCGGTGCACTTACAGTAAAGGCAGTCGCCTTCTTCTACTTACCTTGATTATCATAGCCTGTACCACGTGTACTAGAGATAAGCGGAAAATTATTTTTTTAATAATATTTTAGTGAGTAGAAAAGAATAAATACCTTACTCTTTTCAAAACAATAAATTCGTATATAAAGAAAAACGAAACGCGTCTACCTTTGTCTCTTCCAATAACAATAAGATTCATATAACAATAAGTTCATATTCAAACCTTCTATTCATATCGCAATCTCAATCAAATCCATGAATGTCTTGCAACTCAGAATTTATAAAAATAAAGCTTTGTGACCTTCATTATTAGAGAGATAAAAAACAAGTTATACCGGTTTACGTGAAAAGAGTAATCATTTGAACAAATTTTACAGTAAATGTTTACACAATTTCATATAATATTCCTTTTCCTTTCTTGGAAGAGAAATATGCCGATTTTATATTTTAATATTCTCTGAAATAAGCAGATTGATACATATAAATACACTTAAAAATAGAATTTTACGGTCAATCTCGTTTATTATATTATAAAAGAGGCATATATTTATATATAATAAAGAGGCATATCCTGCCCGCTCACGTGATAATTTTATATGGCAGAGTGCCATCTAGTGTAAAGAAAAAAACAATTAATTAAAATGCTAATGTGAACCGTCAGGTTATATGGCTCTTTTATTTTTAATATCGACACCTGGCCTTATTTCTTATTTTTCACACACATGTACATATTTCACAGAATTCAAAGTCCTATTTTAAAATATATATACATTTAAACCTGACTATAGCGCCCCCTCTTGGGACTCACCAAAATAGAGTGTTATAGAAAGGGGGTGCTATAGACAGGTCACTTTCAATGTAAATCGCATCGTAATACGTATTTAAAATCGGACGCTATAGAGAGGGAGGCGCTATTTAAAGGGGGCGCTATAGACAGGTTTAACTGTATATCTTTCATGCCCATATGCGATTTTTTACTCATATAATGTTTTAACTCGTAATGTATGTACAGCCTATTCTCAACTGCTTGGCAATGTTACGACCAAACTCTGGGCAATCTCAACCCATCTGACGTCAGCCAATATGTCCATCGCATGGATTACTACTTCGATGAACTACGTCCCAGAATTTGTGGATCTGCTCCAATGGATCAGACTTGTGCTCTACAGGCAAGGGAGACTCCTTCTAAAGGAGTACTCATCCTGATGAAGCTGATGTATGCCCATAACTACAATTAAAAATGTCATTTTTTGTCTGTTGTGATTAAAATCTCTGTTCTGATTCTTCTTGTTTCTAATGTCTTCTTATATTCCTTAACAATATATTGAAATTAAACGATTTTTATAATCTATGTATATATATTGTTGCGTGCTCTACCTTTCTTAACGCTTCCTTACTGTGGCTGACCCTTTGGACCGTTGGCCTTCCCTACACTACCACCTGGGAGCCACGCCGCACGTGAAACCCCCCTAACCTCTGGCAGTATCCGTCAGCCTTACCACTGGTGGGGGGACAGTCAGGACTGACCAGAGGCGCAGCGATGTGTTGTCGGAAGAAGAGTCACGACCGCACAACGCCGAAGAACAAGGGAGTTTATTAAAACACTTTATCTACATTATAAATGGTCGCAATATCATATAACAAGTACTTTACATAATACAGGTGGCAGGATGAGGCTGGAGGAGGAATCATGCACAGAACCATTTATTACAGGGGATGACGAAGGAACAGGACTAACAACAGAGTCAGAGCAGAGAAACGCCGCATAAATCCATGGCGCCACCTATTGGCCACTTTTAGAACTATTTTCTAACGCCATGCATGCCACACTGCCCCCCAATCAAACCTGATTGTCCCGATCAGGTCCACTCTGATTGCTCTCCCTGGAAGAGTGCCAACCGGCTCAAATGGACGACCCTTGGTTTTGCTTTCGAACTTCGCTGGATGCGGTAGACCAAGTCGTTGATTCTCTTGACGACCTTGTAGGGTCCTTCCCACATTGGTGTTAACTTTGGGGAGAGCCCTCTCTTTCTCTTTGGATTAAACATCCATACCAGATCATTCTCTTTGAATCCTTCATGGTTTGCTTTTAGATCGTAGTGAGTCTTCATCCGGTGACTTGCTAGCTGGATTTTTTCCCTAACCAATTTATGAGTTTCCGACAGCACACCTCTCAGTTCGCCCACATAACTGGTTACCTCTACTGGTGGTCCTCCAGGGGTGCCAAATTCTAAGTCACAAGGGAGTCGTAGTTCTCGTCCGAACATAACCTTGGCCGGTGTTTGACCCGTTGTTTCGTGAATGGCCGCTCGGTACGCCATGAGGAACAGTGGCAGTCTACGGTCCCAGTCCCTTTGATTCTGCTCCACAACCTTGGATAGGTGCTCCACCATGGTCTTGTTGAACCTTTCCACCATTCCATCCGACTGTGGATGCAGGGGAGTAGTCCTTGTTTTCCAGATTTCCAATACCTGGCACAATTCTCGGAATATTTCCGATTCAAAGTTCCGCCCCTGATCTGAGTGCAGTTCTAATGGCACACCAAATCGGCAGATAAGGTTGTCTACAAGAACCCTTGCGACCGTAGCAGCCTCCTGATTAGGAATCGCGTAGACCTCGGGCCACTTCGTAAAGTAGTCCATAGCGACCAAGAGGTATTTGTTTCCATCCTCTGTGACTGGAAATGGGCCAGCCACATCAATCGCGATCCTTTAGAAAGGCGCTCCCACGTTGTATTCTCTCATTTTTCCTCTGGACCTAGTTTGTGGGCCTTTGCCGGCAGCACATGTGGTACATCGCCTGCACCAATTTTCCACGTCCTCCCGGCAATATACCCAGTAGAACCTCTCTCTAACCTTTCTCAAGGTTTTCGTCACGCCAAAGTGAGATCCCGAGACTCCGCTGTGCACCTCCCGCAGGACACAAGGAATTTTAACCTCCGGGACCACTAGCTGCATTTTTGTGCTCCTCCCATCAGCACTTTCCCAAACTCTCTCCAGCAGTCCGTTCTCAACCCTCAAGGAGTTCCACTGTGCCCATAATGCCTTAAGTGCTGGGCTCTTGTCCGATATGATCTCCCAGCTAGGTCTTAGGTTTCCGTTTTCCTTTGATTCCAAAATTGGACCGATATTCAAGTCTTGTTGTTGGCTGGCTCTGCAGCTTGCAGGGGTCCACTCGTCGCTCGGTACCACAGTCGTCCCTCTCGATGTCGCCTCGCTCTCATTTTTATCATTTTTTTCGCAATGCTTGCAACTTCCGCAAGGTCTTCTGGACAGCGCATCCGCATTGTGATGTCTTTTCCCAGGCCGGTGTCTAATTTGAAAATGGTATTGCTGCAGCTTTTCCAACCATCTCGCCACCTGGCCTTCAGGATTTTTCATCTGTAGTAGCCATGTGAGTGCGGCATGATCGGTCCTAACCAAGAAATCTTGCCCATATAGATACCTGTGGATATGTTCCACTGATCTGACTATGGCCAAGAGCTCCCTTCTTGTAGCGCAGTAGTTTCGCTCAGGTTTGGTTAGGATTTTGCTGTAATATTCGATCACTCGCTCTTCTCCATCTTGAACCTGAGACAGAACGGCTCCAATACCGCTGTTACTGGCATCTATGTCCAGTACAAATCTCATCCCAGGTTGGGGATACACCAGAACTGGACTGGAGCATAGGCCGCCTTTCAAGGTCACGAATGCGTTCTCACAATCCTGATTCCAGTGAAAGGTCGATTTCGCCTCTGTCAATCTGTGCAACGGGGCAGCAATGTCTGCAAATCCCTCTACGAACCGTCTGTAGTATGTGCAGAGTCCAAGGAAACTTCGCAGTTCGTGCTTGTCCTTTGGTTTGGGCCAATCCCTGATAGCAAGGATCTTGCTCTCGCTTGTCTGGATCCCCTTCGCAGACACTGTATGGCCCAAAAACTCTACCTTCTTCTGGAACAGCTGGCACTTCCTAGGATTCAACCCCAAATTCGCCGCCTTGAATCTATTGAAGATTTCTTGCAAATTTTTAAGATGTTCCCCGAACGTCCTGCCCATAACCATTACATCATCGAGGTAGACCAAGCAAGTTTTCCATGTTAGTCCCCTAAGTACGAGCTCCATCAGCCTTTCAAAAGTAGCCGGCGCGTTACACAACCCGAAAGGCATCACTGTGAATTGATAGAGCCCATTCCCGGTACTGAATGCCGTTTTCTCCCTGTCAGCCGGATGTACGCCTACCTGCCAGTATCCACTCTTTAGATCCAATGTAGAGAACCAAGATGACCCCGCCAATGTTGTCAGAGTGTCATCGATCCGGGGTAGAGGGTAACTGTCCATCTTGGTAACCTCGTTCAGCTTTCGATAATCCACACAAAATCTTGTAGACCCATCTTTTTTTGTTACCAGAACCACGGGTGAAGACCACGGACTGTTGGATTCTTCTATGACTCCATCCTGCTTCAATTTATGCAACAGCCCTACTACCTCGTCTCGTTTTGCCATTGGCACCCGTCTAGGAGGTTGCCGGACTGGCCGAGCATTTCCGGTATAAATCTTGTGTTGGACCAAGTCTGTCCTTCCCAACTTCCCATTACCAGTAGAAAAGGCATCCTGATTTTTCTTTATAAATGCACGAGCCATCCGAGCTTCATCCTCTGTCAGGTCTTTCAGGTCTATCTCCAATTTTGTCTGCCCCACCCTGTTTACTCTACTTTGGCAGTTAGTTCCTTCTGTAGTGGCGATCCTCGAGATTGGCGAGCAAACTGCCAGAAAGTCTCCCTTCCTGATGCTGATTCCACTCGGAAAAACGTTGGCCAGTCTAACTGGAACTTTCTTGTCGGCGGTCTTGACAATAGCCCTGGCCACCAAAAGGTTCTGCCTTGCGTCACAAGTTGGCTCAATCAAGCCAACACCACTCCCAAGGGGTGCCTCGGCAACCGTCATGATAACCCCTTCGCAGTTTCCACTGACACACCCATTTTCACAGGCGAAGAGTCGGACGCCTTCACACTTCTCACCCTCTGTTGACAACACGAAGCTTTCGTCGCCTAACCTTAGGATACCCTGTGTTGGGTCGAACGTGAAGCCATGCTCCCGGATGATGTCCAAGCCAAGAATAAACTCATCCTCGATATCTGCCACCAGTACTCTATGATCGAAACGGGTCCCCCCCAAACGGATATCCACATCAAGCTCTCCTTCAATTGGTGCAGTATCCCCCGTGACGGTCCTCAGCATCATTTTTCGATGCAACGGCCTCGGCGCAGTTCTCAGCGCATCCTTTCTTATCAAGGAGACCATCGCTCCGGTGTCAACAGTTGCTTTAATTTTTTTCGAGTTTACAATAATCTCTATCATCAGCGTGTCCCACGCCCTCCTCATTCTTTGGATAGAGACGATCTTAGGGACTGCGTCCACTCCTGCCAACGGTCGCCCCTTAGCGCTGGCAGATTTTAGTTTTCCTGCTGCTGTTCGGTGGACAACCTGGAAGTGCATTGACTTTTCAGGTGGCCCATTTTACCACAGCGGAAACAAGGTCCAACCGGTCTTCTGCGATGTTTAACAGCTTCTTCCAACTTGTCCAATCTTTTGATTATTTCTTCAATCCCAGAATCTCTAGAGCCCCCAACGGCACCGTCTTCCTCTGTCAACTCAGATTTACGAACCCTGGGTGGCCCTGAGTCGCTGATCTTAAATGCCGCGTCTATTTCTAGCGCGCGAATCAGCGCCTCTCTTGACGTGTTGAAGGAGGTCAGTCTCAATGTCTTCTGCACCTCGACATTCCGAATACCCTCGATGAAAGTCTGAGCCACCCATTGATCGATGAAATCTATCGGAGCGCTGGGGTATGCCATCAGACAAAGTCTCTTCAGGTCGGCCTCGAATTCCTGTAGGCTTTCCCCCATCTTCTGCCTTCTCAGCTTTAGTTGAGATTGGAATACGTGTCTTGAGTGCTGATCCCCAAATCTCAATTCTAGAGCACTTACCAAACTTACGTAACTCCGTTGGTCCTGCTCCGGGATTGTCTGAAGCAGGTCCAATGCTGGTCCCCGTAGAGCCACAATGAGATTTATTGCCCTTTCGGCCTCTCCCCATCCATTGTTGAGGGAAACTGCCTCAAATTGTCTCATATAATTCCCGAAGGAACTCTGTCCGTCGAAGGTTGGTGGAGTAATTTTTAATACTGCAGAGGCAGTCCCAGCCACAAAACCTCCATTACTCTTTAGACGAGCCAGCTCATCCTCAAGCCTCTTAAACTCTCCCCTCCTCTCATCTACTTCGCTCTCCAAAGCGATATTTATCTCTCCCATCTTGCTGTCCAGGGCAGCCAGTTCCCCCTTGAGCTCCACCCTTATCCCCGACAGCACTTTGGCCCATTTCTCCTCTTTTTCCTCTCTTCGCTTCAGCTTCTCTTCCTTTTCTTGTTCTCGTCTCCGCTCTTCCTCCTCCTTTTCACGCTTCAGCTTCTCTTTTCTTCTCTTCGCTTCAGCTTCTCTTCCCTTTCTTGTTCTCGTCTCCGTTCTTCCTCCTCCTTTTCTTGCTCCCTTTCTTGCCTCATAAGGCCCATGAACTGCTTCAAAAGTTCTTCTGAGGCCATTTTCTGTCCTCTGGTCTCCACAGGCATACAAACAAGGTGGCAACTATCTGGTTCCCTCCAGAGCCTCAACCCCGACTCTCCACCAGATACTGCCGGTCAGTCCACTAATAAGGATCCCACTTCTGACACCAAATGTTGCGTGCTCTACCTTTCTTAACGCTTCCTTACTGTGGCTGACCCTTTGGACCGTTGGCCCTCCCTACACTACCACCTGGGAGCCACGCCGCACGTGAAACTCCCCTAACCTCTGGCAGTATCCGTCAGCTTTACCACGGGTGGGGGGACAGTCAGGACTGACCAGAGGCGCAGCGATGTGTTGTCGGAAGAAGAGTCACGACCGCACAACGCCGAAGAACAAGGGAGTTTATTAAAACACTTTATCTACATTATAAATGGTCGCAATATCATATAACAAGTACTTTACATAATACAGGTGGCAGGATGAGGCTGGAGGAGGAATCATGCACAGAACCATTTATTACAGGGGATGACGAAGGAACAGGACTAACAACAGAGTCAGAGCAGAGAAACGCCGCATAAATCCATGGCGCCACCTATTGGCCACTTTTAGAACTATTTTCTAACGCCATGCATGCCACAATATTTAATTAAAAAGTCATATATTGGATCAAAAAAATAATTTATTTTACCAATATTTCAGCTGGCTGAACGCCATCCCTCATCAAGGTGTTATAACATTTTAAAGTGTGTCAACAACAGTGACAACAGTATGTGTTGACACACTTTAAAATGTTATAACACCTTGATAAAGGTTGGCGTTCAGTCAGCTGAAATATTGGTAAAATAAATTATTTTTGATCCAATATATGACTTTTTAATTAAAGATTTATCTATGGATTGCTCTATTTTCAATATATATATATCATATGGATGTTCTCTTTACGGCCTTAATTATTGTAAATATATATGTATAGACATATGTAAAGGCATACATGTATGACTGCGCAAATGTCCCTTGGGGGATATAGCGCTTTAAATTTAAATAAATAAATATGTAATAATGATTTGCTTGAAGGTTCACAAGTAAAAGGAGGTTAGAAAATATTCATATGCCCGGTCTACTATATTCAACTGAAAATTATTTCTGACTGAATCAACTATGACATTTACCAGATTCCAACTCAAATATAACCTTTCTAAACCTAGAATTATTCGACCTTATTAAAAAGAATAACCATAATTATAACGGACACTAAGTAAATCTATATCCACTGTAGCAATACACAGTATCAAAAGAGTGAACAGTTCAAATTACTCTCAGTTTTAATTAATAACAGCCATTCCCCCTCCCCCCCATTACCTAATTAATAGACAATCCTATAAGCCAAGCACTATGTTAAATCATCTAAATCTATGCCAGAACAATTTCTCTCTGTGTGTGTTGTCTACTGGAATGGAATAGAAAGAATTACATGAATATAGTAACTATATCCCCGATACCGTAATACCATGAAGCTAAACACACAACTACGTTAATTCTATCACCAAACCTGTGTTATCCAAAATATAAACAGAGGCAAATCTATTAAACAGAATTCCATGTATATTTTCTTGACCTACATAGGTGGAAAAGTAAGTGAAACAGAATAATAAGGCGCACGCCCCACAAAATAACCATGTTAACTGTATATTTGAGTACAGTTGGAAGACAAATTTTATTTCTGCGGCCACAATGTTCGTTTAAGGCCTCAGGAAGGTTTCCAGAACATTGATGTAGGTTCCAGCGTTTATTCCTGATCCTCCTGATCAAAGAACTGAGGAGGCATGACATCGCATTTACAGAAGATGACACTAATGTTCATCACGGAGGTAGGAAACATCGCAGGTATCTCGACAAGTACCTCTGAGGGGTTTTTACAGATTCAATGATCATTCCTTAGATTCACCTTTTGGTATAAGTTAAAGATCTTTAGTTCAGAGACAATTAAAAATACTTGTTGACACTCTTAGTGAATTGTTACAAATTTAATGATAAATTAAAGAAAGTAAATGCTATCATTTACAATTTTGTGATAGAAAAATAAAAAGCTGTTCTCAGGAAGGGAGGCTCCTCGACCTTGAGAGAGTCCTCCTCCAGACAAGGACAGGATCAATTTGAACCGCTCTCAGTTCAATGTTTATATGAAACTTATAGAGACACGTTTTGTAAGATGTTAGGATGGCCAAGGCGTCGTTATCCAGGCCTCGCCCGAAGACCCAGTCCTGCAGGTCAGGGGGATGATGGTAAATGCCTCCCAGATGAGAGGACAGCGGCAGGACCAGTACCGGTGGGCAAGCGTCAGAGAAGAACATCAACTTGCAACAAGAGTCATGTTTCGGGTTGTTGATAAGGCAGCAGCCTTTTTTTGTGTTATTTTTTTCATAGCTTCAGTCAGCAATTGGCTTTTTCAAAGTGTCTTGAACTTGATACTAGAAAAAGGCATTACCTGATCGTTCAACTAAAAGTTTCTGATGGCTTGATATTTATTAAGTCAGATGGAGCAAGCCATCTTTTAGTTGACCGACCAGAAGATGCATTTTTCTTCATTCTTGATTTATTCATCTGTTACCAGTACAATTTCACTTTTGTACCATTTTTTCACATTGTTACCAAGGTCCTAATGGACAATTATGAGAAATGTGTCTTACGGCCAATGTCAATCTATTTGACTATGTCCTGTTGCTTTTTCCAGGATATCCAATAATCTTCTCCTTCAGACATTTTTGACAAAGGTTGCGTCTCTTACACTGTCCATAATTAACGTGAGTGCTATATTTGTAGGGAATTCCCTTTTTGCTACTCTAGGCTACATCAAATTGCATTTTGACACGATAGTGGTTTTTATAAATTAAAGAAAATCGCTTTCTCCTCCACACAGAGAATCGGTATGTGTATTGTATTTCTGCATTTCTTATTATAATTAAGCGATACATTGTACGCATAGGTATCCTTATAGATTGTATTAATATAGCTAAGGAAAGACATAAATTATATATTAATATTAAAGTTCAATTTTTTTCAGGGTCGCTACGCCATATTATTAATTATTTTATTTATTTTGGTAATGATAATTTTCTATATTTCATATATTATTAGGTCATAGATTTAAAATATAAATACAAGGTGCGTTCATTAATTTCCAGGACTGGTTAAAAAATAAAATAAATAAAAAAGCTAGAGAAAATATTTTTTTACAGAGTTGAATATTGGACATTCGACCACATCTGACTGAAAGCACGAGTCTCGTGGCGCACGCGCCGATCTCTAAAAATAAAACAAAACAACTTCCTTGTAAGGTTCGCATTTCTAATTTTAAAATGGTCATTTTCGAAGAGCAGAGAATCTGCATTAAGTTTTTTTTTAAATTGAAAAAAAGTGCTACTGAGACGTATGAATTGATTAAAGAAGCTTTTGGCGATGCAGCATTATCCCGTTTAAGAACTTTTGAATGGTTTTCACGCTTCCAAAAAGGTCGGGAAAAGGTAAACGATGATCAGCATACTGGGCGTCCAAGATCATTTCGTTGCGAGGAAAACAAGCTCAAAATAAAGAAGTTAATTAAATCTAACAGAAGAATTTCTATTAAAGACTTATCTTCAGAGACTGGACTATCTGTTTATTTGGGGATAATGAGGTGCTTAAGGGATGCAGTGCGCCTTAAAAGACCTGAAAGATGGCAAAACAATGACTGGATACTTCACGTCGGTAATGCGCGGCCGCACACAGCCCATGTTGTTTTGCAGTTCTTGGCCAAGCATTCAACCATACAGATCCCTCATCCACCCTATTCCCCCGACTTAGCCCCCAATGACTTTTTCCTCTATCCTAAATTGAAAATGAACTTTAAAGGAAGGAAATTTGACAACGTTGATATGATACAAGCTGAATCGAAGGCAACCTTGAGGAACCTCTCAAAAAGTGATTTTATCTCCTGCTTCGACAATTGGAAAAAAAGATGGAACGGGTGTATTGAGGCAGGAAGGGCATATTTTGAAAAATATTAAATTAGTTTTTTTATTTGTTTTATTTTTTCAAAGATACAGAGCAGTCCTGGAAATTAATGAACGCACCTTGTATTATAATCAACTCTTATAAATAGAATTGTAAACAAATATTTCATGAATTTGCAGAAAAAAAGAAATAATAAAAGCTGAGAGTTCCAGATAATAATCTGTATCTATTCAGGGTATATACCAAATTATCAACATGTCGCATCTACAAGAGTGTAGACATCTAGTTCATTTACAGCTATAAGCAGTTGAAAATCTGACTACATCAATTATCACGGCCATGTACCGTGTGGAATCTGTATAAATATTGCCACGTGGAAAATTAGGGAATACCAACTTCGGGAGATGAGACAAGAATTTATTTCAGGCAAGAACAAACTATGAGTGATAAACAAAAGATAATCAAAAGAGGGAAGTGTACAGAGTATAGCAAAATATAAACATAAAAAATAATACTCTGCTAATAAAATAATAAATACTTTGTTACATAGCTCCTTCCCTAAAGAAGCTGTGACCCACAGCTAGCAATTATTGTAATTACTGACATGGATCTGACGTGTTTCTGCCAAGGATTCCATCGAAGTCTTGGAACTTTGTCCCTAGTACCTTTGCGTCCTTTTTCTTGCGGCGTGAAGAGCGGCTTTGTTGTCGTATCGTCTATAAGGACATCGTCATCTTGTATGGAAGTATTGGCCTTGACACGTCGGTAGGATCCTGGAGTCAGTCTCTGAAAATGTAGATCACAGCACCCATGGCCTCCAAATCTTTTCGGCGATCTTCAGTTTGTCTTCCTTAATTACCAAGCATCTCCACCAAAATGCCACGTGGAAAATTAGGGAAGACCAACTTCGGAATGAGACAACACTTTATTTTAGGCAAGAACAAACTATGAGTGATAAACAAAAGATAAGCAAAAGAGGGATGTGTACAGAGTATAGCAAAATATAAACATAAAAATAATACTATGTTAATAAAACAATAAATGATTTGTTACAATAATAACAAAGGATTTGAATATTATCTTCTTTAGATATGAGGTAGTTCACTTGAATTGATAGCTTCCTGAAGATTTCTAATCTTATGTGTCATTTCTTTAATCTTCAAAAACTACATTACATAGGCAAATTTTCATTTTTGTAAAGGTTATGAAATATGCTGTTATGTTTTTAAATCGATCTTTTCATTTTCAACCTAACAGGAAACAAAACTTGTTTTCAACTGATGTTATCTCGTTTATTAGACAAGAGTTGAGATTTATATATATTTCAAATATTTTATTTAGAATCATTTATATATACAATGAGTGATCCAAAAGTCTTACAAACCTTAATAAATTAATAACCCCGCGAATATTTGCACTAAAGCAATGCAGTAAGCACCATTATGCTCAGGATGTAATGGGTAATTTTATGGAAAATAATGAAGTTTCTAAAATTATTTCTGTTACAATTTTAATCGTCAGATAGAAATCTACCAGCATCAGAGAATCAGTGGCTAAAATTTTTGATAAATTGAAAAAAATAATTAATCGAAACGTATTTTCCTTGGAATACCAATAAAGACCCCCAATATTATCTGGTGATAGGTAATAAAACGCCATTTTGTCAAAAGTTTAATATTTGGGTGATGATTTCATAAATTCAATCCGAAATATGCCAAATGGGCAAATACAAATTAAAACGTGTAGCATAGATAGGATTTATATTTTATACGCGGTGTTTTGAAATATAGTAAATGCTTTGAAAACTCAGGTGATATCAATACACGATTTTTTAGATGTCAATAAAGTACCCAAAAAATTATTAAAACTACTAATATGATTTTTTCTCTCACCTTTTTGGCTTTTTGGCGACACTTTAATACTTAAATAGAAACGTGTCTTGATAAAACAGATGATAATAAGAGAACATGATGGCAAATTCTATGTCGCAATTTATTCTAAATATCACTTTCTTAGGGCTTGAAAAATGTCATCATTGTCTATTACACTGTTTCACAACTATTTAAAATTTGTGCCTAAATTACGCTCCCTGTCAACGATCAGTCACAGTTCATATT
>CP092868.1:42451561-42476763 GCA_030710605.1 Cordylochernes scorpioides | reverse complement strand
ACAAAAGAATTTGATTGGAAAACAAATATTATAGAAGAAATTGAATAATGAAAAATAATAGGAAGAGTAAAATAAATGGTTAAAATTTTACACAAATAAATTTACTGGCAATGCGTTTCTTTTTTAAATCTCTACAGACCTTACTGCAATGATATGATTTAATGAATGAGAGGGCTTGGCTCATCAGTAGTGAACCCTCTCAGCGGTTTCGCCAAATTAATCTCTAGACCGCTCTACTATTGTATTGGACTGGTTTTGTTATATACCCTGCATTTTCTATGGAAGGCAGCTAAATGGTGTTTAGTGAACTATGGACATAAGCTTATAGGTCTGTAGAGGTACATACATATAAATTTCAAGGTATTGCATCGAGCAAAGCTCTTCCGCGCAAAACATGTTTTCTTAACCATTATATATTAGTAAATTAAATTTTATTGCCCTCTATCGTTAAAATTTTACACAAATAAATTTACTGGCAATGCGTTTCTTTTTTAAATCTCATTTATATGTATGTACCTCTACAGACCTATAAGCTTATGTCCATAGTTCACTAAACACCATTTAGCTGCCTTCCATAGAAAATGCAGGGTATATAACAAAACCAGTCCAATACAATAGTAGAGCGGTCTAGAGATTAATTTGGCGAAACCGCTGAGAGGGTTCACTACTGATGAGCCAAGCCCTCTCATTCATTAAATCATATCATTGCAGTAAGGTCTGTAGAGATTTAAAAAAGAAACGCATTGCCAGTAAATTTATTTGTGTAAAATTTTAACGATAGAGGGCAATAAAATTTAATTTACTAAAATAAATGGTTGTAAGAAAGAAGAGATGGGAAAAAGAATTTATGAAAAATAAAGAACTCGGGAATCAAGAAGCTAATAAAGATCAGGACATCCTATAAAGTGTAGATAAAGTGAAGAATGAAATTGTGTTGAGGTGTGTAATTGTACAAATATTAGGAACTATTAATAAAAATATCAAAATAAATAGTTATATGTGAAAAATAAATTTAAAAAAGGTCAGGTGGATGGGTTTTATTGATTTATCAAGAAAATGGGTTAGCCAAATAACAGGGAACAGGCTAAATCAACGTTTAGTTGATTTCTGTTCCACTAGATGGCGCTCTGTCATCTAAAAAGCTCATGTGCTCTTGGTCAGGATATGCCTCTTATGATTTTAAATAACTATATATCCAATTTTTCACATATTTGAACAATTTCATACATGTATAATATTGTAGACAATATTCAAATAACCTTGTAAGAGTAGAATATCAACATATATAGTCACGACCGTCTTTCCTCAATTCCTCATCGCTGTCACGGATGCGCGCGCATCATCATTATGATCATTATCATTATCTAATGATAATAATAATAATTATTATTATTATATTATTATTTTATTATTTTATTATTAATATATAGTCACGACCGCCTTTCTTTAATTCCTCATCGCTGTCACGGATGCGCGCGCATCATCATTATGATCATTATCTTCTATAGAAGCTTCTATCTTTATAATTATGTATATTTACAAAAAGTCAATTCGCTCGCGCCTCTAGCGGTGAAAATGAGGGGTAATACCAGCTGACCTAATGTACATGTAAAGTTTGGAGCGGGACGTTTCACAAGAGTAACATCCACGGCTCAAATTTATAATTGTAACAAATAGTATTTGAATAAAAACATTCAATCGGGTAAAACACGGGCGTTGCCCGGGTCATTCGGCTAGTAATTATAGATATTAGGGTGAACTTGAAAAATATTAAGAAAGGTTTTCTTATCGTAATATTAACAAAAATGTTGAATTCTAAAGAGTTGCTTTAGATATAAAACGTATTTATAATGGAATGTATAATATTTAAAATATTATTGACCTTGATGAATTTTAATGATTTTGTGTTGAATAAAGTTATGATCATTTCATATATTACGAACAATACATTTCTCCATATATATAGGGGTATTAATATTATTATTATTTATTTAAGTAACCCAGGTTCCTGGAGCGTACAGAAGTCGCCAATACCCGGGATGTCCTTCTGACCTAAGTCTTCTTGGATTTATATACAATGCCAGTGGTAGTCCAATTAATGAGGTGTCGCCAGGCAGATTTCTTTCTTGGGAGATTTTCTAGGGATGCTGGACATATGTTGGTGATACCTAGGAGAGTGGCTGTATGGAATCTTTGGTATTGGAAGGTTGGGCAAGTGAAGAGGAGGTGGTCTACGGTTTGGTCTTCATCTTGGCAGTGGGGGCAAATTGGGTCTTATTTCGATACCGTTGCAAGGTCTGCCTGAATGTAACCATGGCCGGTCAAGATTGTTGTGGAGGTAGATCCATGCTTGATGTTTCGAAGCATTTGAAGGAGTAGTTTCGGGGTAGCAGCAAAATATAGGGGTATAAAAATAATATATAATTAGAAGAATCGATTAGTATTATGTTGAAATGGTAAATATATTTTTGTAAAATGACAAATTGTAATTATACTCTATAATGATATAATTAACAAAGAATTTTAGCACTTGGCAGGATTGAAATAGGAACCCACTCTTGTCATAGACATTAAATATCATGCATAAAATTACATACATGTGGTAACCGAGAGGGTCAAACCTGTAGTAACTGAGAGGGACAGTCAGGGTGTAAAGAGTTTTCCAGTACCTCTCTGCACTTTGGAAGACCTTTAACAGTTCTCACAGAGTACAGACAGTCGTGGTCGGGGCAGAATGGAAGACTTGGGAATGTCCACACAAAAAACGAAGAGACACAGTTGTACTAGGAAAGTTCCGTGAACAGATAAAAGTCGAGCTAAGCAAAAGATGAAGAGAATTGAGAAGAGGTTTTTTACTGGTCTACATGGTCGAGCATCAAAAGATGAAGTGACGAGGGCTCTCACTGATGGTGAAGTGACTGTGTATTTTCGGCTAGTGCGGAGGTTTATATACTTTGCCGAAAGGAAGTACTGGGTTTCAGCGGATGAAATAAGGGCGTGAATCGGAAGATATGTCATTGTACACTCTTAACGACTTCCTGGCGTCTTTAGGCCTCATATTTACATGTTGTTATACTTCTTATACTCCAATCTCTGCTTTAGCTAAACTGTTATTATATTACACAGTTTTACTTTATTATTCTCAGTTTGTACAAAGTACATTATATATATTTATTGATGCAATGAGATTTGTCAATCATGCGTATAATTATATACATAGGTGTTTTTTATACAACGCGACAATCTTGTTATATTTTACAATATGGGGTTGTTGGTTTAAATTACCATATACACATATCCTAGGACACTAGAATTTTGGCAAGTTCCAAGCAGTCGAGGTATCATTGACAATCGCACTGAACCAGGATACAGAGGCCGTGAATCGTCCAGAGAGAAAAGTCCAAGGTTCCCCCCAAAGGTAAGACTAGCTTAAAAAGATCTTCCCCAAGATAATCGGAAATACAGAGATTGTTATACTTTTTATTAGATAGGAACGGGGATGTGACCCCTGGATTACAAGAATACAATGACCATTATGTAAGTAGGAAAGACAAAGCGGTTGATTAGACCTAATCTTACTTCATCATAAATTACTCTTATTGAAAACAAAAAATATCAAGGCACATTATATATATATATATATATATATATATATATATATATATATATATATATATATATATATTATATTAAAAAAAAGGAGATGTTTTTCTGTTTGAATTTAGATCATGTTGAGGATTATGGTATGGTGGTGCAGTCGTGGCTAGAATCTTGAAAGTATAATAACAAAAATGGTTTTGATCAGAGTTTGTTTTATTTGAGCTAAAGTGATATATATGAAAAACATAATTTGATTAAAGTACTGCCTGGCTTAAGGCGTAAGAATAAAAAGAAAAGCTTATTTACATAATGTACAAAAGTTTTGGGTCGGCCAACGGGGAAGAACAACAATGTTATTTTATATGGGAAGCGTGACCTCTGACGGTCGATTTATACAGAGTATTTATATCTATGAAATTATAATTTTAAATGAAATATTTTAATATAACATTTTAAATAATACCTTTATATAACATATATATGGCTTAACATAATATCTTAACATTATGAATGAGATTTACATTTAGATTTACAAGGTTGTCTCAAAAGTTCGTAAACACTTGCAAAAATTTGAAATACCAATATTTTTTGCTGTTGTGTATAAGGTCTTTGTATTATGCATAAAATAATTGTTTTATGTATTATTATGTATTCGACATAATAATATTATTCGCCAAGTAATGAAAAAGGTTTTAAGAAAAACAAGAACTTTTTGAGACAACCTTATAGCTTTAGTCATCAAAGATAATCTGCTGGGAGTCTTGGATAGAGTCTATTACGAACATTTATTCCATCTAGCGCCTCACGTTCTTTTTCTAAGTACTGTTATTCATTTGACATTCTAGGAAACACTAGGATAACCAGAGATTGCTTAAAACGCATTTAAAGATTTCTATTTTCTTAAATACTTCTTCTTCTTTCTTATCTCCTCAATCACAATAAGGTATCAAGCTTGTAAAGCTTGAGACTTTTGATGGTGTCTGCCCGGGAAGAGTAGAGCTCATCAATGGATGAGTCAATACAGTCAATAATATGTCTTGGGGTTGCGGGCTGAGAATTGCACTTAGTACATAGTGGGAAAACCCTGCAACCATTCTGGAAAGTCATTGTCCGTAGATGACCAGACTTAAGTCTGGAAATCAAAAACTGTTGTTCTCTTGGGAGGACAGAACTGGTGCTTGTCCCTCCTACTCTGTACCAGTCATATACAGCATTAGAATTCCATTCCTGCAGGCATTGGGTTTTGATCAAATCTCACTTAAATACTTAAATATATTTTTTAAAAAGAAGCATATCTTGACCAGACTCACAGGAGAATTTCTAGATGTCAGGGTGCCATATAGTGAAGCAAAAATAAACTAAACGTATATTTAACTTGATCCGTGATATTTGGCCATCCGAATTTCTTGATTAATCAAGAAAATTCAACCGAAACCCGTTTCGGGCTGTTGGCTCTCGTCAGCGTGGTGCAGACATATATATATGTAAATATTAAAATGATATATTACACACGAGAATGTACATTCAAGTTGCATAAAAATTATATAACGCCTCGCAGCTCTATTTATTTACCTGATAAAAGAAGGCTTTCGAGTAAGTCTTTCTTCAGTTAATTAAGACGTATAAACAAGGCAATAGATATGATATAGATTATATTAATTTCTGGCCGTAAAGGTTCAGGTTCCTAATATATTTAAGTTGTTTCTTTTTTATTTTTTTGATTACTTTTTGTATAATATGTTTATAACTGTTTCTGTTTAAAAAATGTAAATCGACGCAATTATCCCTAGCTGGGATATCGCGTTTTATGTGTTGAAATAAATAAATAAATAAATATAGATTATATAGTATTTTAAAAAGAGAAATATATGCAAATATAATACATAAATATTTCAAGAATGTACATAATTGAATAAATTTTAAAAATTAACTATGAGTAGGTTAATGAATATTGCTTATATGCCTTTTAAAGTTTTAAAGATAGAAATGGAAAACATAACGCGCGATGGTAGCTGTATACTTGTTTATTGCTTGAGGGTACTTTATGTTTTATATTGCTTCAAGAATGAGTCAAATGAAAAATATTATCCAAACAATACCTTTTATTTTCATAAAATCTCTCAATCAGCAAACTTATCAATAACTTTGATAAAGAGATATTTCAACATATATATATGCTATTTAGTTAGTATCTATACAATTATTCTCTACGGCAAAGAATATATCTAACCATTAGATTGAAAAATCGTGTGAGCCCTTGTGGGTTTTCTTCCTCTGAAGATTCTTCAGTATTTTGTTCGAAACCACGTTGTTGTTCTAATGTTTCATTATGTGAATTATCATATGATTCTTCATATACATATTCTGTTTCATATTCTACCGAACTTGTCCATTTATCTAAGGTATTTCCAACTCTTTCAAATAAATCAATACTTGTATGTAAAGATCCTAAATTAATATTTAATGAATCAATAATTGGATTCATTTTCATCGCTCCAAATACCATTTTTAAACGGAAAACATGTCTTAGGGAAGGATAATAATCTTTCCAAGAAATTTGAGAATCTGATGTTTCTTCTTCTTCTTCAATTTCCGCTTCTATTTCTTCAGGGGAATCTTTGAAGCAATTGACACTTCCAAAATCAATTACATTTGCATAATATCCATGTGTTGGTATTGTAATAACTCTCGAAGATAAGGTATAAGTGACAAATCTTACATCAGTTGGTATGACTAAAATATTATTAAAATGCAGATCCATATGCTCTAATTGTATTTGTTCTTCAGCAACTGCAAAAAACAAACAGAGCTGACAGAATACGCTCAACAAAGTATGATGTCTTAATCGTGGTAGGGAGCTATGGAAAGTTTTACCGCCATAATCCATTCTAAAGACAACATAGTATTTTGAAACATCTAAATCGACATGTCTAGCTACTGAAACATATCTTGTAAAATCACCTAAAGATACGAAAGCTCTCATAGTATCCTTTATAACCCAAAAGACGTTTGGATAGCACATATTGCATCGTCCTGATGTTATTCTATCTAGTGCTTTATAGGTAGATAAATCTTTTTGAATACCTTTTGGTGGTATGGATCCAAATATAGGCTTTTTATACACCCCTAAGTGATATGAATATACATCGAGTTGAGAAATACGAAATATATTTGACTTTACTCCTCTACTATTCAAATCTGAGAAGCATGTGAACTGAATTCCTCTACCTTCAAATTCCAGTTTTTTTCCTCCAAATAGATCATTGAAAGTAATATATTGACGATTCTGTGATAAATTGAGAAGTTCACGAAGTTGGGCTGTTTCTTCAGCATATCGATTTCTTGATATGGCCATTCTTTTTATTAAGAAAATTTAAACGGAATATTTAAGTAAAATATAAATGAAATAACCTATATTTGCAAATTCATAGATAATAATTATGAATGCAAATTGTTTCTTGATATTTGCATATTTTAAAATTGTATTTTGAATCATCTTGATGCTTGATTATAGTATTATATATAGAATTCCATACAACACATATTGAGATACCATTTATATGATCGTAATTGAATAAAGTTTAAGAATAAAATTACAAAAAGAGATTGACAATAAAATTTAAAGAATATTTGATATGAACATAAGAGAATTATTTAGGTAAAACCTGTACTGGATTAATTTTAGAAATTCCAACGGCATTTGCCTTAAATGTTAGTATTTCCTTAAACCATCTTTTTCGTTGACCAGGCTATTCTAAATACAAGTATCAGAGTCATCAACAATCAATTTTGTCATCGTTTGCTTTTGTGAATGGAATAAATACCCAAATATGCCATTTCTTATAAGCATCGGTGGTTCAGTGGTAGAATGCTCGCCTGCCACGCGGGCGGCCCGGGTTCGATTCCCGGCCGATGCATTTTTTTTTTACAATTTTTAAAACTCATTTATATTATTATTATTATTATCTTATATATAAAAGTCAATGTCTGTTGTCTGTTTCGCGATAAACTCAATAATACAATACGATAATAGAATTTTTGCCATCACACACACTTTTTGCCTGTGGTTTATGTGTTACTTCTATATTGATATTCTATTGCACTTCTACTATTTATTATTGAAGTACTTCCAGTATGAAGGAAATTACACTCGGGGGAATTCTCGGGCGAAGCCGGGCCATTCGTTTAGTATATATCTATGAGATAATATGATTCGATGATATAGATTTAAATCTCCTAAACATCAATAAGTCTCCGGAGATAAGATTCTTTTTCCATTTTATTGCCAACTCTAAAACGAAATAAGAAAATTATCTCCGAAGACTTATTGACTTGTTTAATAATATGATTCGAATTTGCTACAGTTTAAAAATAAATACGCTAAAAATCTTTTAAATTTGTAATTAAAAGAGAGAGCATAATGAAAATAATAAAAAAAGACCCTTCAAATTGTGGTTGTTGTTGTCGTGTCCAAAGAAAAGCCTCAGATGTCTCCATGCATCTCCATCACAGCAGCAGCAGCAGCTATGTCCACTATATTGGGTGTGTAAAGCTACTGCTCTGGGTCTATGCCAAATTGTGGTGTCCGAAGTATTTGGCTGTATACATTATTCTAACTATTTAGTCGCCCTGGTTTGTTGTTGTGGTTTGTTGCTTTGCTTGATTTCGGGAGATGCACAGGGTAAGGAGGTCGGTGTGTAAATTATCTTTTCATAATTCTAATTTAAAAGATTGGTTTATCTTTCTCAAAATCCATCATCAAATCTCTTAAGTCTGACAGAATGAAAAGAGACAATTTTGTATTTAAAATAGAATTAATCAATAGGCCATGGATGGGTATACTAATTAGAATAGCACGGGACTAAGCCGTGGTCAGTAGTAACGCCAGAGGGTTAGCAATTTTACTCTCATGCGCAACAGGGTGTACACTGCCAAAATTAACGCGACAAAGTTACAACGCGATGAAATGATTTCAACACAGTCTACTAAATGTACTTCTATAGCTATCTACCTCTCTTTATAGACACAATCTCTTTAAAGATGGCCATGATCTCTACCTGAAGCTGATGCCAGTCGATCTGCTCTCCTGATCATCCTCGGAACTCTAAGTTTCTTGAAAAAAGGTTCTTGCTGATTCTCTGGTTAACTTGGAATGAAGTCTTATTCCCGCCTGCTTGAAACCTTAATTATAGCACCAAAATTCCAGAAGGGTATCCTGACGAATTTACTGCTCTTATGATGGTAAACAGCATGCTCAATATTATTTGCCCATCTTGAACCAAAGCACTCGCTCTGACCACTGAGCCTCAGGTATCAATGTGTATTCCTTGATGTCGGAGAACCATTAGCTTATGATTTTGATCTTCTATTTGAAGTTTATTCCCACACTTACCAAAAGCAGGCTGATGTATCACGTTGTTCTACTTGGAATAAAGATAAATTATCTTGAACCAGCACCCAATTATCCGAGTCCCATTCCTGCTTATATTTTTATTACCATCTTTTATCAGCAAGATCCATTTTCCTAAATTCTCGCTTCAGGGGCCAAGCCGAAATTACCAAATGGCTGTTCTCCTTCCAGACCTCCACAATAACTTACCTCTCACGACTCATCATTAGGCCATAGAAGAACAAAATCATTTAGTTTAATACCTTTTAGGAATTATTGGCAGATTCCACACTTGACCTTCAAGTGATACGCTAACCTATGCACGATGGTTTCTGTGACTACTGGACATGCATCGGATCTGGAGGCTGTTGGGCTTTGTGCTGCCTGGAGTATAGGAGTGGAATCTATGCTTCCTTCCTGTGGTGAATCTGTATAAGACCAGTGGTCTTAATAAAGCTGTGTGTTTACATTTACCTATAGCTATATCAGTAAGAAATAACCAAAGTAGCAATGACTTGATTAAAACCGATATAACGGGCGTTCTATAATTTCAACAAAATAAGATTATTGTGGAAACAAGAGCTTTTGTAAACGGCCACATGGCCATACTTACTTGACTAATTGGCTCTCTCAAATAATGTGTAAAAAAAACTATTAAAATGGAAAATGTTTTATTAAGATGTCAATTGTTATTGAGGTAAAAATCCCCTCCATCCTTTCTCTATCCCCTTCCCTCCCAAAAAAAGTGCCGTATCTATAAGATATTCACACAAAGGTATGTAAATACATTTGATTATCAGAAAATAGTACAATAAATCGCTGTGTTAAAATAAAACACTTAAAATCATATTCAAAAGTACTTTTTATTGTAATACTTTTATAACAATCATCAGACTTATCAAGAATTTGAACAATAATTATATCTCAACCGCTGTAGTATTTAGCTGTTATCTACGGCAAATAAGAAATCTTGCCAGACGATTTAAAAACCTTCTAATCCCTCGTGGTGGACTTTCATATTCAGGAGGTTCTTCAATACCAAGTTCTTCATAAATATTTGATTGTTCATCGGATTCCTCGTATGTGTCATATATATCATATTCACTTTCATCATCTACCATATTTGTCCATCCATCTAATATACATCTAAGAGTTTGAAACATATCAATACTTCTTCGTAAAGGTTCCATATCAACATTTAATGCCCTAATGTATGAGTTAACTTTCATCTTTCTAAATGCTATTTTCAAGAAATTAACATGCTCTGGTATTAGATTCATATTTATCCTTGAAATATTTGATGCTTTTTCAGGAAATTCACTCTTCCAATGTATACTCCCAAAATCAATTACTTTTGCAAAATATCCATGTGTATGTATTTCAATAGTTTCCGTAGATAATGCATAAGTGACAATTCTTCTATCCGTTGGTAAGACAAGAACATTTCCAAGATGGAGATCATGATGTTCGAGTTGTATTTGCTCTTCGGCAGCTGCAAAAAACAAACAGAGCTGACAGAATATGCTCAACAAAGTTTTAGGTCTTAAACTTGACAAAGTTACATCCAATGTTACACCTCCGTATTTCATACTAAAGACAACATAGAATTTATCAATATCCAAGTCAACATCTCTTGGTATTTCACCATAAATCGGAATATCTCCTAAAGATATGAAAGCTCTTAGAGTATCTCTTATAACCCAAAAATAATCGGGATAACACATATTGAAACGTCCCGTATTAATCCTATCCAGAACCCTATAGATGGATAGTTCATGTTGAAGACCTTTTGGTGTTATCGATCCAAATAGAGATCTATTATGGATTCCAAAATGAGAAGAAGGAACTCTAAGCTGAGTAATACGAAAAATATTTTCTTTTTCTCCTCTACTATTTATATCCGAAAGGCACGTGTATTGCATTCCCATACCTTCAAATTTCAGTCTCCTTCCTGCAAATAGATCATTGAAGGTAATATAGTTCTGATTCCGTGCTAAATTGAGAAGTTCACGAAGTTGTGCCTTTCCTTTAGCATATAGTTTTTTTGATTCAGACATTCTTTGAAAGATTTTCTTTCACTATATAAACATGAAAAAAAAAATAATTTAGTGAAATATAAAGATAATAAACTAAAATTTGCAACTTTATATATAATGAGTAGAAATGCAAATTGGCTTTCCGTATTTACATATTTTCTATTATATTATGTTTTGTGCTTAACTATATTAATCTTCGATAATATTGAACTTTCAATATAGCATATTGAGATATAATTCATAATATCTTGGATAATAAAGAAACATAAGTTCGTACGATTTTATTTTTCGAAACCTGGAGCTTTAATGTGAAAAATTGGTTAGACCTTCAATGTTCAAAGTTTTTTCCGTCGCTATCCACTACTTTTTCTCATCTTTCTGGCAAATGACGGATCCCATCGCGGAAAAAGACCGGCTCTTTAGCCGCTATCCATTTATTGATCCATTTTTTGACTTCATCGTAGTTGGAGAAGTGCTGGTGAGCCAGGTCATGTTGCATTGATCGGAAGAGATCATATTCGGAAGGAGAAAGGTCTGGGCTATACGGCGGGTGTATAAGACTTCAAATTTGAGCGTTTCTAAGTACGTTTCAACGGGTGCTGCAGCATGTGGCCGAGCATTATTATGTTGAAAAATAACTTTGTCGTGTCTATTGGCGTATTTCATCCGTTTTTCTCGCAAAGCTCGGCTCAAACGCATCAATTATGTTCAGTAGACCTCCCTTGTGATACTTTTGTTTGGTTGTAGCAGCTCATAATATACCACTCCTAGCTGGTCCCACCAAACACACAGCATAATCTTCTCGCCATGAATATTCAGCTTGACAATCGATGATTAGGCACGGCCAGGATATCCATACATTGCCCGATGTTTTGGGTAATCGTAATGGACCCACTTTTCATCCCCAGTTACAATTCGATGCAAAAACTCCTTTCTTTTTTACATTAGAGCAGTTGTTCACACATGAAAAAAATGGCGTTTGATGTCTGTTGGCTTCAGTTCATACGGCACTCAATTTCCGACCTTTCGGATCATTCTTATTTCTTTTAAGCTATGTAAAATGGCTGGTTGAGTGACTCCAAGTGTTTTTTCAGTTCCTTTTACGTTTGTGTTGGATCTTTATCGAACCTTGCCTCTAATTATTCACCCTCAAACTTTAGTGGCGCTCCGGGTCTTTCTTCATCTTCCAAATCGAAATTGCCACTTTTAAACCGTGCAAACCACTTCTGACACCTTCTTTCAGCTAGAGCATGGTCATCATAAACTACTATGACTCTCAGCAGCATTTTTCTTCATTTTAATGAAGTAAAACTTTCCGCATAAACACTTTATTTGGTACAAAAGTTGACATTTTAGGAGAAAACAGAAACTAGGTTGTTTATACTTCAGAGAAATGACGGTTACTGAAAAAGGAAGGCTTATGATGACGCTTCAAAATAATGGTGTTGACAGATGAAACAATGGAATAATAACTAGTAGCGCCATCTTTATCAAAACCGCACGTGCTTATTTATACTCCCAATATATTGGATTGGAAAAATATTTTATTTGTCAATATATTGTTTATATTTCGGTTAGTAGTGTAGGGGAGGCTGCTTAACACCAATCTTTGTCAAAGTATAACAACGTACAGTTAAACCTGTCTATTGCGCTCCCTCTTGGGACCCACCAAAATAGGGTGTTATAGAGAGGGGGTGTATAGACACGTAACTTTTAATGTAAATCGCATCGTACTACGTATTTAAAATCGGGCGCTATAGAGAGGGAAGCGCTATTTAGGGCGCTATAGACAGGTTTAACAGTATTTATTTTATGAAGAAGGCACCTCCTTATCATGCAACTGAAAGTTGCTGATGGCTTGCGCTATATATCGGAATAAATATCAACTATTCTCGTTGATTTTTAATTATTCCAGAATTGTCCAATTAGGCATTCTTGATTAATCAAGAAAAGCTAACCACGGACGCGTTTCGGGCTATTGGCCCTCATCTGCGTGTTGCAAGCTGTACCTCAATGACCAAAAAACTAGTCATTCAGGCATCCTGAAAAATCATGAAACGGGTAGTTAAGGCCATAATTGCGTGAGACCGCGACACAATGTGAAAAACATTTGTACTATTTTTTCACATTGTATTTATTTTGTTCAAATAAAGTTTATTCTATACATGAATATTCTATACTATGAATCTATATTAATAAAATGCAAATTTCATAAGTGTTGTTCACTAAAAACTTTCGTTACAATGCATCAATTTCGACCAAATTTTCAACATTTATGTAAAACGAGATGGAGCAGGTTTTGCTTAACATCAAAATATTTTTCCCTAACATTAACATGCGTAACTTCGCTGTTATCGATTAAATACAAAAAAAAATCAACAGAGTTAATTTTATTTATATATAAATACAAAAAAAATTCAGCAATTCATTCAACTCAATCTAAAAAAATATTCAAAACAAGCAATTTTAAGATAACACCATATGTAAAACAGTCGGCCAAGAAAACAACAACGATATTACATCTTTCTCACATATTCACACACAATCTTGATTAATAATTAAAACTAATCTTTAACATTGTTTATTATACTTCATAATATATAATATTCGTTAGGCAAACTTTCACTCGGATAAAACCCGGGCGAAGCCGGGTACACATCCGCTAGTCTACTTATATAATTGCCTTATTCTGTCTGTGTGAAGTTCACTGTGTGAAGTTCACGGATAGATTTTGGTCAGAATGGGTAAAATAAAAAAAGTGTCAAGGGATGGGAATCGAACCCACGACCTTCCACTTACCGGGCAGATGCCATGACCACTAGGCCACAAGTACAATACTTAAATGAAAATATGTTTCTTATACAATCTAAAATTATAAAATAGACTTTTAAATCGGTAACATTTATATATTATCTATATATATAAAATTGAATGTCTGTCTGTTTGTCTGTACTCTATAGATTCAAAAACCATACATCCAATCGCCGTGAAATTTTGGGATATTATTTAGGTATATCACCGGGAAGGTTTTTGAAAAATAATTTCATGAATATCTTGAATATCCTTAGAGTTATCCGCAGATTTGTAGATTTAACTCGCAAGCAGCGCCTCCATTGTGACGATGATAACAAGTTTTCTTATCACTAAGTTTGTTATCTTAAATATTATTTATCAAAAGTAAGATTATCTCAGGATGACACGGCAATGTGACACGGGAAAAAATGTTCACTAGATAAAACTATGATTTTCTAATGTAGAAAATTAGGAAAGACAAAATTCAGGATGACACGGCACACAGGGACCGGGAAAAAATGTTCACTTTATCGAGAGATTCAAATTTACGAGTTTTAAATTATCAAAATATATCTTTTTTTTTTTTTAATAAGTTTTTAGAGAATTTTTTTAACAAATGTTCGCTAGACAAACCTTTACTCAGGTAAAACCCCGGGCGAAGCCAAGTACGGTTTATAAGTTTATAGAGAATTGTTTTAACAAATGTTCGTTAGACAACCATTCACTCGGGTAAAACCCGGGCGAAGCCGGGCACATCCGCTAGTATGTTATATAATCCTGTATAAGAGTTCGTGATACCCGATAACTTGAGAGATTGATTGGATATAGCAAAAAACTTATCTTAGGAAACAGTGTGTTGTTTTTACAACAAAATGAATATGTTATTATGCCTTAACAAAGATTGGCATTTAGCCAACGAAATATTGGCAAATAAAACCTTCAATTCAAGCCAATATATATATTACGATTAGAATTTTTTTTGTGTGTTTGATTGTTGAAAAGAGGTGCAGTCGTGGAAAAGTAAAGATAATTATTTACATTTCAAGCAGATTTTTATTTTGAATCACTTGAAGCAAATATACATAAAATTATTTTATCGCAGGAATATAGAATTTATAAAATGAATTCTATAATCGTGAATAAAAGATAGGTAGGGTTAAATATACATTATTTACAACAACAATAATTAAAGTGGTATGTTTTTTTAATTCTATGGTCAAAAATATGTAAAACAGTCAATGAATGAAAATAAAATATGTTTTTAAAAAATAAAATAATTGTATTTTAGATAATATAATATATATATATATATATATTATTTAAAAATATATATAAGATTTCTGTTGTTTTGGATCATATTGATGATTATGGTAATGGTGGTGCAGTCGTGGCATGAATCTTCTTGAAATAAAAATAATAATGGTTCTGATCAGTAATTGCTTTTATTGTGCTAAATGAATATATAAAACATAATTTGGTAAAAAGCAATGCCTGTCTTAAGGCGAGTAGAATAAGGAAACAAAATAATATTTACATAATGTACAAAAGTTTTGGGTCGACCAATCGGGGAAGAACAACAATGATATTTATAGAGAAAGCGTGACCTCTGGCGGTCGATTTATACAGAGTATTTATATCTATGAAATATATAATTTTTTTTAATGAAATAATATTTTAATATAACATTTTAAATAATATCTTAATATAACATATATATGTCTTTTCAATATTGTTTGTCTATGTGGGTAAAAACCTGCCATTGTGTATATGTATAATTTATTTTTATACATAGAGTTAAACCTGTCTATAGCACCCCCTCTTGGTATTCCCCAAAATAGTGTCCTATAGAGAGAGAGAGAGTGCTATAGACAGGTTGCTTGGTATTGATATAAATCGCATTGTACTATTTAAAATCGGGCGCTATAGAGAGGAAGGCGCTATTTAGAGGGGGCGCTATAGGCAGGTTTAACTCTAGTTTAAAAATATCGCTTATAATCAGTTATATTATTTACAAATGCTTTTAGAAATATGAAAGTTTATAATAACTTACAATTTAAATAACAAACATAAACATTTGCTAAATATTGTGATTCTTGATACTTCTTTGAAAGTTTCGGCTAATTGGGGTATGGGTATTTGCCAATTCTGGAATAAGTAAAAAATAAACGAATAGTTGATATTTATTCCGATAGATGGCTCAAGCCGTCAGAAATATTTAGTTGCCCGATCAGAAGATGACTTTTTCTTAATGATATATAGGTAGAGTTGGCTTTTGTCCATATTTTTGAAGAAGCAGTTGCCCCGCCATCCTTGTAACCCTCTATATGGCAGACATCAATCCAGAAGAGGACATCCATACGAACAAGACATTTCAGTTGGCCGGTATTGTGATCAGGGTTCACGGACCGATCTCATCTGCTCCATGGAAAAGATACCACCAAAGCGTAGAAATAGCAAGTTTCATTTGCAAATATATATTACAAATAAATGTATTTTCAAAAGATGGTTCTTTGGTATGCCTTGTTCATGGAGCAGATCAGATCGGTCCATGCACCCTGATCACAATACCGGCCAACTGAGGTGCCGTATGGATGTTCTCTTCTGGATTGATGTCTGCCTTATAGAGGGTTGCAAGGTTGCAAGGTAGGCCGGGCAACTGTATATTTGGTTCGGAATAGAGAGTGTCCTTTTAAAAAAAACGTATTAATAAAATATTCGTTATTTAGCCAAATATTCACGTCTCAAATTAAAAGTTTTCCTTTCTACCTCCCTCTAATTTAAAAAAAATCAATATCTAACTATTTTCAAAAATTCTTATCAATATTTTAATATATATCTATTTTAAATTTTAAAAAATAATAAAATATATAAATAAATATTTATTTATAAATAAAAACTTGGAAATATATATTGTAGCGTAGAAATCAAGTCTTTGTATATCTGAAGGTGTGAAAGTATTTTTTGATGACGTCACGGCGACTAATCGACGATTATTAACAAGTCAACAAAACTATCTACAGCTAGGGAATCTTGAACAAGCAAGCAAATAAATATTTTAAAGATGATTTTACAAATACAGAGTAATATATATTTTTATAATTTGTTGAATATTTTCATTGAATAATATTGAATTAAATAATAAATTATTTCTTCTCCACAATATTATCATGGACACAAAAACGTCATTCGATAATAATTATTAATATAAATATAAAAGAGAGAGAGAAGTCATTTCTCTTTCTTTGTGGCACCACTAAAGTGAAGCCGCTGTACACAGAAGTCAAGGATTCTTGTCCTAGGATTGGCCACTTGAAGATCCCCCTCTTTTACCACTCTTCAAATAATGTCCAACTCTTGTATTTGTGCAGCTTTTACTTCTCCTCCTTCTATCTTCTTTTAGACCGTATATAGAACGTATATAGAGATATCACTTTTAAAATTTCTTTCTGGATATATTCTACGTTCTTTTCATTTTTTATATTTAGGAAATACTTTGAAAATAGAGCAATCCATATTTAATTCATTAGATAATAAAAAGGCATATATTGTATTTAATAAAAGATTTGTATACAAAAATGTAATGCCTTGATAAAGGTTTGGCGTTCAGCCAACCGAAATATTGGCAAATAAATCTTTTATTATCTAATTTAGGAATTATAGTTACAAGAAAATAAGACCAAATCCAAATAAATTAATAGTATGTTATGTTTCGATAACAGCGTTGTTACCTTCATCTTACAAAATGTCATTTATTCTTTTATCTGATGATGGTAACAATGCTGTTACCGAAACGTCAAAAACTATTAATTTATTATGGATTAGGTATTATTTTCTTGTAACTATAATCTATAATCCAAATTGTGCTTTATGATTTAGGAAAAATATTAAGAGAACATTTTTCAGATATATTTAGTGTTAATATAGAATAAATTTTTATTAGCGATCTTTAGTCTTCTCAACATGATTGTAAAATCAAAGAAATAGTTTCATCTGACATTAGCCAACCTCCAATAAGAGACAGCCTCTAAAAGAGGCCAAGAATTTCTGTCTTTAGAGATTTCTCATAACTGTTTATACAAAGAAATAACGCGCCATATATAATATATATATTTAAAATAAAAAAGGCATATCCTGACCAGGAGCACATATGATTTTCAGATGACAGAGCGTCTTTTAGAGGAACAGAAATCAACTAAACGTTGATTTAACCTGTTTCCTGATATTTGGCCAACCCAATTTATTGATAAATCAAGAAAAGCCATCTACGAATTTTTATATCAACACCGGACCTTTTTATTTTTTCTATTATTTTTCATATGTAATAATGAAAGGATTTAAGCATGAACATTTCTTTTATACACAATACAAACTTCTACTGTTCTTACTGCGATGAAAAAATATATTGGGAAGGCTTGGCTCAAAGACAGTAGAAGTTTGTATTATAAATAAAAGAAACATTCGTGCTTAAATCCTTTCATTTTATAACTGTTTATGTTCTTTTACCGATATATTTGGGTGTCAAATGCTATTTTAATTTTAGTTTGATTGTAGAGTGATATTTATGAGCGAACAAGTGCTTAACTCTTGATATAGTACTATATCAAATCAATAAGTTTTATTTATCATCCCTTTGTAGAACGCTAAAGCTGATAATAGAATCCTGTTCCAAAATAACTTTATTAGGTACCGCTCAAAAATAGCAACCTAGTTTATGTTATTTACAATGAAAAATATGAACAGTTTCTCCGCATAAAAAAGTTTCCAATACGGGATTCGATCCCAGTTTATGGCTGTTGGGAATCGATGGTTTTAACCACTTGTCCACCGACTTCTTTAATAATAGAATTGTGCTAAAACTCCAGATTTGACAAATTTAGACAAAAACCAACCTGTATATCATGGGGTTAGTCTATTGACCTAATCAATATGAGAACTATTTTATAATACAAAAGAAACACATGCGGGATAATTTTCAAATGTCGTTCTACAATTATGATCCACATTATTTGGTATTATAAATTACTTTATATAATATTTACGAACGAAAAAATCCAGGGTAGCTTAGTGGACATGGCATCTGCCCAGTAAGCGGAACATTGTGGGTTGGTTTCCCATCCCTGGATACTTTTATTTTTTCGTTCATCATTTCTATTCACAATTCATTCTTTCATACTTTATCCATAAGGTTAGAAATAATCGTTATTTCTCCTTAAAATAAATTTCAATTTTTCGTTCAAAAGAAACACATGCAAGATAATTTTCAAATGTCGTTCTACAAGTATGAGAAGCGCTTTGATTTCGCTACATCCTACGAGAGGATAGAAATTTGACAAATTCAAACAATGGTCTTCAGTTCGGTTTTCTCAAAAGCTGGTGTTTTGGCTTAGCCACTAACTAGTTTAAAGAGACGGTTAATAGATGACGCCTATGTTTATAATCTGTTTATTAACGAAAGAGAGGCGACCATTCTTTTAATCGACCTACAAGAGTATTATGAAATTTTATCGAATATTCCGAAAATGTTTTCGAGGGAGAAAGACTTGTATTCTTATTGTCTCAATTGAAAGGCTACATTGAAATGTGATAGTTCATTCCATACATAATTGTATATCAATCGAGCTATAAACCGTTGGCATCTTTTTCCAAGAGGAAATATTTTGATAATTAAGTCTACATACATTTCTGGAGGCAATAGCTCATATCAATAACTTTATAACTTTCATTATATTCAATATTAATAATATTATTATTTTCTGAAGCATTTATCCAATGAAGAAAGTTGTTAAGGTGCTCGAATGATATTCGATAACGAGGGATTAGGGTATATAGTGGGAGATAAAAGGTTTCATAGTCTAAATTGTGTAACTTTTGTTGCATGATTAGAAAGATAGGAAGTCGAAAATTGTCGTAGAGAAGAATTGACCGCTTTCTGTTCACCAATACCTGACAGATACATTAATGTCTAGGTACATATCTACTCTTTACTGACAACATCTCACCACTGTGGTATGGATTTATGAATATGTAATTCATTAGAACATCCTCAATAACCGAAAAGTCAGGTTGTTTGTGAAAGAAATTGATAATTAAATAATAATCACATTTTAAAAATGAGTTATTCAAAAGAAAAAGAAATTTGAAAGTAATCAATCTAAAATAATATTGTAACATAGTATTTCTTAATTTTATTATTTTTTTATTTAACAAAGTGGTCATTTTTATGTTTTATATCTTGCGACTCTGTAAATTTCCCTCGTGGCTTATCTTTTGTTTACTTTTGATAGTTTGTCCTTCCCTGAAATGAATTTTGTTTCCTCCTGAAGTTTTTGTCTTCCCTAATTTTCCACTTGGCAATATGTACATTAATTTATACAGAACTTGCAAGTACACCTATCCCCCCCATTTACACGGTACTTTTTTACACGTTTTCGCTTTTACACGGTTTTCCAAATAAGTTTTTTTTTATCACACTATACTAAATGCTACTGTGATTGAACACATGCGCTGTGTACACATTTAACGAGGAATCCCGAGCTTATGTGCTGACTACATATTTTAACCTGTCAATGCATTTTATTTTTATTTCTGTGTACACCTATCCCCCGATAGACACGTTTTTCTCAGGAACGTATCTACCGTGTAAATCGGGGGATAGGTGTATATTGTAACTTGTATATTATAGTAGATATTCAGAATAAAATATTAAAATGAAAGAATTTATCCTAAAATATATAAGGTTGTCCTAAAAGTTCGTGTTTTTCTTAAAACGTTGTTTTTTTATTACCTGGCGAATAATATTATTACATCGAATACATAACAATACGTAATACAATTATTCCTTATACATAATACAAATACATTATACATAACGGCAAATAATATTGGTATTTCAATTTTTGCAAGTGTTTACGAACTTTTGGCATAACCTTGTATTAATATTAATTAAATACGGAATAATGCTACATATACCAAGATAAATCTTCAATTAAAAAGGCATATATTGGATCACAATATCATTTATTTTACCAATATTTCAGTTGGCTGAACGCCAACCTTTATCAAGGTGTTATAACATATTTAATGTGTGTCAACAACAAACTCATATTGACACACTGTAGTTGACACACATTAAATATGTTATAACACCTTGATAAAGGTTGGCGTTCAGCCAACTGAAATATTGGTAAAATAAATGATATTTTGATCCAATATATGCCTTTTTAATTGAATATTTATTTATGGATTATTCTTTTTTCAATACCAAGATAAATATTAATGAAATTACGATATAAAAACTATAAAAAACTTTTTAAAAATTTAATAGACTGCAGGAAGAGCACAAGATAAGAAAGACCAAAAGAAAAGAAAAAAAAAAAAAAAGATGGCGACACAGCTGACGATACAACGACAAATGGTCATCACCAATCTACGCTGATGGAAACAGACGATGTCCCGCGTCCAATATGAAGACGTATTGCATATTTTGCATAACTGCTTTTAAAGTGAAATAAATCTATTGCGTCGCTGACTATTTGATTCAATATGAGCGCTCCAACATTTAGGGGCTTTCCCAATTTTTCATCATAATGGTCTGTGAAAGTTTGAAATATCCCCCTTCACAAATTTACCCTTACCTAGCAATCAATAAAAATAATAGCACACACAATCGGAAAAAAAAATTAAAAATCAATGCTAAATTGTGATAAACGGTGATAAAAACATTCTATGCGCTCTTTTTATTTACGTATTCAAATATATAATATATCATATATATATATCGTAGAATTTCTTTTTTTGTTTTTATCCCTTGTACACGTAGTACACGCCATGATTATCATTGTGGGAAGAAGTTGGCGACTGCTTTTACTGTAAGTGCACCACATATCTACACATGTGAAAAGCAGTTCGAATATTGAACTTACAAATGTGCCAGAGTCCCGTTTGGTTACTTGCACTCACTGGTGGGGTTGGACTTTTGCAAGTATCAGGGGCAATTTGGAGCATTTTTTAAATCAGAAAAAAGTGTCCAATGCGGGATTCGATCCTTGGTCTTAGCGGTCAAACCCCAACGGTTTAGACCATCCTTTCAAGACCCCCCTTTCAAAAGAAAACAAACAAAAACATCTTATGACAGTGCACCCGACAATTATACCATTTTATTTTTACACTGTTTTTCCATAAATATTCCACTATAGCGCTAAATAAATATAAAATATAAAACTATCATTAAACAGGCGATCAATTATGTTTATCAAATGATGAAAAGTGTTAAATGAAATTTAAACAAAGACATGTTAAAATAAATGGCAAAAAAAAACTCATTTATAACCATTCACAATTTTTAGAGATCTTACCCAATCGTAATACATTATAAAGGACTGCGGCGTATGATTATAAAACAACACTTGAAGTTTCACCGCATAAGTTTCTTTTCTGTGAAAAATCAATATTTATTTCAAAGAGAAATATTTACTATTTCTAACTTTTTTGGATGAAGTATGAAAGGGTGAAAATATGAAGAGTAATGGCGAACGGAAAAATAAAAGTGTCCAGGGATGGGAATCGAACCCACAACGTTCCGCTTACCGGGCAGATGCCATGTCCACTAGGCTACCCTGGACGTATTTTTCCGTTCGTAAATAATACTTGAAGTAACTTATAATACATTATAAAGGACTGCGGCGTATGATTATGAAACAACACTTGAAGTTTCACCGCATAAGTTTCTTTTCTGTGAAAAATCAATATTTATTTCAAAGAGAAATATTTACTATTTCTAACTTTTTTGGATGAAGTATGAAAGGGTGAAAATATGTATTATAAATTACTTTAAGTATTATTTACGAACGGAAAAATACGTCCAGGGTAGCCTAGTGGACATGGCATCTGCCCGGTAAGCGGAACGTTGTGGGTTCGATTCCCATCCCTGGACACTTTTATTTTTCCGTTCGCCATTACTCTTCATATTTTCACCCTTTCATACTTCATCCAAAAAAGTTAGAAATAGTAAATATTTCTCTTTGAAATAAATATTGATTTTTCACAGAAAAGAAACTTATGCGGTGAAACTTCAAGTGTTGTTTTACAATATACATGTGTTTATTCCAAATTATGAAAAATATCATTTATATGATTGTTTAATTTCTCATTAGTTTTAGTAGAAATTGACTAAGTGTCAATAAAATATTTTGAATTGTCAATATAAATTGTTATATGAATATTAAACAATTTATTATAATTTTGAAATGCAATAGTGCTGAAGCTTCTCCGGAACATATCATGCTCAGATCTGACAATAGAGGACCTATTTTCCAGGCCTATAACTACCATCGCAAAATTGGAGAGGAGTGGACTTCAGGAATTGGTTTAACCATGGAGATAAGCACCACCACCATAATTTATTTTATATGTTTATACAACATAAGACTGCGGGATGTACAAAAGATGGCAATTCCTTCAAAATAATTCATTAAAACATTTAAATTTATAACAGATAAATTAACTGACAATATGTTTCTTTTCAATAATAACATCAAAATAATTTATATTATATAATATTATTGAATAATTTGATAAAATATAATATTGAATAATTTTATGATATTATTAAAAAGAAACACAATGCCAGTGAATTTATCTGTTATAAATTTTATCGATAGATGGTAATTAAAATTATAAATTGAAACAAAATCTAATTTTAGATTAATGATTATGTATATATATATATATATGATATATTATATTTTAGTATATGAGCTATATATATACTTTCAAATTATATACTCAATATATTACCTTTTTGAAATTGAAATTTGTTAAAGAAAGTGAGAGGTTTCTAATCTCGAAGTCTCTCGCAACATCATAAAAATATAGTTGATTGATTTCTATATTTATTATTGTAAAACAAATAATAAACAAAAATGAATTTTCTATTCGCTTTCATTTTAAAAATTCACAAAATTTAAAGGTAAATATGTAATTTAGTTTATTCCCAATCACATTTTTATGGAATTCTAACCTCTCTATACTATACTCTCTATATCTCAACACATATTTAGTTTAAAAATAATGAATTCACAGAAAAAAATGTTAAACTTATAGAATAATGAATGCTCAGATTAATTAAAAATAAAACCAGAAGATAATCCCAACGAACAATAAGGATTTCCTAAATCTTCCATAGCTATTCCTGTCTCCCAGAGAACACAAAGTACTGTTAAAAGAGAGCCACTCAAGAGAAGATAAAATGCTCTAAGTTAAGAAGACGGGCATGAACTAAGTTTAGCTTTTTAAGCTCAATTTATGGATACGCTTCGTTTGAGGCGAAAACCTCTGGAAAAAAAGGAAGCAAGAGGGGTCTAAATTTGGAGGGTTGGGTCCAAGCACCCCCAGGGGAGGTCTAGCGGTGGTCTAACTGCCCCCTGAGGCTCCTCGACTTAATCAATTCCATATAATTCACTCAGGGGCTCCCTAGGGTCCCCCCCCAACTGCAACTATACTGCTAGGGAAGGACTGATGGTGTTGTAATCGTTGCAGCGGTTTTGTCCAGGTTTTCTCTACTTAGTTGGAAGTTTATTGTGGTGTGGCATTCCATTTTTTAGATTAATTAAATATAAAATCTCCAAGAATAAGTTTATCTATTACACTTTTGACTATTTTTTTAAAATTAAAAAGCAATATATTGTATCAAAATATCATTTATTTTACATATTTATTTATTATATATAGTTATTCTGATCCAATATATGCCTTTTTAATTAAAGATTAATTTATGAAATGCTCTATTTTCAAATATTTTAACTATCTAAAGTTATTTCAACATGCATGCCAAAACATGCTTCTTTTATATAATCAATTCTGGTTACTATTTATATAAAATTTATTATATAAAAATTTACATGCTAAATTGGAATAATAAATATGCAAATATTATACAGTAGCAATATAATATTTTTTTACTAAAAATCTTTACTACTATAATCTTTATAAATATGGAATGTTAGAATTATAATCCTTTGTATCAATTAGATTAATCAAATGTAAATCTCGGAGGATGATTTTCTTTTAAAATTACAAATATTTTCTCACAATGAGTTTCTTTTTATTACAAAACACTAGCTTTCAAGTGATAATTGCTCTTCAACGGGCTTAATAAAACATCGACTTTATCCTACAAGAAATATTTACAAAAACATAGGCGCGCAGCGTGGATATTTACAACTGAAATTTTAAATTGGTATGAAATAACCGATATTTTATTAAGCCCGTTGAAGAGCGATTATCACTTGAAAGCTGGCGTTTTGTAATAAAAAGAAACTCACTGTGAGAAATATTTTGTAATTTTAAAACTTTTTTCACAATTTTATCATAAGGCAGTTTATTTA
>CP092868.1:42415845-42451461 GCA_030710605.1 Cordylochernes scorpioides | reverse complement strand
TTATACTTTTAACGAGTTTCCAAGCTTTCGGGTTTTAAATGACCCTTCTACAGGTTAACATTTTTTTTACTCCTTTTCTGAAAAAATTACCAGTAGAAGAGTCGTTTAAAACCCGAAATCTTGTAAACTTGTTAAAAGTGTAATAAAGTAACTTATTTTTTAAGATATATATTTGATTAATCTAATTGATCCAGCGGATTATAAATTTAACATTCCATATTTATAAAATATGTGAAGTATTAAATATAAAATAAAGTATTATAAAATTCTGTAAATATATCTATGATTTTCTCTCTGGGTAAAAAAAACCCGTAATTTCCAAACTAAGTATATTTGTTGGTGTTTATTTCATTTGTTGGTTGTAAATTTAAGCATGATTTTAATGTCCTTTCTTTTCTTCTTTAAACTCTACTCAAACCTTGTAATTATTCAATTGTTTATGTAATATAGTATCTAGGTTTAGTATTGTTTCTTGACGTAAGCCTTCCTTGTAGAGATTTAGCGTCTGATTTGATAATAAATAAATATTTATAAAGATTATAATAATTTCTACTGTAGTTTATATCAATTTATATATATAGATTAATGTATTTTTAGTAAGAAATGTTATATTGTAACTGTATTACCAGTTGCAAACAAGACACGCTATATCCGATCTGGATAATTGCGCGTGAAACAATTTACAATATTTCATATTGCAGTAGAGTAGGTAACAGAATTATCAAAAATAAAATAAACAATTAAGAAAAAGAGCATTGGATAAACATATACATTAAACAAATAAGCAACAACATAAGCAGATAGAAGAAATCGCAAGGTAATTGTAACTGTATAATATTTGCATATTTATTATTCCAATTTATCATGTAAATTTTTATATATTAATTTTGAGGTAAATAGTAGCCACACACACACAACAAAATAATTGACTATACAAAAGAAGCCTGTTTTGGCATGCATGTTGAATTAACTTTAGATAGAAAACTCTGCTTAGCCTGATTCCTAGAATCGATTTGACAAAGGATATCTGTGACAATATATTCTTACATTATTTGTTGTAAATTTTGAATAATTATCTCTATTTTATATGTTAATGTATAATTTTTATCTTTTAGTATCAATTATTATTGTATTTTTGTACAAGATTTTATTCAGTATTATGCTAAAGTGATTATGTTAAAAAGATTTGATTAAAAAAAAAACATTGAAATAAACTTATCCCTGGAAAGCCTGATGTTTTTACCTTAATTATATTGTCACGTGGATAATTAAGAAAGATAAACTTCGAGGATAATACAGCAATTTATTTAAGGCAAGAACAAACTATGAATGATAAACAAAAGATAAGCAACGAGGGAAGTTTACTGAATAGCTTAATATAAACATAAAAAATTATACTCTGTTAATAGAATAATAAATACTTTGCTACATAGCTCCTTCCCTATAAGAGCTGTGCCCCACAGCTTCCAATTATTGTGAATACTGACATGGATCTGACGTGATTCTGCCAAGGATTCCATCGAAGTCTTGTAACTTTGTTTCTAGTATCTTTGCGTCCTTTTTCTTGCGGCGTGAAAAGTGGCTTTGTCGTCGTATCGTCGTCTATAGGGACATCGTCATCTTGGAATGAAGTCTTGGCTTTGACACGACGGTGGAATCCTGGAGCCAGTCTCGGAAAATGTATATCACAGCACCCATCGGCGATCTTCAGTTTGTCTTCCCTAAATTACCCAGCATCTCCACCAAAATGCATAGTGGAAAAATAGGAAAGACAAACAAACTTCGAGGATGAAACAACAATTTATTTAAGGCAAGAACAAACAATAAATAATAAACAAAAGATAGGCAACGAGAAAAGTTTACAAAGTAGCAAAATATAAACAAAAAAATGATACTCTGTTAATAGAACAATAAATACTTTGCCACAATATAATTAAAAATAGGTTCTTAAAATTAAAGATACTTCGGCCAGTAAATATCTTTTAGAGCAGAAGTAGAACAATCTGATTATCTAATTGGTTTCACAATCAATGGGTTAAAAGATATGAAATAGATAGACAAAATTTAAATAGGAATAAAGATTATTACAATAATATTGAGGAAATAAAAAAGATTTACTGGCCAAAGTATCTTTAATTTGAACTATGAATGCCGTCCAGGCAGCCTCTATCTTTTTGTTAAAAATAGGTATTAGTGTTTCTTTAAATAAATATCATTGTTCAAACCTTTAACCCTTTCCGTGCCGATTATACTCTTGTGTTTGTTTATATGTTTTCTCATAGCTATAATACGGTTTCGTGTGATTAAAGATCTAATATTTATTCTTCAGGTTGAATATAAATATATTTTACTAAATAGGATGTTATCAGGGTGATATAGCATTGGTTTTATAAGTTGCTTATCCCTAGTACACGTGGTACAGGCCATTATAATCATGGTGGATAGTAGAAGGCGACTGCTTTTACAGTAAGTGCACTACATATCTATACATGTGAAAAGCAGTTTGACTTTGTACTTACAATGCGCTATCTTTATCATAGGTGATGATCCTAAGTACGCCTTCTACCGATAATTGGTCCTTTCTCATATCAGCTTTCAAAGTGGTGCGTTATACAGTAATGTTATATAAATATACACTTTTTTTGCTTATCCCTAGTACACGAGGTACAGGCCATAATAATCATGGTGGGTAGTAGAAGGCGACTATTTTACTGTTGGCGCACCACATGTCAACACATGTGAAAAGCAGTTCGACTTTGCATTTAAAAAGTGTCAAAGCTGTTTGGTTACTTGCAATCTCTGATGAGGTTAGACTTTTGCAAGAATCGGGGGCCAGTGGAGTATTTCATTTTTTTTTATTAATTCAGAAAAAAGTTCCCAAAGCGGGAATCAAACTCGGGTCGTTAGCGGTCGAAACCCAACGGTTTATACCATCCTTCCACCGAACCCCGTTTTTAAAAGTGAAGTTGATGAGTACTAAACTGAAAAACTAAGTCTTTCCAAATTTTTTCACAAAGCAATTCATCAATAGTAATAATTACTCTGAAATACATAGAAATTCTACGCCAAAACATTTCCAAATTTTGTTTAAGTTTTACAATAGGTTTGTTGCGTTATCAGTAATTGCAGTTGTGAAATCACACATCATTTTGTGGCTGCAAATAGTTCATTTCCTGTAAAAGCAGACGCAATCAATAAACAAATAATTAGAACAATAATTAGCTTTCAAACCTCATTTATTTATTGTCTCTAACAATTGGTGGATTAATCCATTGGAAAAATGATTAATTTTTGATCATGTGCTTCACTATGATTTCCCAGTTGATTTCAACATCTAAATAAATTAGAGAATTTAAAACGAAGTGGTCTGTTGTCGTTTGACTAATTCTTGAAATGTCGTGGAAACATTTAACCTGATTAATGTATTTTACAAGGCGCGCGTTAACTATACTTGATTATTATAATTATTGTGCCTCACTTAACTAATCCGATGTCAAAATTTCTACCAGAAACATTCATAAATAACGAAGTGTTTGACAAATAACTACTTTTTAACTATTAATCGTTTGTTTTGATTCATTCGTTAATTACCAGTTAGAAGTAATTATTTGTATTTTACTCTCTATATATAATTTACAAATGTAAATAACTGTAAATGTGTGAGCCTCTCATGAGCGACCTATTTGATGAGTGATCACCTCCGTAAGCGACCACCTTTGTATATATATATATATATAGTATTAAAATTACATGTTATGATATATTCCAACCTCTAATGAACGACTACCTTCCTAAGCGACCACATTTGTAGTATTTAAATAACTTGTTATCATCTAATCCAACCTCTAATGAACGGCCACCTCCAGGAGATGCCAGGTGAAACCATTGTTTTTAGATGTGTTTCTCTATATAGGGTTGATACTATTTAGTAGTTATAAGTATGTTTATGAAAAGAAATAGTAAACATGTCATATTGTACTGGGATAAGGTGCATATATTTAAAAAAAAGAAAAAAAAAAGGCATCTCTTTATCGTGAAACTGAAAGTTGCTGATGGCTTGCGCCATCTATCAGAATAAATATTAACTATTCGTTGATTTTTAATTATTCCAGAGAATTGGTCAATTACCCATTTTTTGATTAATCAAGAAAAGCTTACGTGTTTTGGGCTGTTGACGCTCGTCAGCGTCGTTAGCTTTTCTTGACTAATCAAAAATGAATATTTGGCCAATTGTGGAATAATTAAAAATATTCAATTAAAAGGCATATATTGGATCAAAAAACAATTAATCCAATATATGCCTTTTAAATTTATGATCTATTTATGAATTGATCTCTGTTTATTCTGAAAACGATTATAAATATTGTAGAGAAGTATTCCTAAAATTAGTGTTGTAGGAAAAATCTCAACCCGTACCTATATCCAAGAAAATAAAGATCTGTTACTAGAATTGGTTAGTGTTTATTAACACATCAGAGTTCAACTACTACCAAGTTATTTTCAAATCCTCTTAGAATTTTATTGTCCGACAATATACCGGTCTGTGATAAAAATTATTGCAAGAAAGGAAATACACACAAACACAGACACACACCCTTTCCATCCTGGCGTCGGCAAAGTTGCGAATATATCGCCACTTTGTCCAGGTTGGGCTCGGAGAAGCAGTGGAGGACCCACTCATCGCCTGGTCCAGGACCCTCCAGCGCCGTGGTTTCCTTCCTTCATCCCCCATCATCATCTTGTGAATTTTTTGTATCATATATGTATATATCTTCTTCTTCCTATATGTAATATATTTCTCTCTCTCTTTGATTGAATCTATGTAACATTGTCTTGAAGACAATAAATTATTTTAATTGTCAAAATTGTCACACACACACACACAAAGCCTTTATTAGGGACATGTCCCATACAGATTCTCCCAATTGGGTAAGGTAATAATCATCTTGTGTTATTTGTAAGAAAGAAAATAAAAAATGATTATTTTGATTATTTATATTTAAGGAAGAAAAGAAACGCTACTGAATCCCCTTCATATGTTTAGAAAAGATGTCAATTCTGTGACTATAAGAAAAACCCGAAGTTCAAAACACAATATTCCAGAAATGCAAACGGTTTGTTTTAATATCTTATAATATATAATCGATTTATGTAAATGTTTCTAAAATAGAGCTAGATAATGTAGCGTTCATTATTTTTGTGGTCAAATTTAAAGTGCTATTACATTTATGTTTATATTGTTACATCAATTTTAATGCGTCTTACATTTATTCAAAATATTCTATGATATTTAATATTTATTTAAAACAGAATATTTAGACTATCGTCATTCCTTTTTATAGTTTCATTCCTTTTGTAATATTTATTGTACATATATATTGATTGGTTATTGGAGCCAGAGAGGACCTAGAGGAAGACTGCGGATCACGGCCTACGAGGAAGACAAGAATAAATAAACCTAATAACTTTAAAATGTATTTTATTTTTATTTACTTTTATTTATTTGCTTCGATTATGGAAATTTGCTCGGGAAACGTGTATAACACCAAGAAGGAAGATACCAAGGTCGACGACCCTGCAAAGATTGCAACTTGGTGCAAAATTATTCATTCATAATTTTGTTAAAAATATAATATTTGAGGCATTGAAATAATAATTATATAAATATTTTGCTGATAGGAGATTGATCTATAAAATAAAGTAAAAATAAAATAGACTCAAAAACTAGACGCCATCTATTAACCGTCTACAAAAACTAGCGACTTCGAGTCGTTGACAAAACCACAACACCAGCTTTGACAAACTGAAAGTGCCCACTCGGAGACAACGATTTCGGACTATTTGCTTCTGTCAATCTAAGGCAGACATTATTTCATGAGATCCAAATGGGATGAACTGAAATTTTCACAATGGTTTCCTTAGGTGGGCTCATCTCAGTTTGTCAAAATTGGTGTTGTGGCTTTGTTTCCGACCTGAATCCGTTAGTTTGAGGAGACGGTCAATATATGACGCTTAGTTTTGATGTCAGTTTTGACATAAGAGAGACCGTTATTTTATAGAATTGTATACTATGTTCTATATAAATTTCTTTGTTTTAAATAGTTTACCGATTTGAAAAACTAGATATGATATCTCAAAAGCGGATAGGTTTTAAATGTGAGAGCGAGTAACAAAGGAATGTCACTAGGGACTGTATACCAAGAGATTAAATATTCGAAACATTTTGTAATATATAAATATCAAATAAAATAAGATTTATATGTAAATTTTTAAATTTAGAAAAAAAAGAGTATTCCACTTTGCCGTAGTGGGGGGGGGTCCGAGTCCGACTTCCAAGTCGTTCCGCCAAGAGATCAACACCACAGAGGTCCGTACGTCTCTTGACCTCACGGACAAAACAGCAGCTACATTATGCACTCATGATATGTCAAACGGATCTTTCGAGTGCATATGATACAGTGTGGATTTATAGGTTAAATATATATTTATATACATAAATTCCAATAAAATAAACATACTTTATATATAAATATTTAATATAACCTATTTTTATATAATATTGAATGTTAATCAAAATTCAAATCGAGTCATTGTTCGTAAACCCATCCAAAGTTTATTTCTGTTTAATCTATTGACAAATACAACTGTCTTAACGTGGTTTGTTCATGTATATTGAATTTCTAGGTTGAATTTTAATCAATTACATTCATTTAGATAATTACTACAGAGAGATATTAACAGAAATCCAATAAACGTATTTTAAATTCAATATATATACAAACTTGGTTTATTACCACCTGATTCAATTATTAACCAGACGATAAAAAGAATTTCGAGCCAAAATTAAGCCTAACCTCATTATCAAAATGACATGCGTCAGCAGGTCATAATCGAACACATTGTTAGGCCTATCTTAGATATTTACCAAACGATCATCATCGCTCTAACGTCTCATAACAAGAAAGGGATATTTAAAATCAAACGAAATTTTAATAAAAAGGCGGGAAAGTCGGGTAGCCAAACACAAAAGACGATTCTTATCACTGTTTATAACAACCTAAACTTTATAATGAGAAAAGGAAGGAAAGGCTTCATTTATTGTCACCAATATGATCTATTCAGAGGCATGCAATCCAATTTGGGATTCTATTTAAAAAGGGTGAATTGCATCAATAGAAGAAGATCATTTGAGTAGGCGGTCAATTTAGGTTTTAATAACAGGGGCACCGAAATCCATATATATAAATGACAGGGGATTTTAAAGCCCCCCTGAGGTAATAAAGGGCGAGAGCCAATTGATGACAAAGCCAAGGTATCGTTTGGACCCAATTGCGCGCGCAGATCGAACGCTAAAATGAGGTAGCAGACGAAAGAAAGAAGGCCTAGAGATCGAAGCCAACATTAGAGGCAGTCAAAGGAAGGAAATGCTGTCAATTCCCTGCCTTTGTACCCCCAGTGAGTTATGTTTCAACCCCTTCCTTTCAGGTAGTCGTTTGGGTATTTTTCACCACTTCCCGCCCACTGAAACGATCGTCTGATTCGAAATTTACTTCAACTGCCTAGAAACACAATTACTATACTAAATTTTATAGATAGTAGACAGTTTATTCTAGGGAGACTATGTAATTTTATACTTTTCTAAAATACCTTTCCTTTAATTAGTAGTTTGACCATTTTTATCCGCTTTTAGCTCTCATTAAAACAATCGTGTTATTGATATATACTTTGTCTGACTATAATTAAAATTTATTTGTATTAACCTATTGATAGAGCTTAAAATTCAAAAAATCGTTCAAAATTGATATTTTATCTTTTTTCACTTTAAAATATGCCCGTTCTTTTAGTTAGCGATTGGTTATTTCCCACTAATATCTATAGCGCTCTGTTATCTAAAATACTCAAGTGAGCGGTAAGGACACGTCTCTTTAATTTTCAATATCAACACCTTAACTTTTTTTATATTTTCTTATTTTTTACATTTATATACGATTAGATAATAAAAAGACATATATTGGATTTAATAAAATATTTATTTGCCAATATTTCGGTTGGCTGAACGCCAATATATGCCTTTTTATTATCTAATGAATCAAATATGGATAGCTCAATTTTCAAAACAAATATATATACTATATTATGATACATTAGCGTGCCATCTGTTATGTGAATTAGAAATTAATAAATACGCGTATGATTCTTTTAAAAAATAAACAATTATCTACTGTCCTTACTGCAATGAAAAATTAAGGGTTCATTGCAGTAAGGACAGTAGAAAATTGTTTAATTTTTAAAAGAAACATATGCGTCAATAATAGTTTCGAATTCAGATATATATTATATTGTCTTAAGAGAAATTTACTTTAATATACTCATAAATATGAATTTTATACTGTAAATTGTAAATATTGTAGATCTTGAATTTCTTCACATAAATTGAGTCTTTTTGTTTTAAAATTTGGCCATCCAACCTTCTAGCTTCCTATCGAGTTCGGTAGATTATATGTCTCTATTGATTTATATGGGTACCTTTCGGAATAATGCTGGAGAAAAAAAGGTATTCAACAGATTAATAGGTTATCTTGAAAAATAAAGTTATATTTTTCTTTAACTCTTAGTATTATAAATATTTTGTTTTGTTCACTCAGGAAAACCCTGTATAGGGATGAATCTTTCTAACAAAAGATTTTTTATGTGCGAATTTCTTTATTTTAATAAAAGTGTTTTAACATCTGCATTTAAAATAAAAGTTCCTCAGTTTAGTTTTCAATCATTCAAAAGATTTGTCCTATTAAAGGTATTTAAAATCTATCTAATACGTAGTTACAACTAACTAACTATATGTATTGAGTGAAAAGTGAAAATTTCATAAATTAAAATTCTAATTTGATTCTTGGAGTGTGAAAATATTCTTGTAGTAATAAATTCTTTAATCATTTCTATTTAATATTTCTAGAGGTATGATATAATATAAACCTTATTTTTTATATATGATGCTGCAATTCAAGTATCAAATTTTGTTTTAGTATTTTGTGAATCTTTGTAGTCAATTTGATCCTTATTTCCCACCCACAAAGCTATCGTCTCATACAAAATATATTTCCCTAATTTAATTTGAATATTTTAAAAGTTTTTAAAAGTTCGTATTTTCAATTTCCGTATAGAGAAAGGAATCCCGTCAAAATTAACGCAAACAGTATGCGAAAAATCTGAACCGTCTATGACAACTTGTAGATTCGGGTCGGTGACAAAGCTAAACAATCAGTTTTGGAAATTTTCAGAACGCCTATCTTGAGACCAAAGATTCGAGCTATGGGTCTTGTTATTCCAGAGAGATCTTTTATTTTAATGAGATTTCTAAGAAATTCAAGGAATATTCTAAATGCCTTAAGAAAGTTGTTTAGCTGATAAGGTGGCTAAGTCAATTCTATGGCCAAAATATAAATGAGAAATTTCCCGGAAGGATATTTTGATTTATACAAAGATAGGTCACCTCTTCTTTCAAAATGAACGCAAAACTCGTTGTTATCCATCTTAGGTAGTAAGTCGGTGGACGAGTGATTAAAACCCTCGATTCCCGACAGCCATGAACCCGAATCTAATCCCACATTGGACACTGTTTTAATATGTGAATAACCTTCATATATGATTCATTGTTGCAAATATCATAAACTAGGTTGCTCTTTTTGAGCAGTACCTGGTAAATCAATTTTGGAACCTGGATCTTAGATAGGGTGATAATAAAATTAACCATTTTACCAGCTACTCTTTGATACTTTTGAAAATTTGATGAATCCCTTCTGGTGTTCGTGAAATCAAAGCTCGCCCTAGACTGACGAGGACTATAGTTTTGAATCATGTTCTACAGATAGGCTTGTTGAATTTGCTAAAGCTGGTGTTGTGGATTTCTCATTGACCCAAATATGCTAACTTGCAGAAGTGATCAGATGATACCATATAGTGTTTGAGTCTATTTTGTTATGAAACGTCCTTATACCTATTGTATTTTCATATTTGAAAACGAGTTTTTATCGTTAGGAAGAAATCTACTTATATAATTGCCTTATTCTGAAGCTCACGGATAGAATGCGCGCCCATTGGCTGCCGCCGGCGAACACGTGTCCTCCCTGCCCCCCTCTAGACAACCCTGTTATCAGCTGTGTGATACATACACCTGTCTATAGCGGCCATTCTAGACAACCCTGTTATCAGCAGTGTGTTACATCCACCTGTCTATACAGACCACCCTGTCTATAGCGAACACTTTAGGCAACCCTGTAATCAGCAGTGTGTTACATCCACCTGTCTATACAGACCACCCTGTATATAGCGGCCATTCTAACCTGTCTATACAGACCACCCTGTATATAGCGGCCATTCTAGAAAACCCTGTTATCAGCTGTGTGATACATACACCTGTCTATAGCGGCCACTCTAGACAACCCTGTTATCAGCTGTGTGATACATCCACCTGTCTATACAGACCACCCTGCCTATAGCGGTCACCTTAGGCAACCTTGTTATCATTAGTGTGTTACATTCACCTGTCTATACAGACCACCCTGTCTATAGCGGACACTTTAGGCAACCCTGTAATCAGCTGTGTGTTACATCCACCTGTCTATACAGACCACCCTGTATATAGCGGCCATTCTAGAAAACCCTGTTATCAGCAGTGTGATACATACACCTGTCTATAGCGGCCACTTTAGACAACCCTGTTATCAGCTGTGTGATACATCCACCTGTCTATACAGACCACCCTGTCTATAGCGGTCACCTTAGGCAACCCTGTTATCATTAGTGTGTTACATTCACCTGTCTATACAGACCACCCTGTCTATAGCGGTCACCTTAGGCAACCCTGTTATCAGCAGTGTGATACATACACCTGTCTATACAGACCACCCTGTCTATAGCGGCCACTCTAGACAACCCTGTTATCGGCTGTGTGATACATACACCTGTCTATACAGACCACCCTGTCTATAGCGGCCACTCTAGACAACCCTGTTATCGGCTGTGTGATACATACACCTGTCTATACAGACCACCCTGTCTATAGCGACCACCCAAGACAGCGTTTTTAAAATATATTCGCACTCGGGTAAAACCCGGGCGTTGCCCGGGCCATTCGTCTAGTTAATGATAATTGACAAAGTTTCAAATGATCTTTTAGTTACTTCGCCTCCCAAAGAACTTTTCTCTTTTCATAAATGGAGCACATCACTTCACAAATATTATTTATCTTCTGTAGAACATTGATTAATTTAGTCCTTTTTAAATAAAACCAATATTTTCCAATACTTCTGAAATATTTTCACACAAGATATATAACTTATCATTTAAAAGTTAGTTTTATTCAAGATATTATCTACTCAAACATAATGTAGTGTACAAAAGCAGGAAACATGTTTCTAATAAAATCTTTAATATCTTATCAAATGATAAAATATTGTCACAGAATACGAATTTTATATTTTTAAAAATGCTTGCAAATATACAATGAAATGAATAATTGAAAAATATAATTTTATATGTTTTAAATAATACAGGCATTAGTCATATTTACAAAGTACCGTCAGGTTATTTTACAACTTGAAAATAGAACATAGTAGATATAGAGTCGTCAGGAAACTTTACTTTTTCATTGGTTGGTTGACCCAGTCCTTTGATTGGCTGGTAACGTTTATGAAGTTTGAAATCACCACTATTATCATTATTATCTAATGTATTTAATAATGTATATAATGTATAATGCGTCCAGGGTAGCCTAGTGGACATGGCATCTGCCCGGTAAGCGGAATATTGTGGGTTCGATTCCCATCCCTGGACACTTTTATTTTTCCGTTCATCATTACTCTTCATAATTCACCCTTTCATACCTCATTCAAAAAGGTTAGAAATAGTCAATATTTCACCTTGAAATAAATTTTGATTTTTCATTGAAAATAAACTCATGCGGTGTAACTTCAAGTGTTGTTTTACAATCACAAGCCGCAGTGTATTATATTGTATTATATTATCTAATGTATTTTTGGGTATATCATTGTGGTGGTTTTCCACTACCCTCACGTTATATTTAATTGTAACCATATTATAATTATCTAGTTGGGACCTGTTCCCAAGTCCTTCGCCTAATGTCAATACTGCTATATACCCTAATTGTTTATCTACCAAGGATGTTCTTCAACTTTCATTTTAGAACTGGTGTGTGTTCTGTTTATCTAAACATCTGTGTATTATAACCCTTTTATAACAATAATAAAGCCAGTACCTGTTCTTATGTCTTTTTCCTTTGCCAGTGCTGATAAATACCCTTATTTTGTGTATGTGTGCTCCTTTACCAAGGGTGTATGTTAACCATATTATAACAATAATCTAGTCAGTACCTGTTCTTATATCTTTTTTCTTTGCCAGTACTGATAGATACCCTGATTGCTCCTTTAACAAGGATGCTTATCAATTTCACATTTTGGATCTGTTGTGTTCTGTTTATCTGAACAGTTATATATTGTTTGATAAAGAGAGAAAAATCAAAGATAAGGAGGATAAGTTTCTTTTATGAACAAACAATCAAGCTTTCGGGCACAAAGTCGCCCTTCTACAGGAATAAAAATATACAAAATCAAGATCCGTCTATATATATACAAATAATTAGCATAAGTAATAAATAAATACTAGAAATTAGAGAGATAACATTTAAGTTTTATGTCTGATGTACGAATCAGGTAAATCAAGTGAGACTCTCGTGTCTCGAGTGTAAGGCCTTAACAAATTATTTTTAAGAGATAAAATTTTATTTTATGTGTGATATACGAAATAAATAATAGGAGAAATGTGAATATGCTAATATTTGGTATAATCTGCTAATTAAAATCAATAAGTTGTTGTATTAACAGCTTATGAAAATATTTCGTTATAAAGATCCGGAATATCAATGTGCCTATTGATGCTATTATATTTCAGAGATAGTAGCGCCTCTACAACCAATCTCTTATATTTATGTTGAATGTTAGAAAAATGTGAACGGGGTTCTATTGTATTAAAAGTATGTCCTGTATTAAAACCCATACACTTAAAGAATGCAGTCTACTCATTAAAATGTAATAATTGCTCTAGCTTATACATAGGAGAAACTGGTAGACATATAAAAGATAGAATTGATGAACATATCCGAAATATCAGAAATAACGACCCTAGATCCCTCATAGCCCAACATATTTCAAATACAGGACATACTTTTAATACAATAGAACTCCGTTCACATTTTTCTAACATTCAACATAAATATAAGAGATTAGTTGTAGAGGCGCTACTATCTCTGAAATATAATAGCATCAATAGGCACATTGATATTCCGGATCTTTATAACGAAATATTTTCATAAGCTGTTAATACAACAACTTATTGATTTTAATTAGCAGATTATACCAAATATTAGCATATTCACATTTCTCCTATTATTTATTTCGTATATCACACATAAAATAAAATTTTATCTCTTAAAAATAATTTGTTAAGGCCTTACACTCGAGACACGAGAGTCTCACTTGATTTACCTGATTCGTACATCAGACATAAAACTTAAATGTTATCTCTCTAATTTCTAATATTTATTTATTACTTATGCTAATTATTTGTATATATATAGACGGATCTTGATTTTGTATATTTTTATTCCTGTAGAAGGGCGACTTTGTGCCCGAAAGCTTGATTGTTTGTTCATAAAAGAAACTTATTCTCCTTATCTTTGATTTTTCTCTCTTTATCAAGTTACTCCAGAGGATTTTAATTTATTTAGTTATATATTGTAACCACACACATTTTATAACAATAAAATAGTCAGTACCTAATTTCTTAAGTCTTTTTCAACTATTCAAGCACTTCTAGGTTTTTCGATTGCCCCTTTACCAAGGATGTTTATCAACTTCACATTCAGATCTGCTGTGTTCTGTTCATCTGAAAAACTGTGTATTGTAACCATTTTTATAACAATGATCTAGTCAGTACCGGTTCTCAAGTCTTTCTACTCATACCAATACTGCTTGATATTCTGATTGCCCATCTACCAAGGATGTTTATCAATTTCCCGTTTTAGATCTGTTGTGTTCTGTTTATCTCAACAGCCGTGTATTGTAGTCATTTTTATAACAATAATCTAATTAGTACCTGTTATTAAGTCTTTCTCCTAATGTCAGTATTGCTAGTTCCTCTTATTGACTCTCTCCTAAGGTTGTTCATCAAATGTCCTTTGTCTATATTGTTTTTTCTCTGAACACAGCTGTGAATTGTAACTATTTTATTACAATGATCTAGTCAGTACCTGTTCTTAAGTCTTTCTCCTCATGCCAGTACTGATAGTTTCTCTGATTGCCCATCTACCAAGAATGTTTATCAACTTATCATTAAAAATCAATTGTGTCTTGTTTCCCTAAACAGTTGCACCTCATGTAAAATGTGGTCAACATGAAAACCAAAAGAGCTTGATAAAGAAGAGGATACATTTGAGGAAGCCTACAAGACCGTGTCTTCAAAGGATCACCCTCTCCAAGTACTGATTGGACAGATATTTCTAAACTCGGTAATCAGGTAGAAAAGGCATATTCGATGTGTGACAGTAGATTCTTTATTCTGATAAATTTGTGTTATTAATGTACCTTTGTGTTTTGCATAAAAGAGGGAATGGTAGACAGGGCAAAATATCAAGGATAGCACAATCTATATTGAGGCTTCCTTTGCTTAATCCCAACTTAACAAAGAGAGTACAGTTAAGTAAAAGACATCTTCTGATCGTGCATCAAAACTTACTGATGGCAACGACATCTGTAGAAATAAATATCAACTTAATCGTTGATTAGTTGATAGAAAAATAATCAACGATTAGTTAATATTTATTGCAACAGATGGCGCAAGCCATCGGCAATCCTTACGGTAACATAATCAGGAGATGTAATTCTCTTAATTTATCCACCGGATTCCATTACAATTTTACTTTGATACTATTTTTTTTTCACAGAGAGAGTACAGGTAATAAAAAACAAGGTACGTAGGGGTTAAGACATCTTATACCGTATATATAAAATGAAAGAATTTAAAAGCACGAATGTTTCTTTTATACACAATACAAATTTCTACTGTCCTTTACTGCGATGAAAAAATATATTGGGAGGGCTTTGTTCATTAGTAGTGAACCCTCCCAGCGGTTTCAGCCAATTTAATCCACCAGACCGCTTCTAAGAGCTCTAATACTGTATTGGATCATTCTGCTTTTATATGCTACACTGAAGGATGGAATCTTAGAAATGTTTTTCAAGTAAACTATGGACATAAGCTTTTAGGACAGTAGAATTACATTCAAATATTTGAATCGAGCAATGCTCTTCCGCAAACAATAAAGACAGGGCCAGTTAGGCATAAATTAATACTAAGCAATAACGATCCATCTATATATATAAAATGAAAGAATTTAAAAAAGAACGAATGTTTCTTTTATACAAAATACAAACTCTAATGTCCTTACCGTATCTTATACCGTAATTACGCCCTTTTTTAATCATATGCATTTGCTAAGTTCATATCTCCATTTGGTTACTTGCACTCACTTGTGCATTTGGACTCGTGCAAAAAAGTGGCAATGAACGTTAAATTAATGATTTTATTGAAAAGGTGTTCATTGCGGGATTAGATCCCGGGTCATAGTGGTCTAAATTCAACAGCGTAGGCCATTATACATACACCAATCTTCCCTGTTACAATACACAGTTGTTGTGATAAACAGAACACAACAGATCTGAATGTAAAGTTGATAAACATCCTTGGTAGATGGCAATCAGAGGAATTAGCAGTTATAGCATGAGGGGAAAGATTTAGGAACACAGGTACTTAATATAATATTTTTATAAAATGGTTACAATACACAGCTGTTCAGAAGACAGAATGTTAATAAACATCATTGGCAGAGTAGCAATCAGAGGAAATAGAAGTACTGGTGTGAGGTAAAAAAAAATGGTTGCCTGTAAAGTCGGTTTTACGGGCGAAGATTTTACGTGACAACGGTAGAATATTTATTGATATGAATATAATTAAATTGCACAATAGAAACAAGGAATTGAATGAAAATAAGAATTGCACAAATTTTAACTATAGAAATATATTTTGTTTACTAAAACATTGTACATGTGAACTTAAACTTAACTAATTCCTATTTGAGTGATTTTGTTGAGGATAGGACGATGATAGGAGAAATATGAAATGAAAGGAAGTGTTTCTGCTGTAATGTGTCTTGCGAAAGTCAAGTCGATAGTTGTTCCTTTTAACGTAGTTGACTTAGAAACGTTTGATACGCAATCAAGATTATACGTATTTTTCATGAATTTAAGAAACGAGTTGTCAGGCTTTACGTTTTTGTTAAAATCACCACACAGAAGAATCGGTATACTAGAATCAACTTGCACGAACGGTGGCACGTACTGGCTGTTGTGAATGTACGGACCGAGTCCTTGCCATAGTAACATTCCAATATCCTGCATACTAGCTCCTGGATGAATATATACAGCACCGAGTATAAACTTGAAGCTAGTATTAGCGGCGAAGCAAGTAACTTCAGTCATGCACATGTCACCCTTGGTTTTAATGACACGAGTTACGTCTGTAATCGCAACTTGGAACACTTCCGCCGTAGATGTCGATGATAATTTACGATAGATCGCCACTCCACCAGCCGCGTTGGTATTTGAAAATCAAAACACTTATTCAGATCGAAGGTTCAAATTTTTGCTAAATAAATTTGAAATTAAATAAAATTTGTAATTGTAAATGATGAAGTTGAAAATTAAAACATTTACTTAAATTAGATGTTAAAATTCTTGCTCAACACAGTTTAAATAAAGTTTTCTTATATCTGCCACTTTTTCTTAATATTTGTAATTTTAAAGAATCAATTCGAAAATCAAAACATTTATTCAGATCGAAGGTTCAAATTTTTGCTAAATAAATTTGAAACTATTTAAAATTTGTAAAATAATAATTAATTAATTAATTTTAAACTAATAATTTACTTAACACTATCAACATTTATCAATAGTATGACATAACCTATAAACTCAGTTTCTCAACTTTTGTGTCAATCTAACAATTAATCAATCAATCATAGTTTACGATAATGAAATATCAGTGTACAAGTATTTACCTTTATTGTTGTAGTTGTTGTAAATGACGAATCTAAGCACTCCACATTTCACTACAGACACAGCTGACGATACTTTAACCACACGTGTGAACTTGTATTATGACGCTTTCTTGTTTTTCCAACGCCAAGAACGTTCGAGAAAGACAAAGACAGAGACAAGCATGCGCCGATTCAATGCGCCTAATTCTCTAGCGCTGCGCGCGCAGCTGCGCGCGCAGCACTCTCGTTCGATGACTCATCGTAACGTTACCGGGCGTTACACTTTTTCATAAGTGACTCCCAGCCGCAACCTAATTTAAGACGTTGTCACGTAAAAAACTTAAGAATAGGTATTGACTATATTATTGTTGTTAGAAAATAGTTAGAATAATTGACTGCTTAGATAAGTATAACACAACCGTTATTGTCGTTAATGCGACGATATTTTTCAGTAAAAAAAAATTGAAACAAAAATCCAATAGTAACCAATATACCTAATTGCATATATAGTAGAAATATAAAATAATATCGAATCATATATAGATTTAACATTCTCTTTTATCACTGTCAATCAAAGATGGAATAAAAAGGTTGAAAATTAAAAACAAAAGAAATAATAGAATCATAGAATAAATATATTATTTAATGTGTTCCTATATAGAATTATATACAGTATATTAGAATATATTAAGATATATACGATTTTATAATTATTTTTTATATTACAATTTACATACATTTCAGATAGAAAGCTGATTAAACTTGTGGTCAAAAGATAAAAAAGGAGTAATCTAATCATAGAACATAAAATCTGTGGCATATAGGGTACAATGTAGCCAAACTGTAGGTAGTAAAACCATCGGTGGCCAACCACAAATATCCTCTAATTAAAACCTAATCGAATTGGCGCCAAAAAAACGAAGTTTAGGCAGACGAACAACGGTCCGTTGCCATGGCAACGTCCCATGGTAATGTTATTTGGAAGCCATTGATACAAATGGATGGAAACTTGGTGGAATCCTGCACACAATTAATTGCAGTGCTAACATTGGATGGGTCCCATTCCTCATGTTCACATTACTTGAAGATTACACTACCTGGTCAAATTTAAACATTAGAATGGAGATTCGGTTTAGAGGCTATGTTAGATTCATCATAAATCTACCCTGTTAATATTGAACCATATAAATATATCCCCTGAAGTAGTAAAAATGCATTCCTTATTATTATTTTTTTAAAGTTTTCTTCTCGGATGCAAGAAGGTCATACGAACAATAAATAAATGCTAGCTAAATAATTACCAGCTATATAGATACTAAGTGGAAGTTTGTTAAATATAGATAAATATCCGCTATAGATTATAAGTGGAGAATTGTCAGGTAATACCACGGATATGGATAATTGTCCTATATAGTTTCTGAGTAAATGATTGCCACAAGTAACACCAAGTAATAGAAATATACCAGCTATAGATTCTAAGTGAATGATTGTTAGGTTATAACACAGATGTATTTAAATTCCAGCTATAGATTCTAAGCCAAAGAATGCAAGCCTAGAACTTGAGTTTTAAGAATAGTCACTTATAGATCCTAAGTGGAAGATATAAAATTTGGAACATGGTATAGATGATTATCACCTTTAGATGATAAGTTAAAGATTTCAAGCTAAGAATAGGGATATAATTGGCGAGATATAGTTCCTAAGAGAAAGGTCATAAGGTAAACACAGGGCTGCCAATCTCTTTAAAAATCAATATCATCATCAGATCACTAATTCAGCACATTACCATCAGAATGAAGCTTCAGAAAGAAGGGACCGAGATGTCAACCCCTCATTTCCATGCATATGACGTCATTAGTGCATTCCTCCTGCTATTGGTCAGGTCTGGGGACGGTGCCATTAGCCTTGTACCCAGGGGACTCTACCCTAGATCCCTCTAGGGACTTCAAATGGAGGATTTCTTTTCTTAGTGATTGGATTAATTGCTTTTCTACGGCTGGGCTTGAACTGACAGCCTTTTACTGATGGCAGACAATTGGACCTAATTTCACAGAAATCAACCATTATCATTACTTTTAAATATGGTTATAACATATTCAAAATATAGCAATAGCCTGACTCTTCAGTTTTAATGTCTTGTCTAACCAAAGTATATTCAAAAATTGAAATATCATTTGGATGCGCGGTAAATCGTCAAAATGTTCTAGTAGAGTTCTAATTTTTAGCGACCACTCTCAATAAACACCCACTTGTGCAAATTCTAAAAGTGTATTGTTCTCTTGTTTAATTTACCTTTCACTACAGATGAAACTAAGACATCTATTTATGATTGATTATCCATGGGAGATTCTAATATCAACAAAGACCTTTGTTGGAATGAGGGAACGAAACTTGCTTTTGGTCCCAATAATAATAGTTTCACTTTGTTTCTTGATTCTTTTAGATTATCAGAATATATTCAAGTATAAAAATAATCTTATTTTATTTTATAAACATTTCTTTAATAATATCCACTTTGTTTAGATGTCGCATAAAAATAATTACCCAACAAATTGCGACGTAGGCAATAATATGGTAATTGAACCAACTGTCAAAGTGAAGAAATGATAGTGGTAGAATGGCGATAGGCGATGTAAAATTATATTGATAAATATAAAATATAGAAATATTACAGGTATTAAATTATAGTAATTGTTTTCTGATATATATTATATATAAATGTTTGCTCCAACCATTATGCAATGATAACGTATAATCAATCCCTATTCCTCTAATCTTCTGCATCAAATTATTCTAACTGAAGAACAGATGTGACGAGAATATGGTGATGATAATTTGCGAGCAGACGATGATGGTAAGGTAATCAGATGCGGGCTGAATCTGACAACAGTAAAGGCAACAGGTGTGAGATATATGTGCATTTTTATCATAACGTTTGTAGGTAATTTCTTATGGAATTCTATTTATTTATTCATTTTTTCTGCCTATTTTAAAGTTAACCTATGACAGTTGTTAACTTATCTCTGAAATCTAATCATATCTACGAATTTATAATTATTCAAAATTCAAACATCCTAAAAATCGAATTATCTGAAATCAGATTTATTATTTTATAAATGTAAATGTTGAGTTGGTAAAATTTAGTTTTATATTCATTTTTATTTTTTATGATTATTTAATTTTTACACTTAAGAAAAATATTTCAAAAGTAGTAAAAACAACATACAAAATTATCAACTCATGATGACAAAGCGCACATCTATTGGAATAAACATAAAATAAAAGTTGATTAAATTTTACTGGAAAAATTAAAATTAGGTTTAACTTTTTTATTTCGATAAATCTTTCATCTAGGGTAGAATATAAATGAATACAATAAGTGTGTGATAATAATTATAAGATTAAATATTAGTAAATTAAATTTAATTGCCATCTATCGTTAATATTGTACACAAATAAATTTACTGGCAATGCGGTTCTTTTGAATATCATCAAATATTATCTCTACAGACCTTGCTGCAATGATATAAGTTATTGAATGAGAGGGCTTGGGCCTCATGATTGAGCCCTCTCATTCAATAACTTATATCATTGCAGTAAGGCCTGTAGAGATAATATTTGATTATATTTAAAAGAAACGCATTGCCAGTAAATTTATTTGTGTAAAATTTTAATAAGAATAAATCTTTAAAATTTTGCAATAAATTCATTTTGGTTTATTTTTAAAACCTGCTTATATATAAATTTTAAAATATTGTAACCTAGAACATTAGGAAAGACAAATTTCAGAATGACACAGAAATTTATTTAATGTAAAACCCAATTAAAACTAATAAAATCGTACTGAAGCAATGAGTATATTTTACAGTCTATCAAAATACAAATATCTAAATTTAAAAAAATTTTCATAGAATAATAAATAATCTGCTACAATATATATATCTTTAAATGATAATATAAAATATAAAATATTTTATTACTTCAGATCATATTTATATATTCTTATATTTTATGGATTGCCACATTTGACACAAACAAATATATTTTCTGTTTTGAAATGTATTCAGACTTTATTTTGCAAATTTCTATTTATATTCAAAATATTTAAAAATAAGTTTATAATTACGGATCAAGTTTTACAAAATATTTATATATTTTTTTAATTATTAAAATACGTATATTCGCATCATATATATATATGTAAAATAATAAATATTCAATAAAATATAAAAGTGAATCTTAATTATGTGTATAGATTATTATAAAATATTTATGTAGAAAGAATAATAAAACTATTCGTTTGGTAGTTTTTGTTGCTCTTTTGGAAAGTACGTCAATATTGCCTCAGGCTGACCTAACGTATGCAGATGACAGGTAGATTCTTGTCGTTGACATCTAGACATCACAGACGATACCACGAACACCGTCTTTTATTCAAAGTTGTCTATGTTCTTTTTTTTTCTATTGCAACTGACAGAAAAAATAGTAAAACTTTTTAGTTCAAAATATTCTTTAAAATTTTGTATATTTTCAAAAAATATATATCAAATTATTTTATGTATATAATTATAACTTAAATCAATGTATAAGATTACTGTATATCAATTGATTATTTCGAATATTATTTTTTCTGATGCCAAATAAGCAGCATATTTAGCTGGAAACTAAATTTGTGGTTGGTAAACTAATTAAAAACCTATTATTTGATTTCACATAAATGAAAATAGAGGATCGAAAAATACTTCAGGATTTTAAAGTAGAAATGTATAGTATATTTATTTTTAATAGCCTAATTATATTTTAAAAATTATGTTTTCAAATTGCCAATTTTAACTGATAAAAAGTTATGTATTCTAAACTAATTTAAATCCCTTGGTTTTTTGATATGTAAATACTATTTGTTTAAAAAAACTACCATATTTGTAAAATAATATTAAATATAAATAGCCATCTTCAAAGTATAACCTAAACTAAATACATCTTAGAAACAAAATAATTTTGATTTAATCCCCCCCCCCCCCCCCCCCCCCCTCCCCCCATAAGAGAGCATCATTGTTTCAATTACTCAATTTGCCGGTCCCAAGCCCGGATGAAGAAGGAAGAGGGGGAGCAGTAACAAGCTCACTAAAAAACCTGGGCTCAGCTGGCCCGGCTGATAGTACCCTGTAAGGGCTCCTGATCCAGGGGTACAGGATGAGCAGCGTTTGTACTCCATGTTAGGAGCGGCTGCACATGGCGTCTGTTCCTCATGTCATGAACATAATTTATTTCAATAATACAGCGAGAAATACGTCCAGCTTTATCAGGAAAAGGAATCTCTAGTGGCAAGGTCGGAGAAATTTATATAATATCACAGAATAATCTGCGTTGGCCTACTCTGTGAATTATTTCCAGTCATGTAAATCTACTTCATAGCTTCTATTGTGAATATTTTGTTACTTTCCGTCTGTTTTATTGTGTGATCTTAAGATGGTTGTTTTATTTTTATTGCGTATGATATTGTTAAGATGGTTGTGAATAGTTTCCTTGTGAAAATAAATTCGTTATTCAATTAATAACCGTCTGGTGTTTCTTATAATCTAGATATGAGTCAATCATAGGTCGAGATAAGTCGGTGAACGAATTGGTAACACCCTCGATTCCTGACAGTCATGAACCGGGACCGAATCCCGCGTTAATATTTTATTTACTATGTGAATAACCTTCACATATTATTCATTGTTGCAATTATCATAAACTAGGTTGCTCTTTTTGAGAGGTACCTAATAAAGTGATTTTGGAAAAAAAAAAGAGATAAAAAGACAACTTACTATAACGATGCAACAATTAAGAAGTTTAAAAAGAGTCTTAAAAATGAAGGAGAAGAAAAGGATTAGGGTGGTATAGTATATTATCATATACTGACATCATATATTGACAATCTTCCTTTTGATCGTGCAATAGAATGCTTTTGATACGTTGTTGATTTAGTGTTTTGTTCCTTTTTCAATTCATTTTTTTATTTCGAGAGAGAGAGACACCTAAAAGTTAATAGTTATTATATTATATCATCATATGATAGAGACCTTTTTAAAATAGAAAAATATTGAATTTATTGCAATTTTAGGTTCTTTCAGAACTGTTACTAAACTTCGAACAGTTTAGTATTATATGCTTTTTAAATTTTATTATATTATAAAGGACTGCGGCGAGTGATTATAAACAATACTTAAAGTTACACCGCATAAGTTTCTTTTTTGTGAAAATTCAATATTTATTTCAAAGAGAAATATTTACTATTTCTAACTTTTTTGAATGAAGTATGAGAGGGTGAAATAAATGAAATAAAAAGTTAGAAATAGTAAATATTTCTCTTTGAAATAAATATTGAATTTTCACAAAAAAGAAACTTATGCGGTGTAACTTTAAGTATTGTTTATAAATTTTATTATGTTAAAGGTTCAATTTATTTTATTTTGAAATACATTTTCAATAAGTAAAGTAAATTATATGGTCAGTGGTCAATGGTCATTCATAATAAATATATATTCTATGAGATACGTAATAAAAAGGCTTGTCAATAGCGGTCAGGTTAAGAGTTCAATATTAAATATTCTTCTTTCACTTGTGATCTTTTTGTGTGTGGCGAGGGTTCATTACATATTAAGGAAAAATAAATTTGAAGGATTTTAAAAGAATTAAAACACGTAACTACTGTACATTGTCTATCTAATATGATATATTGAAATTCAAACAATTCGAATTCAAAGTTTCGATATATATCGTAATTTAAACAATGTGGTATGTAAGTAATAAAGTATGACGTCTTTTCTAGTCGTCTCAAAGTGACACCAGCTTACCACAGGACACCCGGGGGATCCAGAGAGGGACAAAAAGGGCGTTCCAGATGTTGACAGTTAGTTAGGTTACAGTGGATATTTTCGGAGAGGCCCGCTCAGTCGAGCTGGTTTGTCATCTCACGGCGGCCCTCGTGGGGCCCTCGTTCTTCATGCAGGACGGCGAGCTTTCCTCAGTTAATCCTCAACTTTCCCCTGGTCCTGGTGCCACGTGAGACGTACTAGGAGAGCGTCTTTTGATCCCAAACTTTGTCCTTACTGTCCCGTGCGAACTTCCCACTCTGCACGCCTTGCCACTCAACCCTACTGTTTCCAACTCACTTGTTGGCTTACCCGGGTTTACGACATATATATATACATATGTCGAGGCATATCTGCCCACGTTCACATGAACTTTTCCACCAGATGGTGCTCTGCCATCTAAAATGTTCATGTGAAAGTGGTCAGGATATGCCTCTTTTGATTTTATTACCAACAACTGACCTTTTTTTTAAATGTTTTTTTTAAATTATTGTTTCACACACACATATATACTTCTTTAAATAGTTTTTAAATGGTCGTTTCATAAGGGAATTTTAATAATAAATTTTGATTGTGGGGGAGTCATTTATTGTTGATGTTAAACGTGCTGAAAATGTGTGGTTTGTAAAAGTTTCTTTGATAGAAAAATTGACAGACAGTTTGAAGATTAACCGTTCTAAGCAGGTGACCATTTAAGGGAATGGCTTTTGTTGACAGTTTTATTGCTTAAAAAAAACAGAAAATACAAACATTGCTCTGTAGATATGAAAATAAATGTTCCCGATCTTATGCCTTAGTAACCTGCATCACTTTGACAAGGGCCAAATGTCTGAAAGATGTACGTAGTTGGATTCTCTTGATTTATCAAAAATATCAAATTCGGCTAATAATCTGAAATAATCAATCATGCAATATTTATTTCAATAGCTATTGTAAAATCCATCCGCAATTTTCATTTGGAATATAAGATGTTTGTACCTTAATTTTACCAACTGATGTGTATATTTTTATTTATTTTATTTTATTCATGTAAAGTTATTTCTTGATATAACAGACACCTCGGCTGACAGGTCTGTTATGTAAGGAACTATGATGCTGCCATGCAACCTCTATCTTTAAGGTAAAAATGGTAATATTTTTGAAATGAGAATTTCAAAAATAGAATTATAGGTATTTAATATTTCATGAAGGTTATATATTATTTACTTGAAACTTGTTTAATCGCAATATTTAGACAAATAGTTGTCTTGATGGAGAATGGAAAGTCATTTGTCGAACTATGACAAGTAAGCATTTCGTCTAAAATTCAAAATACGTATTAAAAAATGTGAAAGAATAAGTTCTATAGAATACAATAGTTTCGGAAAATATAAAATTAATTATCTAAAGGTTTAATTATATATCGTTATATGGTTGGCGAGATAGCTATAAAGCGTTTATACTCCTAACAATAATTGCTTCGTTATCTATGAATCAATGTTGCCAATTTTATCAAGGTGGCTATCAACCCTTTCTTAGATGAAACTTCTGATTGGTTCAGCCATAGCACGTGCTCTTCTCTAGCCAATTACCTACTTCCAAACAAAGAGATTACAATAGCAACAGATTACAATAGTAGAGTAACTTCTTGAGCAGCCATATTGAATCTTGTTGTGTTTATTATCCCCGCGGGTGCTAGCTTGGGATTGGTTGCAGAATTATCGTTTGGTCGATAAAAAAGAATCGGCTGCAACTTTCACTTCCGTTTTTTGTTTCAAACTTCGCCAATAGATAGGCACCGTGTGTAAAAGAAAATAAAATTCATTTTCTTTTTTTAGAAACTCAATAAAAATTTCATCAAATGGGTGACCAAAAAATTTAGGGCAACTATATATCAAACGAGAGATTTGTTATTGTTTATCTTTTGGTTTTGATGATGATAAAACTGGTTAACCACAGAAATATTTTAAATAATAAATATTCACTGAAGTATTTAAATATTTTACTATATAAAAATTAATTAGTGCACACATCTATTTAAAAAGAAAATAGATTGAATAGTGTTCAATAATTTAAAATTAGTATTTTATCGGCTTCGTTATCTGAATCATAAATATTTTTTTTTGATCCAATATAGCCTTTTTAATTAAAAAAATATATATACATATATATATGTATGTATGTATATATATGTTGTAATGTAGTATTGCCCTGTTGGATGTGGCATGTTGGTTGCAGTCGTGGTGGCCACAATGTTTATAGTGGTTTCAGGCGTGGAATTGGGATTGCACAAAAGGACGAGACATGTTGGATGTCACTATAGAGATGGCGAGAGAGTAAGTGAAGCCAACTTGGTCAGGCCAGATCTGTAGAGAGGGGTCTGTCAATCATCGTGTATCAAAGCGGACTGATCTGTTTGAGCAAGAAGGGGGCACACCTGGTAACCCCGACATGTTTTTCGGACCTTTTTCCTGTCCTGGCGTCGGCTGTCACTCAATCGAATTTTACTTTGACATGCATTACATGATGGCCGAACTGGCTATTTATATTGTTTCTACAGTTTTGGTTATTATACTATATTACATATGATATATAAGTATATATTCGAATATATTACAACATATATATATATTAAAAATGGCATATCCTGACCAGGAGCACATGTGCTTTACAGAAGGCAGAGCGCCATCTGATGGAACAGAAATCAACTAAACATTGATTTAGCCTGTTCCCTGATATTTGGCTAACCCAATTTCTTGATAAATCAAGAAAAGCCATCCACCAGATGGCGCTCTGCCTTCTGTAAAGCACATGTGCTCCTGGTCAGGATATGCCATTTTTAATATCGATTGCAACACCTAATCTTTTTATCTTTTATTTTTTTCTTTCGTTTTTTAATATATATATATTTTTAAAAAAGGCACCTGATCCCAGTACAATTTCACTTCTATACTATTTATATATATATATATAATCTTTTTTATAATTATACTGATAGGTATAAGAAATTTGAACTATTTTTGACGCTTATGATTCTTTTAATGATAAAAAAATATCTACTGCCCTTACTGCAATAATAAATATTGGAAGAGCAGTAAGGGCAGTAGAAATAGTTCAAATTTATTTTAAAAGATGGCGCGATGATGCATCGTATAAATACTGATATATATTGAAACATAATCTATAACGTTTGTTAATATTTTTAGAGAATGCCTCTGTAATAATTTGTAAGCAACAAATGTTTGTATGTTAGGGTCAAATTCCGGTTTCGGCCACTTCTTAAAATAGCCAAGAGCGGTGTGAATAGGACGACGAATGTCCAATCTTTACTTGATTACGGGAATTGAGCTGGTCATTTCGTGAATTGACATGGAAAATTGGCCATAATTGGATTTAAATACTAACATTAATTATTATTCAGTGGATACTAATAAAAATATCATTTTTTTACTTATTCTTTTATTAGTCTAAATTAGACAAGATCTTGAAGGTCGTGCTCATAAAGAAGTTCAAGAACTCTTCTTGGTTCTCTGTACAGGGATCCTTTGTCCTTTCCAATACAATTTAGTATATGTTGGGTAGTGGCCTCTTCGGTTTTGCACCTAGTGAAATATATCTTTTTCATAGGAAATTGTTTTAACGACGATCGTAAAATCGAGGTTAAATTGTGATTTTATGCAATACTATGAGGTTGTCCCAAAAGTTCGTGTTGTTCTTAAAAACGTTGTTTTCTTATTACATGGTAAATAATATTATTACGGCGAATACATTATAATACATAATACAATTACTTTATACAGAATACAAAGATATTCTATATACAGTTACGAGCGTCATTCTTCGTCGCCTCTGTCACAGTTTGCTTTTTTTTTTTTTGGAATGGCGCCCTCCTATTGGTCGGCTACGATCACGCCACCTTTGCCCCCCCCCCCCCCCCACTCGCATTTTCGTTTTTGTTACTATTGTGTTGGAGCGGGTCGCTCCTTAAATAAATGCATATATTAGTTAATAACCAAATGGAATCCTCTCTTTCTTTTTCCCAGTAAGAGACGCCTACGGAAGCCAACAGTACATAGACAGATAAAGCACATAAGCTATAGTTATTAACTAACATATGCATTTATTTAAGGCGCAAAATTATAATTGTAACAAATAGTATTTGAATCAAAACATTCAATCGGGTAAAACACGGGCGTTGCCCGGGTCATTCGGCTAGTTATATATAACGGCGAATAATATTGGTATTTCAATTTTTTGCAAGTGTTTACGAACTTTTAGGACAGCCTTGTATATAAAGTATATGACGAGTTTTTTTTTAAAGATTGAGTAAAGTTTGGTAAAAGACATTTACCTTGATACCCATCTGGTGTAATATAGTGTCAAAAGACATTTCAGCTTTTTACCAACATCCAACCCTGCTTAGAATGCGGCCATCTCTTGTCTTTTGAATAATGCATATCCACAAACTACAAAATCAATAGGAAGTCAAAGATAATGGCTCCTAATAGCCACCGCTTTTGCATATTGGCCAGGAAACTCTGCAAAAAATTGTTGGTCCATAAATTTGAAAGGTCTTTTGTAACATGCATTAAACCAGCTTACATGGTCTTTTACTCTTTTTCTTGTTTGGATTTACTCATTCCACTAGGGGGCTAGTAACATGAAAGGCCAGAGAGCATCCTTATATACATATCATATAAACTTATATCCATCTAAAAACCCAGAGATACTCTTGGATAATAATTAAAATAAAGGAGTTATAAAAACAATAAAAATAGGCTCATTTCTTAATTTTATTATTATATACAATAAATAATCGCTTTATCGAATATCAGGGGATAAAAAATTCCATAATACGAAAATCTGTTAAAACGAAATTATAGGTTTTAACTCTTAACCGAACGCATCATTAGATGATGTTTTTCAGTAAATAAATCATTTTTACAATTCTCAAAAGTATTTGGTGACAATATATGTATAGAGTTTTGTATAATTTTATATTTTATATGTATCAACAACATTTAATTTTATTTACCTTACGCAAAATATTTTTATTTATCGTCACTTTTAAAATCTAGTTAATAGTTAATATATACCCTTTACTCGGGTAAAACCCCGGGCGAAGCCGGGTACATCCGCTAGTATTGTTAATAATTTATATTATACACATTAAGTACATATATATGTAATAAGTTGAAGTTTGGTTGACTCTTGTAGAATATCCTGTCGACTAGCTGTAATGAGTTGAGTTACTGTTAGCCTCTTGTAAAGAATCTTGTCGACTAACTTTGTGATGATGAAGTGTTGACTCTCGCTATACTGTGTTGACCGAGAGGAACAGTCAGGATGGGGAGTTTTCCAGTACCTCTCTGCACCTTGGAAGACCTTTTACAGTTCTCACAAAGTACAGGCAGTCGTGGTCGAGGCAGAGTGGAAAGCTTGGAAATGTCCACACAAAAAAAAAACGAAGACACAGTTGCACTAAGAAAGTTCCGTGAACAGATAGAGTTGAGCTAGGAGCGAAAAATGGGGAGGTAGAAGTTTTCTTACTATTCTACATGATGGATGAGATGGCTCTGAGGGACGACCGACGTGGGCTCACACAGATGCTGCACTCACTGTGAAGTGACTGTAAAGGGACTGTATTCATAGGTTAAGACGGGGGGCCTTATGCGACAGGGGCCGTTTCTGAGAAAGGGGGCCTTGCATGTCACCAGGTGTGAGAGGGGGATTTGCATTCCACCAGATGTGGAGTGTGGGTGGTCTTGGTCCATTTTTAGACCTTGTTGTGGGAATTCTAAATCTATCTCGATTTTGACGTTATGACTTCTATCTCTTGCTTAGCTCAACTCTTAATCTATTACAGATTATTATTTATTTATCCTCAGTTTGTACAAATTACATTACATATGATGATGTAAAGACACATGTCAATAATACGTATAATCATTTACAGATGTGTTTCTATTATACAACATTAAAATCTTATTATAAGTTATATACAATATGGGGTTGTTGGTTTAAATTACCATATATATATATGTTATATGAAGGTATTATTTAAAATGTTATTTTATTTTAAATATATGTCATATTATCAAATACTCTGCTAAATAGCCCGCCAGAGGCCACGCCTTCCCTATAGAAACTCATTGTTGTTGTTTCCCGATGACCGGCTCAAACCTTTGTAAATTATGTAAATAAGTTTTTCATTTTTTTTTATTCTTACGCCTTAAGCCAGGCAGTACTTTTACCAAATTATTTTTAAAATATATATTCCTTGAGCTCAATTAAAGCTATTTCTAATCTTCATTATTTTTATTATTTTTGTTTCAAGATTTTAACCACGACTGCATTACCATAGCATAATCCGCAAGATAATCAAAAATCAACAGAAGATCTATTTGTAGAAATTAAACTCTTAAAATCACGATCATTAAAACAATAATAAACAATAAGAGGAGCTTCTTATGTAAATTTCTTTATTACCGCAAGCTTTCGAACAGAACGTTCTTCAACGGGCGTGGATAGTAAAAACGTACTATCCACGCCCGTTGAAGAACGTTCTGTTCGAAAGCTTGCGGTAATAAAGAAATTTACACAAGAAGCTCCTCTTATTGTTTATTATTGTTTTAAAGAAGATCTATTTATTACATAATAATATTTTTATTTATAATATATATATATTTCAATCGAAAAAAAATTATTCGTAATAAAGATAACGTAGGTATATATCTAGAGATTACTAATTAAACGAAAAAAAGACTCCTTACACCACGTTTCTTATTTGAATACTTAAGTCTTATTCATAACAGGAAATGAAAGTTTCCTAGAAGATGCGATCCCAATACTTGTGTGAAAAATGAATTTTCAAATAAACAATTATTTATTCAATATATAGGGCGCCCATTTATAATACAAAAAATAATAGTTATTATAATAATAATATTATTAATAATAATACCAAATGTGTGAAGAGGTGGAAAGGTAGATAGATTACATAATTTGCTTCCCCCCACGCATCCAAAAGATCATAGATCATGACCCATTCATAGCTTTATGAAGCAGCCATTTCTTTAAATTTATTGCTCAGCTAATGGCATGAGGGGGCGCTCTACCCATTTCTTCTATCCAATGTCAATACCCCAAATTTAGAGTCTTCCATCAACCACTTCTTCTCCAATTTTTTAACTCACAGAAGCAGCCTTCTACGAAAAAAAAAAACATTCCAAAAGATAATTGCACGTGTAATTTATTGCGCAGTTTATTTTAATCCCAAAACTGAGTGAATTTTGATGTAAAATGTCAATAGAGAATAGAGACAAATTAGTTAAGAAAACTTCCCGCCATTTTTAATTTAGTTCGGCTGACAAAAATTAAAATTTACGTTATCCAGTGTTGCTAAGTATCTTCGTTCGTTTTTTTTTTCGTTGAAAATTTATTTACTTTTTTTTTTATTCGTAAATTTAATGAGATTTCAATGACATTTTTATTAGGGTTTTTAGTTTTAATAAAATAATATTGGAGAAGTTTCAGATGAATTTTAAAATATGGAAATTGAAGAATGTATAATTTCCGATTTTACAATATTGATTTTTAAAAATTCAGATTCATCGCATTTGTTTTTTAATATCTCGTTTTAGGTTAACATATATATAGATTCCTATTTTTTCCTTCAAACGGTACAACTACATTATAGCATTATTTCAAAGTTGTAAAAATTAAATTTTACTCGAGGTAACACAGTGTGTGGGTTATATATATAGTGTAGCGTAGAAATTTATTCAAGGCACACAAGCACAAATTAAAATTGATAAAATGTAAGAGAAGCAATGAGGGAAGTTTACGCAAAGTAATAAAATATATAAACAACATAATTAATAATCCCTATTAATAAAATAATAAATGCTTTGCTACACACAATAAATATATTTACACACGTACTTGTATATATATAATGAATATAATAATAAAAATGAACTCTGATTTAAGGAATGATGTACTCAAAATATAGCGAATGTTTTAAAATTTTATATATTGTAAAATGGATGACAAGGCCTAGATTTCAGAGTAAAGTTTGGGTAAGATGAGTGGGGGATAGCTATGTTTTGTCAGGGGGGCAGGCGGCAGGCGCCAAAACAGCATTCCTGTGTGGGGGAGGACAGCGTCTGGTGACATCTGCGGCGAGGAGAAGACGTGGCGACTTGTCTCTGTGCATGTGGATGATCCTGCAAGACGGTGCCAGGAGAACCTGACATCGGAGCGGTCTACAAGCTGGTGTAGTCCAAGCTGGACATGTATTGTGTGGAGTGGAAGGTTTCACAAGAGTAACATCTACGGCGCCAAGGATTCTTCTGACAAGGAGGTTTAAGGCAAGTCCCGCTGTTGTATTCCTTTTGTTTAGTGCCAAGTATAATAAAGGGAAGACTTTTGCTGCATCCCTTCGAACTCACGTGTGTATCTTTGTGGCATCCTGAATATACAAAAAACACGAACAGCGTCTGGGTACGACGTAAAAATATTGTAGCAAAGTATTTATTATTTTATCAACAGAGTATTATTTTTATGCGCATATTTTGCTACTCTGTAAACTTCCCTCATTGCTTATCTTTTGTTTATCATTCTTAGTTTGTTCTTTTCTTAAATAAATTGCTGTATCATCCTGAAGTTTGTTTTTCCTAATTTTCCACGTGGCAATGTTATTTTAAACTATCATATTTATTGTTTATTTATGTGAGCGCCTTCTTAGAAAGACTATAATATAATTTCAATATACAACGAAGATTGGAAAAATAGGCTTGAGATTTTTAAATACATATGAATAACACATATCAATATATTATATTTTTCTGACTGTTGGTACAGTTTGCATATATAAAACTCTACGGAATGCGAAAGAATTCTTTATTTATACAGTTTTGATGATGAAAAATCAATTGGAATTATATTTATTCAATATGTGTTTGTCCTTTCGGTTTTATGATCTCCTGAATAAGGTATCAAATGCTAAACACGTTCAATAGCTGGAAGCAAGGAATTTCTATAATAGTCTAAACTAGGGGTCGGCAATATTTTGAATCGGAAAAGTCAAAAATCACAATTTACAGAATTTCAAATTTTGAAGAGCCACAAAATGTTTTTATTGCCAACAATATATAGTATCAGGCATACTTTAGCCACGTTTTAAAAGTTAAAAGAGAAAACGAAAAATAGCGTGGTGAGTTTCTTTTATTAAAATTAAAATTACAAGCTTTCAAGCAAAATGCTTTTCTTCAGGTAATCCAAGAAAAAATATATGTGGAGAGGTAAATACACCCACCTAAGTAAGATTTGAAAATTAAAGCAGAATTGCCACGAACAAGATACGTGCTTGTTCGTGGTAATTCTGCTTTAATTTTCAAATCTTACTTAGGTGGGTGTATTTACCTCTCCACATATATTTTTTCTTGGATTACCTGAAGAAAAGCATTTTGCTTGAAAGCTTGTAATTTTAATTTTAATAAAAGAAACTCACCACGCTATTTTTCGTTTTCTCTTTTAATATATAGTATATTATCGAGTAAATAAGCATTTGCGTATGGAACTATATAAAGAGCCGCAGCTTCACATTCAAAAATTCGCATGTGGCTTGTTAGCCGCAGTTTCCGATCCCTAGTCTAGACAATTTGACAATTAAAATATCTTTATTGACATCTTGTCAATACATGCAAAGGTGCACAGTCTTCACTATTTTAGAAAGATAATTATATATATGTGCATGATAATATACAATGAATATGGTGCCTATGCTACCGCTGCAGAGTTTGGTGGAGAATCGCCAGCGGGTCTCCAGCGACACCACGTATTTCACGATATACGAAGAAAACGTAGATTGCATGCTTCGCCGCTGAGGAGATGGTGATGGCGTGGTCCTCAAGATCAATTAGAAAGTTGGTATAATAGTCATGAAATAATTGGTGTATATGATTTTTATAGTCTATATAATATATATTTTTTAATTTTGTGTGAAACGTATTTTTAATTATTACATATATGAACCTCTACAGACCTATAACCTTATCTCCATAGGTTCCCTACACACCCTTAAGCTACGCGCCTTCTATATAATTTTTTTATTATCCCTAATACACGTGGTACAGGCCATGATAATCTTGGTGGATATTTAGCGACTGCTTTTACTATAAGTGCACCACATGTCTACACATGTGAAAAGCAGTTCGACTTTTACACTTACAAATGTGCCAGAGCCACGTTTGGTTACTTGCACTTGCTGATGGGGTTGGACTTCGGGGAGAATTGGGGGCCATTGGAGCATTTGTTAAATTAGAAAATAAGTTTCCAATGCGGGATTCGATCCCAGGTCGTAGCGGTCAAAAACCAATGGTTTAGACCACCCTTCCATCGACCCCCTTCTATAGTAGATGCAGGAAATATAAGAAAACCAATCCAATAGTAGAGAGATTTGGAGATTAATTTGGTGAAACCGCTGAAAGGATTCGCCACTGAGGAGCTAAGCTCTTTCTTTCATCTAATAATATTTATCATTGCGCACAAGTAAGGTCTATGCAGAGATAATATTTAATAATAAATATCATATTAGAAACACATTGCCAAAATATTTTAATAAATTTAAACAATATATAGCAATTTATTTTATAGTTAATATTTTTGTTTTACTTTTGTATTGTATATCTCCCAGTTTCCACTTCAAAATATAACAGTTTTATGTCGTTCAAAAATAACAACACAGAGAAAAACGTTCGGAAAATATAGCTACATCAACTAATAATTTGCATATATGTAACGTTTCACATGTAATTTAGAAAATCGTGTATTTATATATAAGTAGAAATAGGATTCATAATAATCATCCCCATGAGAAAAGTGACAGCAAGTCAAAAAAGAAGTTGTTTTTTTCTAGCCTATTGAATATTTACTTTATTTATGTATATATTGTAGCAAAAATTAATTATATTTTATATACAGATTATTAATTTTGATAATCATATTATTAATATTTTGCTATTTCGGAAACTTCCCTCATTTCTTATCTTATGAATGTTTATTTTGTGCTTGAACTAAATAAATTGCTGTGTGTCAACCTGAAGTTTGTTTTCCCTAATTTTCGACGTAACAATATATTTAATTTGAATTTACTTCATTTTTTACTAAGTTGGTTGAGAATCTGTTTATATCACACGTTTTTGTTTTACAATGTGTTTGCGCATTCATAGTTTTAGGCTTCTTTGAAGAAAATACCCATAAAATCAGCCTTTCTTAGTCCTAAAAGACAGACACCATGATTTTGTCCTTGGAAAAAGAAAGTCTTGATGTTTTATTTTTTACTGGTGGTGTTTTATGGGTCTATTGCATTGATGGGCGCTTTAGGAATGTTCATAATGATACATTTAAGTCTGATTATATGTTATAACACCTCAGACACTTGAGAAGGTTCTCTAGAAAAATTATCCATGAGGTCTAAACAAATCTCCGTATTTGCATCATTTCTCGTGTTAGAAGTTATGGTACCCATTTTGAGCATAATTTCCGATTTCCAAGATCACACACACGTTAATAAGTTTAAGAATACTTCCTTTAGACAGGGAAAGTTTT
>CP092868.1:42235279-42415745 GCA_030710605.1 Cordylochernes scorpioides | reverse complement strand
AAATCTTATAAATATTTATACTTTTTGAAAAAATGCATTAATTGCAAATAAACTACAAAACATGCTTATAATACGGTATCAAACAAAACCATAAAAACAGAATTCATTTTGTAAATTATATATATAAAATTTTGAAAATAGAGCAATCCATATTTAATTCATTATATTGAAAAGGCATATATTGGATTTAATAAAATATTTATTTTGCCAATATTTCGGCTGGATGAACGCCAACCTTTATCGAGGCATTTTTTTAATACAAAAACTCAGCGCCGCATAGTGTTATAACTTACCTTGTACCCAACCAACCCAACCCAAACCCACCTACTCTGTATTTTAATTGATTTCAACTGTGATATTATAACACTATGCGGTGCTGAGTTTGTGTATACAAAAATGTAATGTCTCGATAAAGGTTGGCGTTCAGCCAGCCAAAATATTGGCAAAATAAATATTTTATTAAATCCAATATATGCCTTTTTATTATATAATAAATAAAGTTATTTCAATTATTCATCAATACCTCTAATTACACTCATGGACAAATCTTAAGGAAGCTGAAAGTCTTTAACGTTGCCGGTTATCTTTATTTTAAGGAGACAGAGGTTATTCACACTTAGTTATTTCTTGTGTCGTCATCGCTTCTCGGACTTTTGGCTAAGATCAAAGTGTAGTTTTTCCCAAGGCCCTATCGAGGCTATATGCCCCACCAACAACCGAGTCGTGGCGGTATACCCACTCAGAGTCTGGAGGAAATGCCAACCTGAAGAAAGAAGAGATGGATCTTCCCGCAAGAGAACCTTCCGCCTAGATCAGGAGGACCAGAAGAATAACCCTTTGTACCATAGTTTATTTGCACCAATTATTTTATATTTAATTTGTGAATTTTATAATATATTATAATATATCCTATGTTGAACATGTGTTTTTCGGAATAATTTAATAAAGTGTTTTGAATCTGTGTCTCCAATAAAGGTCACTGTGTATCAAATTATCTTTCCGAGTTATCTGAATAACAATATACATGCTAAAACGAACAACCTCTTTATGTTTTGTCTATGAATGTCAAGGATATTCACTAAATTCTACATTATGAATATTTATAAATAGATGAAATATGATGTATCAAAGGATGAATAGACAAGTAGAAAATCATATATTTTAATGATTTTTATGAAAAGGGTTAAGAAATTTGAAGATTCGATTGAATAATCTCCTAATGGATCCTCTTTGTTCAACAGATTCAGGTTCATGGAATTCAGAAATTGCCAACTCTTTTAAGATTTGAATTAAACCCTCATACAGTTGTAGACATGTAGTTGCTTTTGGCAGTTCAGGTAGTGCTGCACGAAGTTCCAAACTCATATTTATCATTTCAAAATAGAGTCCACTCATCATAAATAGATTCTTTCTTGAATACTCAATTGGACATGGTCTCTTTCCATATTTACTAATCATCCTTTGTCTATAATCTATATCCTTAATACATTTGGCATTCCCAAAATCGATTACTTTAGCAATATATCCAAGAGTTGGGATTTTAATCCTTTTTGAAGTTACTTCATATTTGATTAGTTTCTCTTCTGTTTCTGCAACTAGAACATTGTTAGTATGAAGATCATCATGTAAAAGTTCAATTTCCTCTTCACCAATTGCAAAAACTATACAAATCTGGCAAAATAATACTAATAAATTTTCATATGAAAGTCTCGATTTGATAGCCGTTTCGAGAGTTATTCCTCCATATTCCATTAGGAAAACAATATAATTCTTTCGTTCACCTTCACAATAGTAAGGCCATGGTTTTCCTTTTTCAAAGATATTTTTGAGAAGCCTAAACGTCTTTTCAGTATCTTTAACAAGCATAAAGGAATATGGATAACATAAATTGATTTGACCATTTTTTAGGGTTCTTAAAGAATTGTAGATGGCTAATTCATTTCGTAAATCATCAATGTCATTTACATCAAATTCTTCAGCAGTAGATTGTCCCCATGAGCGTCTTTTTAAACTCAATCGTCCAATTCTATAAATAGTTGAAAACTTGTCGCTTGATAAAATTTCACCATAGCAAATACATTGGACACCTTTTCCTACATATTTCATTCTTTTTCCTTCGAAAATATCAGCGAAGGTAACAAAAGCATTATGTACGGATGCTGTTAGCAATTCCTCAAGTCCTTCAGCTTCTCTTCTGAATCCACCTTCAGCCATTTCTATGTTATCCTATGTATAATTATATGCAATTATATTTGAATTATTCCGGAAATAAATATGTAAATATGAAAATTTTAATAAACACAATTACATATCAGCAAATAAACAAAATTGGAATTTTTACAAGAATTTGATATTTTTCTGTAAAAATCGAATATTTTCATATTTAGCTATAAAGAATTTCAAAACCTAAAAAGTTATTAAGCAATTGGTATTATAAGAATTTTGTAAAATAGTTTAATATTAAACTTTAGTTAAATTTTACATATAATTTCTAATTCCAACCTTTTGTTGTTATACAACTGCACCTTATGAAATGAACAATAAATATATTTTTTTTAACTTTAAACGTTTCTATGTCTTGAACTAACTTGAAGTGAAGAAGAAAAAATATAAATAAGAATGATAAAAAAATCTATAAAGCACAACCAAAGCGCAACAAAATAGCAAAAAGGTGTTTATCACTCTAAATTTTATTTATTTCAATTCCGAAACATGCTGTTGAAAGTAGTAATTCTAGAATATATCTACTATGTAATTCTCTTGTTATAATTTGCATATTGTTGTCTGTGATAATTTGCATCTTTGTTAGATATCTCAGTTGTTGGCTAGCGGTTCCTAGATAGTTCAGACCGCTGATAGGCGTAAGATGCAAGTGTATGTATAATTTTATCAAGTTTTATTTCTTTAATAGCATGTCCCATTCCTTATTATTTATAAATACCTTTTAAGTAATAAAAGAACACTTCGTTATTATTAATTTTATTTCTTCCCCCAAAACTATAATTTTTTTCCAAAACATGCTCTCTTATGAAATTTCTAATAAATCCTGTCATACCTTTAACTAAAAACAGCGCTACTATTGAAGTAAAAAAAAATAATAATAATAAAAAAAGCTTCATCAGTTGCTCCTTGTTTATCTATTTTACAACATTTTCTTCTCCTTTCCTGAGTAACAGAAAGGTACTGAAACTATAGGAAGTAAATAAAAATATAGTTATGATTAGTATTTAATTACTAGTCTTGTGAAGATGTACTTTAGTAAATAAACATCGATTACATTGTGTTGAATTTAAGATATATCACGGAATATTTTATCAATAGATTTTTATAAATATAGTTATCATCATCAATGGTTGTTATTCTTCTTCTTATTTTGGTTTTACATATGTATGTTTGTATCTAAATGATAAATAAAGTTTTATTAAATTAAAACGTATTTGTTATGCATTGATTGAATATAATAAAAAACCAATAATTGGTAGCAGACCGTGGTTGATAAAAGTAAGTAAATAAAATATTTTCCTGAAATCTAAAGCGGTACGTAATTAAAATAAGAACATTCAAAATGGCGGAAAATATAAGAATTCCTGAATTTAATGGAGAAAATTTCCATAGCTGGAAATTCAGAATAGAAGCCTTCCTTGAAGGAAAGGGATTAAAAAGGTATTTATATGAAGACCCGCCACAATTAGATGATAAGACAGATTGGAGTATCAAGGATGCCCAAGCAAAAGGAATAATGACTAGTGCAATGAATGATAGTCAAGTAAGTTTAATTTTGAATTGCAAAACTACAAAAGACATTTGGAACTCAATTCATAGAAGATATGAAGGAGATATAAAAAAACAAAAAATTGAGGCTAAAAATAACCTCTTCAGAATGCAGATGAGAAAGGATGAAAATTTAAATCAGTTCTTACTTAGATCAGAAAAATTACTAGAAACTGCAAGGATATTGGGAAACAGTATTGAAGAAGAGGAATTTGTAGATGCATTTATAAAGGCTTTACCAACAAAATACAATATCATAGTGATGCAATTGAGCAGCATTAGTGATCCAGGAATTCTAGACATAAGAAGAATTGTACAACTTTATCTAGAGAGATACAAATTTCAGGAAAAAGAAGAAAATCCTAATGCATATAAAATGTTCACTAAAGAAAATGTGCACTTTAATAGGAATACAACGTTTGAAAATACAAGACCTAAAAGGAAGATTCAATGCTTCATATGCAGTAAATATGGACATAAAGCAAATGATTGTTGGTACAACCCAAAAAACAAAGGAGAAAATTCCACAAGAAAGAACAATGGACCACAATCAAACACACATTCTTGGAAAACAAGACAAAATGTGCCCAGAGCTACAGCTGCTAAAGTAAAAGAAGAACAGACATTTACCACAATCAGTAAAGAAGAGGAGATAAAGGAAGATAAATATCAAGGTTGGATTCTAGACAGTGGAGCAACTTGTCATATGACATCCTCTCTTGAGCAAATGAAAGACATTCAACCTGATGAAAGAAAAATTGTTCTAGCTGATGGGAGCTACACCAAATCAAATTACATAGGAAATGTGAAACTAAATGGTGTGAATCATTTTTTAATACTAAATAATGTTTTACATGTCCCTAGTTTAACTGATAATTTGATTTCCGTAAACAAACTTGTACAAGAAAATAACAAAGTGATTTTTGATCAAAAAGGAGGACATATTATTGATCAAGCTGGATATACTATAATTACAGCAAACAAAGTAGGAGACCTATATTTTATAAAAGGAAATAATAATAAAATAGATATCACTTTCAAAGTAACTAATATCCCATGGGAAGTGTGGCACAAAAGACTTGGACATATAAATGATCAATACATGGAAATAATGAAAAAGAATCAATTAGTTTATAAATTTGACTACAATGAACAGAAATCAATGGAAAATTGCATCAGCTGTATAAAAGGAAAGTATTCAAGAAAACCCTTTAAGACAGTTACTGAAAATCAATCAAACCAGCCACTTGAGCTACTACATTTGGATTTGATAGGTCCAATCAAACAACTCTCAATTGGATCTGCAAAATATGTTTTAACTATAGTAGATGATTTTTCAAGAAAAATATTTGTTAAATTTTTACATTCAAAATCTGATACTTTAGAAATATTCAAAGAATTTTTAGAAAGTACTGAAAACCTATTGAATAAAAGAGCTAAATGCATAAGAAGTGATAATGGGCTTGAGTTTGTAAATCAAGAATTTGAGAATTATCTGAAAAATAAAGGCATTATACACCAAAAAACAACTATTTACACTCCACCGCAAAATGGCATAGCAGAAAGGGCTAATAGAAGCATCATAAATGGAACAAGAACACTACTTGTAGAATCAGAGCTTCCCACCAAATTTTGGGCAGAAGCCATGCATAACTTTGTTTATACTAAAAATAGAACACCAAACAAACATAATTTGAAAATAACACCTGAAGAACTCTTTACAGGTAAAAAGCCTACAGTGGCACATCTAAGAACATTTGGTTGTATTGCTGAATTTTGGATACCAAAAGAAAAAAGAGCAAAATTTGACATGATTACACATTCAGGTATATTCATGGGCTACTCATCAAACAGAAAGGCATATAGAATTTTTAACCCAAACACTTATTCAATAGTTGAATCAAGAGATGTAAAATTTATAGAAAATAAAAAAGGAGTATCATTACTAAAGAGTGATCAAAATGAAGTACAGGACTATTGCATCTTTAAGTTTCCAGAAGAAAATTTTGATTATGATTCAGAAAATAAACCATCAGAAGAGTCCAACATTCAAGAACTTGAAGAAGCTACACAACAACAACAAAATAATGTTGTTCCCTACCTCAGGCCAAGTGCAAGAAATAAATATTATTGTGAGCTTTCTTCAGATGAAGAAGAATTATCAGATGATTCAAGACTTGATCCAACATTTGATCCTACAGAACACAACCTTTTTGCCTTGGATGAAATTCCTATACCCAACTCATATGAAGAGGCCATTAATAGCAAAAATCCAGAATATTGGATTGAGGCCATGCAAAGGGAAATGAATTCTCTACAAGAACATCAAGTTTGGGACCATGTTTATCTACCTAAAGGGGTAAAACCCATAAAATCTAAATGGGTATATTCATCAAAGGTTGATCCATCAACAGGACAAACTATCTTCAAAGCAAGACTTGTGGCTCTTGGATGCTGCCAAAAGGATGGAACCTACTTCCAGAATATCTGCTCACCTGTGATGAAAAGTGACAGCTTTAGAACACTTTTAGCATATTGTGTGTTACAGGGTTGGAGCTTAATACACTGTGATGTACAGACTGCATTCCTATATGGAAAATTAGATGAGGACATTTACCTACTTCCACCTCAAGGATATCAGCCTACTGATGAAAATCTTGTCTGTAAGTTAAACCAGGCATTGTATGGGCTGAAACAGTCAAGTAAGGTATGGTACAATACTTTTTCTGATCATTTGGTTAAAATAGGGTTTACTAGATTTAATTCTGATAAATGTTTATTTGAATTTAAAATTGGAAATTCTAATCTTATTTTAGGCCTATATGTTGATGACATGATAATAATTTACTCAGATATCAATATATTAAATGTGGCCATAGGCAAAATTGAATCAAAGTTTAAATTAAAAAGAAATGCTGATAATTTTACCATTTTAGGATTTGAGATTACTCAGCATGAAAATAAAATAACTCTAAAACAAGAGGGCTATATTAACAAATTATTACAAAAATACCATATGCAAGATTGCAAAGGTGTTTCTACACCAATGGATGTTAACACAGATTTTGGAAATTTCCACAGTTCTAAAAAGATAGATCAGCATAAATACCAAGAACTTATTGGTAGTTTGCTTTATTTGGCATGTAAATCTAGGGCAGATATAGCATTTTCTGTTACTGTTTTAAGTAAATACAATACAGATCCTAGAGAAATTCACTGGAATGCTGCCAAAAGAGTATTAAGATATTTACAATTCACAAAAAAATTAGGTTTAGTTTATACTGTGGGTGACACCAAGCTAGAAGGCTTTACAGATGCAAGTTGGAATTCAAAGAATTTTAAATGTTCATTTGGAGGTATAGCCTTTAAATTTGGAAATAATCTTATTTCTTGGTCATGTAAAAGCTTGCCAAATGTTTGTCTCTCAACTACAGATTCTGAACTTTATGCTTTTACACTGGGTGTAAAGACAAGTATTTACATACGATATCTGATTGAAGAATTAACTGGCAAAAATTGTAAGCCAACAATATTTTGTGATAATCAATCAGGAATTACTTTGATAAAATCTGGACAAACTAGCAATAAATCTAACCACTTGATTAGAACCATCAATTTTTTAAATACCAACTTATGTGTATATAATAGCTTTGATATTATGTATATAAATACTGATCAAAATGTTGCTGACATCTTAACAAAACCCTTAAGTAAAGGGAAATTTCATTATTTTTTAAATTGTTGCAATATTATCTCATAACTTTAACTACTGAACTTTAATAAAATTTGAAAATATTAGCCTATAACTAAAGGTTATTGTAACTTGAATAATATAAGGCATATTTTACTATATTCATATGAAGTGTTAACAGATTGTTGACTTCATTTAATCATATGTTTCAAATTAAATTGTAATATTATTAGTTTAAATACTTGATTTTATATCTTTTGTCAAATATTGCTTTATTCAAATATTTAGGCTTAACAATACCTAAAAGTTGTAAACAAATAAATGGGGATGTCGCCGCCATCTAGATGACGTCATTGTTATGACGCAATGCTCGGCCATTCCAACTACTACCTTAGTTACCTGTCTATACTTATAAATTTTAAAACCATGATAAAATATTCAGCTAAATCTTACGGGGGCATTTGTTGAATTTAAGATATATCACGGAATATTTTATCAATAGATTTTTATAAATATAGTTATCATCATCAATGGTTGTTATTCTTCTTCTTATTTTGGTTTTACATATGTATGTTTGTATCTAAATGATAAATAAAGTTTTATTAAATTAAAACGTATTTGTTATGCATTGATTGAATATAATAAAAAACCAATACATTGTTTAGTGACAGTATGGTATAGTTAAACTGGCGAAACCGCTTAGAGGGTTCACCACTGATGAGCCAGGCTCTCTCATTAATTTTTCCATTGCAGTAAGGGCAGTAGAAATTGTTTAATATCAAAAAGAATCTTACGCCTTTAAAATAGTTTTGAATTTTGATAACAGATGGCGCGCTAGTGCATCATAGTAAATATCTATTTAGACGTATTTTATTTATTTATTTTATTTACTACTCTTCTTAATTTTTATCTTTAACTTAAAGATAGAGGTTGCCTGACCGGGGCATTCATATTTATTTTTAAAAATAGACATTTCGGCCAGTTAAAGATTTATTTTCTAAACGTTTCAACAAAATCTTTTGTCTTTGTCAGGAGAAATAAATAAAAATTATCTTTAACTATATTGAATTCAGGAAAAGAGAATGAAGTCTAATGAAAATCTTCAGCTAAAAACAAAAGAATTTGATTGGAAAACAAATAGTATAGAAGAAATTGAATAATGAAAAATAATAGGAAGAGTAAAATAAATGGTTGTAAGAAAGAAGAGATGGGAAAAAGAATTTATGAAAAATAAAGAAATCGGGAATCAAGAAGCTAATAAAGATCAGGACATCCTATAAAGTAGATAAAGTGAAGAATGAAATTGTGTTGAGGTGCGTAATTGTACAAATACAGTGGTACCTCGACATACGAGTTTAATTCGTTCCGCAACCTTGCTCGTATCTTGAATTACTCGTATCTCGAAGCAAATTTCCCCATACAAAACAATTGAACTACCATTAATCCGTTCCAACCTCCAAAATGTCACCCCAGTTATTTTTGTTACGTGGTTTTAAATAATAAAAACGTATTTATAAATATCAAATATTTATTGCACAAAAACAAAAAAGAGAATGTAAAGAAATAAATTAGATATCCTCACTGGTCTTTGCCTTTTTCGCTACATTTTTCTCGCTTTCACCTGTAGGCCGTTTAGAAAAAAACATGTCCAAGGAGGTTTGTTTCTTCCTCCCTCTCAGAATGTTCCGGAAATGAGTTCGGCAAGTGCCATTAAAAAGGTCAGATGCACGACCTGTTGCAACTTTTTCTGGGTGTTTTTTTTTTTTTTTCCACGAACTGTGAAACTCTCTCCCACATTCCTAAGATATCCTTTATCTCACTTGTAGAAATAACCTCCTCCTCTGACTCCTCAAAACCAATTACTTGCATAACCTCAGTATGCTGCTGTGACTGTAACTCTTGTATCTCCTCAGTCGTCAGTTCCTGGGTGTGCTCCTCAATGAGCTCGTTCACGTCTCTCTCTTCCACCTCTAAACCCATGGATTTCCCCAGAGATACAATCTCCTCCTCTACTGAAACACCGGGTTCCAATTCTTCACATCGGAAGCACGCTGCTAACTGATCGTGATGGCGCGACTGCGTGTTACTACCTGTTGTGTTTTAACTTTAAAAACACACAAAAATATAATAAACTTGAATTTGTTTATTCAAGTCTCAAAAAACAAAGCTTTGCATATAGAACAAATAATATTGAAGAAGAAGAAAGAAACATTTTAGGAAAAGCAAAACAAAACAAAAGTACTGGTCAAAAAGAAACATTTAAAATCACAGATTAATATCTTCAACACTACCGAACCGAACTCGTATCTCGAATTTCGCTCGTAACTAAAGCAAAAAATCACTTGCTCATCGGCTCGTATCTCGAAAAACTCGTATGTTGGGGCGCTCGTATGTCGAGGTACCACTGTATTAGGAACTATTAATAAAAATATCAAAATAAATAGTTATATGTGAAAAAATAAATTAAAAAAGGTCAGGTGGATGGGTTTTATTGATTTATCAAGAAAATGGGTTAGCCAAATATCAGGGAACAGGCTAAATCAACGTTTAGTTGATTTCTGTTCCACTAGATGGCGCTCTGTCATCTAAAAAGCTCATGTGCTCTTGGTCAGGATATGCCTCTTATGATTTTAAATAACTATATATCCAATTTTTCACATATTTGAACAATTTCATACATGTATAATTGTAGACAATATTCAAATAACCTTGTAAGAGTAGAATATCAACATATATAGTCACGACCGTCTTTCCTCAATTCCTCATCGCTGTCACGGATGCGCGCGCATCATCATTATGATCATTATCTTCTATAGAAGCTTCTATCTTTATAATTATGTATATTTACAAAAAGTCAATTCGCTCGCGCCTCTAGCGGTGAAAATGAGGGGTAATACCAGCTGACCTAATGTACATGTAAAGTTTGGAGCGGGACGTTTCACAAGAGTGACATCCACGGCTCCAATTTATAATTGTAACAAATAGTATTTGAATAAAAACATTCAATCGGGTAAAACACGGGCGTTGCCCGGGTCATTCGGCTAGTTATTATAGATATTAGGGTGAACTTGAAAAATATTAAGAAAGGTTTTCTTATCGTAATATCATTAATAACAAAAATGTTGAATTCTAAAGAGTTGCTTTAGATATAAAACGTATTTATAATGGAATGTATAATATTTAAAATATTATTGACCTTGATGAATTTTAATGATTTTGTATTGAATAAAGTTATGATCATTTCATATATTACGAACACAATACATTTCTTCATATATAGAGAGGTATAAAGATAATATAGAATTAGAAGAATCGATTAGTATTATGTTGAAATGGCAAATATATTTTTGTAAAATGACAAATTGTAATTATACTCTATAATGATATAATTAACAAAGAATTGAAAGACAAAGATTGAAATAGGAACCCACTCTTGTCATAGACATTAAATATCATGCATAAAATTACATACATGTGGTAACCGAGAGGGTCAAATCTGTAGTAACTGAGAGGGACAGTCAGGGTGTAAAGAGTTTTTCAGTACCTCTCTGCACTTTGGAAGACCTTTAACAGTTCTCACAGAGTACAGACAGTCGTGGTCGAGGCAGAATGGAAGACTTGGGAATGTCCACACAAAAAACAAAGAGACACAGTTGTACTAGGAAAGTTCCGTGAACAGATAAAAGTCGAGCTAAGCAAAAGATGAAGAGAATTGAGAAGAGGTTTTTTACTGGTCTACATGGTCGAGCATCAAAAGATGAAGTAACGAGGGCACTCACTGATGGTGAAGTGACTGTGTATTTTCGGCTAGTGCGGAGGTTTATATACTTTGCCGAAAGGAAGTACTGGGTTTCAGCGGATGAAATAAGGGCGTGAATCGGAAGATATGTCATTGTACACTCTTAACGACTTCCTGGCAACGCCCTGACGTCTTTAGGCCTCATATTTACATGTTGTTATACTTCTTATACTCCAATCTCTGCTTTAGCTAAACTGTTATTATATTACACAGTTTTACTTTATTATTCTCAGTTTGTACAAAGTACATTATATATATTTATTGATGCAATGAGATTTGTCGTTATTATACAACGCGACAATCTTGTTATATTTTACAATATGGGGTTGTTGGTTTAAATTACCATATACACATATCCTAGGACACTAGAATTTTGGGGCGAGTTCCAAGCAGTCGAGGTATCATTGACAATAGCACTGAAGCAGGATACAGAGGCCGTGAATCGTCCAGAGAGAAAAGTCCAAGGTTCCCCCCAAAGGTAAGACTAGCTTAAAAAGATCTTCCCCAAGATAATCGGAAATACAGAGATTGTTATACATTTTATTAGATAGAATGGGGCTGTGACCCCTGGATTACAAGAATACAATGACCATTATGTAAGTAGGAAAGACAAAGCGGTTGATTAGACCTAATCTTACTTCATCATAAATTACTTTTATTTAAAACAATATCATGGCACATTATATATATATATATATATATGGCTTAACATAATATCTTAACATTATGAATGAGATTTACATTTAGATTTACAAGGTTGTCTCAAAAGTTCGTAAACACTTGCAAAAAATTGAAATACCAATATTTTTTGCTGTTATGTATAAGGTCTTTGTATTATGCATAAAATAATTGTATTATGTATTATTATGTATTCGACGTAATATTATTATTCGCCAAGTAATGAAAAAGGTTTTAAGAAAAACAAGAACTTTTGAGACAACCTTATAGCTTTAGTCATCAAAGATAATCTGCAGGGAGTCTTGGATAGCGTCTATTACGAAGGTTTATTCCATCTAGCGCCTCACGTTCTTTTTCTAAGTACTGTTATTCATTTGACATTCTAGGAAACACTAGGATAACCAGAGATTGCTTAAAACGCATCTAAAGATTTCTATTTTCTCAAATACTTCTTCTTCTTTCTTATCTCCACTCAATCACAATAAGGTATCAAGCTTGTAAAGCTTGAGACTTTTGTTGGGTTCTGCCGGGGAAGAGTAGAGCTCAGTAGTGGGAAAACCCTGCAACCATTCTGGAAAGTCATTGTCCGTAGATGACCAGACTTAAGTCTGGAAATCAAAGACTGTTGTTCTCTTGGGAGGACAGAACCGGTGCTTGTCCCTCTTGCTCTGTACCAGTCATGTGCAGCATTAGAATTCCATTCCTGCAGGCATTGGGTTTTGATCAAATCTCCCTTAAATATATTTTTAAAAAGAAGCATATCTTGACCAGACACACATGAGCATTTATAGATGGCAGAAGGCCATCTAATGGAGAAAAATTAAACTAAACGTTTAATATGTTCCGTGATATTTGCCCAACCCAATTTCTTGATAAATCAAGAAAATCAACCATGAACGCTTTTCGGGCTGTTGGCCCTCGTCAGCGTGGTGCAGACTTAAATATATGTAAATTTGTAAATATCAAAATGATATATTACACACGAGAATGTACATTCAAGTTGCATAAAAACCATATAACGCCTCGCAGCTCTATTTATTTACCTGATAAAAGAAGGCTTTCGAGTAAGTCTTTCTTCAGTTAATTAAGACGTATAAACAAGGCAAAAGATATGATATAGATTATATAGTATTTTTAAAGTGGAATCTATGTTAATATAGTACATGAATTTTTCAAAATTTTACATAGTTAAATACCTTTGAAGAATGAACTATGAGTAGGTTAATGAATAGAAAATAATGAAATGACTATTGTTTTATATGCCTTTTAAAGATTTAAAGATGGAAATGGAAAACATATTGCGCGACGATAGCTGTATACTTGTTTATTGCTTGAGGGTACTTTATGTTTTATATTGCTTCAAGAATGAGTCAAATGAAAAATATTATCCAAACAATACCTTTTATTTTCATAAAATCTCTCAATCAGCAAACTTATCAATAACTTTGATAAAGAGATATTTCAACATATATATATGCTATTTAGTTAGTATATATACCATTATTTTCTACGGCAAAGAATATATCTAACCATTAGATTGAAAAATCGTGTGAGCCCTTGTGGGTTTTCTTCCTCTGAAGATTCTTCAGTATTTTGTTCGAAATCACGTTGTTGTTCTAATGTTTCATTATGTGAATTATCATATGATTCTTCATATACATATTCTGTTTCATATTCTACCGAATTTGTCCATTTATCTAAGGTATTTCCAACTCTTTCAAATAAATCAATACTTGTATGTAAAGATCCTAAATTAATATTTAATGAATCAATAATTGGATTCATTTTCATCGCTCCAAATACCATTTTTAAACGGAAAACATGTCTTAGGGAAGGATAATAATCTTTCCAAGAAATTTGAGAATCTGATGTTTCTTCTTCTTCTTCAATTTCCGCTTCTATTTCTTCAGGGGAATCTTTGAAGCAATTGACACTTCCAAAATCAATTACATTTGCAAAATATCCATGTGTTGGTATTGTAATAGCTCTCGAGGATAAGGTATAAGTGACAAATCTTTCACCAGTTGGTATGACTAAAATATTATTAAAATGCAGATCCATATGCTCTAATTGTATTTGTTCTTCAGCAACTGCAAAAAACAAACAGAGCTGACAGAATACGCTCAACAAAGTATGATGTCTTAATCGTGGTAGAGAGCTATGGAAAGTTTTACCGCCATAATCCATTCTAAAGACAACATAGTATTTTGAAACATCTAAATCGACATGTCTAGCTACTGAAACATATCTTGTAAAATCACCTAAAGATACGAAAGCTCTCATAGTATCCTTTATAACCCAAAAGACGTTTGGATAGCACATATTGCATCGTCCTGATGTTATTCTATCTAGTGCTTTATAGGTAGATAAATCTTTTTGAATACCTTTTGGTGGTATGGATCCAAATATAGGCTTTTTATACACCCCTAAGTGATATGAATATACATCGAGTTGAGAAATACGAAATATATTTGACTTTACTCCTCTACTATTCAAATCTGAGAAGCATGTGAACTGAATTCCTCTACCTTCAAATTCCAGTTTTTTTCCTCCAAATAGATCATTGAAAGTAATATATTGACGATTCTGTGATAAATTGAGAAGTTCACGAAGTTGGGCTGTTTCTTCAGCATATCGATTTCTTGATATGGCCATTCTTTTTATTAAGAAAATTTAAACGGAATATTTAAGTAAAATATAAATGAAATAACCTATATTTGCAAATTCATAGATAATAATTATGAATGCAAATTGTTTCTTGATATTTGCATATTTTAAAATTGTATTTTGAATCATCTTGATGCTTGATTATAGTATTATATATAGAATTCCATACAACACATATTGAGATACCATTTATATGATCGTAATTGAATAAAGTTTAAGAATAAAATTACAAAAAGAGATTGACAATAAAATTTAAAGAATATTTGATATGAACATAAGAGAATTATTTAGGTAAAACCTGTACTGGATTAATTTTAGAAATTCCAACGGCATTTGCCTTAAATGTTAGTATTTCCTTAAACCATCTTTTTCGTTGACCAGGCTATTCTAAATACAAGTATCAAAGTCATCAACAATCAATTTTGTCATCGTTTGCTTTTGTGAATGGAATAAATACCCAAATATGCCATTTCTTATAAGCATCGGTGGTTCAGTGGTAGAATGCTCGCCTGCCACGCAGGCGGCCCGGGTTCGATTCCCGGCCGATGCATTTTTTTTTTACAATTTTTAAAACTCATTTATATTATTATTATTATTATCTTATATATAAAAGTCAATGTCTGTTGTCTGTTTCGCGATAAACTCAATAATACAATACGATAATAGAATTTTTGCCATCACACACACTTTTTGCCTGTGGTTTATGTGTTACTTCTATATTGATATTCTATTGCACTTCTACTATTTATTATTGAAGTACTTCCAGTATGAAGGAAATTACACTCGGGGGAATTCTCGGGCGAAGCCGGGCCATTCGTTTAGTATATATCTATGAGATAATATGATTCGATGATATAGATTTAAATCTCCTAAACATCAATAAGTCTCCGGAGATAAGATTCTTTTTCCATTTTATTGCCAACTCTAAAACGAAATAAGAAAATTATCTCCGAAGACTTATTGACTTGTTTAATAATATGATTCGAATTTGCTACAGTTTAAAAATAAATACGCTAAAAATCTTTTAAATTTGTAATTAAAAGAGAGAGCATAATGAAAATAATAAAAAAAGACCCTTCAAATTGTGGTTGTTGTTGTCGTGTCCAAAGAAAAGCCTCAGATGTCTCCATGCATCTCCATCACAGCAGCAGCAGCAGCTATGTCCACTATATTGGGTGTGTAAAGCTACTGCTCTGGGTCTATGCCAAATTGTGGTGTCCGAAGTATTTGGCTGTATACATTATTCTAACTATTTAGTCGCCCTGGTTTGTTGTTGTGGTTTGTTGCTTTGCTTGATTTCGGGAGATGCACAGGGTAAGGAGGTCGGTGTGTAAATTATCTTTTCATAATTCTAATTTAAAAGATTGGTTTATCTTTCTCAAAATCCATCATCAAATCTCTTAAGTCTGACAGAATGAAAAGAGACAATTGTGTATTTAAAATAGAATTAATCAATAGGCCATGGATGGGTATACTAATTAGAATAGCACGGGACTAAGCCGTGGTCAGTAGTAACGCCAGAGGGTTAGCAATTTTACTCTCATGCGCAACAGGGTGTACACTGCCAAAATTAACGCGACAAAGTTACAACGCGATGAAATGATTTCAACACAGTCTACTAAATGTACTTCTATAGCTATCTACCTCTCTTTATAGACACAATCTCTTTAAAGATGGCCATGATCTCTACCTGAAGCTGATGCCAGTCGATCTGCTCTCCTGATCATCCTCGGAACTCTAAGTTTCTTGAAAAAAGGTTCTTGCTGATTCTCTGGTTAACTTGGACTGAAGTCTTATTCCCGCCTGCTTGAAACCTTAATTATAGCACCAAAATTCCAGAAGGGTATCCTGACGAATTTACTGCTCTTATGATGGTAAACAGCATGCTCAATATTATTTGCCCATCTTGAATCAAAGCACTCGCTCTGACCACTGAGCCTCAGGTATCAATGTGTATTCCTTGATGTCGGAGAACCATTAGCTTATGATTTTGATCTTCTATTTGAAGTTTATTCCCACACTTACCAAAAGCAGGCTGATGTATCACGTTGTTCTACTTGTAATAAAGATAAATTATCTTGAACCAGCACCCAATTATCCGAGTCCCATTCCTGCTTATATTTTTATTACCATCTTTTATCAGCAAGATCCATTTTCCTAAATTCTCGCTTCAGGGGCCAAGCCGAAATTACCAAATGGCTGTTCTCCTTCCAGACCTCCACAATAACTTACCTCTCACGACTCATCATTAGGCCATAGAAGAACAAAATCATTTAGTTTAATACCTTTTAGGAATTATTGGCAGATTCCACACTTGACCTTCAAGTGATACGCTAACCTATGCACGATGGTTTCTGTGACTACTGGACATGCATCGGATCTGGAGGCTGTTGGGCTTTGTGCTGCCTGGAGTATAGGAGTGTAATCTATGCTTCCTTCCTGTGGTGAATCTGTATAAGACCAGTGGTCTTAATAAAGCTGTGTGTTTACATTTACCTATAGCTATATCAGTAAGAAATAACCAAAGTAGCAATGACTTGATTAAAACCGATATAACGGGCGTTCTATAATTTCAACAAAATAAGATTATTGTGGAAACAAGAGCTTTTGTAAACGGCCACATGGCCATACTTACTTGACTAATTGGCTCTCTCAAATAATGTGTAAAAAAAAACTATTAAAATGGAAAATGTTTTATTAAGATGTCAATTGTTATTGAGGTAAAAATCCCCTCCATCCTTTCTCTATCCCCTTCCCTCCCAAAAAAAGTGCCGTATCTATAAGATATTCACACAAAGGTATGTAAATACATTTGAATATCAGAAAGTAGTACAATAAATCGCTGTGTTAAAATAAAACACTTAAAATCATATTCAAAAGTACTTTTTATTGTAATACTTTTATAACAATCATCAGACTTATCAAGAATTTGAACAATAATTATATCTCAACCGCTGTAGTTTTTAGCTGTTATCTACGGCAAATAAGAAATCTTGCCAGACGATTTAAAAACCTTCTAATCCCTCGTGGTGGACTTTCATATTCAGGAGGTTCTTCAATACCAAGTTCTTCATAAATATTTGATTGTTCATCGGATTCCTCGTATGTGTCATATATATCATATTCACTTTCATCATCTACCATATTTGTCCATCCATCTAATATACATCTAAGAGTTTGAAACATATCAATACTTCTTCGTAAAGGTTCCATATCAACATTTAATGCCCTAATGTATGAGTTAACTTTCATCTTTCTAAATGCTATTTTCAAGAAATTAACATGCTCTGGTATTAGATTCATATTTATCCTTGAAATATTTGATGCTTTTTCAGGAAATTCACTCTTCCAATGTATACTCCCAAAATCAATTACTTTTGCAAAATATCCATGTGTATGTATTTCAATAGTTTCCGTAGATAATGCATAAGTAACAATTCTTCTATCCGTTGGTAAGACAAGAACATTTCCAAGATGGAGATCATGATGTTCGAGTTGTATTTGCTCTTCGGCAGCTGCAAAAAACAAACAGAGCTGACAGAATATGCTCAACAAAGTTTTAGGTCTTAAACTTGACAAAGTTACATCCAATGTTACACCTCCGTATTTCATACTAAAGACAACATAGAATTTATCAATATCCAAGTCAACATCTCTTGGTATTTCACCATAAATCGGAATATCTCCTAAAGATATGAAAGCTCTTAGAGTATCTCTTATAACCCAAAAATAATCGGGATAACACATATTGAAACGTCCCGTATTAATCCTATCCAGAACCCTATAGATGGATAGTTCATGTTGAAGACCTTTTGGTGTTATCGATCCAAATAGAGATCTATTATGGATTCCAAAATGAGAAGAAGGAACTCTAAGCTGAGTAATACGAAAAATATTTTCTTTTTCTCCTCTACTATTTATATCCGAAAGGCACGTGTATTGCATTCCCATACCTTCAAATTTCAGTCTCCTTCCTGCAAATAGATCATTGAAGGTAATATAGTTCTGATTCCGTGCTAAATTGAGAAGTTCACGAAGTTGTGCCTTTCCTTTAGCATATAGTTTTTTTGATTCAGACATTCTTTGAAAGATTTTCTTTCACTATATAAACATGAAAAAAAATAATTTAGTGAAATATAAAGATAATAAACTAAAATTTGCAACTTTATATATAATGAGTAGAAATGCAAATTGGCTTTCCGTATTTACATATTTTCTATTATATTATGTTTTGTGCTTAACTATATTAATCTTCGATAATATTGAACTTTTAATATAGCATATTGAGATATAATTCATAATATCTTGGATAATAAAGAAACATAAGTTCGTACGATTTTATTTTTCGAAACCTGGAGCTTTAATGTGAAAAATTGGTTAGACCTTCAATGTTCAAAGTTTTTTCCGTCGCTATCCACTACTTTTTCTCATCTTTCTGGCAAATGACGGATCCCATCGCGGAAAAAGACCGGCTCTTTAGCCGCTATCCATTTATTGATCCATTTTTGACTTCATCGTAGTTGGAGAAGTGCTGGTAAGCCAGGTCATATTGCATTGATCGGAAGAGATCATATTCGGAAGGAGAAAGGTCTGGGCTATACGGCGGGTGTATAAGACTTCAAATTTGAGCGTTTCTAAGTACGTTTCAACGGGTGCTGCAGCATGTGGCCGAGCATTATTATGTTGAAAAATAACTTTGTCGTGTCTATTGGCGTATTTCATCCGTTTTTCTCGCAAAGCTCGGCTCAAACGCATCAATTATGTTCAGTAGACCTCCCTTGTGATACTTTTGTTTGGTTGTAGCAGCTCATAATATACCACTCCAAGCTGGTCCCACCAAACACACAGCATAATCTTCTCGCCATGAATATTCAGCTTGACAATCGATGATTAGGCACGGCCAGGGTATCCATACATTGCCCGATGTTTTGGGTAATCGTAATGGACCCACTTTTCATCCCCAGTTACAATTCGATGCAAAAACTCCTTTCTTTTTTACATTAGAGCAGTTGTTCACACATGAAAAAAACGGCGTTTGATGTCTGTTGGCTTCAGTTCATACGGCACTCAATTTCCGACCTTTCGGATCATTCTTATTTCTTTTAAGCTATGTAAAATGGCTGGTTGAGTGACTCCAAGTGTTTTTTCAGTTCCCTTTACGTTTGTGTTGGATCTTTATCGAACCTTGCCTCTAATTATTCACCCTCAAACTTTAGTGGCGCTCCGGGTCTTTCTTCATCTTCCAAATCGAAATTGCCACTTTTAAACCGTGCAAACCACTTCTGACACCTTCTTTCAGCTAGAGCATGGTCATCATAAACTACTATGACTCTCAGCAGCTTTTTTCTTCATTTTAATGAAGTAAAACTTTCCGCATAAACACTTTATTTGGTACAAAAGTTGACATTTTAGGAGAAAACAGAAACTAGGTTGTTTATACTACAGAGAAATGACGGTTACTGAAAAAGGAAGGCTTATGATGACGCTTCAAAATAATGGTGTTGACAGATGAAACAATGGAATAATAACTAGTAGCGCCATCTTTATCAACACCGCACGTGCTTATTTATACTCCCAATATATTGGATTGGAAAAATATTTTATTTGTCAATATATTGTTTATATTTCGGTTAGTAGTGTAGGGGAGGCTGCTCAACACCAATCTTTGTCAAAGTATAACAACGTACAGTTAAACCTGTCTATTGCGCTCCCTCTTGGGACCCACCAAAATAGGGTGTTATAGAGAGGGGGTGTATAGACACGTAACTTTTAATGTAAATCGCATCGTACTACGTATTTAAAATCGGGCGCTATAGAGAGGGAAGCGCTATTTAGGGCGCTATAGACAGGTTTAACAGTATTTATTTTATGAAAAAGGCACCTCCTTATCATGCAACTGAAAGTTGCTGATGGCTTGCGCTATATATCGGAATAAATATCAACTATTCTCGTTGATTTTTAATTATTCCAGAATTGGCCAATTAGGCATTCTTGATTAATCAAGAAAAGCTAACCACGGACGCGTTTCGGGCTATTGGCCCTCATCTGCGTGTTGCAAGCTGTACCTCAATGACCAAAAAACTAGTCATTCAGGCATCCTGAAAAATCATGAAACGGGTAGTTAAGGCCATAATTGCGTGAGACCGCGACACAATGTGAAAAACATTTGTACTATTTTTTCACATTGTATTTATTTTGTTCAAATAAAGTTTATTCTATACATGAATATTCTATACTATGAATCTATATTAATAAAATGCAAATTTCATAAGTGTTGTTCACTAAAAACTTTCGTTACAATGCATCAATTTCGACCAAATTTTCAACATTTATGTAAAACGAGATGGAGCAGGTTTTGCTTAACATCAAAATATTTTTCCCTAACATTAACATGCGTAACTTCGCTGTTATCGATTAAATACAAAAAAAAATCAACAGAGTTAATTTTATTTATATATAAATACAAAAAAAAAAATCAGCAATTCATTCAACTCAATCTAAAAAAATATTCAAAACAAGCAATTTTAAGATAACACCATATGTAAAACAGTCGGCCAAGAAAACAACAACGATATTACATCTTTCTCACATATTCACACACAATCTTGATTAATAATTAAAACTAATCTTTAACATTGTTTATTATACTTCATAATATATAATATTCGTTAGGCAAACTTTCACTCGGATAAAACCCGGGCGAAGCCGGGTACACATCCGCTAGTCTACTTATATAATTGCCTTATTCTGTCTGTGTGAAGTTCACTGTGTGAAGTTCACGGATAGATTTTGGTCAGAATGGGTAAAATAAAAAAAGTGTCAAGGGATGGGAATCGAACCCACGACCTTCCACTTACCGGGCAGATGCCATGACCACTAGGCCACAAGTACAATACTTAAATGAAAATATGTTTCTTATACAATCTAAAATTATAAAATAGACTTTTAAATCGGTAACATTTATATATTATCTATATATATAAAATTGAATGTCTGTCTGTTTGTCTGTACTCTATAGATTCAAAAACCATACATCCAATCGCCGTGAAATTTTGGGATATTATTAGGTATATCACCGGGAAGGTTTTTGAAAAATAATTTCATGAATATCTTGAATATCCTTAGAGTTATTCGCAGATTTGTAGATTTAACTCGCAAGCAGCGCCTCCATTGTGACGATGATAACAAGTTTTCTTATCACTAAGTTTGTTATCTTAAATATTATTTATCAAAAGTAAGATTATATATGTGACACGGGAAAAAATGTTCACTTGATAAAACTATGATTTTCTAATGTAGAAAATTAGGAAAGACAAAATTCAGGATGACACGGCACACAGGGACCGGGAAAAAATGTTCACTTTATCGAGAGATTCAAATTTACGAGTTTTAAATTATCAAAATATATCTTTTTTTTTTTTAATAAGTTTTTAGAGAATTGTTTTAACAAATGTTCGCTAGACAAACCTTTACTCGGGTAAAACCCCGGGCGAAGCCAAGTACGGTTTATAAGTTTATAGAGAATTGTTTTAACAAATGTTCGTTAGACAACCATTCACGCGGGTAAAACCCGGGCGAAGCCGGGCACATCCGCTAGTATGTTATATAATCCTGTATAAGAGTTCGTGATACCCGATAACTTGAGAGATTGATTGGATATAGCAAAAAACTTATCTTAGGAAACAGTGTGTTGTTTTTACAACAAAATGAATATGTTATTATGCCTTAACAAAGATTGGCATTTAGCCAACGAAATATTGGCAAATAAAACCTTCAATTCAAGCCAATATATATATTACGATTAGAATTTTTTTTGTGTGTTTGATTGTTGAAAAGAGGTGCAGTCGTGGAAAAGTAAAGATAATTATTTACCTTTCAAGCAGATTTTTATTTTGAATCACTTGAAGCAAATATACATAAAATATTATATCACAGGAATATAGAATTTATAAAATGAATTCTATAATCGTGAATAAAAGATAGGTAGGGTTAAATATACATTATTTACAACAACAATAATTAAAGTGGTATGGTTTTTTAATTCTATGGTCAAAAATATGTAAAACGGTCAATGAATGAAAATAAAATATGTTTTTAAAAAATAAAATAATTGTATTTTAGATTATATAATATATATATATATTATTTAAAAATATATATAAGATTTCTGTTGTTTTGGATCATATTGATGATTATGGTAATGGTGGTGCAGTCGTGGCATGAATCTTCTTGAAATAAAAATAATAATGGTTCTGATCAGTAATTGCTTTTATTGTGCTAAAGGAATATATAAAACATAATTTGGTAAAAAACAATGCCTGTCTTAAGGCGAGTAGAATAAGGAAACAAAATAATATTTACATAATGTACAAAAGTTTTGGGTCGACCAATCGGGGAAGAACAACAATGATATTTATAGAGAAAGCGTGACCTCTGGCGGTCGATTTATACAGAGTATTTATATCTATGAAATATATATATATATATTTTTTTTAATGAAATAATATTTTAATATAAAATTTTAAATAATATCTTAATATAACATATATATGTCTTTTCAATATTGTTTGTCTATGTGGGTAAAAACCTGCCATTGTGTATATGTATTATTTATCTTTATACATACAGTTAATTAAATTTTATTGCCCTCTATCGTTAAAATTTTACACAAATAAATTTACTGGCAATGCGTTTCTTTTTAATAAGTTAAACCTGTCTATAGCGCCCCCTCTTGGTATTCCCCAAAATAGTGTCCTATAGAGAGAGAGAGAGTGCTATAGACAGGTTGCTTGGTATTGATATAAATCGCATTGTACTATTTAAAATCGGGCGCTATAGAGAGGAAGGCGCTATTTAGAGGGGGCGCTATAGAAAGGTTTAACTGTACTTTAAAAATCTCACTTCTAATCCATTATATTATTTACAAATGGTTTTAGAAATATCAAAGTTTATAATAACTTACAATTTAAATAACAAACATAAACATTTACTAAATATTGTGATGTTTGATACTTCTTTGAAAAATTAGGCGAATTGGGGTATGGGTATTCGGCCAATTCCGGAATAAGTGAAAAATAAACGAATAGTTGATATTTATTCCGATAGATGGCTCAAGCCGTCAGAAATCTCTAGTTGTACGATCAGAAGATGACTTTTTCTTAATGATATATAGGTAGAGTTGGCTTTTGTCCATATTTGATGAAGCAGTTGTTGGGAAAAGTTGACTAACCTTGAACGCTTAAGTGTGCGAAGAAATATCAAGGTTCATTTTTACATACACAGTGTGGCAAATGATTTTTAAGAATGGGTTTGTAAAATAAAACAGAAACAAGCTAATTCAATTTCTACTATTTTTTATTCAAAATAATCCCCTCCGGATTCAATACATATGTTACAACGATTTAATAAGGAATTAAATGCCTCTTGCAGGCCACTTTGAGGAATCGCCTCCAAAGTGCTCGTCGCAGCTGTCTGGATGGTCATCATAAAAAAACAACCTTTTAACTTTAATTTTATTTTTGGGAATAAAAAGAAGTCACATGGTGCTAAATCAGGCGAGTACGGAGGATGATTCAACACACAGACGTTATTTTTGGCCAAAAAGCGACGAACAATGAGTGAGGAGTGACTCGGTGCATTGTCATGCAGCAAACACCAACTGTCTTCATCGCGATATTCTGGACGAATGCGACGAATTCTGGCAATCAAATGTTTCAAAACGTTTAAATAATACTCTCCAGTAATGGTTTGTCTAGTGGGAACAAATTCTTTGTGGATAATACCTCTACTATCGAAAAAGGTAATCAGCATTGTTTTGATTTTTGATTGCACTTTTCGCGTTTTTTTTTGGCTTGTGGAGAGTTTTTTGACTTACATTCGGCACTTTGGCGCTTTGTCTTTGGGTCATACTGAAAACACCATGTTTCATCACCCGTAACAATTGATTTCAGGAAGTTTGAATCATTTTCATAGGCAGAAATTATGTCCCTGCAATGTGCAATTCTCAATGATTTCTGCTCGCCCGTTAAGGTGTGTGGAACAAATTTAGCACAGACTTTAGTTTTACCCCCAAATCTTCATGCAGAATGGTTCCAATCGTTTCTTTGTTGATGTGTAAAACCTCTGCCATCATTCTCAGAGATGCACTGCGATTGTTTGCATTAAATTCTCGCACTTTTTCAATACCTTCTGGTGTCTTCGAAGAACATGGTCGTCCAGTATGCTTATTATCTTCTAGCGTATTTCTTCCATCCGAAAAACGTTTGTGCCAAATGAAAACATTTGATTTACTCAAACATAACGTACCATAAACTTGCTTCATCAAAATATATGTTTCCGATGCACTTCTACCAAGTTTTGCATTAAATTTAATGACCGCTCTCTGTTCCATCTCAGAATTCCGACGAACAAACATTTTTACTTTTCAAAAATCGCCTGTATGGTTTTAAAGAGTTAACCAAAATGGCTGAAACAAAGCCACGCGCTAGATAAGGCTTCGAATATATATAGGCACGCGCAATTTCATAACTGGCTCTGCTATTGGCTTTTATCTAGCGCGAGTCCTAAAAATTATTTGCCACACTGTGTATATGCAAAATATATGCAAAATAAATATATTTTCAAAAGAAGGTCCTTTAAAAAAACTTATTATTCAAATATTCGTTATATAGCCAAATATTCATGTCTCAAATTGAACATTTCCCTCCAATTAAAATATTCAATATATAACTATTAAAAGAAAATCATGTTTAAAATATATATGTTATATAAACATTATTTTATTTTAAAATTATATAACCTTTAGGAGAAAACTACTCTGTAAGGTTGACCGCAAGATGTCGCGGCTTTCCCTATATAAACATATTGTTGTTGTTTCCCGTTGGCCGGCTCAAATCTTTCTGCACATATGTAAATATGTTATCTTTTATTTTCTTCTTCAAGCCTCAAGTAAGGTAGTATTGCTCAAATTATGTATTTTATATTCCTTATAAGATCAATTAAAGCTAATTCTGATCTAAACTATTATTATTAATAACACCACGACTGCAATATCACAAACACACTCATGTATCCTCAAAATTATCAGCAAGTAATAATTCTATGTCTCAATAATATTCTAAAATCAGTAAAATTATTTTATATTATCTATATATACACAGTATATATATATATATATATTTTTAATAATAATATATATAAATACATCTTTAATTACAAATAATAAAAGAGACCTCCTTCAAAATATATTTGCATGTAGCGGGAAGATGGTGTAATATTTCAGCGTGAAATATTCTTTGAATATTGTTTGCTTCTGTAATTCTCAAGTTGTTATCATCATAGTTGTTTTGTATATATATAATTTGCATTATTTTCTTCTTTATTGCATTCATTTAATTTAATATTTTTGTGTTTATTTCTTTTGATTTTAAATATTCAAATTTTCAATGGTGCAAAAGGTACGCCAAAAATAAAAGTTTTCTTTCTTCGTTTCACTAAAGTTATTGCATATAGCACAATAGTCTGTTAGACTTCGTGCTTCTGTAATAAAAAATAAAAAAAAGCCAAAAAAAAAAAATTGAATATATATATATTATTACAGACACGAAATGATCATTCGATAATAATTATTAATATAAATATAAAAGAGAGAGAGAGAAGTCATTTCTCTTTCTTTGTGGCACCACTAAAGTGAAGCCGCTGTACACAGAAGTCAAGGATTCTTGTCCTAGGATTGGCCACTTGAAGATCTCCCTCTTTTACCACTCTTCAAATAATGTCCAACTCTTGTATTTGTGCAGCTTTTACTTCTTCTCCTTCTATCTTCTTTTAGACCGTATATAGAACGTATATAGAGATATCACTTTTAAAATTTCTTTCTGGATATATTCTACGTTCTTTTCATTTTTATATTTAGGAATTATTTTGAAAATAGAGCAATCCATATTTAATTCATTAGATAATAAAAAGGCATATATTGGATTTTGCATACAAAAATGTAATGCCTTGATAAAGGTTTGGCGTTCAGCCAACCGAAATATTGGCAAGTAAATCTTTTATTAAATCCAATATAGGTCTTTTTATTATCTAATTTAGGAATTATATTTGCAAGAAAATAAGAGACCAAATCTTAATAAATTAATAGTATTTATTCGAACAAAATAAAAATTAATAGTGTGTTATGTTTCGATAACAGCGTTGTTACCATCTGACAAAATGTAATTTATTCTTTTATCTGATGATGATGACAACGCTGTTACCGAAACGTCAAAAACTATTAATTTATTTGGATTATAGGTCTTATTTTCTTGTAACTATAATATATAATCCAAATTGTGCTTTATGATTTAGAAAAAATATTAAGAGCACATTTTTCAGATATATTCTATAGCAGTCGAACATTGTCGTAGAGAAGAATTGGCATCATTCTGTTCACCAATATCCGAGAGATACATTGATATCTAGGTACATATCTACTATTTACTGACAACATCTCACCACTGTGATGTGAATTTATAAACATGTGATTCATTAGAACATCCTCAATAACGAAAAGTCAGGTTGTTTGTGAAAGAAATTAATAATTAAATAATAATCACAATTCAACAATGAAATTATTTGTTAAAGTAAAAAAAATAAAGAAAGAGTAAAATTTGATAATTTGTAGATCTAAAAAATGAGTTATTCAAAAGAAAAGAAAAATTCGAAAGTAATCAATCTAAAATAATATGTACATTAATTTATACAGAACTTACAAGCTGTGTCCAATAAATAATGAGACTGATCAAAAATAAAGAAAAAATAGAATGATAAAAAATATATATTAGTATTTTTCAAAATAGTTCCCTCCCGCATCTATACATAATTTCCTTCTCTTCTCCCATGATTTAAAACATTTAGAAAAGGCATCTTTCGGGATGTTCTTCAATATTAAAGTAAATATTCATAATAAAAATATTAAAATAAGAGAATTTATCCTAAAATATATAAGTTTGTCCCAAAGGTTCGTGTTTTTCTTAGAAACGTTGTTTTTTTATTACTTGGCGAATAATATTATTACGGCGAATACATAATACAATTATTCCGTATACATAATACAAAGACATTATACAATAACGGCGAATAATATTATTACGGTGAATACATAATAATACATAATACAATTAGCTCTTATACATAATACAAAGACATTATACATAACGGCGAATAATATTGGTATTTCTACTTTTTTGCAAGTGTTAACGAACTTTTGGAACAACCTTGTATTAATATTAATTAAATACGGAATAATGCTATATAAACCAATATAAATCTTTAATTAAAAAGTCATATACTGAATCAAAATATCATTTATTTTACCAATATTTCAGTTGGCTGAACGCCAACCTTTATCAAGGTATTATAACATTTTAATGTGTGTCAACAACAAACTCATATTGACACACTGTAGTTGACACACATTAAATATGTTATAACACCTTGATAAAGGTTGGCGTTCAGCCAACTGAAATATTGATGAAATAAATGATATTTTGATCCAATATATGCCTTTTTAATTAAATATTTATTTATGGATTATTCTTTTTTCAATACCAAGATAAATATTAATGAAATTACGATATAAAAACTATAAAAAACTTTTTAAAAATTTAATAGACTGCAGGAAGAGCACAAGATAAGAAAGACCAAAAGAAAAAAGAAAAAAAAAAGATGGCGACACAGCTGACGATACAACGACAAATGGTCATCACCAATCTACGCTGATGGAAACAGACGATGTCCCGCGTCCAATATGAAGACGTATTGCATATTTTGCATAACTGCTTTTAAAGTGAAATAAATCTATTGCGTCGCTGACTATTTGATTCAATATGAGCGCTCCAACATTTAGGGGCTTTCCCAATTTTTCATCATAATGGTCTGTGAAAGTTTGAAATATCCCCCTTCACAAATTTACCCTTACCTAGCAATCAATAAAAATAATAGCACACACAATCGGAAAAAAAAATTAAAAATCAATGCTAAATTGTGATAAACGGTGATAAAAACATTCTATGCGCTCTTTATATTTACATATTCAAATATATCATATATATATATAGTTATAGTATATATATATCTTATATAAAGAAAGAGATTTTCTGCTTGATTTTTGATTATTTTAAGGATTAAACTATGGTAATGCAGTCGTGGCAAGAATATTGAAAATAAAATAATAAAAATAGTAAAGATTAGAAATTGCTTTAATTGATCTAAGGAATATTTAAAATACATAATTTGGTAAAAGTAATGCATGGCTTAAGGCGAGTATAACAAGGAAAACAAAAGTTATTTACATAATGTACAAAATATTTGAGCCTGCCATTGGGATAAAACAACAACGAGTTTTTATAGGGGAAGAGTGACCTCTGGCGGTCGATTTAACAGTATTTGTATCTATGAAATATATTTTTAAAATAACACACACACATATATAGATTATATATATTTGTAGAATATATATATAATCATAAAATTGATTTAAGATTTATTTTGGAAACCTCCCATAAGCGACTCTTCTGATGAAAGACCACCTTTATGAAAAAAGACCTAATTGAAAAATCATCTCCAAGAGAGACTAAGCATTTTCATGTTATTTGAAACGATTTGTCTCATGGGAGAACTCAATAAATTAGGAACTGAATATAGACGAAAACTTTAAGAGAGCCTTTAACAAAAAAAAAACATGTATATAGAATAATAAAAATATTTAATAAAAATAAAATATATATATAAAATTGATAAATCTATATATATATAAACGAATGTTTGTATGTTTATTTGTATATGTCCGGTATACAAATTCGCAGTAGTTCACTAATTCAAACCAAAATTTCCATACATAGGTAAAAAAATACGGGGAAGACGATAGGCTATTTAAAAAATATATATAAATCAATTATTAAAACTATATATTTTTAGTCAGAAAATGATGATGACGATATTGCTGTATCATGTTTGATTATCAGATACAAAATTATATTGGGAAAAATTCCAAAAAACAGAGACCACGGGTGAAACCAGTTCATTATTTTGTACGCAGGAACAAAATTCTAACAGAAAAACATTCATTCGAGCAGAAAACAAAAGCCAGATCATCTTTCTATAAAAATAGAGCTTCTCAGACACAAAGTTTGGAGCGGGACGTTTCACAAAGGTGACATCCACGGTGCCAATTTATAATTGTAACGAATAGTATTTGAATAAAAACATTTAATCGGGTAAAACCCGGGCGTTGCCCGGGTCATTCGGCTAGTATTATATATTTAAAAAAATTATTTTGGTAATAAAGAGTTAATAGAGAGAACTAACAAATTAAAAAATATATAATAATAATGCGGTTCTTTTCAACACAACCAAAAGAATGTTCATTTTTTTTATGAAAATCTTTAAAACAAATAAACAAGAATTTGAAAATTTCTCTGAAGGTAAAAAAAGAACAACGAGGATTGCCAATAGACCACAATGTTCAAGAAATGATAAGTCAATTTAAATAGTAATATATATATATTAAATAAAAATTATATTTTATTTCTAAATTATATTTCCCAGATCGAATTACTCTGTTCAGTCTACCGACAGAAGTCTCGGCTTTCCCTATATAAACCTATTGTTGTTGTTTCCCGTTGGCCGGCTCAAATCTTTTTGTACATATTTATTTATTTATTGTTACAAAAGCACGAAGTCCAAAGGACTATTGTGCTGTGCTAGTATTATTTACATATATATGATTAAATATTTACACTATGGATTAGTATTGTTTTGTAAATTATTGTACAAATATTTCTAAACTTAACAAAGTTCTCATAAGATATAGTATATACAAAGAGAATTTGGTAATGTTTCAAAGTATCTACATACAATTTGATTAGTCAGAGGGTAAGTTAAAAGAAGATGATCTGGTGATTCAACATCTAAGCGGCATTCACATGTTGGATCATTAATAGCATTCAGTGTGAATAGGAAACTTAAGAAGGGTCCTTTGCCTGTTAAGAATAAAGTAGTGAATTTATCAGAAGAAATGAAATTTAGGACAGCAAATTTTGTACATATGTAAATATGTAATCTTTTATTTACTTCTTTACGCCTCAAAACAGGTATTTCTTCTTTAATTATTTTCATCAACTCAATTAAAGCAAATTCTGATCTAAACTGTTTTTATTTATATTTTCAAGATTTTCCCGACTGAAAACCAATATCACAAACATACTCATGTATCGTCAAAATAATCAGAAAGTAATAATTCTATATCTCAATAATATTCTAAGATCAACAGCAGAAAATCATATACATATATGTGTATACTATGTATATACTCACTCAATGATATACCATGGTATATATATGTTATATTAAAATATTTTATTTAAAATTATTTTTCATAGATTCATATATTCTGTTTAAATCTACCACCAGATGTCGGGACTTTCCCTATATAAAACCGATTGTTGTGTTTCCCGATGGCCGGCTCAAAACCTTTGTATATTATGTAAATAATCTTTTGTTTTCCTTGTTCTACTAGCCTTAAGCCAGGCAGTACTTTTATCAAATTATGTTTTTCATATATATTCCTTATATCTCAAAAAAAAAATATCTGATCAAAACTATTTTATTATTCCCACGACTGCAAAACAATATCGTAAAATACTCATGTATACCAAAATCAAGCAACGAATAATAATAATCCTCAAGTTAATCAAAATCAAGCAGTAAATATTTTTTTATATAACATATATATCACATCATAAGAATGGAAAGAGATAGTATTGACAATTAACATACTTTTATTGACATCTTGTCAATACAGGTCAAAGTGAGAGATAACTTAATAGAATCTTTTGTCATAATATTATGATGTAATAAGGGACATTTAACATAACTACTATATACCATAATTAATGTCGATACTTTTAACTAGAAAGGTAAACATAAACATCTTCTGACGATGCACCTAACCATTACACAATTACATTTTTGTACTATCCCTTATATATATAAAAGTCAGTGTATGTATGTATGTATGTATTTATGTTTGTCGTCTATACATGTCCACAATACGTAGCTAATCTGACTGAAATTTTAGTAGTATATAGAGTAAAATCTGGAAAAACCTTTAGTAAAAATTTCAGGTCTCTTTCCCGAATATTCTTCGAGTTATTTGCAAATTTGCCCTTTTGCTCACAAGCAGCGCCTCTAGCGGTGAAGATGGGAGGTAATATCAGCTGACCTAATATACATGTAAAGTTTGGAGAGGGACATTACACGAGAGTGACATCCATGGCGCTAATTTATAATTGTAACGAATAGTGTTTGGATAAAAACATTTAATCGGGTAAAACCCGGGTCATTCGGCTAGTTATTTCATATATCCTCAGCTATAACGATATAAATATATATATACCTAATATTTCAGGCTATCAAATGATGAAAACCTAAATTAAACTTTTGACAAATATTTTTTTAAAAAAGATTAAAGAAGACTCATTGATAGTCATTTATAATTTTTAAAGTTATCTTATCCAATCAATACATTTTATTACAAAATATTGTGAATATTATCATTTATCATTGCTTAATTTCTAATTAGTTTTAGTAACAATAGAGACTAAGTTTCAATAAAATATTTTAAATTGTCAATATAATTTTTATATGAATATTAAAAATAATTTTTTTTTCATTATAGTTTTGAAATGCAATAGTGCTGAAGATTCTCCGAAACATATCTTATCATGCTCAGAACTGACAATAGAGGACCTATTTTCCAGGCCTATAACTACCATATCAAAATTGGAGAGGAGTGGACTTCAGGAATTGGTTTAACCATGGAGATAAGCACCACCACAATAATTTATTATATATATATTTATACAACATAAGACTGCGGGATATACAAAAGATGGCAATTCCTTCAAAATAATTCATTAAAACATTTAAATTTATAACAAATAAATTTACTGACAATATGTTTCTTTTCAATATTATCACATTAAATAATTTTATATTAGATAATATTATTGAATAATTTGATAAAAAAATATTAAATAATTTGATATTAATTATAAATAAATTGATGATATTATTGAAAGGAAACACAATGCCAGTAAATTTATATGTTACAAATTTGGTCGATAGATGAAAATTGAATTTATAAATTAAAACAATATATATAGTTGTTAATGATGGTGATGAAGAATTATCTACCCTACCAGTTACAGAAATACAGATTTGAAATTTGTCTGAATTTGCCTAACTCTACTGTTATGGCCTTTTCTTAATCACCCTGTATATGATATGATAAACCAAAATTCATTTTTAAATTCATTTTCAACGTGAAAGGTACCTCTTTTGGTTCATATATTTATATATATAAAATAAAAGGATTTAAAAGCGCGAATACCTCTTTTATACATAAACCGAACTTCTACTGTCCTTACTGCGATGAAAAAATATATTGGGAGGGCTTGGCTCATCAGTGGTGAACCCTCCCAGCGGTTTCGCCAATTTAATCCACCAGACCGCTTCTCAGAGCTCTAATATTGTATTGGATCATTCTGCTTTTATATGCTACACTGAAGGATGGAATCTTAGAAATGGTTTTCAAGTAAACTATGAACATAAGCTTATAGGACAGTAGAATTATATTCAAATATTTGCTTCGAGCAGTGCTCTTCAGCAAACTATTAAATCCTTTTATTTTATATGTATAGATGGCGCGTTATTGCTTTGTGTTAATTTATTCCTAATGACCTTGTCTTTATAGTTTGCTGAAGAGCACTGCTCGAAGCAAATATTTGAATATAATTCTACTGTCCTATAAGCTTATGTCCATAGTTTACTTGAAAACCATTTCTAAGATTCCATCCTTCAGTGTAGCATATAAAAGCAGAATGATCCAATACAATATTAGAGCTCTGAGAAGCGGTCTGGTGGATTAAATTGGCGAAACCGCTGGGAGGGTTCACCACTGATGAGCCAAGCCCTCCCAATATATTTTTTTCATCGCAGTAAGGACAGTAGAAGTTCGGTTTATGTATAAAAGAGGCATTCGCGCTTTTAAATCCTTTTATTTTATATGTATAGATGGCGCGTTATTGCTTTGTGTTAATATATTTATATATTAGAAACAAAAAAGGCATATTTTGACCGCTCATATAAGCATTTTTGATGACAGAGCGTCATTTAGAAGAACAAAAAACCAACTAAACGTTGATTTAACTTGTTATATGATATTTGGCCAATCCATTTTCATGATTAATAAAAAAAGCCAACCACGAACGTGTTTTGGGATTCTATTTTTATTCTTGTTTTCCACATATTTTATCCAGGGTACCCATGTCCAGGGTAGGACATGGCATCTGCCTGGTAAGCGGAACACTGTGGGTTCGATTCCCATCCCTGGACACTTTTATTTTTCCGTTTATCATTACTCTTCACAATTCATCTTTTCATACCTCATCCCTAAGGTTAAAAATATTCGTTATTTCTCCTTCAAATAAATTTTGATTTTTCGTTCAAAAGAAACACATGCGGGATGATTTTCAAATGTTATTTTACAACCACAAGTCGCATTATATTATATAACATTAATATATATAGTCACGACCGTCTGTCGTGGCCTCTGTCACGGATAATATACAGTTATCATCGTCATGCGTTCTTAATTCTGTCACCGTTTGCTTTTGGTTCAGTGGTAGAATGCTCGCCTGCCACGCGGGCGCCCCGGGTTCGATTCCCGGCCGATGCATTTTTTTTTTTTTTTTTTACAATTTTTAAAACTCATCTATATATTATACAAGAATGACATCCACGGCGCCAATTTATAATTGTAACGAATAGTATTTGAATAAAACCATTTAATCGGGTAAACCCCGGGCGTTGTAGATTATAAACACAAGTTAATAAGACCACATCCATGATAAGGTACAGTTTGGATTATAGATTATAAACACAAGGTAATAAGACCACATCCATGATAAGGTACAGTTTGGATTATAGATTATAAACACAAGGTAATAAGACAACATCCATGATAAGGTACAGTTTGGATTATAGATTATAAACACAAGGTAATAAGACCACATCCATGATAAGGCACAATTTGAATTATAGATTATAAACACAAGGTAACAAGACCACATCCATGATAAGGTACAATTTGGATTATAGATTATAAACACAAGGTAACAAGACCACATCCATGATAAGGTACAGTTTGGATTATAGATTATAAACACAAGGTAATAAGACCACATCCATGATAAGGTACAATTTGGATTATAGATTATAAACACAAGGTAACAAGACCACATCCATGATAAGGTACAGTTTGGATTATTACTATATATAGTCACGACCGTCTTTCCTCATCGGCCGCCTCTGTCACGGATAATATACAGTTATCATCGTCATGCGTTCTTAATTCTGTCACCGTTTGCTTTTGGTTCAGTGGTAGAATGCTCGCCTACCATGCGGGCGCCCCGGGTTCGATTCCCGGCCGATGCATTTTTTTTTTTTTTTTACAATTTTTAAAACTCATTTATATATTATACAAGAATGACATCCACGGCGCCAATTTATAATTGTAACGAATAGTATTTGAATAAAAGCATTTAATCGGGTAAACCCCGGGCGTTGCCCGGGTCATTCGGCTAGTATTTATATATTTACAATAAAAATAGCATTTGATGACCTCTCAACATTAGCATTTTAGATGTCAGGGAGCCATATAGTGGAACAAAAATCAACTAAATGTTGATTCAACATGTTCCATGATATTTAGCCAACCTAATTTCTTGATAAATCAAGAAAAGCCAATCTTGTGTGCAGTAAAGATAATCTCATTTTATTTTTAATATCAACACCTAACCTTTTTTTTCTATTTTTTTTATAATTGTTTTTCACCAATTTATATAAAATATCTAAATTTACATTAATGATTATGCGTAAATATATGATATATTATATTTAAGCATGAACTATATATAATTTAAAATTATATACTCAATATATTACCTTTTAAAAATTGATATTTGTTAAAGAAAGAGAGAGAGAGGTTTTCGGTTCGGTTCCAAAATCACTTTAATAGGTACCGCTCAACAAGAACAACCTAGTTTATGATAATTGAAACAATGAATAATATATGAAGGTTATTCACATATTAAACAAAATGTTAACGCGGGATTCGATCCCGGTTAATGACTGTCGGGAATCGAGGGTGTTACCCCCTCGTCCACCGACTTGTTTGTTAGAGAGAGATTTCTAATCTCGAAATCTCTCGTAGTATTATAAAAATATATAAAACTATATATAAAAATATAGTTGAATGATTTCTAGAATTATAATTGTATAATAAATAATAAAAATGAATTTTCTATTCCCTTTCATATATATTTTTAAAATGTCTCACAAAATATAAAGGTAAATATGTAATTTAGTTCATTCCTGACAACATTTATATGGAATGCTAATCGCTCTATACTATAATATCTATATTTCAACACATATTTAGTTTAAAAATAATAAATACACAGAAAAATGTTAAAATTATAGAATAATGAATGCTCAGATTAATTAAAAATAAAACCAGAAGATAATCCCACCACTAATGAAGATAAACAATAAGGATTTCCTAAATCTTCCATAGCTATTTCTGTCTCCCAGAGAACACAAAGTACTGTTAAAAGAGAGCCACTCAAGAGAAGATAAAATGCTCTAAGTTAAGAAGACGGGCATGAACTAAGTTTAGCTTTTTAAGCTCAATTTATGGATACGCTTCGTTTGAGGCGAAAACCTCTGGAAAAAAAAGGAAGCAAGAGGGGTCTAAATTTGGAGGGTTGGGTCCAAGCACCCCCAGGGGAGGTCTAGCGGTGGTCTAACTGCCCCCTGAGGCTCCTCGACTTAATCAATTCCATATAATTCACTCAGGGGCTCCCTAGGGTCTCCCCCAACTGCAACTATACTGCTAGGGAAGGACTGATGGTGTTGTAATCGTTGCAGCGGTTTTGTCCAGGTTTTCTCTACTTAGTTGGAAGTTTATTGCGATGTGGGATTCCATTTTTTAGATTAATCAAATATGAAATATCCAAAGATAAGTTGCTTTATTACACTTTTAACTATTCTTCTCAATTAAAAAGACATACATTAGATCAAAATATCATTTATTTTACCTATTTATTTATTATATATAGATATTTTGATCCAATATATGACTTTTTAATCAAAGCTTTATTTATGGATTGCTATATTTTCAAAACCTTTAACTCTCTAAAATTAATTCAACATACATGCCAAAACAAGCTTCTTTTATTTAGTCAATTTTTGGCTACTATTTGCATAAAAATTATTATATGAAAATCTATATGATAAATTGGAATAATAGATATGCAAATATTATACAGTAGCATCGTCCAAATTTTTATAATAATCAATTTGTTACAAACCACGGAAATTTCAGAAGTTTTTAAAAGAGAATATAGGCAGTGGAGGATTCAAGTTGCTTTTGTGGTATTGAGGAACAAACCTCAAGACATCTACTGATCGATTGCCCAGCATTTCAAGATTATAGAATGAAGAATGAAAAAGTTGTTTGTGAAGTTAACGATTTGATTTCCGATAATAAATCATATTTAAAGTTCAATTCATTTTGTAAATACATTCTAAACTTTCTACACAATCTGGATCTCTAATGTTTTCATGCGTTGAATAATGTAAATAACTTATGTAAATAAACTTTTCTTCTTGTTTGGCGCAAGTATCCCTTGCGGGATATAGCGCGTTGGAAATAAAATAATTGTAATAATTATAATATTTTTTACTAAAAATGCATTCATCTGTATAGATGAATTGATATAGATTAGAGTAGAAATTATTATAATATTTATAAATATGGAATGTTAGAATTATAATTCGCTGTGTCAATTAGATTAATCAAATATAAATCTCCGAGGGTGAATTTCTTCTAAAATTACAAAATATTTTCTCACAATGAGTTTCTTTTTATTACAAAACGCTAGCTTTCAAGTTATAATCACTCTTCAACGGGCTTAATTAAAACTTCGACTATATCCTACAAGAAATATTTACAAAAACATACACGCGCAGCGTGGATATTTACAACTGAAATTTTAAATTGGTATGAAATAACCGATATTTTATTAAGCCCGTTGAAGAACGATTATCACTTGAAAGCTAGCGTTTTGAAATAAAAAGAAACTCATTGTGAGAAAATATTTTGTAATTTAAAAACTTTTTTCACAATTTTATCACGAATAAGTTTATTTATTACACTTTTAACGAGTTTCCAAGCTTTCGGGTTTTAAATGACCCTTCTACAGGTTAACATTTTTTTACTCCTTTTCTAAAAAAATTACCAGTAGAAGAGTCGTTTAAAACCCGAAATCTTGTAAACTTGTTAAAAGTGTAATAAAGTAACTTATTCTTAGAGATTTATATTTGATTAATCTAATTGATCCAGCGGATTATAAATTTAACATTCCATATTTATAAAATATGAAGTATTAAATATAAAATAAAGTATTAGAAAATTCTGTAAATATATCTATGATTTTCTCTCTGGGTAAAAAAACCCCGTAATTTCCAAACTAAGTATATTTGTTGGTGTTTATTTCATTTGTTGGTTGTAAATTCAAGCATCATTTTAATGTCCTTTCCTTTCTTCTTTAAACTCTACGCAAACCTTGTAATTATTCAATTGTTTATGTAATATAGTATCTAAGTTTAGAGTTGTTTCTTGACACAAGCATCCCTTGTGGGGATATCACGTCTGATTTGATAATAAATAAATAAATATTTATAAAGATTATAGTAATTTCTACTCTAATCTATAGCAATTTATATATTTATGTGGTATAATATAATAATGTGGGAAGAGAAATATTCACACCCCAAGTTGGAAGAGGAACCCAGGCAACCAAAGAGAGAGAGAGAGGAGGAGAGCCGGGCGTCCGTTCGTGTCGCACACAATCATCAACTGTCTTAAAAGTCCCTAGGTTCCAAGTAACGGGCCCCAGTGGTCGCCCCTTGGAATGTCGCTGAGGTCTAAAGTGACCGGTCCTTACCCTCCCGTCTCTCTCTGGTTTGACTGTAGGTTTGCTTTATTATTCCTGGAAGAGTATATATTATGACATATATATATATATATTAACACAAAGCAATAACGCGCCATCTATACATATAAAATAAAAGGATTTAAAAGCGCGAATGTTTCTTTTATACATAAAACGAACTTTTACTGTCCTTACTGCGATGAAAAATATATTGGGAGGGCTTGGCTCATCAGTGGTGAACCCTCCCAGCGGTTTCGCCAATTTAATCCACCAGACCGCTTCTCAGAGCTCTAATACTGTATTGGATCATTCTGCTTTTATATGCTACACTGAAGGATTGATTCTTAGAAATGGTTTTCAAGTAAACTATGGACATAAGCTCATAGGACAGTAGAATTACACAGAAGTTCGTTTTATGTATAAAAGAAACATTCGCGCTTTTAAATCCTTTTATTTTATATATATATATATATATATATTTATATATATATATATTAATGCATTTTTAGTAAGAAATTTTATATTATTACTAGTATGTATTACCAGTTGCAAACAAGACACGCTATATCCGATCTGGATAATTGCGCGTGAAACAATTTACAATAGTTCATATTGTAGTAGAGTAGGTAACAGAATCATCAAAAAGAAAATAAACAATTAAGAAAAAGAGCATTGAATAAACATATACATTAAACAAATAAGCAACAACATAAGCAGATAGAAGAAATCGCAAGGTAGTTGTAACTGTATAATATTTGCATATTTATTATTCCAATTTATCATATAAATTTTTATATATTATTTTTTCTGTAAATAATAGGCAAATATTGACTATACAAAAGAAGCTTGTTTTGGCATATGTAGGTAGAATAAACTTCAGATAGAAAACTGTGCTTAGCGTGATTCCTAGAATCGATTTTACAAAGGATATCTATGACAATATATTCTTACATTATCTGTGGTAAATTTGAATATTTATCTCTATTTTATATGTTAATGTATAATGTTTATCTTTTACTATCAATTATTATTGTAATTTTGTACAAGATTTTATTCAGTATTATGCTAAAGTCATTATTAGTAAATTAAATTTTATTGCCATCTATCGTTAAAATTTTACACAAATAAATTTACTGGCAATGCGTTTCTTTTAAATATCATCAAATATTATCTCTACAGACCTTACTGCAATGATATGAGTTATTGAATGAGAGGGATTGGCTCATCAGTAGTGAACCCTCTCAGCGGTTTCGCCAAATTAAAGATCTAAGAGATTAATTTGGCGAAACCGCTGAGAGGGTTCACTACTGATGAGCCAAGCCCTCTCATTCAATAACTCATATCATTGCAGTAAGGTCTGTAGAGATAATATTTGATGATATTTAAAAGATACGCACTGCCAGTAAATTTATTTGTGTAAAATTTTAAAGTGATTATGTTAAAAAGATTTGATTAAAAAAAAACATTGAAATAAACTTATCCCTGGAAAGCCTGATGTTTTTACCTTTATTATATTGTCACGTGGATAATTAAGAAAGATAAACTTCGAGGATAACACAGCAATTTATTTAAGGCAAGAACAAACTATGAATGATAAACAAAAGATAAGCAACGAGGAAAGATTACAGAGTAGCTTAATATAAACATAAAAAATTATACTCTGTTAATAGAATAATAAATACTTTGCTACATAGCTCCTTCCCTATAAGAGCTGTGACCCACAGCTTGCAATTATTATGAATACTGACATGGATCTGACGTGCTTCTGCCAAGGATTCCATCGAAGTCTTGGAACTTTGTCTCTAGTACCTCTGCGTCCTTTTTAATACGGCGTGGAGAGCGGCTTTGTCGTCGTATCGTCGTCTATAGGGACATCGTCATCTTGGAATGAAGTCTTGGTTATGACACGGCGGTGGAATCCTGGAGCCAGTCTCGGAAAATGTATATCATAATACCCATCGGCGACCTTCAGTTTGTCTTCCCTAAATTAACCAGCATCTCCACCAAAATGCAAGGTGGAAAAATAGGAAAGACAAACAAACTTCGAGGATGAAACAGCAATTTATTTAAGGCAAGAAAAACTATGAATGATATACAAAAGATAGACAACGAGGGAAGTTTACAAAGTATAAAAATATAAACATAAAAAAATGATACTCTGTTAATAGAATAATAAATACTTTACTACAATGTAATTAAAAAGAGGTTCTTTAAATTAAAGATACTTCGATCAGTGAATCTTTTTTAGAGCAGAACTAGAACAATCTGATTATCCAATTGGTTTCACAATCAAATAGATTAAAAGATATGAAATAGATAGACAAAATTTAAATAGGAATAAAGATTATTACAATAATATTGAGACAATAAAAAAGATTTACTGACCGAAGTATCTTTAATTTGAAGAACTATGAATGCCGTCCAGGCAGCCTTTATCTTTGCGTTAAAAATAGATATTAGTGTTTCTTCAAATAATGATTGTTGTTCAAACTTTTAACCCTTTCCGTGCCGATTATGCTCTTGCGTTTGATTATATGTTTTCTCATAGCTATAATACGGTTTCGTGTGATTAAAGATCTAATATTTATTCTTCAGGTCGCATCTGAATATCTTTTACTAAATAGGATGGTATCAGGGGGATATAGCATTGGTTTTGAAAGTTTCTCATCCCTAGTACACGTGGTACAAGCCATTATAATCATGGTGGATATAAGTAGGCGACTGCTTTTACAGTAAGTGCACTACATATCTATACATGTGAAAAGCAGTTTCGACTTTGTACTTACAATGCGCTATCTTTCTCATAGGTGATGATCCTAAGTACGCCTTCTACCGATAATTGGGCCTTTCTCATATCAGCCTTCAAAGTGGTGCGTTATACAACAACAACAATAGCCTTTATTGGGCACACGTGCCATACAGGATTCTCCCGGTAGGACAAAATAAATAAATAACAAATTAGCATCATAGAGTGGTGCGTTATACAGTAATGTTATATAAATATACACTTTTTTTTGCTTATCTCTAGTACACGAGGTACAGGTCAGCATAATCATGGTGGGTAGTAGAAGGCGACTACTTTTACTGTTGGCGCACCACATGTCAACACATGTGAAAAGCAGTCCGACTTTGCATTTAAAAAGTGTCAAAGCTGTTTGGTTACTTGCATTCGCTGGTGAGGTTAGACTTTTGCAAGAATCGGGGGCCATTGGAGTATTTCATTTTTTTTTATTAATTCAGAAAAAAGTTCCCAAAGCGGGAATCGAACTCGGGTCGTTAGCGGTCGAAAACAAACGGTTTATACCATCCTTCCACCGAACCCCGTTTTTAAAAGTGAGTTTGATGAGTACTCAACTGACAAACTAAGTCTTTTCAATTTTTTTCACAAAACAATTCATCAATAGTAATAATTACTCTGAAATATATAGAAAATCGCCCCAAAACATTTCCAAATTTTGTTTAAGTTTTACAATAAGTTAGTTGTTGTTATCAGTAATTGCAGTTGTGAAATCACTCATCATTTTGTGGCTGCAAATAGTTCATTTCCTGTAAAAGCAGACGCAATCAATAAACAAATAATTAGAACAATAATTAGCTTTCAAACCTCATTTATTTATTGTCTCTAACAATTGGTGGATTAATCCATTGGAAAAATGATTAATTTTTGATCATGTGCTTCACTATGATTTCCCAGTTGATTTCAACATCTAAATAAATTAGAGAATTTAAAACGAAGTGGTCTGTTGTCGTTTGACTAATTCTTGAAATGTCGTGGAAACATTTAACCTGATTAATGTATTTTACAAGGCGCGCGCGTTAACTATACTTGATTATTATAATTATTGTGCCTCACTTAACTAATCCGATGTCAAAATTTCTACCAGCAACATTCATAAATAACGAAGTGTTTGACACATAACTACTTTTTAACTATTAATCGTTTGTTTTGATTTATTCGTTAATTACCAGTTAGAAGTAATTATTTGCATTTTACTCTCTAATTTACAAATGTAAATAACTGTAAATGTGTGAGCCTCTCATGAGCGACCTATTTGATTTAGTGATCACCTCCCTAAGCGACCACCTTTGTAGTACTAAAATAACTTGTTATGATCTAATCCAACCTCTAATGAACGACCACCTTCCTGAGCGACCACCTTTTTAGTATTAAAATAACTTGTTATGATATATTCCAACCTCTAATGAACGACTACCTTCCTAAGCGACCACCTTTGTAGTATTTAAATAACTTGTTATCATCTAATCCAACCTCTAATGAACGGCCACCTCCAGGAGAAGCCAGGTGAAGCCTTTGTTTTTAGATGGGTTTCTCTATAGGGCTGATACTATTTACTAGTTATAAGTATGTTTGTGAAAAAAAAAATAACAAATGTGATATTGTACTGGGATAAGGTGCATAAATTTAAAAAAAGAAAAGAAAAAAGGCATCTCTTTATCACGAAACTGGAAGTTTCTGATGACTTGCGCCATCTATCAGAATAAATATTAACTATTCTTTGATTTTTAATTATTCCAGAGAATTGCCCAAACACCCATTTTTGATTAATCAAGAAAAGCTTACGCGTTTTGGGCTGTTGACCCTCGTCAGCGTCGTTAGCTTTTCTTGACTAATCAAAAATGAATATTTGGCCAATTCTGGAATAATTAACAATATTCAATTAAAAGGGCATATATTGGATAAAAAAAAACAATTAATCTAATATATGCCTTTTAAATGTATGATCTATTTATGAATTGATCTCTGTTTATTCATATAAAATAAATGGATTTAAAAGCGCGAATGTTTCTTTTATACATAAAACGAACTTCTACTGTCCTTACTGCGATGAAAAAATATATTGGGAGGGCTTGGCTCATCAGTAGTGAACCCTCCCAGCGGTTTCGCCAATTTAATCCACCAGACCGCTTCTCAGAGCTCTAATACTGTATTGGATCATTCTGCTTTTATATACTACACTGAAGGATGAAATCTTAGAAATGGTTTTCAAGTAAACTATGGACATAAGCTTATAGGTCAGTAGAATTACATTCAAATATTAGCTTCGAGCAATTCTCTTCAGCAAACTATTAGGCAGTTAGGAATAAATTAACACAAAGCAATAACGCACCATGGTGGATTAAATTGGCGAAACCGCTGGGAGGGTTCACTACTGATGAGCCAAGCCCTCCCAATATATTTTTTCAACGCAGTAAGGACAGTAGAAGTTCGTTTTATGTATAAAATAAACATTAGCGCTTTTAAATCCTTTTATTTTATATGTATAGATGGCGCGTTATTGCTTTCTGTTTATTCTGAAAACGATTATAAATATTGTAGAGAAGTATTCCTAAAATTAGTTTTGTGGGAAAATCTCAACCCGTACCTATATCCAAGAAAATAAAGATCTGTTACTAGAATTGGTTAGTGCTTATCAACACATCAGAGTTCAACAACAACCAAGTCCTTTTCAAATCCTCTTAGAATTTTATTGTCCGACAATTTACCGGTCTGTCATAAAAATTACTGCAAAAAAGGAAATACACACAAACACACACACACCCTTTCCATCCTGGCGTCGGCAAAGTTGCGAATATATCGCCACTTTGTCCAGGTTGAGCTCGGAGAAGCAGTGGAGGACCCACTCATCGCCTGGTCCAGGACCCTCCAGCGCCGTGGTTTCCTTCCTTCATCCCCCATCATCATCTTGTGAATTTTTTGTATCATATATGTATATATCTTCTTCTTCCTATATGTAATATATTTCTCTTTCTCTTTGATTGAATCTATGTAACATTGTCTAAAAGACAATAAATTATTTTAATTGTCAAAATTGTCACACACACACACAAAGCCTTTATTAAGGACATGTCCCATACAGATTCTCCCAATTGGGTAAGATAATACTCATCTTGTGTTATTTGTAAGAAAGGAAATTAAAAAATGATTATTTTGAATATTTATATTTAAGGAATAAAAGAAACGCTACTGAATCCCCTTCATATGTTTAGAAAAGATGTCAATTCTGTGACTATAATAAAAACCCGAAGTTCAAAACACTATTCCAGAAATATCCAAACGGTTTGTTTTAATATCTTATAATATATAATCGATTTATGTAAATGTTTGTGAAATAGAGCTAGATAATGTAGCGTTCATTATTTTTGTGGTCAAATTTAAATTGCCATTACATTTATGTTTATATTGTTACATCAATTTTAATGCGCCTTACATTTATTCAAAATATTCTATGATATTTAATATTTATTTAAAACAGAATATTTAGATTATCATCATTCCTTTTTATAGTTTCATTCCTTTTGTAATATTTATTGTACATATATCTTGATTGGTTATTGGAGCCAGAGAGGACCTAGAGGAAGACTGCGGATCACGACCTACGAGGAAGACAAGAATAAATAAACACAATAACTTTAAAAGGTAATTTATTTTTATTTACTTTTATTTATTTGCTTCGATTATCGAAATTTGCTCGGGAAACGTGTATAACACCAAGAAGGAAGAAACCAAGGTCGACGACCCTGCAAAGCTTGCAACTTGGTGCAACAATATTCATTCAGAATTTTATTGAAAATATAATATTTGAGGCATTGAAATAATAATTATATAAATATTTTGCCGAGAGGAGATTGATCTATAAAATAAAGTTTAAAAAAGACTCAAAAACTAGACGCCATCTATTAACCGTCTACAAAAACTAGCGACTTCGAGTCGTTGACAAAACCACAACACCAGCTTTGACAAACTGAAATTGCCCACTTGGAGACAACGATTTCGGACTATTTGCTTCTGTCAATCCAAGGCAGACATTATTTCATGAGATATCCAAATGGGATGAAATGAAATCTTCACAATGGTCTCCCTAGGTGGGCTCATCTCAGTTTGTCAAAATTGGTGTTGTGGCTTTGTTTCCGACCTGAATCCGCTAGTTTGAGGAGACGGTCAATAGATGATGTCTTGTTTCGATGTCAGTTTTGACAGAAGAGAGACCGTTATATTATAGAAATGTATACCATGTTCTAAACTTCTTTGTTTTAAATAGCTTACCGATTTGAAAAACTAGATATGATATCCCAAGAGCGGATAGGTTTTAAATGTCAGAGCGAGTAACAAAGGAATGTCACTAGGGACTGTATACCTAGAGCTGATATATTCGAAACATTTTGTAATATATAAATATCAAATAAAATCAGATTTATAAGTAAATTTTTAAATTTAGAAAAAAGAAGAGTATTCCACTTTGCCGTAGTGGGGGGGGGGCCCGAGTCCGACTTCCAAGTCGTTCCGCCAAGAGATCAACACCACAGAGGTCCGTACGTCTCTTGACCTCACGGACAATACAGCAGCTACATTATGCACTCATGATATGTCAAACGGATCTTTCGAGTGCATATGATACAGTGTGGATTTATAGGTTAAATATATATTTATATACATAAATTCCAATAAAATAAACATACTTTATATATAAATATATATTAAATATAACCTATATATTTATATAATATTTAATGTTAATTAAAAATCAGATCGGGTCATTGGTCGTAAACCCATCCAAAGTTTATTCCTGTTTAATCTATTGACAAATGCAATTGTCTTAACGTGGTTTGTTTATGCATATTGAGTTTCTAGGTTGAATTTTAATCAATTACATTCAGTTAGATAATTACTACAGAGAAATATCAACAGAAATTCAATAAACGTATTTTAAATTCAATATATACAAGCTTGGTTTAATACCACCTAATTCAATTATTAACCAGACGATAAAAAGAATTTCGAGCCAAAATTAAGCCTAACCTCATTATCAAAATGACATGCGTCGGCAGGTCATAATCGAACACATTGTTAGGCCTATCTTAGATATTTACCAAACGATCATCATCGCTCTAATGTCTCATAACAAGAAAGGGATATTTAAAATCAAACGAACTTTTAATAAAAAGGCGGGAAAGTCGAGTAACCAAACACAAAAGACGATTCTTATCACTGTTTATAACAACCTAAACTTTATAATGAGAAAAGGAAGGAAAGGCTTCATTTATTGTCACCAATATGATCTATTCAGAGGCATGCAATCCAATTTGGGATTCTATTTAAAAAGGGTGAATTGCATCAATAGAAGAAGATCATTTGAGTAGGCGGTCAATTTAGGTTTTAATAACAGGGGCACCGAAATCCATATATATAAATGACAGGGGATTTTAAAGCCCCCCTGAGGTAATAAAGGGCGAGAGCCAATTGATGACAAAGCCAAGGTATCGTTTGGACCCAATTGCGCGCGCAGATCGAACGCTAAAATGAGGTAGCAGACGAAAGAAAGAAGGCCTAGAGATCGAAGCCAACATTAGAGGCAGTCAAAGGAAGGAAATGCTGTCAATTCCCTGCCTTTGTACCCTCAGTGAGTTATGTTTCAACCCCTTCCTTTCAGGTAGTCGTTTGGGTATTTTTCACCACTTCCCGCCCACTGAAACGATCGTCTGATTCGAAATTTACTTCAACTGCCTAGAAACACAATTACTATACTAAATTTTATAGATAGTAGACAGTTTATTCTAGGGAAACTATGTAATTTTATACTTTTATAAAATGCCTTTCCTTTAATTAGTAGTTTGACCATTTTTATCCGCTTTTATCTCTCATTAAAACAATCGTGTTATTTAAAATATACTTTATCTGACTATAATTAAATTTTATTTGTAGTATTTTATTTGTACCTATTGATAGAGCTTAAAATCCTATCGTTCAAAATTGATATTTGATCTTTTTTTCACTTTAAAATATGCCCGTTCTTTTAGTTTGCGATTGGTTATTTCCCACTGATATCTATAGTGCTCTGTCATCTAAAATACTCATGTGAGCGATAAGGACACGTCTCTTTAATTTTCAATATCAACACCTTAACTTTTTTATATTTTTTTATTTTTACATATATATACTATTAGATAATAAAAAGACATATATTGGATTTAATAAAAATTTATTTGCCAATATTTCAGTTGGCTAAACGCCAATATATGCCTTTTTTATTATCTAATGATTTAAATATGGATAGCTCTATTTTCAAATCAAATATATATACTATATTATGACAGATTAGCGTGCCATCTGTTATGCAAATTAGAAACAAATAAACACGCGTATGATTCTTTTCAAAATTAAACAATTTCCTACTGCCCTTACTGCAATTGAAAATTAGTGGTTTATTGCAATAAGGGCAGTATAATTTATTTTTTATTTTTTAAAGTATCATATGCGTCTATAATAGTTTCGAATTCAGATATATATTATATTGTCTTAAGAGAAATTTACTTTAATATACTCATAAATATGAATTTTATACTATAAATTGTAAATATTGTAGATCTTGAATTTCTTTACATAAATTGAGTCTTTTTGTTTTAAGATTTTGCCATCCAACCTTCTGGCTTCCTATCGAGTTCGGTAGATTATATGTCTCTATTGATTTATATGGATACCTTTCGGAATAATGCTGGAGAAAAAAAGGTATTCAACAGATTAATAGGTTATCTTGAAAAATAAAGTTATATTTTTCTTTAACTCTTAGTATTATAAATATTTTGTTTTGTTCACTCAGGAAAACCCTGTATAGGGATAAATCTTTCTAACAAAAGATTTTTTATGTGCGAATTTCTTTATTTTAATAAAAGTGTTTTAACATCTGCATTTAAAATAAAAGTTCTTCAGTTTAGTTTTCAATCATTCAAAAGATTTGTCCTATTAAAGGTATTTAAAATATATCTAATACGTAGTTACAACTAACTAACTATATGTATTGAGTGAAAAGTGAAAATTTCAAAAATTAAAATTCTAATTTGATTCTTGGAGTGTGAAAATATTCTTGTAGTAATAAATTCTTTAATCATTTCTATTTAATATTTCTAGAGGTATGATATAATATAAACCTTATTTTTTATATATGATGCTGCAATTCAAGTATCAAATTTTGTTTTAGTATTTTGTGAATCTTTGTAGTCAATTTGATCCTTATTTCCCACCCACAAAGCTATCGTCTCATACAAAATATATGTCATAATTTGTATATAATTGTATGCACCCCCGACCCACTATGCATGTACAATGTATGATTTTCAAAGATTTAATAAAGAACAAGGTAACTGGAGGAAAGAAGTAGCAACCAAACATAGGAAATAGGTTTAAAGCGGGCACAATTATAAATAACTTGTACAGTCAATACTTCCTGACAGAAGGCCGGACGTATCTAGTGACCGCAGAAGTTATATTAGTCGAGAAACACTCAATACTTCCTGGCAAAGCAGGACGTATCTGGTGACCAGAAGTTATAAAAGTAGAGAGACACCCCATACTTCCTGACAGAAGGCCGGACGTATTTGATAACGCGGAAGTAAATAGAGTCGAAATAACACCCGATACTTCCTGACAAGATCGGCGGTATCTTCCATCAAAGCAGCCGCAGTTCCAATTAGAAAGATCCACTAAGTAGGTCAACCAATAGGAAAACGGGCACGTTCCATCCTTCGACCAATGGGAAAGAAGCCAACTCTTGGTGTAAAATCGAGAAGCAAGAATGGTCAGTGGTGATTCCGCTTCCAACAAGGTGACATCTACTCTCGAGGCCTCTCTCCCTCTGCTCATCCCACAGCTAAGTTCAATCACCGCCATGTGATCAGATAATTAACAATCAAAATCGCTCCGCTCTTCTCAAGCTTTCTTTCCTCCAACCCAGTTGCCTTTTATTTTCAAACACCATCACGTGTCCTGATTATTCCTAACTGTGTGCTTCACTTGCCACTCAACGACTGCGTTTCAACCAATCCTCACCATTCAAATCGAACAACAAGAAATTCCGCAACGATATTGTCACAGAACGGATAAGTCGACAGGATTCTACAACAGTGTAATACATCAAATATTGCAGTGTAATAACTTTGGATATATTACATATATTTCCCTAATTTAATTTGAATATTTTAAAAGTTTTTAAAAGTTCGTATTTTCAATTTCCGTATAGAGAAAGGAATCCCGTCAAAATTAACGCAAACAGTATGCGACAAATCTGAACCGTCTATGACAGCTTGTAGATTCGGGTCGGTGACAAAGCTAAACAATCAGTTTTGGAAAATTTCAGAACGCCTATCTTGAGAACAAAGTTTCGAGCTATGGGTCTTGTTATTCCAGAGAGATCTTTTATTTTAATGAGATTTCTAAGAAATTCAAGGAATGTTCTAAATGCCTTAAGAAAGTTGTTTAGCTGATACGGTGGTTAAGTCAATTCTATGGCCAAAATATAAATGAGAATTTTCCCGGAAGGATATTTTGATTTATACAAAGATAGGTCACTTCTTCTTTCAAAATGAACGCAAAACTCGTTGTGCTCCATCTTAGGTAGTGAGTCGGTGGAAGAGTGGTTAAAACCCTCGATTCCCGACAGCCATGAACCCGAATCTAATCCCACATTGGACACTGTTTTAATATGTGAATAACCTTCATATATGATTAATTGTTGCAAATATCATAAACTAGGTTGCTCTTTTTGAGCGGCACCTGGTAGAGCTATTCTGGAACCAGGATCTTAGATAGTGTGATAATAAAATTAACCATTTTACCAGCTACTCTTTGATACTTTTGAACATTTGATAATTCCCTTCTGGTGTTCGTGAAATCAAAGCTCGCCCTAGACTGACGAGGGCTATAGCTTTGAATCATGTTCTACAGATAGGCGTGTTGAATTTGCTAAAGCTGGTGTTGTGGATTTGTCATTGACCCAAATATGCTAACTTGCAGAAGTGATCAGGTGATACCATATAGTGTTTGAGTCTATTTTGTTATGAAACGTCCTTCTTTTTAAAAGATAAATTTCCTCCTGGAAAAAATACCAATTGTATTTTCATATTTGAAAACGATTTTTATCGTTAGAAAGAAATTAATGATAATTGACAAAGTTTCAAATGAACCTTTAGTTACTTCGCGTCCCACAGGACTTTTCTCTGTTCATAAATGGAGCACATCACTTCACAAATATTATTTATCTTCTGTAGAAAATTGATTAATTTAGTCATTTTTAAATAAAACTAATATTTGACAATACTTCTAAAATAATTTCACACAAGATATATAACTTATCATTTAAAACTTAGTTTTATTCAAGATATAATCTACTCAAACATAATGTAGTGTACAAAAGCAGAAAACATATTTCTAATAAAATCTTTAAAATCTTATCAAATGATAATATATTGTCACTGAATACGAATTTTATATTTTTAAAAATTCATTCAATGAAATGAATGAATATATAATTTTATATGTTTTAAATAATACAGGCATTAGTCATATTTACAAAGTACCGTCAGGTTATTTTACAACTTGAAAATAGAACATAGTAGATATAGAGTCGTCAGGAAACTTTACCTTTTCATTAGTTGGTTGACCCAGTCCTTTGATTGGCTGGTAACGTTTATGAAGTTTGAAATCACCACTATTATCATTATTACCTAATGTATTTAATAATGTATATAATGTATAATACGTCCAGGGTAGCCTAGTGGACATGGCATCTGCCCGGTAAGCGTAACATTGTGGGTTCGATTCCCATCCCTGGACACTTTTATTTTTCAGTTTATCATTACTCTTCATAATTCACCCTTTCATACCTCATTCAAAAAGGTTAGAAATAGTCAATATTTCACCTTGAAATAAATTTGATTTTTCATTGAAAAGAAACTCATGCGGTGTAACTTCAAGTGTTGTTTTACAATCACAAGCCGCAGTGTATTATATTGTATTATATTATCTGATGTATTTTGGGTATATCATTGTGGTGGTTTTTCACTACCCTCACGTTATATTTAATTGTAACCATATTATAATTATCTAGTTGGGACCTGTTCCCAAGTCCTTCGCCTAATGTCAATACTGCTATATACCCTAATTGTTTATCTACCAAGGATGTTCTTCAACTTTCATTTTAGAACTGGTGTGTGTTCTGTTTATCTAAACAGCTGTGTATTATAACCCTTTTATAACAATAATAAAGCCAGTACCTGTTCTTATGTATTTTTCCTTTGCCAGTGCTGATAAATAGCCTTATTTTGTGTATGTGTGCTCCTTTACCAAGGGTGTATGTTAACCATATTATAACAATAATCTAGTCAGTATCTGTTCTTATATCTTTTTTCTTTGCAAGTACTGATAGATACCATGATTGCTCCTTTAACAAGGATGCTTATCAATTTCACATTTTGGATCTGTTGTGCTGTTTATCTGAACAGTTATACAGTGTACTCCGCTTATAACGAAGTCGCATTATCCATGACAATCACTTTGTTATATCCGAAATTTGTTATATCCGCAGTTGGAAAAAAAAATGTTTTGTACCAATAATTTTATTTACTATTCAACTCAAAAGAGCAACACAAAGATCAATAACAACCTCATCAGGTGTTTTTGGAGAAGTAGTTTGTGATTTTCTTTTGACATTTAGAAGTCAGTAACAAGTGCTGAACACTCTTTTCGATGTTGTCCAAGTCTGACAGATGCCTATGAAGAGACTTGGACTCATCCTGACATTGAAGAAACAATCGCAGAGTTTGAATGCTCTCCAAGACCTCTTTTGGATGCGGAATGTGGACAATTGGGTCTACTTCTTCATCAACTTGGTCCGTTTCTTCTTCTTCTTTTGCTTGAAGAATGCTCTCGACAATTTCTACATCGGATAACATGGCATTTGTAACGACGTCATTGTCAGCGTCAGCATAAGAATCGAAATCCATCTCTAACGGTATTTTTAAAACTTCTTTCATGCGATCGAAGAGACTTTGTTGACAGAGATAGTGAGTTTCTTGTTTGTTTTCGTTCTCCTGCCATGGTAAACGTTAATAAAATATAAGCGTTTATTAAACAATTTAATTTTGTTTAAATAATGTAAAAAAAATACTTATAATATGTTTGCATATTTTAAAATTGTATATTATTAACCTTTTTGTTGTGTATCATTAAATTTGTGTCATTCACACGTTGTAATTTGATATATATTATGCATAATATATTAGTCAATTATAATGGTAAATGAGAAAACTTCGTTATAAACGGATAAAATAAAAATTTATACATGCAAATCACTTCGTTATAAGCGAAAATTCTTTATATCCGACTTCGCAATATCCAGAGTTCTTTTAATGGTTTAAGCCCTTCTTTTCTTTCGTGCAGACAATTTCATTCGCTATATGCGGAATTTCGCTATAACCGACTTTGTTATAAGCGGAGTACACTGTATATTGTAACCACAAACATTTTATAACAATAATATAGTCAGTACCTAATTTCTTAAGTCTTTCTCAACTATTCAAGCACTTCTAGGTTTTTCGATTGCTCCTTTACCATGGAGATGTTTATCAACTTCACATTCAGATTCGCTGTGTTCTGTTCATCTGAAAAACTGTGTATTGTAACCATTTTTATAACAATGATCTAGTCAGTACCGGTTCTCAAGTCTTTCTACTCATACCAATACTGCTTGATATTCTGATTGCCCATCTACCAAGGATGTTTATCAATTTCCCGTTTTAGATCTGTTGTGTTCTGTTTATCTCAACAGCTGTGTATTGTAGTCATTTTTATAACAATAATCTAATTAGTACCTGTTATTAAGTCTTTCACCTAATGTCAGTATTGCTAGTTCCTCTTATTGACTCACTCCTATGGTTGTTGATCAAATGTCCTTTCTCTATATTGTTTTTTTCTCTGAACACAGCTGTGAATTGTAGCCATTATATAACAATGATCTATTCAATACCTGTTCTTAAGTCTTTCTTCTCATGCCAGTACTGATAGTTTCTCTGATTGCCCATCTACCAAGAATGTTTATCAACTTCTCATTAAAAATCAGTTGTGTCTTGTTTCCCTAAACAGTTGCACCTCATGTAAAATGTGGTCAACATGAAAACCAAAAAAGCTTGATAAAGAAGAGTATACATTTGAGGAAGCCTACAACGCCGTGTCTTCAAAGGATCACCCTCCCAAGTACTGATTGGTCCGATATTTCTAAACTCGGTGATCAGGTAGAAAAGGCATATTCGATGTGTGACAGTAGATTCTTTATTCTGATAAATTTGTGTTATTAATGTACCTTTGTGTTTTACATAAATGAAGGAATAGTAGACAGGGCTAATTTTCAAGGATAGCACAATCTATATTGAGGCTTCCTTTGCTTAATCCCAACTTAGCATAGACAGTACAGTTAAGTAAAAGTCATCTCCTGATTGTGCATTAAAGCTTACTGATGGCAACACCATCTGTCGGAATAAATATCAAATTAATCGTTGATTGGTTGATAGTAAAATAAGCAACGATTAGTTTATATTTATTCCGACAGATGGCGCAAGCCATCAGCAACATTAATTACATAATCAGATGTCTTTCTCTTAATTTATCCACCTATATTCAGTAAAATTTCACTACGATACTATTTTCTTACAAAGAGTACAGGTCATAAAAATCGTGGTATGTAGGGGTTAAGACATCTTATACCGTAATTACGCCCTTTTTTAATCATATGCATTTGCTAAGTTCATATCTCCATTTGGTTACTTGCACTCTCTTGTGCATTTGGACTCGTGCAAAAGTGTCAATGACCATTAAATGAATGATTTTATCGAAAAGGTGTCCACTGCGGGATTGGAACCCGGGATATAGTTGTCTAAATTCGATAGCGTAGGCTATTACACACCCCAACCGATTATAATAATTAGAGTTCATAGTCGTTAATGCGTCTATATTTTTCAGGTTAAAAATATTGAAACAAAATTCCAATAGTAACCAATATACCTAAGTGCATATATAGTAGAAATATAAAATAATATCGAATCATAGATTTAAATTTAACATTTTAATTTATTAATGTCAATGTGAGAAAATGGGAATAAAAGGGTCGGAAATTAATAATCAAATGAATTAGTCATTTCATAGAAAATATATTATGTAATGCCTATAGAATTATATATATATATATATTATAATATAATAAAATATATACAATTTTATAATTATTTTTTTTATATTACAATATACATACATTTCAGATAGAAAGCTGATTAAACCTGTGGTCAAAATATAAAAAAGGAGTAATCTAATCATAGAACATAAAATCTGTGGCATATAGGGTACAATGTAGCCAAACTGTAGGTAGTAAAACCACCGGTGGCCAACCACAAATATCCTCTAATTAAAACCTAATCGAATTGGCGCCAAAAAAACGAAGTTTAGGCAGACGAACAACGGCCAGTTGCCATGGCAACGTCCCATGGTAATGTTATTTGGAAGCCATTGATACAAATGGATGGAAACTTGGTGGAATCCTGCACACAATTAATTGCAGTGCTAACATTGGATGGGTCCCATTCCTCATGTTCACATTACTTGAAGATTACACTACCTGGTCAAATTTAAACATTAGAATGGAGATTCGGTTTAGAGGCTGTGTTAGATTCATCATAAATCTACCCTGTTATGATTGAACCATATAAATATATCCCCTGAAGTAGTAAAAATGCATTCTTTATTTTTTGAAAATGTTTTTTTTTTTCGGATGCAAGTAGGTCATACGAACAATAAATAAATGCTAGCTAAATAATTACCAGCTATATAGATACTAAGTGGAAGTTTGTCAAGTTATGCTACGGATATAGATAAATATCCGCTATAGATTATAAGTGGAAGATTGTCAGGTAATACCACGGATATGGATAATTGTCCTATATAGTTTATGAGTAAATGATTGCCACAAGTAACACCAAGGATATAGAAATATACCAGCTATAGATTCTAAGTGAAGAAGTGTTAAGTTATGACACAGATGTATTTAAATCCCAGCTCTAGATTCTAAGTGAAGGATTGTTAGGTTATAACACAGATGTATTTAAATCCCAGCTATAGATTCTAAGTGAAGGATTGTTAGGTTATAACACAGATGTGTTTAAATCCCAGCTATAGATTCTAAGTGAAGGATTGTTAGGTTATAACACATATTTATTCAAATCCCAGCTATAGATTCTAAGTGAAGGATTGTTAGGTTATAACACAGATGTATTTAAATTCCAGCTATAGATTCTAAATGAAGGATTGTAAGGTTTTAACACAGATTTATTCAAATCCAGCTATAGATTCTAAGTGAAGGATTGTAAGGTTTTAACACAGATTTATTCAAATCCAGCTATAGATTCTAAGTGAAGGATTGTAAGGTTTTAACACAGATTTATTCAAATCCAACTATAGATTCTAAGTGAAGTATTGTTAGGTTATAACACAGATTTATTCAAATCCAGCTATAGATTCTAAGTGAAGAATTGTTAGGTCATAACACAGATGTATTTAAATCTCAGCCATAGATTCTAAGTGAAGGATTGTTAGGTTATAACACAGATGTATTTAAATTCCAGCTATAGATTCTATGCGAAAGAATGCAAGCCTAGAACTTGAACATTACGAATAGTCACTTATAGATCTTAAGTGAAATATATCAAGTTTGGAACATGGAAAAGATGATTATTATCTCTAGATGATAAGTTAAAGATTTCAAGTTAAGAATATGGATATATATGGCGAAATATAGTTCCTAAGAGAAAGGTCATAAGGTAAACACAAGGCTGCCAATCTCTTTAAAAATCAATATCATCATCAGATCACTAATTCAGCGCATTACCATCAGAATGAAGCTTCAGAAAGAAGGGACCGAGATGTCAACCCCTCATTTCCATGCATATGACGTCATTAGTGCATTCCTCCTGCTATTGGTCAGGTCTGGGGACGGTGCCATTAGCCTTGTACCCAGGGGACCTTACCCTAGATCCCTCTAGGGACTTCAAATGGAGGATTTCTTTTCTTAGTGATTGGATTAATTGCTTTTCTACGGCTGGGCTTGAACTGACAGCCTTTTACTGATGGCAGACAATTGGACCTAATTTCACAGAAATCAACCATTGTCATTACTTTTAAATATGGTTATAACATATTCAAAATATAGCAATAACCTGACTCTTCAGTTTTAATGTCTTGTCTAACCAAAGTATATTCAAAAATTGAAATATCATTTGGATGCGCGGTAAATCGTCAAAATGTTCTAGTAGAGCTCTATTTTTTAGCGACCACTCTCAATAAACACCCACTTGTGCAAATTCTAAAAATGTCTTGTTCTTGTTTAATTTACATTTCACTACAGATGAAACTAAGACATCTATATAAGATTGATTATCCATGGGAGATTCCAATATCAACAAAGACCTTTGTTGGAATGAGGGAGGGAAACTTGCTTTTGGTCCCAATAATAAAATAGTTTCACTCTGTTTCTTGATTCTTTTAGATTATCAGAATATATTCAAGTATAAAAATAATATTTTTTTTTATAAACATTTCTCTAATAATATCCACTTTGTTTAGATGTCGCATAAAAATAATTACCCAACAAATTGCGACGTAGGCAATAATATGGTAATTGAACCAACTGTCAAAGTGAAGAAATGATAGTGGTAGAATGGCGATAGGTGATGTAAAATTATATTGATAAATATGAAATATAGAAATAGTACAGGTATTAAATTATAGTAATTGTTTTCTAATATATATTATATATAAATGTTTGCTCCAACCATTATGCAATGATAACGTATAATCAATCCCTATTCCTCTAATCTTCTGCATCAAATTATTCGAACTGAAGAACAGATGTGACGAGAATATGGTGATGATAATTTGCGAGCAGACGATGATGGTAAGGTAATCAGATGCGGGCTGAATCTGACAACAGTAAAGGCAACAGGTGTGAGATATATGTGCATTTTTATCATAACGTTTGTAGGTAATTTCTTATGGAATTCTATTTATTTATTCATTTTTTCTGCCTATTTTAAAGTTAACCTATGACAGTTGTTAACTTATCTCTGAAATCTAATCATATCTACGAATTTCTAATTATTCAAAATTCAAACATCCTAAAAATCGAATTATCTGAAATCAGATTTATTATTTTATAAAAGTAAATGTTGAGTTGGTAAAATTTAGTTTTATATTCATTTTTATTTTTTATGATTATTTAATTTTTACGCTTAAGAAAAATATTTCAAAAAAGTAGTAAAAACAACATATAAAATTATCAACTCATGATGACAAAGCGCCCATCTATTGTAATAAACATAAAATAAAAGTTGATTAAATTTTACTGGAAAAATTAAAATTAGGTTTAACTTTTTTATTTCGATAAATCTTTCATCTAGGGTAGAATATAAATGAATACAATAAGTGTGTGATAATAATTATAAGATTAAATATTAGTAAATTAAATTTAATTGCCATCTATCGTTAATATTGTACACAAATAAATTTACTGGCAATGCGTTTCTTTTGAATATCATCAAATATTATCTCTACAGACCTTACTGCAATGATATAAGTTATTGAATGAGAGGGCTTGGGCCTCATGATTGAGCCCTCTCATTCAATAACTTATATCATTGCAGTAAGGTCTGTAGAGATAATATTTGATGATATTTAAAAGAAACGCATTGCCAGTAAATTTATTTGTGTAAAATTTTAATAAGAATAAATCTTTAAAATTTTGCAATAAATTCATTTTGGTTTATTTTTAAAACCTGCTTATATATAAATTTTAAAATATTGTAACCTAGAACATTAGGAAAGACAAATTTCAGAATGACACAGCAATTTATTTAATGTAAAACCCAATTAAAACTAATAAAATCGTACTGAAGCAATAAGTATATTTTACAGTCTATCAAAATACAAATATCTAAATTTAAAAAAAATTTCATAGAATAATAAATAATCTGCTACAATATATATATATCTTTAAATGATAATATATAAAATATAAAATATTTTATTACTTCAGATCATAAATCATATTTATATATTCTTATATTTTATGGATTGCCACATTTGACACAAACAAAACTATTTTCTGTTTTGAAATGTATTCAGACTTTATTTTGCAAATTTCTATTTATATTCAAAATATTTAAAAATAAGTTTATAATTACGGATCAAGTTTTACAAAATATTTATATATATTTTTAATTATTAAAATACGTATATTCGCATCATATATATGTAAAATAATAAATATTTAATAAAATATAAGAGTGAATCTTAATTATGTGTATAGATTATTATAAAATATTTATGTAGAAAGAATAATAAAACTATTCGTTTGGTAGTTTTTGTTGCTCTTTTGGAAAGTACGTCAATATTGCCTCAGGCTGACCTAACGTATGCAGATGACAGGTAGATTCTTGTCGTTGACATCTAGACATCACAGACGATACCACGAACACCGTCTTTTATTCAAAGTTGTCTATGTTCTTTTTTTTTTCTATTGCAACTGACAGAAAAAATAGTAAAACTTTTTAGTTCAAAATATTCTTTAAAAGTTTGTATATTTTCAAAAAATATATATCAAATTATTTTATGTATATAATTATAACTTCAATCAATGTATAAGATTACTGTATATCAATTGATTATTTCGAATATTCTTTTTTCTGATGCCAAATAAGCAGCATATTTAGCTGGAAACTAAATTTGTGGTTGGTATACTAATTAAAAACCTATTATTTGATTTCACATAAATGAAAATAGAGGATCGAAAAATACTTCAGGATTTTAAAGTAGAAATGTATAGTATATTTATTTTTAATAGCCTAATTATATTTTTAAAATTATGTTTTCAAATTGCCAATTTTAACTGATAAAACGTAATATATTCTAAACTAATTTAAATCCCTTGGTTTTTTGATATGTAAATACTATTCGTTTAAAAAAACTACCATATTTGTAAAATAATATTAAATATAAATAGCCATCTTCAAAGTATAACCTAAACTAAATACATCTTAGAAACAAATTAATTTTGATTTAATACCCCCCATAAGAGAGCATCATTGTTTCAATTACTCAATTTGCCGGTCTCAAGCCCGGATGAAGAAGGAAGAGGGGGAGCAGTAACAAGCTCACTAAAAAACCTGGGCTCAGCTTGCCCGGCTGATAGTACCCTGTAAGGGCTCCTGATCCAGGGATACAGGATGAGCAGCGTTTGTACTCCATGTTAGGAGCGGCTGCACATGGCGTCTGTTCCTCATGTCATGAACATAATTTATTTCAATAATACAGCGATAAATACGTCCAGCTTTATCAGGAAAAGGAATCTCTAGTGGCAAGGTCGGAGAAATTTATATAATATCACAGAATAATCTGCGTTGGCCTACTCTGTGAATTATTTCCAGTCATGTAAATCTACTTCATAGCTTCTATTGTGAATATTTTGTTACTTTCCGTCTGTTTTATTGTGTGATCTTAAGATGGTTGTGAATAGTTTCCTTGTGAAAATAAATTCGTTATTCAATGATTAACCGTCTGGTGTTTCTTATAATCTAGATATGAGTCAATCATAGGTCGAGATAAGTCGGTGAACGAATTGGTAACACCCTCGATTCCCGACACCCATGAACCGGGACCGAATCCCGCGTTAATATTTTTATTTACTAAGTGAATAACCTTCACATATTATTCATTGTTGCAATTATCATAAACTAGGTTGTTCTTGTTGAGAGGTACCTAATATAGTGATTTTGGGAAAAAAAAAAGATAAAAAGACAACTTACTATGACGATGCAACAATTAAGAAGTTTAAAAAGAGTCTTAAAAATGAAGGAGAAGAAAAGGATTAGGGTGGTATAGTATATTATCATATACTGACATCATATATTGACAATCTTCCTTATGATCGTGCAATAGAATGCTTTTGATACGTTGTTGATTTAGTGTTTTGTTCCTTTTTCAATTCATTTTTTATTTCGAGAGAGAGAGAGACATCTAAAAGTTAATAGGTAATATATTATATCATCATATGATAGAGACCTTTTTCAAATAGAAAAATATTGAATTTATTGCAATTTTAGGTTCTTTCAGAACTTACTAAACTTTGAACAGTTTAGTATTATATGCTTTTTAAATTTTATTATATTATAAAGGACTGCGGCGAGTGATTATAAACAATACTTAAAGTTACACCGCATAAGTTTCTTTTTTGTGAAAATTCAATATTTATTTCAAAGAGAAATATTTACTATTTCTAACTTTTTTGAATGAAGTATGAGAGGGTGAAATAAATGAAATAAAAAGTTAGAAATAGTAAATATTTCTCTTTGAAATAAATATTGAATTTTCACAAAAAAGAAACTTATGCGGTGTAACTTTAAGTATTGTTTATAAATTTTATTATGTTAAAGGTTCAATTTATTTTATTTTGAAATACATTTTCAATAAGTAAAGTAAATTATATGGTCAGTGGTCAATGGTCATTCATAATAAATATATATTCTATGAGATACGTAATAAAAAGGCTTGTCAATAGCGGTCAGGTTAAGAGTTCAATATTAAATATTCTTCTTTCACTTGTGATCTTTTTGTGTGTGGCGAGGGTTCATTACATATTAAGGAAAAATAAATTTGAAGGATTTTAAAAGAATTAAAACACGTAACTACTGTACATTGTCTATCTAATATGATATATTGAAATTCAAACAATTCGAATTCAAAGTTTCGATATATATCGTAATTTAAACAATGTGGTATGTAAGTAATAAAGTATGACGTCTTTTCTAGTCGTCTCAAAGTGACACCAGCTTACCACAGGACACCCGGGGGATCCAGAGAGGGACAAAAAGGGCGTTCCAGATGTTGACAGTTAGTTAGCTTACAGTGGATATTTTCGGAGAGGCCCGCTCAGTCGAACTGGGTTGTCATCTCACGGCGGCCCTCGTGGGGCCCTCGTTCTTCATGCAGGACGCCGAGCTTTCCTCAGTTAATCCTCAACTTTCCCCTGGTCCTGGTGCCACGTGAGACGTACTAGGAGAGCGTCTTTTGATCCCAAACTTTGTCCTTACTGTCCCGTGCGAACTTCCAACTCTGCACGCCTTGCCACTCAACCCCGACTGCTTCCAACGCACTTGTTGGCTTACCCGGGTTTACGACATATATATATATACATATATCGAGGCATATCTGCCCACGTTCACATGAACCTTTCCACTAGATGGTGCTCTGCCATCTAAAATGTTCATGTGAAAGTGGTCAGGATATGCCTCTTTTGATTTTTTTTACCAACAACTGACCTTTTTTAAAATCATTTTTTTATTATTGTTTCAAACATATATATATATATACTTCTTTAAATAGTTTTTAAATGGTCGTTTCATAAGGGAATTTTAATAATAAATTTTGATTGTGGGGAGTCATTTATTGTTAATGTTAAACGTGCTGAAAATGTGTGGTTGGTAAAAGTTTCGTTTGATAGAAAAATTGACAGACAGTTTGAAGATTAACCGTTCTAAGCAAGTGACCATTTAAGGGAATGGCTTTTGTTTTGACAGTTTTATTGCTTAAAAAAAAAACAGAAAATACAAACATTGCTCTGTAGAAATGAAAAAAAAAGTTCCTGATCATATGCCTTAGTAACCTGCATCACTCTGACAAGGGCCAAATGTCTGAAAGATGTACGTAGTTGGATTCTCTTGATTTATCAAAATATCAAATTAGGCTAATAATCTGAAATAATCAATTATGCAATATTTATTTTAATAGATATTGTAAAATCCATCCGCAACTTTCATTTGGAATATAAGAGGTTGTAACTTAATTTTACCACCTATTCCTGAACAATTTTTATTTATTTCATTTTCTTCATGTAAAATTAGTTGTTGAAATATAACACACTTCGGCTGACGTGTCTGTTATTTCAATAACTGTAAATGCTGCAAAGCAACCTCTATCTTTATGGTAAAAATACTAATACAGTAGAACCTCCCTGTAAAGGACACCTAATTGCAAAGCCAAACTGTCCTTTAGGGAGAGGTTTCCTCTTACCGGAGACTTGCCAAATTGTAAAAAGGTCATTTTGCAAAGAAAACTGTCCTTTGTGGAGAGGTGTCCGCTAAAGGGAGGTTATACTAAATTATAGGTCTCAAAAATAGACTTATAAGAATTTAGTTACATTATGATTAATTTTTATTTATCCGATAATTGTTTATATATGGTATTTCGACAAATAGTTGTCTTGATAGAGAATAGCAAGTCATTCGTCGAACTATGACAAGTAATAATTTTGTCTAAAATTCAAAATACGTCTTATAAAATGAAAGAATAAGTTCTATGGAATACAATAGTTTCGGAAAATATAAAATTAATTATCTAAAGGTTTAATTATATATCGTTATATGGTGGGCGAGATAGCTATAAAGCGTTTATACTCCTAACAATAAATGCTTCGTTATCTACGAATCAATGTTGCCAATTTTATCAAGGTGGCTATCAACCCTTTCTTAGATGAAACTTCTGATTGGTTCAGCCATAGCACGTGCTCTTCTCTAGCCAATTACCTACTTCCAAACAAAGAGATTACAATAGCAACAGATTACAATAGTAGAGTAACTTCTTGAGCAGCCATATTGAATCTTGTTGTGTTTATTATCCCCGCGGGTGCTAGCTTGGGATTGGTTGCAGAATTATCGTTTGGTCGATAAAAAAGAATCGGCTGCAACTTTCACTTCCGTTTTTTGTTTCAAACTTCGCCAATAGATAGGCACCGTAAAAAAATAAAATTCATTTTCTTTTTTTTAGAAACTCAATAAAAATTTCATCAAATGGGTGACCAAAAAATTTAGGGCAACTATATATCAAACGAGAGATTTGTTATTGTTTATCTTTTGGTTTTGATGATGATGATAAAACAGGTTAACCACAGACATATTTTAAATAATAAATATTCACTAAAGTATTCAAATATTTTACTATATAAAAAATAATATGTATACACATCTATTAAAAAAAAATAAATTGAATAGTGTTCAATAATTTAAAATTAGTATTTTATCGGCTTCGTTATCTGAATCATAAATATATATTTTTTTGATCCAATATATGCCTTTTTAATAAAAAAATATATATACCAGGTCTATTAGTATGAAACGCGAAAATTTTCAGTGAATTCAAAAGTTCACCAATTCCATACAACAAAAGATTTTTTATTCAAAGTAACTGCCCTGATTAGCTATACACTCTGACCACTTTTCAGGCAAATTTCGAATTCCTTGTCAGAAAATTTCTATTCCTTTTGAGTCGAACCAGTCAACAAGTCATTTCTGAGTATGTCTGAGTTCGAAAATTCCTGGTTTTTTAGGGCGTGTCCTAAAGATGTGAAAAGGTGGTAGTTCGACTGCGCTAGTCTGGTGAGTACGGCGGGTGGGGTTAGAGTTCTCAGCCCAAGTCTTTTGTGGCCTTTTTGACCACCGTAGCGTTGTGGGCTGGAGCGTTGTCATGCTGCAGTATCAGGTTGTTGTGCTTTTCACGACATTCCGGTCTTTTTTCATTCAACGCCTCTCTCAAACTGTGCATTTGTTGTTCGTAGCGACTAGTATTTACCGTTTTGCCAGGTTTCAGGAGCTCGAAATATACTACGCCGGTCTGGTCCCACCATATGCAAAGCATTGCCTTTTTTCCGAAGCGATTGGGCCTAGGCGTCTGTTTTGGAAATTGGCCGGGCAGGCCCCACGACTTTTGGCGCGTAGGATTGCTGAAGTGGATCCATTTCTCATCAGAAGTTACGATTCGGTGCAAAAATGACTTCTTTTCATGCCTGGCGAACAGCCCTTCGCAGGTTACCAGACGCCGTTATTGCTGCCTTTCGCTCAACTCGTGGGGGACCCATCTGGAAAGCTTTTGGTTCATTCCGAGGCTGTTTAAACGCAGAGAAACAGCACCTTGAGACACCTGGAGCTGTTTTGCGAGTTTCTCCTGCATTTGTGTACTGTCCTCATCCAAAAAAGCTTGCAGTTCAGCGTCCTCGAACTTTTGGGGCGGTTTTCCATGTGGTTCATTATCAAGTTCAAAATCGCCACTTTGGAATTTTTTAAACCACCTGTAAAACTGCGATTTTCTCAGAGGGTGGTCGCTGTAAACTTCCTCGAGCATTCAGTTGGCTTCAGTGGCACTTTTCTTCCAGTTGAAGGCGAACAACAAAACGTCCCGCAAATGGGCACTTTTTGGCTCGGAAATCGCCATTTTCAACGGGCTCCAGAAATTTTTCACGATTTGAATTTTTCTAAAACTGCACGCATGCTGATGCCACATAAGTCAAAGAACAAAACGCCTACAACAGCGCCACCGTCGGCTCAAATAAAGTTGCACAGCGGCCTCTGGCGCCCATTTTCGCGTTTCATACTAATAGACCTGGTATACTGTGTATAGGGTGGAATGGAGTATTGCCCTGTTGGATGTGGCATGTTGGTTGCAGTCGTGTTGGCCACAATGTATAAAGTGATTTCAGGCGTGGAATTGGGATTGCACAAAAGGACGAGACATTTTGGATGTCACCATAGAGATGGCGAGAGAGCAAATGAAGCCGACACCGGTCAAGGCAGATCTGTAGAGAGGGGTCTGTCAATCATCGTGTATCAAAGCGGACTGATCTGTTTGAGCAAGAAGGGGGCACACCTGGTAACCCCGACATGTTTTTCGGACCTTTTTCCTGTCCTGGCGTCGGCTGTCACTCAATCGAATTTTACTTTGACATACATTACATGATGGCCGAACTGGATATTTATATTGTTTCTACAGTTTTGGTTATTATACTCTATTACATATGATATATAAGTATATATTAGAATATATTACAACATATATATATATATATATATATATATATATATATATAGTGTAGAAACTATATAACAAAATTATAACAGTGATTATAATTTTAAAACTTAAGGAGCAAACTGATAATAATGATAACTTATATCAATTAGATTTGATTAGATTAGCAAGCTAAATCTAAATTAATTATAATAATAAATAGTTATTTAATTTTATAGTCCAGTTTTGTATTAAGATTATCTTCACTATTATGATCATTTAAATTCAAATTATAAAATTTGTAAAATGTTATTAATTTGTAGATAGAGAGAGAAAAAAAAAATCCTTTACTTCTAATACATCCTCAAGTTAATTATATATTTATAATTAATAACAATAAAAATTAACAACGTAACGTCTATTACATCGGCTTTTACACGTCATTTAGACATACTCTAATCCTATATATAGAATAATCGAAGAGAGAATATATATAATAGTTAGAAAAAAGAGAGAAAGACAGAACCATGCACTTTTAATCAAACTAATAATAAGGAAAAAAAAAAAGGTTTTGTAAAGAAGGTAGATAAGATTGTTAGTATATATATATATATTTTTATAATTTTATATTTTATCCTTTTTTTTAAAAGATTTTTAAAGGTTTTTTTTATTTTATAATATGATTATAAATAGTTGTATTTAGTAATATATCTATAGTATGAATTAACATTTGTTATAAGTTTGGATATTATGTTTTGAAACCCTAATGGTAGACCAGACATACACAAAAAACTTTAAATTGAAATAAATTGGAAAAAGAGATCTGCTGGACCGGGGATCTTCAGATAAAAGTCCAACGACATTTCACCCCTTCTTTATTATGTCATAGATCTCTTTTAAACCGGATTTTATGTGTTAATATTAAGTTGTTTCAGTGAAATATTTAAATGAACATATATAACAGATACAAGTGTTAACAAATTCAAACTGTAAACCTACCTCGACCGCGGCGTCCTCCATTGTGAATATCTATTTCTGGCTGACACATGTTGCGGGAGGGGGGGACATTTCAAATTTAGACCATTTATTCAGAATTTTTTTGAACAACAAGAAAATTAAAGAAGAAAGGAAAAATAGTTAAAGGAAGAAAGCTGAATTTCATAATCTTTACAGCTAGTTATATCAAAATAACTGATTCAACACTTATTCATCTTTTAATATTCCTTTAAAAAGGCAAATTATAAGAGTTTAATAAAGCTATTAATTGTGCAAATTCACCTTTATTTAACATCCATTTTCCTCCCCAGAAATTGGAGATTAAACAAAATGAACTATATACTATAATACTTTAAAAATCTTGTGAAAAAATCTTTTAATCAGTTATTTAATCAAAGTTTAATTAACTGTTAAAGATTATAAATTTGTATTAGTTATTATTAAGAGAAATTATAGAAAGTTGATTTCATAAATGGATATTTCCATTTATTTTTTTTTTAATATTTTATAATTGATATACTGTTGAAATATTTTACTTGTTTGATACTAAATTTGTTTTTAATAAATTCCATGTTTAAATTTTTAACATCTTCTATGAAATTATCTAATATATTATTTATTCTATAAAATCTTAGAAACTGACCATAATATATACCTTTACAGCAATTTAATGATATATTAGAATTCATATTACAGTATTTTATAATATTGAAATTATAATTACTCTTTTTATTATAAACTCCAACAGCACTATTTGTAAGGTCTATATTCAAGTCTAAAAAGTTAACTTTTTTGTTTCTATAAATTTTTTCATTGTTCTTAAGTTTCAAGTATTTAGGATATATTTCAGGTATTAATTTTTCAAACTGTGGATTATTAAATATTATTATGTCATCTACATATCGGAATATTTGCCAATTAATATTATTTTGTAGAAAGTATTCTCTTTCGTACCAGAACAATATTAGATTTGCTAATAACGGACTAGAAGAAGTTCCCATGGGAACGCCTTCTGATTGAATATATATTTTATTTTTAAATTCTATATAGTTAAAATTTAAAAATGTTTCCAGTAGAGTTTTTGCTGTTTTAAGATCTAATTTAAATGTTTTATATCTGTTATGAATAATTTTAATGTAGAAAGTTTTGTCATTAATGAATTCATTAAATAAATTGGTTATTTTATTATTTAGATCTCTTAAATTTATTTTAGAATATAGGTCCTCAAAGTCAAATGTGTGTACTGTTTCAATGTTTGTCCAATTGTTCATTAAATAATTAATGATTTTTTTATTTGAGTCGATAAATTTATAATTATATTTATTAGTTAATTTATTTATAATAAATTGTAGTGTTGAAGCTAATTGTATATCAATATTTTTTATGACTGAATTTATACCAGATGTGATTGTTCTGAAAGAAATAGGTTTTTTGTGTAGTTTAGGAATTATATAGAACTTTGGTATGTTTGGATTTTTGTGGTTATTATAAATTTTTAGTGAATTTTCAACATTTTTGATGTCTTTTTTGATTTTTGTGCCTGTAGTTCTAGCAAAAGTGTATTTATGATTATTATCAATTTCCTTTTTTAGTATATCGTGGTATAGATTTTTACAAATTAAAGATAAATTATTGGAACATTTATCTATAGGAGTGATAATATAGTCCTTCTGTAAATTAATTATATTTTCTTTAAAAGAAGGAATGTCTGAATTGGGTTTTGTGTATTTAAGTGTATTATTATAATAATTTATAATTTCCTTTTTAATATTATGTTTCCATTCCAGAAAAGTAAATTCTGGAATAATGTATTTTATACTAGTTTTATTTATGAAAATATCTATATCTTTTAATATAGACTTAATTGTATTATTATAATTGTGTTTAATTTGAGGTATATATTTATACCCTTTATTTAAAATTTCTTGATATTCTGGATTTAAAAAAGAAAAATTGCTAGTTAATATATGACCTGAGAACTTATATTTATCAATATAGTTGTTGCAATTACATTTAATTTTTTTAAAATTTGCCAAATTATTAATAAATTGGTTATAATTGCAAACTAAATTACCTATATTTTTGTTGTATCTCCAGATTGTTTTGAAATTTAAATTTTTTATAGGGAAAAGATTATTGATGATTTGGTTATTAAAAATATCATTAAATTTAATATGATTAAATAAATTGTTATTAAATTTAATGATAATATTAATGTTATTAGTAGTTTGTTTAATTTTTCTGTATTTAAAGATGTCGTGTGTGATATCTATTAATCTGTTAGTCAGATTATGAATTTTAATATATTCTATGAGTTTGATAAATTTATTATTATTTAGTTTAAATAATGTTTTAATAAATTTATCGACGAAGTTGTTAGTGTACATTTGTTTTGGGTCCAGTAATTCTTCAAATTCAATGTAACCTAATTTATTTGTAGTTTTACCTCTAGTTTTATTAGGTTTAGTTTTAAATTCATTTTTTTTGTATTTGCAACTGATTTCATAGGTTGAAATTTCTTCTGTTTGTGGTTTGTATGTGTAGTTTAATTCGTCGTTAAGTCCATAAGGGAATAATGTGTTGTGTTTATAAATGTAGTTGTTTTCTAATAATAGTCGTTGTTTTTTGTTTTGACATATGTCTAGTATTTCTATCTTAAAGTTGTTAAAAGTATGTAATTGATTGTGTTCTTTCATATATATATTACCAATTGATTTTTTAGCGTGGTTTCTATGTAGGTTTATTCGTATATTTAATGGATTACAAGTTTGTCCTATATATGATAGTTGACAAATTTGGCATGTTAATTTATAAATAGTATTCACTAATTTACAACTAGTTGTTTGAAAAGTGTCATGGTTCTTAAGAGAGGGACAAGTTTGACAATTTTTTCTTAGGCAATTCTTAGCGAGTTTAAATTAACATAAAAGAGGTGCTAACACTAATATGTTTGTAGTTTTTTTTAGTTTTTTTAGTTTGTTATTCTTATGAATTTTTAAATATATTTTTCTTAATTTTTTTTGTGGTGATAAAATTTGTAATAAATTGAATAATTAATCTATAAATATATAGATATTACTGTTTGTTATCTGTTATATTTTTAAGAATAACTAATAAAAAAAACATCTTTAAACTAACTAAACACTGAATAAAACAAAAGTTCTGAAGTTATTTTTTCTAGAATTACTTTTATAATTTACTTTTTAATAATCAAACAATGAAAGATAATTAAAATTTGTATGAATATTTATTTATATTAGAATATCTAATATAATTTAATTTGTATATTATGTTATATATAAAAAATATATCATAGAGCAAGCTCATATGAATTAATATAGTGTAGAAACTATATAACAAAATTATAACAGTGATTATAATTTTAAAACTTAAGGAGCAAACTGATAATAATGATAACTTATATCAATTAGATTTGATTAGATTAGCAAGCTAAATCTAAATTAATTATAATAATAAATAGTTATTTAATTTTATAGTCCAGTTTTGTATTAAGATTATCTTCACTATTATGATCATTTAAATTCAAATTATAAAATTTGTAAAATGTTATTAATATCCATATATTCTAATATCCATATATTTTAATATCTATAATCAAAGAGTAAATAGCCAATGCTTGTATATAATTTTTGACCAACGACCCGAGGGGGTAAGAGGGAAGAGAGGAGAAAAAAGAGGTTGGAATAACAAACAAAGAAAAAATGGCTGCGTTTCTTTTTGTCGCGTCATTTATTTCTTATATACAAATTTAGAGTTTTAAATTTATAATTATTCAAATATATACCTTAATACGACAGTATTTAGCCGACACAGGATATAATAACCGGTACGTTTTTTCTTTTTTTTTAACTTTATTGGATTTAGCCTTTAGCCTTCCCATTCGCCACAAAAATGCCAAAAAGGAAGTCAGATACCGACACTCATTTTGCTGACAGAAACGATAATATGGAATTTAAATTAAAGAAAGAACAAATTAATTTACTAACACAAATTATACAACACAACAGACGATCTCAAATAAAAATTATATAAGTAAATTCTCTGGCCTCAATCAAGATATAAATATTTTCTTTCGTAGCATTGAGGATGCAACGAACGATGAACGAGACAGAAAAAATTTAGTTATTCTAAATTTAGAAGAAGAAGCTAAAAATATATTTTATCGATTGGGCTTAGAACAAGAGACTTATTTAAATATCAAACAGAAACTGTTCACAATCTATATATCAAAGAAGAAGACAACGTTGGAAGAATTGTTCACTCGCCAATTGGAAAAGCCAGAAAAAATAACGATTATTACCATTTTAAGGTTGTGGGTGCATTAGAGAACTCACTTCCAAACAAACAGATTGTTGAAGCACTTACGGCAGGTGTAACGTATGATTTGAAGAAAATGATATACACCAGGAACCCACAGACGCCTGAAGAATGGTTGGACTATGTAAACACCATCCGGCCAGTAACGTGTGATCGAGGACAACCGACACCACAGCGTGGCCTTGACCGCTGGAGACCCGAATTCACTCCCTCGCCTAGCCAAGGACATTACCGGCCACAATATGGGCAATTAACAAATTTTCGCAGACCTGGTGGACGTTTTGCCTTTCGCAACTACGCGGATAACACGCTGCCCAAGGAACCTAGGGAAACAGCCACATCGAGCGGACATCAACCCAGATCACAAGGATGTGATCCCTCATCAAGGAAAGGACCAGCATAATGTAAGACTATTCTTTAATTTATCTATTTTCACCTTCAATGTTAAATTTCTTGTGGATACTGGCTCTACCATTAACCTAATATCTTTTGATTATTTGCATAAAATTTTGCCATCAGATATATTTCGAAATATAACTAAATATTCAGTTAATAAGCATTCTAGAATTAATACATTGAGTGGACCAATCCAACCTATATTTTATGTTATTTTACCAGTCAGTTTTTTTAAAAGAAAAGTTAGCTTAAAATTTTATATATTTCATCTACCATATGAAATTGCACTAATAGGATTATATACTCTAAAAAAATTAAAAACTAGAATTGACTTCAATAGAAATGTAGTGAGTCAACAAGGCACAAATATTCCCGCTACTCTTTTTTATTTTGAAACAGATTTGGCTTATGTAAATGATGCATACAATGTGATAAATCCAGATAGGAAATATAATATAAACCAACACCTTCATATTGTTAATACACAAATCTTAGATAAATACTGTGCACCTTCAGGAAGTAATCCACTCTATGTTAATCATTTACAACAGACACTTTCCACTCAATCAAGCATTCCAGGGGAAAATAAGTTAACCAGTGATTTAATTGATAAGTATCATAAGATAAACAACTTATTAGACCTTAAGTTAATTAGGTTATTGAAAGAATTTGCTGAAATATTTCCTACAGACCCATTTAAAGTTCCTACCCTGCATATCCAACCTGTACAGATTAAACCAAATACAGATAGAGTAATCAGGTTGCGACCGTATAGAATTCAATTTACATATAGGAAAGAAATAGATATACAAATCAATGAGATGTTAAAAAATAATATAATAGAACCGGCCATAGGTGAATATGCTTCACCCATTACTCTAGTAAAAAAGAAAAATGGAACATTTAGAATGTGTGTGGATTTTCGAAAATTAAATGAACACATTCCAGTTGATCCCCAACCTATACCATTAATAGAATCAATGATAAAAAAACTGTCGAAAGCTAAGTATTTTTCCAGCCTTGATTTTAGCAACGCTTATTGGACAGTTCCTATCCATCCAGATTCTCGACCTTATTTAGCCTTCACCACCCACGCAGGAGTTTACATGTTTAAAAGATTACCTTTCGGGCTACGAAGCTCACCACAGATCTTCGAGAGAGCTATTGGACAAATACTTAGAAAATATAACTTCCAATTTCTAGAACACTACTATGATGATTTTATATTTTTTTTCTGATAGTTTTGAAGAACACTTAGAACATCTTCGTTTATTCTTCCAACTATGCAGGGCAGAAAATATCCGCCTCAACCTTAACAAATTTCAATTATGTAAGACCTCCATTAGCTTCCTAGGATACGAAATCACACAGGGCACTTATAAACCTCACCTAACTAACACTCAGGTAATAGGAACCATCCAACCTCCGACTAATGTTAAAACTTTACAGTCATTTTTAGGTGTCGTAAATGTATATCATAAATTCATTCCCCATTATGCACAGCTTAGATCGCCTTTAAATATACTTCTAAAAAAGAATATTCCTTTTAAGTGGACTCTTGAATGTCAGAAGGCATTTGAAGATTTGAAAAGCAGCCTAACTGCATCACCAGTTTTACATATCTTTAAAGAAGATTTACCCTGCTTCTTATATTGTGACGCGAGTACATTAGGGATATCCGGAATTCTAAAGCAAAAGGATGAAAATGGAGAAGATGAACAGAATGAACAGAACTACTCCATCTCGGAGCTGGAGTGTTTAGCTATCATTGAGTCTATCGAATACTTCAGGGTGTAGCTGCTTGGTAGACATTTCACCATTTATTCTGATCACCAAGCTCTGGTCTATTTGAAAAATATTAAAAATCCGTCAGGTAGGTTATTTCGGTGGTCCTTGAGACTCAGCCCATACACTTTTGACATACACTATCTGAAAGGTAAAAAACAACTCGAGGCAGACTTGCTATCAAGACAACCATTTTGCGGATTTCTAGAGGCCCAACAATTGGAGGGACACCAGCATCGTGTACCTGAGAAATATCAATCACTCATCAATACTGATGGACTTGCGATTATTACTAAAAAGGGCGTACCCAGAGTAGTCGTACCTGATACACTAAGAAATAAGTTACTCCAGAAAGCACACGAATGGTATAACCACCCAGGAATCACACAACTCACTAGGTTAATCACTAGTCAGTATTATTGGGATGGTATGACCAAAGATATAAATAACTATGTCCGTAAATGCAAAATTTGCCAAATAGTAAAACCTCCGAAAGGACCCACATATGGAGAAATGGGTACCTTACCACTCGCGAAGGAACCTTATGAACTTATGTCAATGGACACAGTAGCCGGATTTAATAGGTATGGTGGTAACCGAGCTTATTTACATGTAATATGTGATCACATGAGTCGATACTGTTGGACTTTTCCTAGTAAATCTACCTCTACCCTGACCTATATTCAAATCCTAAAAAAAGTATTTCAGGAAGATATTCCTAAAAACCTACTGACAGACTGAGCTCCTGTATTTACATCCGCTCAATTTAGAAGGTTTTTAATCTCACAAGGTATAAAACCCTTGTATACCACAGCATATCACCCACAGTCAAATGGTCTGAGCGAGAGATTAAATGCAACCATAACAGGGAAACTAAAGATACTCCATTTAGAACACCCCAAACAGACATGGACCAAACAGATAGAAAGGGTCACCAGAATCTACAATCTAACTCCACATACAGTGACGGGATTTCCTCCCATCTATTTATTAAAAGGAATAGTCCTTAACAATTTAAACAACCATGTTCAGACATTTCCCGAACTCTCAGAAGCAAGAAGAATAGCATTACAAAAGACTCAAGCAAGGCATAAGGCCGAAAAACTAATATATGATCAAAAACATAAAAAGATTGATTTTGTACCAGGGGATCTAGTATTGGTGAAAGTTTATAGACATCCGAATACTCCAAAGTTGGAACCTAACTATACAGGCCCATATGAGATCTTGGAAATACTATCACCTCAGGTAGTGCGCATTAATAGACCAAATAGACCTTTGCAGTTACAGACAGAAATTATAAATATAGAAAAACTTCGTAGATATGTAGAAAATATTCCCCATATCACACCTCCTACGGACCTTCCCGACTCTCCTCCTAGACAAAACTATTTTCTATTTCCTTATAGGCACTTCACTACAGATATCTTGGGTGATCCGGGTTCCTCCAGACCAAGGAAATGGTTTCAACCGTTTAACCATTTGGACAACAGTATTTTCACGGATGAAAAATTTTATGAGCCTGATTTTCCAATAACATCCAAGCCAACTTTTTCATCAATAGTAAAGCCCACTGAATCCAGTACATTGGTCTTAGACCCTAAAATCAATCCATTCGATAATATGGAGGAAAGTAATTTGGGTACTACCAAAGAAAAATTACACAGTAAACTTAATCCAAATGCCGATGTCTTTATACCAACAACCTTGGCGACCAAAGAATTTTCACATTATTTAAATAAAGACTCGTTAATAAATAATGTTATCACTCTGTGTACAATTTTGTATAAAACTGTTATATTTAGAATTAAAAAATTTCCATTGTTTTTAATTACCACAATAATATTTTGGATTCTTTATACTCATTTAGCATCTTGTATATACCTTCTTCCTTTATTGTTTTATATCTTGCCTCTACCCATACAAACAAACCTACATATCTCTTATAAAATGTTCTTGATAAAATGGACCGTTAGAATAGTGGAATATATAAATTTGTATATAAACGTAATGTTGGACTATATGAGGCGATATGATAATTTTAATCATGCTATAAACTCAAATGATATATGACCTTGAAGACTTGAATATATTACTTTAAAATGTGAACATAAAAACACTTAATGCGTGTGTGGGCTTAAATAGCTATAAATATCTTTAGCCACCTTACAATATGCAGAGGCTAGCGCTTATCGTTAGTCGGGTATAACAACCCCGCATACCTCCGTTCGTTTTGTCTGGTGTAGGACAGACAAGATGTAAAGGCCTACAGATTTAGGACAATAGTAATAAGTTAATTTACGTATAGCAATACGATAGAACAACTATAGGATTAGTATAAGCGTTTTTATAAGATAAACTATCGAGGGTTAAAAGAAAAAAGAAAATTTTGGATTTTTAAACACATCATCCTCTAAGATATGGTATAACCCCATCGGTTAGTTTCGAAAATCGATGTTCGGTAAAACCTATCCTAAGATGAGCACTTCAAAATGTTAGTTCGAATTAGAGATCATCCTTTTTAAAAAAGAAGAAAAATTTGGTTGTAGTGCTTTGACCTATGTACTTCCATTGAGTGAGTCGTAAACTCAATGTGCGAGTATATCATAGGAAAAAGTACACAGACAACGTTATCCAGACTTCCAGGTTGGAACATAGGTCTAGCCAACTTGTGGCCAACGATAGGAAGAATAGGGATCGTAGGATGAAGAAAGATATGAACATTTTTAAAGTGAGCAGTCGTGGCCGAGAGATCTACCATCCGTAGTCTTAGCTTTTTAACCCCGCACTGTTCGAATCCTATCGACTTATTAGAGAATAAAGATGTACTAAATAACAGTTTAAAATATCAATAGTATATCATAACCTCGTTAGGATATTTTCAATTCAGAGAAAATTAAAAATTTTATCTAGACTGTGCAGCTACGAATTTCATACGAAGGTTCACTGCAATATAATTCCCACACTACTTGTAAATAGTCAACACATTTTTTATTTTAATATCCATGTATTCTAATATCCATATATTTTAATATCTATAATCAAAGAGTAAATAGCCAATGCTTGTATATAATTTTTGACCAACGACCCGAGGGGGTAAGAGGGAAGAGAGGAGAACAAAGAGGTTGGAATAATAAACAAAGAGAAAATGGCTGCGTTTCTTTTTGTCGCGTCATTTATTTCTTATATACAAATTTAGAGTTTTAAATTTATAATTATTCAAAGATATACCTTAATACGACACATATATATACCTATAAAATGAAAGGATTTAAAAGCACGAATGTTTCTTTTATACATAATACAAACTTCTACTGCCCTTACTGTGATGAAAAAATATAATGGAAGGGCTTGGCTCATCAGTGGTGAACCTTCCCAGCGGTTTCGCCAATTTAATCCACCAGACCGCTTCTCAGAGCTCTAATACTGTATTGGGCGATTCTGCTTATATACGCAGCACTGAAGAATGGAATCTCAGAAATGGTTTTCAAGAAACCTATGGACATAAGCTTATAGGGCAGTAGAATTACATTCAAATATTTGCATCGAGCAATGCTCTACCGCAAACAATAAAGATAAAGCCAGTTAGGCATAAATTATCACAAAGCAATAACGCGCCATTTATATATATAAAATGAAAGGATTTAAAAGCACGAATGTTTCTTTTATACATAATACAAACTTCTACTGCCCTTACTGTGATGAAAAAATATAATGGGAGGGCTTGGCTCATCAGTGGTGAACCCTCCCATCGGTTTCGCCAATTTAATCCACCAGACCGCTTCTCAGATCTCTAATACTGTATTGGGTGATTCTGCTTATATACGCAGCACTGAAGGATGGAATCTCAGAAATGGTTTTCAAGAAAACAATGGACATATTTGAATGTAATTCTACTGTCCTATAAGCTTATGTCCATAGTTTTCTTTAAAACCACTTCTGAGATTCCATCCTTCAGTGCTGCGTATATAAGCAGAATCGCCCAATACAGTATTAGAGCTCTGAGAAGCGGTCTGGTGGATTAAATTGGCGAAACCGCTGGGAGGGTTCACCACTGATGAGCCAAGCCCTCCCATTATATTTTTTCATCACAGTAAGGACAGTAGAAGTTTGTATTATGTATAAAAGAAACATTCGTGCTTTTAAATCCTTTCATTTTATATGTATAGATGGCGCGTTATTGCTTTGTGTTAATATATAATCTTTTTTATAATTATACTGATAGATATAAGAAATTTGAACTATTTTTTTGACGCTTATGATTCTTTTAATAATAAAAAATATATCTACTGCCCTTACTGAAATAATAAAATAATGGAAGAGCAGTAAGGGCAGTAGAAATAGTTCAAATTTCTTATAACAGATGGCACGATAATGCATTGTATAAATACTGTTATATATATATTGAAACATAATCTCTAACTCTAATCTTTATTCCGATAGATGGCGCAAGCCATCAGCAACTTTCAGTTGCACGATAAGGAGATGCCTTTTTTCATAATTATGCACCTTATCCCAGTACAATATCACATTTGTACTATTTTTCACAATGTGTAGCGTTCTCACGCAATTCTGGCCTTAACTACCCGTTTCATGATTTTTCAGGATGCCTTGAATGGCCAGTTTTTTGATCGTTGAGGTACAGCTTGCACCAGGCTGATGAGGGCCAACAGCCCGAAACGCGTCCGTGGTTAGCTTTTAATGATTAATCAAGAATGGGTATTTGGCCAATTCTGGAATAATTAAAAATCAACGAGAATAGTTGATATTTATTCCGATAGATGGCGCAAGCCATCAGCAATTTTCAGTTGCACGATAAGGAGATGCCTTTTTTAATACTCTCTAACGTTTGTAAATATTTTTAGAGAATACCTCTGTAATAATTTGTAGGCAACAAATGTTTGTATGTTAGGGTCAAATTCCGGTTTGAGCTACTTCTTGAAATAGCCAAGAGCGTTGTGAATAGGACGACGAATGTCCAATCTTTACTTGATTACGGGAATTGAGCTGGCCAGTTCGCTAAATGACATGGGGGCATTGGCCAAAATTGAATTTAAATACTAACATGTAATTATTATTCAGTGGATACTAATAAAAATATCATTTTTTACTTATCCTTTTATTATTCTAAATTAGACAAGATCTTGGAGGTCGTGCTCATAAAGAAGTTCAAGAACTCTTCTTGGTTCTCTGTACAGGGATCCTTTGTCCTTTCCAATACAATTTAGTATATGTTGGGGAATGGCCTCTTCGGTTTTGCACTTAGTGAAATATATCATTATTCATAGGAAATCGTTTTAACGACGATCGTAAAATCGAGGTTAAACCGTGATTTTATGCAATGCTATAAGGTTGTCCCAAAAATTCGTATTTTTCTTAAAAACGTTGTTTTTCTTATTACATGGTAAATAATATTATTACGGCGAATACATAATAATACAAAATACAATTACTTTATACATAATACAAAGACATTATGAATAACGGCGAATAATATTGGTATTTCAATTTTTTGCAAGTGTTTACGAACTTTTAGGACAACCTTGTATATAAAGTATATGACGAGGTTTTTCTTTTTAAGATTGAGTAAAGTTTGGTAAAAGACATTTACCTTGATACCCATCTGGTGTAATATAATGTCAAAAGACATTTCAGCTTTTTACCAACATCCAACCCTGCTTAGAATGCGGCCATCTCTTGTCTTTTGAATAATGCATATCCACAAACTACAAAATCAATAGGAAGTCAAAGATAATGGCTCCTAATAGCCACCGCTTTTGCATATTGGCCAGGAAACTCTGCAAAAAATTGTTGGTCCATAAATTTGAAAGGTCTTTTGTAACATGCATTAAACCAGCTTACATGGTCTTTTACTCTTTTTCTTGTTTGGATTTACTCATTCCACTAGGAAGCTGGTAACATGAATGGCCAGAGCATCCTATATATACATATCATATACATTTATATCCATCTAAAAACCCAGCGATACTCTTGGATAATAATTAAAATAAAAGAGTTATAAAAACAATAAAAATAGGCTCATTTCTTAATTCCATTAATATATACAATAGAAGTTAGTTTTTATCGAATTTTAAGAAACCAAAAAATAAATAAATTTCCTAATATGAAAATCTGTTAAAACGAAATTGTAGGTTTTAACTCTTAACCGAACGCATCATTAGATTCAGTAAAACAATCATTTTTACAATTCTCAAAAGTATTTGATGACAATATATGTATAGAGTGTTGTATAATTTTATATTTTATATGTATCAACAAAATTTAATTTTATTTACATTACGCAAAATATTTATATTTATCGTCACTTTTAAAATCTAGTTAATATTAAAATTCGTAATTATATAAAGTTCATTAATCATTGATTTTACTGTATTATAATTGGACAAGAAACCACTGTTCTTGCTGCGTTATATATAAGGTATGTCCCATAAGTTCCCGGACTGGGTCCATAAAAAAATAAATAAATGAAAAATGTAAATGAATTTGACTGTTTATTATAGAAAAAATATCTGGCTACACGGTGGTACCAATATCGAGGCGGTACGTGCACGCGCCCCAAAGTTATTCTAATTTATTTAAAGGTTACACATAGCGCTGCGGCGATTTTACGGTGGAACGAAAATTGAAGCAGAGGATTTGCATAGAAGTTTGTGTGAAACTTCAAATATCAGCAACCGAAACTTTTTAAATGCTTAATAAAGCATTCCCCAAAGAGAACAATTGTTTTTGAATGGCATTCTAGATTTAAAGCTGGCAGAATTTCCATTGAAGATGATCTTCGTCAAGGACGCCCAAAAATTTCAAAGGACTGATGAAAATGTGCAAAAAATCACCGATTTGATAAAAGAAAATCCTCGAACCACTTTGCTGGAGCTAGAGCAAGACACAGGCATCTCTAAAACAACGATTGGAAGGATCGTAACCAAATCAAAAAGACTCCTGCAAAATTCATTCCAAGATTCCTCACTAATGAGCAAAAACTGTGTCGGCTTGCAACCTGTGAGGACATGTTGGAAATGACAAGAACTCCGGAATGGAAAGACAAGATAATCACACTACGAGACATGGGTCTATGGCAATGATCCTGAAACTAAGCATCAATCTGCCGAGTGGAGATGTCAGGGTGAGCTTAGACCCAAAAAATCCAGATTATTGAAATCCAGAAACAAGGTGTTGCTGGTCGCTTTTTTGGATAAAAAGGGCATTTTTCATCACGAGTATCTTCCTGCAGGCCAAACAGTTATCAAGGATATGTATTTGGGCATTCTTCGCCGTCTAAGGGAAGCGATTCGAAAAAAAAAAGGCCAGAAAAATGGACTAATGGTGGCTGGAACCTACACCATGACAATGCTCGCCCTCACACAGCGCACTTGATGACTAGCTTTTTGGCGAAAAATGGGACACAAATCCTACTTCAACCACCCTATTTCCCAGACATCGCACCAAATGACTTTTTCCTGTTCCCCAAACTTAAAGCAGTTCTAAAAGGAAGACATTTTGACACCAGGGATGACATAATAGAAAAATCGCCGTTAGCATTGAAGAGCATTCCAAAAGAGGCTTATAAAAACTGTTTCGACAATTGGGAGAAACGATGGCGCTGGTGCGTTGAAGCAAGGGGGGATTACTTTGAAAAGTTTTAATAAAAAAAATTTAAAAAAATCTTACCTTTTTTTTTTATGGACCCAGTCCAGGAACTTATGGGACATACCTTGTATATTATTTATAATGTATTATTTAAAATGTTATTTTATTTTAAATATATGTCATATTATCAAATACTCTGCTAAATAGCCCGCCAGAGGCCACGCCTTCCCTATAAAAACTCATTGTTGTTGTTTCCCGATGGCCGGCTCAAACTTTTGTAAATTATGTAAATAAGTTTTTCATTTTTTTTTTATTCTTACGCCTTAAGCCAGGCAGTACTTTTACCAAATTATTTTTTAAATATATATTCCTTGAGCTCAATTGAAGCTATTTCTAATCTTCATTATTTTTATTATTTTAGTTTCAAGATTTTAACCACGACTGCATTACCATAGCATAATCCGCAAGATAATCAAAAATCAACAGAAGATATTTTTATTACATAATAATATTTTTATTTATAATATATATATATTTCAATCGAAAAAAAAAAATTATTCGTAATAAAGATAACGTAGGTATATATCTAGAGATTACTAATTAAACGAAAAAAACACTCCTTACACCACGTTTCTTATTTGAATACTTAAGGCTTATTCATAACAGGAAATGAAAGTTTCCTAGAAGATGCGATCCCAATACTTGTGTGAAAAATGAATTTTCAAATAAACAATTATTTATTCAATATAGAGGGCCCATTTATAATACAAAAAATAATAGTTATTATAATAATATTATTATTAATAATAATACCAAATGTGTGAAGAGGTAGAAAGGTAGATAGATTACATAATTTGCTTCCCCCCACGCATCCAAAAGATCATAGATCATGACCCATTCATAGCTTTATGAAGCAGCCATTTCTTTAAATTTATTGCCCAGCTAATGGCATGAGGGGGCGCTCTACCCATTTCTTCTATCCAATGTCAATACCCCAAATTTAGAGTCTTCCATCAACCACTTCTTCTCCAATTTTTTAACTCACAGAAGCAGCCTTCTACGAAAAAAAAAACATTCCAAAAGATAATTGCACGTGTAATTTATTGCGCAGTTTATTTTAATCCCAAAACTGAGTGAATTTTGATGTAAAATGTCAATAGAGAATAGAGACAAATTAGTTAAGAAAACTTCCTGCCATTTTTAATTTAGTTCGGCTGACAAAAATTAAAATTTACGTTATCCAGTGTTGCTAAGTATCTTCGTTCGTTTTTTTTTTCGTTGAAAATTTATTTACTTTTTTTTATTCGTAAATTTAATGAGATTTCAATGACATTTTTATTAGGGTTTTTAGTTTTAATAAAATAATATTGGAGAAGTTTCAGATGAATTTTAAAATATGGAAATTGAAGAATGTATAATTTCCGATTTTACAATATTGATTTTTAAAAATTCAGATTCATCGCATTTGTTTTTTAATATCTCGTTTTAGGTTAACATATATATAGTTTCCCTTTTTTCCTTCAAACGGCACAACTACAGTATAGAATTGATTCAAAGTAGTAAAAATAAAATTTTACTCGAGGTAACACAGTATTTGTGTTATATATATATAGTGTAGCGTAGAAATTTATTCAAGGCACAAGCACAAATTAAAATTGATAAAATTTAAGAGATGCAATGACGGAAGTTTACTAAAAGTAATAAAATATATAAACAACCTAATTAATAAAACAATATAATGCACTGCGGCCTGTGATTGTAAAACGACACTTGAAGTTTTATTTTTCCGTTCATCATTACTCTTCATAATTCACCCTTTCATACCTCATCCAAAAAGGTTAGAAATAGTCAATATTTCACCTTGAAATAAAATTTGATTTTTCGTTGAAAAGAAACTCATGCGGTGTAACTTCTCAAGTGTCGTTTTACAACCTAATTAATAATCACTTTTAATAAAATAATAAATGCTTTGCTACACACAATAAATATATTTATACACGTACTTGTTTATGAAAAAACGAAATAAAAAAATAAAAGATAAAAAGATCTGGTGTTGAAATCAATATTAAAAATGGCATATCCTGACCAAGAGCACATGTGCTTTACAGAAGGCAGAGCGCCATCTGGTGGAACAGAAATCAACTAAACATTGATTTAGCCTGTTCCCTGATATTTGGCCAACCCAATTTCTTGATAAATCAAGAAAAGCCATCCACGAACTTGTATATATATATATATAATGAATATAACAATATATATATGAACTCTAACGATTGATGTACTCAAAATATAGCGAATGTTTTAAAATTTTATATATTGTAAAATGGATGACAAGGCCTAGATTTCAGAGTAAAGTTGGGGCAAGATGAGTGGGGGATAGCTATGTGTTGTCAGGGGGGGGGGGGGGGGGGGGGGCAGGCGCCAAAACAGCATTCCTGTGTGGGGGAGGACAGAGTCTGGTGACATCTGCGGTGAGGAGAAGACGTGGCGACTTATCTCAGGGTCTGTGGACGATCCTGCAAGACGGTGCCAGGAGAGCCTGAAATCGGAGCGGCCTACAAGCAGGTGGAGTCAAAGCTGGGCGTGTATATTTTGGAGCGGAAGGCTTCACAAGAGTGATATCCACGGCGCCAAGGATTCTTCTGACAAGGAGGTTTAAGGCAAGTCCCACTGATTGACTCCTTCTGTTCAGTGCCAAGTATAATAAAGCAATAATTCTTGCTGCATCCCTTCGAACTCACGTGTGTATCTTTGTGGAATCCTGATTATACAAAAAAAAAAAAAAAAACACGTACAGCGTCTGGATACGACGTAACAATATTTATTATTTTATCAACAGAGTATTATCTTTTATGTTTATATCGATTGAATCCTTGGCAGAAACACGTCGGATCCATGTCAGTAACTACAATAATTGCAAGCTGTGGTATTTCCACGCGGCAATATTATTTTAAATTCTCATATTCATTGTTTATTTATGTGAGAGAATTCTTAGAAAGACTATAATATAATTCCAACATACACCGAAGATTGGAAAAACAGGCTTGAGATTTTTAAATACATATGAATAACACATATCAATATATTATATTTTTCTGACTGTTGGTACAGTTTGCATATATAAAACTCTACGGAATGAGAAAGAATTCTTTATTTATACAGTTTTGATGATCATAATGCAATGGGGATTATATTTCATTTTTAATATGCGTTTGTCCATTTGGTTTTCTGATCTCCTGAATAAGGCATCAAATGCTGAACAATTACAGTAGCTCTAAACAAGGAATTTCTATAATAGTCTAAACCAGGGGTTGGCAATATTTTGAATCGGAAAAGTCGAAAATTACAATTTACAAAATTTTAAGTTTTTAAAGAGCCACAAATTTTCTTCTTGCCAACAATAAATAGTACTCCCATAAATAATATTTACGTATGGAACTATATAAAGAGCCGCAGCTTCACATCCAAAAATCCGCATGTGACTCATGAACCGCAGTTTGCCGATCCTTGGTCTAGACAATTTGACAATTAAAATAATTTTATTGACATCATGTCAATACATGCAAAAGTGCACAGTCTGTACTATTTTAGAAAGATAATTATATATATGTGCATGATACTATGTACAATGAATATGGTGCCTCTGCTACCGCTATAGAGTTTGGTAGAGAATCACCAGCAGGTCTCCAGCGACACCACGTATTTCGCGATCTACGAAGAAAACTTAAAAAGCGTGCTTCGCTGCTGAGGAGATGGTGATGGCGTGGTCCTCGAGATCAACTAGAAAGTTGGTATAATAGTCATGAAATAATTGGTGTATATGATTTTTATAGTTTATATAATCTTTTTTTAAATATAAAAATCGTATTTAATTACATATATACACACCTCTCTCTCTCTCTCTCTACAGACCTATAACCTTATGTTCATAGGTCCCTAAACACCCCTAAGCTGCGCGCTTTCTATAGTTTTTTTATTATTATTTCTAGTACACGTGGTACAGGCAATAATAATCATGGTGGATAGTTAGCGACTACTTTGACAGTAAGTGTAACACATGTCTACATATGTGAAAAGCAGTTCGACTTTTACACTTACAAATGTGCCAGAGCCACGTTTGGTTACTTGTACTCGCTGATGGGGTTGGACTTTGGGGAGAATTGGGGGCCATTGGAGCATTTGTTAAATTAGGTAAAAGTGTCCAATGCGGGATTCTATCCCGGGTCGTAGCGGTCGAAAATCAATGATTTAAACCACCCTTCTACCGACCCCCTTCTATAGTAGATGCAGGAAATATAAGAAAACCAATCCAATAGTAGAGAGATTTGGAGATTAATTTGGTGAAACCGCTGAAAGGATTCGCCACTGAGGAGCTAAGCCCTCTCATCTAAGTAAGGTCTGCCGAGAAAATATTTAATAATAAATATCATATTAGAAACACATTACTGGAATATCTTTACACATTTTATCGATAGATGGCATTTTATTTTATAGTTATTATCTTTGTTATTATTTTGTATTGAATATCTTCCAGTTTCCAGTTCAAAATATAAGAGTTTGATGTCATTCAAAAATAACAACACAGAGAAAATACTTTTGGAAAAATATAGCTATATCAACTAATAATTTGCATATATGTAACGTTTCACATGTAATTTAGAAAATCGTGTATTTATATAAGTAGAAGTAGGATTCAAAATAATCATCCCCATGAGAAAAGTGACGGCAAGTCAAAAAAAAGAAGTTGTTTTTTTCTAGCCTATTGAATATTTACTTTATGTATATATTGTAGCAGAAATTAATTATATTTTATATGCAGATTATTAATTTTGATAATCATATTATTTATATTTTGCTATTTCGGAAACTTCTCTCATTTCTTATCTTATGAATGTTTATTTTGTGCTTGAACTAAATAAATTGCTGTGTCAACCTGAAGTTTGTTTTTCCTAATTTTCGACATTACAATATATTTTATTTAAATTTACTTCATTTTTTACTAAGTTGGTTGAGAATCTGTTTATATCACACGTTTTTGTTTTACAATGTGTTTGCGCATTCATAGTTTTAGGCTTCTTTGAAGAAAATGCCCATAATATCAGCCTTTCTTAGTCCTAAAAGACAGACATCATGATTTGTCCTCGGAAAAAGAAAGTCTTGATGTTTTCTTTTTTACTGGTGGTGTTTTATGGATCTATAGCATTGATTGGCGCTTTAGGAATGTTCATAATGATAATTTTAAGTCTGATTATATGTTATAACACCTCAGACACTTGAGAAGGTTCTCTAGATAAATTATCCATGAGGTCTAAACAAATCTCCGTATTTGCATCATTTCTCGTGTTAGAGGTTTTGGTACCCATTTTGAGCATAAATTCCGATATCCAAGGTCACACACACATTAATAAGTTTAAGAATACTTCCTTTGTTAGGGAAAGGTTTTCCATTATTTGATAAATCATCATTGTCAGGTTATTCTTGATAAATTCATCCGTTTATACACAATCTTATGTAAACTATTGCACGTTTAGAGCTATCTGTACACAGATTTTTAAATCACTACTAATTTATCGTGTAAATAATTAAATATATATATGTAAATAATTCTAATATAGCACAATAGTCTGATAGATTTCGTGCTTCTGTAATAATAAAATTAAAATTCGTTTGAGCCAAATTTATGTCAGTCACTACAGAAGTTTGTTTATCTTTTTTTAATCCTTAATATTGAAATTACTAGTCTGTATCCATATTTGTATTATGTTTCTATCCATGGCTTTGTTTCCATACACAGACTTTAGCTTCGAGTGAATTATAGTGGTTGTATTGTCTCCAGACTTAAACAGTAACTCCATCACCGACTCTTGTCGGATTCTTAAGTTTACTTCAGGCTGATAATCTGAAAAATATATTTTAAAAAATATATCTTAATTTGAATTTAATAAGATATGAAAAGAAGAATGTTTATTTAATCAAAATACACACACATTATATATATATTATTCATAATTATTTAAATATTTTTTCTATATGTCATTGAAGCAAGGAAATCATTATTCTTTGAGTGTGAAAGCTTGTGAAAAATAGGAACTTACCCTCTATCATTAATTTGTTTATTTTTTTCTTTGTCGTCTGTTTTTGCATAAGTTGAATCTGGTTAGAAAATGTATGAAAATTATATGATTCTTTTGTTGCCTTAAATACGAGGTAATCAACTCGTTTCTCTCTCTATATCTAAAAATGTTAAAGTTTAATAAATTATTTTTATAAATCTCAGAATTGTCTTCAAAAACGATCCAAGAGAATACTGTGGGTGCATTACATATTGACTGGCCCTTGTATTTAAATTTTGAATTCGATTAATTCATATTAAAATTTATTTATTTATTTCAATTTAAAGCGCTATGTCCCCCTAGGGACACTTGTGCTGTCATACATGTATGCCTTTACATTTGTCTATACATATTTATAATAATTTTAGGCCGTAAAGAATAGTCATATGATATTTACAAAGAGAAAGGAGAATTTAATTCATATTAACATACTACGAGAAATTATTATCACTCTTAGCAGTGAATATTAAATAGATAAAAAATCTGTATATTTAATATTTCATATACGTTTAAGTATTGGTATTTAAAAGCAATATAGGGTATATTGGCGTTAAGCCACAACTGAAATATTGGTAAATAAATTATATTTCAATCCAATATTTGCCTTTTTGATTAAAAATATATTTCTATGAATTTTAATTTAAATCAAATATTTTCCATCTCAATCAGTTATCTCGTTAAAAATATCTTTAAAATAATTTTATAAACTGATTTAATCAAAATTAAAGAAAAAAATATGCGAAATAAATTTTGAAATTTAAAGATATAAGTTCAGGTGGCTTAGGTATTTCGTCTGATTCTAATATTTCTCCAATGGTGCCGAATTTTTAAAAGGAAAAAAAAAAGGATCACAGACGCTTCCTATCTTAGAACAACAAACAAATGCGTCCAAAAATATTTTCCTCCTCTTCCATATTTGATTTTTCAATTATATTTTCAAAATTATTTGCATATGTATTGATGTTTCCTTACCAGACCATAATGTTTATAAAATTGTTTCCCACATTTTTATATAATGTATTTAAATTTAATTTATAATATTATAGAAAAATATAATAAAAATGTATATATAATTTATAATATAAGAGAAATATTTTTAAATTCTTCATTTTAATATTATTTTCAAATAATAATTTTGAGTTTGTCGCTACTTATGAATTTAGTTTAATTCTACAGACAAAACGGGAAATTTTTGAATATATTAATAAATGAATTGTAATAAATTTCATTATATATATATCTGAAACCCGGCCCTCCCAATAATGTTTCCATTACAGTAAGGACAGTAGAAATTGCTTTATTTTCAAAAAGAATCATACTAGTGTATATTATATATACGCATTTATATTATATATATATATATATATTATATAAAAAATTGTATTTTATTTTAAAATTATAATTTATAGAAGAGATTACTCTCTTAAATCTACAACCAGATGTCGGGACTTTCCCTATATAAAACCGATTGTTGTTATTTCCCGATGGCCGGCTCAAACCGTTTGTACATTATGTAAATAAGTTTTTCATTTTTTTTATTCTTACACCTTAAGTCAGGCATACCTTTCTCAAATTATGTTTTCTATATTCCATAAGCCTAATTAAAGATATATTTCTAATCTTTACTATTTTTATTATACTTTCAAGATTTTAACTACGACTGCATTACCATAGCATAATCTTCAGGATAATCAAATTCAGCAGAAAATCTTTTTATTTATTTCATTTATAATATATACGCGAAATTTCATTACAGATGGCTCACTAATGCATCATAATATTTTATATCTGCTTATTAATATAAAAATCATAAATAAAGAAACATTCAATTAGTAGATTAAACTATTTCCGTATGGAATTCAAAACAGTATAATATATCCTAAGATTTAAGAAATATTCAAAATATTTGTGAAACACATATAGATATTTGAATGCAAATTTTTGAAATATTATATAAAGTTTTTTTTTTTTTTAAAGTTGTGAAATAAAAAAATATATGCAATCAATATATATAATATTTTTATATATCATTTTTAATATATAAAATAGATTTTACTATTATGCATATCGGTTATCAAAAATGAATTTTGATTGTTAGTAATTATTTCATATACATCAACTTCCCTACTATTGTATATATTTGAAAAATATTCTAACACTGCAATATATTGACGCTATGTGGCACTGGGTTTGTTTATAAAAGGTTAGTTATACCTTGACAAAATTGGCCTTCAGAGAGCGAACTGAAATATAGGCAAATGAAGTCTTTTTCAATCCAATATGTCTTTTATTATATATATACGGTTAAACCTGTCTATAGCGCCCCCTCTAAATAGCGCCTCCCTCTCTTTAGCGCCCGATTTTAAATACGTAGTACGATGCGATTTACATTAAAAGTTCCTGTCTATAGCACCCTATTTTAGTGAGTCCCAAGAGGGGGCGCTATATACAGGTTTAACTGTATATATATATGTTAAAATTTATTTGTGTAAAATTTTAACGATAGATGGCAATTAAATTTAATTTACTAAATATATATGTGTGTGTGAAAAAAAAGTCAGTTGTTGATATTAAAAAGAAAGAAGGCATACCCTGACCAGGATCACATGTGCTTTTTAGATGGCAGAGCGCCATCTAGGGCTTATTTTTAATGTGATGACTGATTTTATTGAACAAAAAACATGAAATTATATATAAATATTTGTAAACACATTTGAATTATTATTTCGAAGTAAATGAAAATTTAATATGTATGTATATTTGAAAATAAATATAATTATAACAGATTTTATGAATTAAATATTAATAATAAAACAATATTTTATATATGCTTTGAATAGAATTTTAAAAATAAATCCACAATTTTCACCACAATAATTAATTAATTTAAAATATTAACTTATTTTTGTGGTAAAAATAAATGTTATATTTCAATATATTTAATCAAACGATATCTCCTCATTCTAAATATAAATTAAAAATACAAAATAAAGCAAATTTATTATACCAAACGAACATTTTACGTCAAATTTAATTTAAATTTCAATTTTAATTAACAAATACCTTAAAAATTAAGGAATTTCATGCCTAATAGAAATAAAAATTAATTAGAGATAAAATGATTGCATTGATCAAAAGTGACGTGTTAAATAAAAGATTTCTCCAATACCTTCTACGGCAAGGCAATGTGTTATTGGTCTTTCCCTTCTACAAGGGCTAATGGCCAAAAAGGAAATCGAAGGTACCCAAAGAACCAAAACTAACCCAAACCTTTTCCGATAAAGACATTTTATCAGCTAATCTGGAGCAATCTATCCTTCTTGCGTGGTCGATGAACCCATCATGGTCATTTTCTCAAATTTTCCATAATTTGCTTTTTTCACTGATAGTTATCAGTGACTATATATATATATCTATATGGATGTTTTTGAAGTTGTTATTTGAAATGTCGTGTATAGGCTCCCTTTTGTGTATTTAATGCTCTGAAGTTATATTATCTAATATTCTATTAGAATTACTTATAAAAATACTTACGCTGTTATGTAGTATATTAAATAAAAAAGGTAATTATTCAACAAATATACATTTAATGAAAATTTTGTTCACGGAATATCCGCATATAATTTTCTGATTCTATATTATAGAATATTTTATTGGAATTGTTTAGAAAAAGAGTTGAGCTGTGTTTGTGGTGTTTTAAATAAATAAGAGAGAGTAATTGTTCAACCCACACACACAATTTTCCATTTAATAAAAATTTGGATTATTGAATATCCTTTCTATATCATATTGAAAAGGGTTTTTTAAAGGTCACACACACCAAATATGGTTTAATATATATATATATATATATATATGTTATATAAAGGTATTATTTAAAATGTTACATTAAAATATTAGTTTATTTGAGAAAATATATTTCATAGATACAAATACTGCTAAATAGACCGCCAGAGGTCATGCTTCCCCTATAAAAACTCGTTGTTGTTCTTCCCCATTGGTCGACCCAAAACTTTGTAATTATGTAAATAATATTTTGTTTTAATTATTCTTACGCCTTAAGCCAGGCATTACTTTTATCAAATTATGTTATTCATATATATTACTCAGCTCAATTGAAGAAACCTCTGATCAAGACTATTATTATTATTATAGCCACGACTGCATCACCATTACCATAATCCTCAACATGATCAAAATTTAAGCAGAAAATCATCTCATTTTTTTATATAATATATATATATAACTGTTGATGTTTATGTTGAAAGAATCAACCATTTTATAAAGGTTTATTGATCTTTAAACGTTTCGGCGACCCATTTTCACCATTTAACAAAAAGGTGGAAAGTTTATTAGTGAAGTACTTCACTAGTAAGTTTTCCACATTTTTTAAAGCGACAGTGGGTCTCACAATTGTCAAAGTACAATAAACGTTTATAAAAAGGTTTGATGAAGTCTTCAACTTGGATTAATTAAAATCCATCTCATACAATGGGAGAAATATGCCCAAAAAGGTGAAAAAGTCTATTTTATTTGGCCAATGGCATAGGCGAAAAAGTCACTGATAAAAACTTCTGTATCAAGCATTTCTAGAAAACTACATGGTCCAAATACTAAATTTATGGAGCGAATTAGATAATATTTGTCCCTATAGTCATCAAAAGTCGAACTCAACTTGATAGACGCTAAACAACAAATAACAAGGGCTCCTAGAATCGAAAAAGGTCTGTGATAGGATTTTATATTTTAGTAAGTTTCTACTAGAACAAAGGTCGGCAAACTGCGGCTCTTTGGATGTGAAGCTGAGGCTCTTAATATACAATGGGAGAAATATGCCCAAAAAGGTGAAAAAGTCTATTTTATTTGGCCAATGGCATAGGCGAAAAAGTCACTGATAAAAACTTCTGTATCAAGCATTTCTAGAAAACTACATGGTCCAAATACTAAATTTATGGAGCGAATTAGATAATATTTGTCCCTATAGTCATCAAAAGTCGAACTCAACTTGATAGACGCTAAACAACAAATAACAAGGGCTCCTAGAATCGAAAAAGGTCTGTGATAGGATTTTATATTTTAGTAAGTTTCTACTAGAACAAAGGTCGGCAAACTGCGGCTCTTTGGATGTGAAGCTGAGGCTCTTAATATAGTTCCATATGCAAATATTATTTATGCGAGTACTAATTATTGTTGGCAAGAAAGAATTTTGTGGCTCTTCAAAAACCTTGAAATTTTGTAAATTGTAATTTTTGACTCTTCCGACTCAAAAGTTTGCCGACCCCTGTACCTGGAGATTCCCATTTGCCTTAGCGTTTGGATTTAGGTGACCATAAACCTATATTGCCATTGTATTGTCTCTTTAGGTTTATTATGTGATATATTATAGTGTATATGATACCTATACAACAACAACAACAACAACAAAAAGCCTTTATTCAGGGTCACTGACCCTATACAGGATTCACCAGAGGTATGCATAAGAACAAAGCAGTGAGACAAAGGAAATATCGATATATACAGAAGAAAAGGAAAAAAAAAACAAGAAAGAGAAAGAGGGAAGCAATAAAAACAACACAAAAAGAGTAGCAGTAAGAAAGTGAGGAGTGAGTGTCACTTGGCCTTCTTCTGAGATATGGACTTGTGGAAACCATAAAACGCCGTAGCAATATACTTATTCTGGGTCATATTGTCAATTATTGATGGAAGTGAAGCACAGAGTTGCCCAGTTTTGAGCATAAGGGTTCTTCTTTCTTCTTTCAGAGCATAGCAATCAAAAATATAGTGAGTGATTTCATTTTTTAGTTTTGAATTACAGAAGGTACAAATCGGGTCCTCACCGCAGAGCATCTTGGTGTGGTTTTCTCTAAAAAAATTTCACATATGCTATTTGCTTTTGAATATATGGAGACAGTTTATCTAAGTTATGCAGCTGTATTTGGTTTGGAGGAAGGTACACAAATATCAAACAGATAACATGTTGGAGGGCTCTTGTGTTTGTTGATAAGAAAATAGATAACCAAGTTTCCGCGATGTCTCGCGAATTTTCAGAAAAAATTGCATTGTCAGCGTCTTGAAAATCGAATTTACATGTATTTGTGTCGAAGTAACTTTCCGTTATTTGATTGTTGGGTGGAGAATTAATTTGTGATTTTGATGTCGTATTTATTCTATTTACACAATTGTTTCTACGAGGTTGTTGCTATATAGCAGCTCCTGTGCTATCAACAACTTGACCATTCATCACTTTACAGACTTTATCATTTACAAAAAGCTTGCTATCTCTCAACTTCGATTTTATTCCCCTTTCACCCAATTCTTTCCTTTTTGCAATTAGGATACGCCGCTGCTCTCTAACATTTTTACTATAATCTTTACTTATCGAAATTTTAGTATCTCTGAGTTTGTAGGCATTTTTAAATATTTTTGCTCTATCAGCATAATCAGGCACCACAACAAGAACTGGTGCATTGGATCCGCGTGAAAGTCGGTGACATTTTGTTATTTTTAAATCATCTCCGATTTCCATTTTACCTCTAATTACGTTTTGAATCTTTAAGTTACAATCTGCCTGGTTTTCGTCACCCTCCCTCTCAATACCATAGAACACTAGATTGGGCTCACGCAGTCTCGTCTCAAAAAATTCGACTCTAGCCTCCAGTTCATTTACCTTAAACGAATTACATGAAGCCAATTTTTCGGTAGCTTGTTGAGACTCTGTACATTTAGTTAGCTTCTCCTCCATATTACAGAATCGCATATCCCAATCGTCCATTCGAGTCTCTATTTTGGTAAGTCTGATGTCAATTCTCTCTCCTAGACTCTTTATTTCCGCCGCCATGTTTAAGATTAGCATTTTTAGCTCGCCATCTATTGATTCTCTCTCTCCTGAGTGTACTGGCGCAGTCAATGTAGTTTGCCTTTTGGTTGGGGGGCCTGGGTTTTGTTGAATGCCTGAGATAAATAATAGAGCCAGAATGATACATAGCAGTCTTTTTTGGTTACCAGATATATTCCCAGATGGTAAGTTTATATTTTGACCACATTGTCCATCATTATCCCTTCGTACTGAGATTTTTGCATAGTGCGTTACCTTGAGTAAATTTACATATTTAGTGTTGCATACCACAAGTATTAAGAGTAACCGTATTATCCCTTTCATAGTATAAGGCAAATATACACTGAAATATTAGTAATATAACTATATTTACCGGAGCGGTGCTGCACGTGCTGTTTACTGTCCGGCCACCTAGCGGCGAAAAAACTATGATACCTATACATATTTCTCTACACCCTACTAATACTACCAACGTTAGTACTCAACTATATATTTGACTAAATATACGCAAATACAAAGAGATTTGCTTTCATCTCAACTAACCTCCATATCTGTTGTCCATATCCACGACTCAGGATAGCGTACCTAGAAGTTTCATTTCAACCCCATGACTGCATAGTGAAGGTATATAATTCAGCGTAACAAATTTAATCTATTTTTAAATTCAATTGCCATCTATCGTTAAAATTTGTAACAAATATATTTACTGGCAATGTGTTTCTTTTCAAATTCATGATGATATTATTGAAAAGAAACACATTGCCAGTAAATATATTTGTTACAAAATTGAAATCTATATTCAATAAATATAAACAAGTTATAATATACTACCCTTTCCAAGTATAGTTGTATATATATTTTCCCAACCTAATTGTAACCCAATGTCATTCCATTTTTCTTAAAGAAGCGTATTCGAAAGCTAAGCCTATTTTGTGTTTATAATAAAATAAAATAGGAAATATTCGAATTTTATCGTTTTAAAATAATTCTGAGTAAGAGGTGCGTATTAATTTTATCAACTTATAGAAATTGTGTGACGTAACACTATACTTGCAAATTTTTATAGTTGGAGTTATTAGTATAAGGTTGTCCCAAAAGTTCGTGCTTTTCATACGTGTATTACTTGGAAAATAATATTATTACGGCGAATACATAATAATAAATAAACGTAATACAATTAAAACGTAATACAATGATATTATAAAAAACTTCAAATAATATTGGTATTTTAATTTTCTGCAAGTGTTTACGAACTTTTGAGACAACCTTGTATTCAGAAATTTGCTGGTATAGAATCCACATGAAACTAATGAAGAATGCGGTAAAATCAAGTAGCTAAGTTTGGTTTTAAAAATAAATAGAAATAATTTTTTCTAGCCATTCAGGTTAGTTTTTTTTTTCCATAGAAATAACACCAACACACTTACAATGCAAACACACACAACACAAACCAAAAAAACAAAAACACAACATAAAACAACACCAAACACAACACAAAACACAAAACAAAACGCAACAACAAACACAATACACAACAATACAACATAAAACACAGCGCAAGACACACACAACGCACCAAACACAACAAAACAAAACACAACACACACAACACAACACCAAACGTAACACAAAGCAACACAACAGCAACAACAACACAACACGCTATTAAGTTTGCAGATTATATAAATAAAAAAAGGTAATCCATAGAGGATAAACAAAGTTAGATAGTAAAATAAACAAGGTTATCTGTGGAATCTATATACAACCAGGATAAGAATCCAGGAAGGGTGTTGGTGACCTACTTCCCAAGGACGGGTACGGAGTGATTAGCTCAACCGAAGGTCTCCTCATCCAAGGACGGACAAGTCTTAGAGGTCCTCGGGATCTTGTCTAGGTAAGTGTGTTCCTTATATGGCTCTTTCTTCTGTTGAATGGAAGGAATCGTAGCTGTTTTTAAATAGAAGAGAGATTCTTCTATGATTTTGAAATAACGAGTACTAAAACATAACGTTTCTTTATTTCTTAAAACTGGGCTACCATTCAAGTCAAAAAGCTTTTGTTCATGGCCTTAACTACGATAAATCAACTGTCTATAAATGATAATTTCCTTTTATCTCAGTTTGGAACATGAATAAGAGCATTTGTTTGAATTTAAGCTCACATTTACCGAATATAAAGAAACGTATAAGTTTAGTTCTCGTGTTTTAAAATAGCTTCAGCCATTTATTCTCATTTATCTCGGCGACTATATATTTTTTCGGTTGATAAAATACACTCATGAGGTAGTTGTACCTTTTATCATGTATATCGGGATTCAGAAAATAACTCTGAAAGATATTTGATATACATTGACTTTTATTGAACACTGGCAAGATAACCAAATGTGAACAATATACCTCTGTTTCCTAAAAAAAAAAAAAAAAGACGACGACATCAAAATATGAGACTTGCTCAATTTTTGTTATGTATCTTATATAAATAGAAAGAGATGATTTTCTGCTTGTATTTAGATCATTGTTGAGGATTATGGTAATGGTGATGCAGTCGTGGCTATAATCTTGAAAAGTAAAATAATGAAAATAGTTTTGATATGAGGTTGTTTTAATTGAGCTTTAGGATTATATAATAAACATAATTTGGTAAAAGCACTGCCTGGCTTAAGGCGAGTAGAATAAGGAAAACAAAAGATTATTTACATAATGTACCAAGGTTTTAGCCGGCCAACGGGGATAAAACAACAATGAGTTTATATAGTGGAAGCGTGACCTCTGGCGGTCGATTTAGCAGAATATTTGTATCCATAAAATATATATTTAAAATAAAATAATACTTTAATATAACATAATTTTTAATAAAATATTTTAATATAACATGTATATACACTTAGAGTCTATTTTATTATTTACAATGATGTTAATGCTTTGTCGGATGACTAATCTTACATATTTATTAAAAATAGGCACTTCAGCAAGATAAAGTTTTATTTTTTTCACCGTTTCAATCAAAATCTTTCATTTTCGTCAGAAGAAATAAATAAAAAATAAATAATTTTGTCAGGACGATTTGCATTTGAGTACGCCCTTGCAATCTCAGAATAATTTTTACTGCCTTGCCAAATGCTTTATTTTTATTTATTTCCCTTGATGGAGACAAAATAATTTTGTTGAAACGTTGAGAAAACAAAACTTTACCTGGCCGAAGTGTCTATTTTTTTACAGAAATATGAATTCTGGTCAGGAGCAACCTCTATTTTCAAAATAACCTAACTTAACTAACCTTTTCTAACTAAACCAAAACCTGACGATAAGTTTCTTTTCTATGAAATTGGGCTACCGTTTAAGCCAAAAGACTCTTTTTCATGGCCTCAACTACAATAAACAACTGTTTATTAATGATAATTTCCGTTTATCTCAGTTTAGAATAAGAACATTTGCTTAAAATCTCGCTCATATTTATCGAATATAAAGAAAGGTATATGTTTAGTTCTCTTGTTTTAAAATAGCTTCCTCTATTCATGATCATTCCAGCGACTATACATAAATTTTAGGATGTAAAAATATAAATAATAAATAACTTATAAGGGGATTTATACAACAAAATCAATTTATTAAGACGTTCGATCATACATCGACTCATCCAGGTGTCTAAGAAAGGAAAAGGCAAACAATGATATACACTGCGTGACATTGAAAATGGAACACCAAGAAATAGTGCCCAGAAAATTATGCAAATTTCAGGGTAGACGCGCCTAACCGAGTTATGCAAATGATGTAAAATGCGCAGCTCTCGTGCGCACATGGAGTAAGATATAAGGGAAGGAACTTGCAGAAAGGACAGTATTCGTGTCGTTATTTCTTCAAGGAAAATCATTGTAGAAATTTTGTTCTTGTGTCAAAAGACAGTGTAATAACAGAGAATGCCAGGTCATCTTAAACGGAAGCAGTTCAAGCAGACAGACGCTTTTACGAGGGGCATGGTGATCGGACTGAAAAGGGCAGGTTGGTCCATACGTCAAATCGCAGCTGATACACACCTTGGTGCGTCCACGGTGCACCGACTGTGGAGAAGATGGTTGGAACAAGGAAATGTGGCAATTTATAGGAATGTCGGTGCAACCAGAGTGACGTCAGCACGTGTGGATCGGCGTAGCCTTCGACAAGCAGTGGCGGCTCCACAAGCCACTTGTACCGCCATCCTGCAACATGTGCAAGACACCCTAGATCATTCCATCTCTACCAGAACCATTTCCCGTCGATTGGTTGCTAATGGCTTGCACTCATGCCGTCCGCTAAGAAGACTGCCATTGATCCCACCGAATAGGCGCCAACGTTTGGAATGGTGCCGGGCTAGATCGACGTGGATGACGGAATGGCACAGGGTCGTGTTCTCAGATGCGTCGCGTTTCTGCTTGTCCAGTGATAGTCGCCGTGTACGCGTGTGGCGTCGACGTGGAGAAAGGTCCAATCCGGCAGCAATTGTGGAACGCCCCACCGTGCGACAACGTGGAATCATGGTTTGGGGCGCAATCGCGTATGATTCTAGGTCACCTTTACTTCGTATTCAGGGCACTATGACGGCCCAACGATACGTTGATGATGTGCTGCGACCGGTGACACTCCCCTACCTTCAGGGGGTACCCAATGCCCTTTATCAGCAGGATAACGCCCGACCGCACACTGCTCGCATTAGCCAACAAGCTCTGCAAGATGTACAGATGCTTCCCTGGCCAACGTACTCTCCTGATCTCTCACCAATCGAGCACATCTGGGACATCATTGAACGCCGTTTGCATGCCTTGCCACAGCAGCGTTCAGAAGACGAACTGTGGCAAATGGTTGAGAGGGAATGGAGAGCCATCCCTCAGGACGCCATCCGTACTCTGATTGACTCTCTACCTAGACGTGTTGCTGCGTGCATCGCCGTCCGCGGTGGTCCTACTTGCTACTAAGCCGACGCCGTTCTCGCTCTGTATTATGACTATCATTTTGAAATAAAGATCACTTATTGTTCGTCCCTGTCTCTCTCTGTCTGCCAAGTTTCATCACTTTCTGGCCACTATTTCTTGGTGTTCCATTTTCAATGTCACGCAGTGTAGATTAAGAAAAAAGGCACTTGTTCTATTTTTCACAATGATATACAAGTTTATATCATATATAATTTTTGAAAATAGAGAGTAACCCTTTAATAGATATTCAATTAAAAAGGCATATATTGGATCAAAAAAATAATTTATTTTCCAATATTTTAGTTGGCTCTGAACGCCAATCTTTTTCAAGGTATTTTAACATATCTAAATATATATTAAATATGTTATAATGCCTTTTATTTTAATAAGGTTGACGTTCATCTAACTGAAATATTGGTAAATATATTATTTTTTGATCCAATAATGTCCTTTTTAATTATATATCTTATATTATATAATACCCCCCCTTTCACATAAATCATACATAGTTTATCTACCTTACTTTGCATTATGAAATGTAATTTTACTACTACAATAAGTATTCATTTGATATTTATCTGTTTTTAATTTAATTGGAATTTTTAAAAAAAGCTAAGGTATCTGTTCTTTTAAAAGGGCGGATTAGCCTTCTAATGGTATCTTTATAAAAGAGTGTATTTTAAACTATAAATATTTTATATTACAATGAAAATTTGATATTCTTGAAAATCTATTTTAATCCGTTAGTTGCTGACACACGCCACAAAGTGGGATTTGTAGACTATCCAAGGAGTCTATCACACCCTTGCGCGGGATCTGAGATCTAGCATTCAACCTACTGGTGAAATCTGTATTTAAACGTATTTGATGGTATTAGTTCCCTAAAAGTGATCCCTGAACTGAGGGTAACATAACGTAATTAATAATAATTAGTCCTAAGACTGACAAGCCATCTCTTTCTGGGTTTTCCGAATTGGTCGATCTATAGTAAGACATTGCTTTAAATGTTCTCTCCATTTGTTTCACAAAGGTAGTGTGAGAGCGTCCTCTTTAATGATATTGCTTCAATACATTCTTCAATTAATCTTTGTTCTTTAGACATAACAAATACTGTATTTGTCTTCAAATGATCTTCCTTTTCAAAAAGGTATTCTAGCCATTTGTACAGAACTGTAGACCTGGTAGTAAAAGCAGACACACACACAGACACAAATCTTTCATATCCTACAATGAATCAGAGAAAAACATGTAAATCTTTGACTTGTTAGGTCGATCGTAATATAAAACAAGCTATTGTTGCCTTTCTCCCTAAAGTCGGTAACAATGAACGATACTTTTCGTCTTTTGACTTAATTTTCTAAAACTGTTTTTTTTTTGTCTTATTACTTTATCTTAATATGAACGAAATTCATATGATTAATGTGGAGACTCAAGATAGCATGACCCAAAGTATCGTTCATTATTACCGACTTTAGGGAGAAAGGCAACAATTGCTTGTTTTATATCCAATCAACCTAACAAGTCAAAGATTTACATGTTTTTCTCTGATTCATTGTTCGATGTGAAAGCTTTGTCTGCTTTTACTACCAGGTCTACAGTTCAGTATAAATGCCTAGAATGCCTTTTTGAAAAGGAAGATCATTAGAAGACACACATACAGTGTTTTTTTAGGTCTAAAGTACAAAGATAAATTGAAGAATGTATTGAAGCAATATCATTAAAAGGACGCTCTAATAATACCTTTGTGAACCAAATGGAGAGAGAAAATAAAGCAATGTATTATTATAGATCGAGCATCTTGTAAAACCCAGAAAGAGATGGCTTGCCAGTCTTAGGACTGATTATGTTACCCTCAGTTCAGGGATCACTTTTAAGGAACTAATACCATCAAATACGTTTAAATACAGATTTCACCAGTAGATTGAATGATAGATCTCAGAACCCGTGCAAGGGTGTGATAGACTCCTTGTTTAGGGATCACTTTCATCGCATCACTTTCGAGGAGATATATAAAACAATAAGAATCAGTACACGAAACATTCTAATTGCCTAAAAATGTTGTAATTCTATTTAAATAAAAATACAAATCTATTTATTACCATTTTGACTCATATTTTCACAACATTTTTTATTCTTCAGCCCTTATTCCCTATCCATTACTAGCTGAAGGCTCTTCCTTCATTTTTTTATTTTTTTCTGTCATATGAATCTTTTTCCTACGATAATTTTTCCTGTTGAAATTATTACCGAAATATTACTTGGGACTTCTTGAGAACTCACCTGAAACCCGACTTATAATCATTATAACGATCCTTCACTTGAATTTCTGCTTCAATCAAGCATGTTGGATGACACATTTCACAATTTTAAAGTAAAATATTTACAAATTAACAACCATATTCCAAATGTGTGACATATTCTGAATAACTTACTCTTGAATGTTTTCAGATAATGACCGAAGATATAACAGAAACAAAAGAAATTGATGGAGTCGTTGTCTGCGATTTCTTCGAAGATGAAGCTGTCCAATCAGCTTTAAGATACCAACCTATAGCAGAAGATATTTTCATATCATCTTATCCAAAGGCAGGTACAAACTGGACGCAATACATCGTCTACCTATTATGGAACAAGGGCCAGCCATGCACGTCATACGATGATTACTACACTACCAATTCCTTCATCGATAGAGAAGGAGCTGATTCTACCAAAAATCTACAACCTCCACGTACCATAACAACACACTTCTCTTACCAGAAGATTCCAAAATCAGAAGAAACTAAGTATATCTACGTAATTAGAAACCCAAAAGATCTTGTTGTTTCTTATTATTACTTTATGAATTTCATGAGAAGACGTAAACTTGATTTTAATACCTTTTTTGATCTTTTTGTTCAGGGAAAATTACCGTATGGTGATTATTTTCAGCATGTAATAGATTGGTATGATCACAGAACAGATTCAAATGTAATTCTATTGATTTATGAAGAAATGAAAGAAAATCCTAAAAAGATTGTTGAAATATTGGCTGAATTTCTGGAAACTGAAAAGATGATGAATTCTCCTGAGATTATAGACAATGTTGTTAAATTCAGCTCTGTTGAGGAATGTAAGAAAGTGATGCAATATGAAAAGGATATAAAGCCAAAATGTAATCAAGTCGAATCTGAAGAACAAAATGAGTTTTCATTTGTAAGGAAAGGAATTATTGGCGATTGGAAAAATCATCTCAGTAATGAACAATCACAATTCCTGGATACAAAATCTGAAGAGAGGTTTTCTGGAATGGATTTCTACAGTTATTGGAAAAGCATTGGAGTATTATGAAAATAACACATTAATAAAATATGAATTTGTGAATAAAATTCTTAGAATAATGATTGTTTTGAATCAATTAATTTTGACATATCTATTATCCCTCTCTCTCTTTCTCTTAGGTATTTTGATTCGGAATCTCTTTTGGAAATTTCATCTTAGAAAGTATTTCCTGATCTTGTAAAAACCTAAATGTTTCTGATGGATTTCAACATATATCAAAATAAAACTTGATTAACTTGATGAAATTAATTGTATTTTTTTAAATTCTAGAATAAATTATAGATGATATATTTATTCATATAGATGATTCAAGCCACTGGCAATTCTCAGTTGCATATAATCAGGATATTTCTTTAAATTTACTATTCCCTGAGATAATACCTTTTTGCTTTGATATTTTATGAACTAAAACCTCCAATACTTGTATGAATGTTGTAGAGAAATTACTATATATAAAGTAATATAAAATGTATTATCCGAAACTATGCGTACTTTGGATAATTATGTTTAATGAATATTTATTTTAAAATGTATTATTTTGTAAAGTTTTTAAAATATCTTTATAATAGTAAATATTGAATCTTCTTATATACAATTTATATAAAAAAAATTGTTGAAATGATAAACTATAAGACTTAACTATAATAAATATCACCAAATTGGTATTAAATGAAATATAGTTAAAATGTAAAGAAAAGATTCAGTTCGGAAAATAGGGGTTGGAGTTTTGAAGGTGAATTTTGGATCGACGATCATAGATAAAATCATAGTATTAATGTTTTCAATGATAAAAATGTATGTTGTTGATTTTTTTATCTTTAAAATTTTTATTAATTATATTATATTATTTAGAATCTCTTTCTCTATATATAAGATTAAATAGTTCCTTGGGTCACGGCACTGCAACAATGGAGATGTTTGTTTAAGAACCTAGCCGATGTCAGATCATTGGAATCGTCCAAGTTTACTCAAACCAGTACTCTGAGTGGGGAATAACTTCATCGATGGTACAAGTGTGTTTGAATCCTGGGGAGAAACCCACCACTATAAATAAAGTGTAAAGCGTTCAGGAAGTACCTCCTGGGTGGTGTGGAAACTTTGACAAATAAAATTCAAAGAATAATAAAAGGTAATACCTATACAATCATTTTGAAAATTGAGCAATCCCAATTAAATCTTTAATTAAAAAGGCATATATTGGATCAAAATATAATTTATTTTACAATTCTGAAATCGTTGTCAAAATGACTGTGTCAACCACCTCCATACTGTGTCAATATACCCAGATAGAAGCCCGTTTCCATATCACAAACTATCCCACAAAGTATGCATCTTGAAAATAGAGCAATCCATAAATAAATCTCTATTTAAAAAGGCATATATTGGATCATAATATCATTTATTTTACCAATATTTCAGTTGACTGAAAACTAACCTTTAGAAAGGTTCTTGAAAATAAATATACTTCGGCCAGTAAATCTTTTTAAGTTAATATCTTTATGAAGGTATTCAAGGTTGGGGTTCAGCCAACTGATATATTGGTAAAATAAATGATATTTTGATCCAATATATACCTTTTTAATTAAATATATAATATTAATTAAAAATATTGATAAACCAAAAAATGTTATGAATAGATTTATTACTCTCATTTTAATGAATATACACTCAATATGAAACGTGTACACTAAGTAGGAAGCATCTTTTTGAAATGTAATTTAAATTATTTACTTACTCTAGTCAAATAAACATACATGATCAAAGAATAAAGCCTAAACAACAATCCAACAGAAATTTGATCTATAAAACTAATATTCAACTCTCATGTTAAAATAGACGCTAAAACTAAACGTCATATTTTGGTCATCTCCGGAATCCTTTTACAGATTAATATCCTCCTAAAAAAATTCATATCTGATTTTTTCAATATTACCGTACAGTGTGTAGAAATAATTCTTATTATGCTAAAAAATCAGAGTAAATATTCAACTTTGTTATTCGATAGAAGGATTTTGAATATTTTATTGTTTCATTCTATGTTACCCAACATAGTTTTACCAAATTGTGAGGTAAATGACTATACAAATAGAAGAGATTATCTATATTATTAACTATAAGAGACTAACTAATAATATATATATCTATTGAATGTGTGTGAGGTTAAGTAAAAATAAAAGGAAGGAATAAATTTAAATGAGCAATACAACTACACACATATGACAACTATAAACAGATTTGTGTTTTGTATACTCCAAAATAGATTATATATCAGATGGGTTATTCTAGTTTAGATGAATTAAATATAGAATAAATAAAATAACAAAATATTTATTAATTTGATAATAATGACACATGATAATTTATATAGGTCATATTCTAACTTTTTTTTTGCTCTGTAAAAATGTCAACAATGCGGATATAGGTAAACAAGTGAGATATTTTGTTTTAAAAAAAGCTATCGAAATAAAATCAGTGAAAAAATAAGATAGAAAAAAGAGCACAGTGAGGGTCTAATAACTCAAGCAGTTTGATAAGTCAGTCAGCTTTGATAAAAGTTTCCCATAAAAAGATTTGATTCGAGTAAATTTTGCAGAAGCTGCAAGTTTTTCATTTGAGCAGCAGAATTGTGGGACGTTTAATGAAATTTGTCACCAGACGTTAGTGTCACCGAGTAGTTTACATTCTCTACCACGACCGCTGGAGGCGCTGATATCGTCACGACCTTTTTATAACTTCGTCAAAATTGACCATTCTTTGAAATAAATTTCATAGAAAAAAACAAAGATATTGTTTCTATAAAAAATTATCTATAATACACGCGAGACAAATTTTCTTTCTAAAAACAAAAATTATTTTAAAATATTTAGCATACTTAGTTTTGATAGAATTATCGATATCTCATTAAAAAAGTTAAGGAATTTTATTTTTATGCCTCTATCTTTGACTTATAAAGTTCATTCTTAGTTAGAAATTAATATAAGCACCAAGAGAAATATAGTAACTTAGGATCACAATAAACAATCGGTATTGTATTAGGGTAAATAGTTACTTTTCATATAACGTATAAGTAAAGGCTTTAAAATACAATCTTATCCTTAGGTACTTTACTAAGCGCTACGAAAAAGATGAGTTCTTTATTCATAGGCAATTCTGTAAAAGTTTATAACTAAAATAAAAACGTTATATACTTTTTGCTAACGTGGAACCTCCAAGATAAGACAATCTCACTAGAAGCACATCTGTTCAAAAAACAGTTTCCATTACCAAAATAACCATTTTTACCAATAAGCTTCTCTTCAGTAAAAGTATACTTCTCTCTAAAAGACGATTTTACTAAGCAACTGTGTTGTTATTTAGATAAAGGTTCTTCTGTAGTAATTAAAAGTGTGACATGATCTGATATAACCTCCAAGAGAAACTAGGAATATCCATGTTTTTAGGCAAATACTCATTGGAAGTATTTGTATTTGTATTTGATATATTTATATTGAATATTAATTGATTATTATTATAGTACATTGAAATGTGACTAAATTTTATTTATATTCAAAAATTATTTTTAGTGAAATTGAATTAAAATATAAAGATAATGTGACAACACCTTATTGACCTTGATGAATTCGTGATGAAAGAGTTATTTCTCCATTTCTGGAGATCATTATGTCCCTACTTCTCGCTTTCTCTCCCCATCTTTCTTCAGCAACTACCAGAACCCTTGGTCCTGGGATCTTCCCATCTCACTCTATGTATTGGGTACCAGTCATTGAGTCTGAGAGTCAAACTGTTATTCCTAATTCTGGTTATGTGTACATCAAACTCTTTTTGCTATCCTATATTGAGGACGTTAAATCTGAAATACAAGAATGCTTCCTTATACCAGAATATACCGTCTATATTCAAGTTTATACATTGAGGTGTGTATAATTATATAAATATCTAAATATTTCTTGTAAGAAATGGTTAATTGTTTTGATTAAGCCCGTTGAAAAGCGAATATCGTTTGAAAGATAGCATTTTAAAACCAAAAGAAACTCTTTATGTGAAAATATTTGTAGTTTTTAAATATACTTATTTTCCGACCGTTTATTTGCTTTCTACTGTCTTCAACAAGCCTTTAAAATAAAGTCTACAGGAAATCAGTTTGACGTTAAAATATAGATTTTATTTTCACTTATTTATAGACGCGATACTAGAAACACCACCTAAAAAGAAGAGTAAATCCTAACAAAAGCTCAAAGTTCAATTGAAAGACGAATATACGTAATAAGTATGATGGCCATGAGTGAATGAAAAGTGTTAAAATGAAGCTTTATAATTTTATTGATGTGAAAACATTCTTTAAACATTTATAGTTTTATATATAATATATAAAGCCACCTTTCCCGCCAAAATATTGGGAGTATAAATAAGTTGGTGCGGTTCAGATAAATATGGCGCTACTAGTTTATTATTCCATTGTTTCATCTGGCAACATTATTATTTTAAAGCGTCATAATAAGACTTCAATTTTTAGTAATCGTCATTTCTCTGTAGCGTAAACAGCTTAGTTTTGTTTGCTCTTAAAATGTCAACTTTTGTAACAAATAAGTTGTTTTTGCGGGGAGTTTTACTTCATTACTTCAATATGAATAAAAAAGCTGCAGAGAGTTATCGTAGTTTATGTTGACCATGTGCTCTAAGTATATATAAACGCTTAAACTAAGGGCTATTTATTGCCGTCTTCGGAAATTAGAAAGCTCAGGTCGGTTTAAAAGCCATTACACCAGCCTTAGAATATTTGGAGCGCCCACCTTGGCACTATGGTTTGGAGCTAATGGTCTATGTCAGTTAAGGTCAGGGTTTGATTCCAAGATATCTCAACGGAATTAATGAAATTATCAGAATTTACCAAAAAGGCTCTCAATTCACTAAGCCAAATATCTGCCCAAAATATAAATAAATATTTTGTCAGCAGGAGATATTGTTCCATAAAAATAAAGGCCATCTCGCCCGTCAAAATGAACGCGTAAACTAAGCGTGATCTATATAGTATGATGTATTGGCTTTGTCACCGACCTGAGACTGCTAGTTTGCGGAGATGGTCAATGACAAAGCCGTTGTTACATGAGAATGACAAAGTTCGGTGACAAAACCATAACTTTGCCAAATATAAAATACTCACCTAGAGACTATGGTTTTGACAGAATTTCTATCTGGGAAACCGCTGGCTTACCACTGACTAACCAGGCATTCTTAATATATTACCAAGTGGAAAATTATAGAAGACAAACTTCGGGATAAAACAGCAATTTATTATATTGTAAGAACAAACTATGAATGATAAACAAAAGATAACCAACGAGGGAAGTTTACAGAGTAGAAAAATATAAACATAAAAAAATGATACTCTGTTAATAAAATAATACATACTTTGTTACAATATTAATTATAATTTTTAATTTTGTTCATAAATTTTGAGGAAATCATATTCATTTTTAAAGATTGTTATGTGTATGTGTGTTTGTAAACAAATAAATTCACATTTGATTTTATTTATAGAGAATTGTCATTGTGAATTTTGTTTAAGTATATCATATACACACATTCTATTTCCGAAATATTTTGTATTGATAAGTCTAGATTCAAATGTATACTTTTATCTACCTGAATATAAACATAAAAAATGACACTCTTCAAATAAAATAATAAATACTTTTCTACAATATTTTAATCGTAGTTAAGGTATGATTTTTTCATATGACAATTTCATTTTTAATAGTTTCAGAATACTATTCATGTATTCTTCTTTCTTATCTTCACTTAATCATATTAGGGTGTCAAGCTTATAAAGCTTGAGACTTAACAACCACCATGACTGGGTGAAGTAGAATGCGTCTGCCTTTGTCATCATCTCAGTCTATTCATGTAAATATATGAACACCAATAATGACTAGTGTCATGAGAGAGAGAGAGAGAAAGAGAATGTACAAAATTATATTTATTTTTTTCAAAGCATACACAATTTCAAAGTTGTAAACATTTTTAGATTAACATTCAAATATAAACATAAATAGTATAACTATAGAATTTAGAAAAGTTAAATTTAAAATATATAAAAAATTTTCATATACTCTTATTTTATGGTAAAATTAATTTATCATACGCAATATATATATTTTTAATAGTTTCAATTATTGAATGTAGATGGCACGTTATTGCTCTATGTTTAATATTGATCTATATGATTTAGAATGATTTCTCATCTTCACATCCAGGCTATTCATGTATTCTTCTTTCTTATCTTCACTTAATCATATTAGGGTGTCAAGCTTATAAAGCTTGAGACTTAACAACCACCATGACTGGGTGAAGTAGAATGCGTCTGCCTTTGTCATCATCTCAGTCTATTCATGTAAATATATGAACACCAATAATGACTAGTGTCATGAGAGAGAGAGAGAGAGAGAGAGAGAAAGAGAATGTACAAAATTATATTTATTTTTTTCAAAGCATACACAATTTCAAAGTTGTAAACATTTTTAGATTAACATTCAAATATAAACATAAATAGTATAACTATAGAATTTAGAAAAGTTAAATTTAAAATATATAAAAAATTTTCATATACTCGTATTTTATGGTAAAATTAATTTTCTCTATAGAGAGAGAGATAACGAAAAATATTGGAAATATTTCAAAATAGTTTAAACACATACAAATATACTTCGTTTATAATAATCACTGTATATGACCTTTTAGATATATTAAAATATATATTATATAAAATTAATTAAACATTTAAAAAGTTTTAAAAGTTTAAGATATATAGATAGAAATATCGTGCTATTAATATGAAATTAAATTGAATTTGGAATTTTAAAATATCGATATATTTGTTTTGGTCTAAGATGGTCTCTATTATATTTCCGATTAGTTATCAAAGTAGAATTGTTAATATGGCCTTGAGATTGAAATATTTAGGTCTTAAATGTGATTAGGTATTGAATTAGGTGGTCTTATATCTATACCAAAGTTCTTTTGTGAGTTGGAAAGAACGCTGGACCAAATGTGTACAGGGGGGGAGGTAGATATATTGAATGATATATAGCTAATAGTTAGGTATTCATATATACAAAGTTTCATCTTTATGGTTTGTCAAATAAAAAAATTAGGATTGTGCATTACCTATTGACTTAACCTTGTATACTCTAGAATTTTGGTTTATAAATATATAATATTTCATTCGTATGAACGTTTTGATCAATCTCTCTAAGAGCTCTTATAATCCAAGTTCTATTGAATACATATTTTTCAATTTATATTTAATGAATTCATACGAAAATTCCCATTTTCTTCCAAAGATCATAATAATCAATACCAGAAAGTGTTTTATTGGCTTTTTCATTTATTATTTCATTTTGTTCACTACTCAGATGTGTTTTCCAATCTCCTATAATTCCTTTTCTTACAAAGGTAAAATTTTGCTGTCCTTCAGAAACATTTATATCTTCTATTTCTTCTGGTTTTAGCATTTTCTCCATCTGCATGACTTTCTTACATTCTTCAACCGAGCTATTCTTTACAATAGCTTCTAAGATATTTGAATCATCCAATAAAGCCTTTTCATGATCATTTCCAAGGAACTTTGCTAATTGAAGAACGATTTTCTTCGTATCTGTCTTCATTTCTTCATAAGATATCATTAATACATTTGGTTCATCACGATGTTTATACCATTCTTTTACATGTTCAAAATAGTCTCCCCAAAAAATGTTTCCATCAATAAACCGATCAAAAAATTGATTAAACGTCAATTGAGTCTCCACCATAAAATTACAAAAATAATAATAGGAAACAAGAACGTCCTTAGGATTTCTGACAACATAGATATATTTAGCTTTATCTGATTTAGGGATTTTGTTAAATGGAAGATGTGACATGATAATCCGTGGTTTATTCAAATTCTTTATCATATCTCCACCATCTTTTTCAAGAAATGCGAAATTCTTTTTGAATTCTTCATATGATTCACAAGGTTCACCTTTATTCAAAATGAGGTAAATGAGATATTGTGTCCAGTTGCTACCAGTTTTAGGATAGGAGGTGACAATGATATCATCATCTGGTTTGTACCTCATTGCTGATATAATATTCTCTGTTGGGAATACTGATGGAACAAGAACTCCTTCAATTTCTTTGATTTCTTCTTGGAAAGCTTCCATCGTATCTAAACACACACAGATATTTTAAAGAAAATCACTAAAAATGAAAACTATTATAATAGAAATTAGGGTTTTTATTGATTATATATATATATATATCCCAATTACAGGGGGTCGGTGGAAGGTTGGTCAAAACCGTTGGTTTTCGACCGCTACGACCCGGGATCGAATCCCGCATTGGGCATTTCTTTCTGATTAAAAAAATGCTCAAATGGCCCCCGATTCTTACCAAAGTCAAACCCCACCAGCGAGTGAGTTGGCTCTGGTGAGTGCAAAGTCGAACCTCTTTTTCAATGTGTAGACATGTGGTGCACTTACAGTAAAAGCTGTCGCCCACTTCTACCCACCATGATTATCATGGCCTGTACCACGTGTACTAGGGATAAGAAAAAAATCTCAATTACATATGGCCATGAAAATCATTTAAGTATGAGAACGTATAGAAGAGAAGTAATGGAATAGATGCTTTGGAATCAGGATTCTTGGTAAAGAAACGAGGCTTCTAGGTGAGAAAAAGTTACCAAATATTATGGTCGATATGCATTTACCATAAATCCATATCTGACTGGATGACCATCAAAATCTTATTAGCATTCCAGATTTCTGCCAACCTTCCCTTGACAGTTATGTTGACGGTAGTATCGCGTTAATTCGGTCAACTCTTTTATTATGGTTCCTATTATTAATTAGGTGCTATGTTATTGTCCTTTGAAATGTTTTTGTTATATCATTTCAGTTAGAAGTTAGATAGAGAATATCAATCACTGTTTAAAATATTTGTAATTTATTAGAATTAATTGTATCATTGAATATGAATAAAGTATACTTCCTGTCCACACACATTATTATATTGATAAGTCTCATTTAATGGTTTTTATACATAAATTTAGGAGGAGTTATTGAACCTGCCGCTATTCTATTGATGAAGACTATAACCTATAGTATATAGGTTGGTTTTGTTTGAATTTGAAAATAGGCTCTCGTGGCCAATTTATTGAATTGGCTATGTTCTGTCTCTATATATTGATGAAATCTCTATGGTACCTTATGAAATGCTTTGCATGATATATTCGTGTCTCAGACAGCTAAAAGAGGAATCAATGTGCTACTATTAGGTGACAATGCAGCTACCACCACTTAGAGGATATCAAGTGTTCGACCAACCGCTCAGGATGAAGCCAACAACAAACCTATTGTGTCTACTTACAATGGTTAAATTGAAAAACAATATACATCAAGGAAGCACAACATTTATCGACATTCTGATCGCATTACGAATTGAAGAACTTCGAGCTGAGCGCATTGCAGTTCTAATGGAAAGAGTCCTTAGTGAGGCTTCTGGTGACTTCTCCATTGAAATGTCTTTAAGAATTTACCCCAAAAAATAATCAGATAAATGCCCAAAATCAAGCAGTCCTTAAACATTTCTGTGAAAAGGAAGTGAAGATGTTCAAGATTTGAACTCAAGACCAGTTAGTTGATACAACACGTAATTCTGATCATGTTCGCATGGACGACATAATACCAACTGATATCACTCTCTCTATATGTATATACAGATAAACCAAATAGATTCATTTTCTAAATACATTTGATATATATATATATATATATAATACCTTTTTAGCCATTTATTTAAGGAGAAGATACATTTTCAGGCAAGGATTCCATTCTTTTACACTTTTACCAAATATATTATGTACCGATAAAATAGCTTTTCTTTTTACAGAATATTGATTAAATGAATTTTTTTTCTTTTTTTATTTAATTCATATATACATTAAAACACCTTTATAAGCCACTGATTAAAACATGGATACTCCTGATACCTTCTGGAAGTGGCTGTTTTTTGGAGGTTGGGTTATATCAGTTCAAGTTCTATTTCCTTTTACTAAGGTGTTTACTTATAGAGGTTGACGCTTAATAGATGAGCCTATTTTTAGAGGTTCAACTATAAAGGATAAAATATAGAATCTGGGACTTTTTGAAGAAAATTAGATGACACTTAGAGGATACAAGTAGTAATTGTAGACTGCCTCTTCCGGCGGAATGTATACAGAAACTATACGTCATCAATTGATGGTCTCCTCAAACTTGTAGATTCAGCTAAAAGCCATGATAGCAGCTTTGTCCAATTCAGAAGCGCCCACATGGAGAACATATTGTAAAATAGATGACAAGACCAAGATACTAGAGTAAAGTTGGGGAAAGAGGGGTGAACTATAGCAGCCCTCGCTGCCATGTGGCAGGCGCCAAAAACAGCATTCCGGTGTGGAGGGAGGACAAGGTGCAGTCTGTTCACATCTGCGGCGAGGAGAAGACGTGAGAAGTTGTCCTGGGCGTGTGGATGATCCTGTAAGACGGTGTCAGGAGAACCTGACATCTGAGTGGTCTACAAGGAGTTGTATTTCAAGCTGGACATGTACAGTGTGGAGCGGAACGCTTCACAAGAGTGACATTCACGGCGCCAAGGATTTTTCTGACGGAGAGGTTGAAGGCAAGTCCCACTGATTGTACTCCTTCTGTTTAATGCCTCGTATAATAAAGCGAAAATTGCATTGCATCCTTACGAACTCACGTGTATATCTTTGTGGCATCCTGATTAGACAAAGAACACGAACAGCGTCTGGATACGACGTAACAATATTTACTGTGTATGGTCTTCATCAGTCCAGGACTTTGATGCCATGATATTGACAAGGAATCAATAAATATTGAAAATATTTTTCAAATTTATCTTTAAAATTTCATGTGGTATATGAAAACATTTTTATTTCTATTAATTTAATTTCCTTGAAGGAACTTATTGCGTAAGGCTTTTAAATATTTTTTATAAAAGTATATCGATTTTTTTCTTAAATTTGATCGTTAACTGCAATGAAGCAGGACCTTTTTAGAAAAAGATGCAGTAAATAACTTACATTATAGCCGAAGTGAATTTAATGCTCAGTCATAAGCTCACAAAAAAAAACTGTCTCACCCATTTGCTGTCTACTATGTAATATGCCTCAATGTTATAGTTTTCATTTATTTATGTTGAGTGTTAAATGTTATCTTGAATTTTATAAAATCATATACACGCTCTAACAAAGCGAACCATTAAGGTGGTGTCCGATTGGGACAAAATTTGGTGTATGTGGAGAAAGGAATAGGGAAAATTTCAGAAAAATTGATTGTTTATTCCAGAGTTTGATCATCACAAATTGAGAAAGTCAATTTGTCGTTGGGCATCCACTGGCCTGGTTGCAGCTTCCACCCGGCGAGTCGTGAACTGATAAAGATTCCGGATGATGTGCTGCCGGATTTTTAGCCAAATTGTCTCCAACTCTCAAGCTAAATAGTCAACATTCCGGGATGGGTGCAATCACCTTCCCATCACCTCCCAGATGTGCTCTATGGGTCAGAGATCAGGCGCACTTGCTGACCACGCAAGAGTTCGGCAAGATTGAAGACAATCCATAGTAACACGTGCCGTGTGTGGCCGGGCATTATCTTGTTGAAAGGTAAGCCCGAGTTGATGTAAAAGGAACGACAAAACAGGCTGTATAATTTTATCTACGTACGGTGGTGCCAGGAATGACTACCAAAGGAGTCCTGCTATTAAATAAAAATCACCCCAGACCATAGCACCCTGTTGTGGACCTATGTGGTGTTAGTAATTAAGGGCAAGATCCACACGCTTACCGAACGGTCCCACACACGTTTGCGTCGGTTATATTAAATAATGTCGAATCCAGTTCTGCAACAGCCGTTCTGACAATCGCTCTGTCCTCCCGTTCTGTTGTGTCCCTTGGTCGACCAATGCCATCCTGACGTTGCATTCTTACAATGTTGACAAAAACATCGTCTAATAACCACATCACTTCGACACAGATGCGGAGCGTTTAGTCGATTTGACCAACCAGTCTCTTTCAATCCAATGAAACGACCTCTTTCAAACTCTTAAATATGTTCGTAATGAGAATTGATATTGTAGAGCAACATTGATCGGTTCGGTTCAAAATCACTTTATTAGGTACCGCTCAACAATAGCAACCTAGTTTATGATAATTGAAACAGTGAATAATACGTGAAGTTCACATATTAAACAAAATTTTAACGCGGGATTCAATTCCCGTTCATGACTGTCGGGAATCGAGGGTGTTACCCACTCGTCCACCGAAGTTTTTGTTAGAGTAACATTGATACAGTAGGAATAGGCTTACTGCAAATATTTTGAATAGAAATTTGGAAAATCAGCTCGTGCCGAATATGAGTTAAGAATACTCTTGCTAGATGCGCAGGAACTTTTTATTGGACTCCTTTTGAAAATAGAGCAATCCATAAATAGATCTTTAATTAAAAATGTATATATTGGATAAAAAAAAAATATATTTATTTACCAATAAATATGTGAATTTGATTAATCAAGAATGGGTATTTGACTAATTCTGGAATAAAATAAAAAAATCAACGAGAATAGTTGATTTTTATTCCGATAGATGGCGCAAGCCATTAGCAACTTTCAGTTGAACGATAAGGAGATGCCTTTATCACAATAAATATGTGTTAGCGATTTTATATTACTCTTTGATTGCTCTCTGTTATTTGGCTACTTTTTAAAACTAAACACGCAAAGCGATAAAATCTTTTATATATCAAAAGGTATATAAATGTATAAATATACGTACTTGTATTAACACAAAGCAATAGCGCGCCATCTATACATATAAAATGAAAGGATTTAAAACCACGAATGTTTCTTTTATACATAATACAAACATCTACTATCCTTACTGCGATGAAAAAATATATTGGGAGGGCTTGGCTCATCAGTGGATAACCCTCCCAGCGGTTTCGCCAATTTAATACACCAGACCGCTTCTCAGAAGCTCTAATACTGTATTGGACGATTCTGCTAATATATGCAGCACTGAAGGATGGAATCTTAGAAATAGTTTTCAAGAAAACTATGGACATAAGCTTATAGGTCAGTAGAATTACATTCAAATAAACATACATAAATATACTTGTATATTTAGATTATAGACACAAATTAACACCTACACACATCACTATGCAAATATTGTGCTTTAACTAAACAACTAGTGTTTCATATATAGGCTGATAGTGTTATGATATTGTATTTAATATGAAATACTTTATTCCTTTTTAAAAGAATTTTATTTCACTTAATTTTAATAATAAGAATATAATATTATGAGCTAGATATTTGATATCTCTCAAAATACTAAGAATGTGATTACAAACATAATTATAAACATTATTATTGCGTGCTTCCCAATGTTCAATTATGTTAATTTCACGATGATTTAATTTGTATATAATTTCAGATTTACACGCAATTATCCTAATTGTGGACATGGCGTTTCTTTGCAACTGTTAAATAAATAAACATTATTAGAGAAGATAATGATATTGTTTATATATAGATAATATTTTTAAATTATAGTTAGAGGCAAAAAAATTGGAATGTAAATATTTTGAGTATTAGTAAACATAAAAGAGAAAAAGGTGTGGTTATATTATTTGTAAGAAAAGTTCATTGGGAAAGTTGGAAAATTCCAAGCTTCTTCCAATACTCGTAGAAGTCAATTCCAGCCAATTCTTTTTCAGCTCTTTGGTTGAGTCTTTCTTCTTGTTCGCGGTTTAGATGAGTCTTCCAGTCTCCTACGATTCCTTTTCGGACAATGGTTATTTTGCTCTTCTCTTTTAAGACCTCAGGAATGGGTGCCTCTCCTTTTTCCTTGCTTATAGTAGATGTATTAGTCTTCAAAACCTTCTTTGTTTCTTCTACAGAACAGTTTTTGATCACTTTCTCAATTATGTCTGGATTTTCTTTAAGAGCTTCTTCCATATTAAGAAACTTTGCAATCTTCATTATTGATTTCTCTAATTCTTCTTTCATTTCTTCATAGGTTAATATTAAGATATTTGGATCATCACGATGCTCATACCACGTCTTTGTATATTTGAAATAATCACCATACATCAATTTTCCATCAAGAAACAGATCAAATGTTGAATCTAGAACAAGTGGATCTTTTATGATACCTTTTAAGAAGTAATAATAAGATACAATAACATCCTTTGGATTTCTAAGGACATAGATATACTTAGTGTTTTCATTCTTAGGACATTTGTCATAGGGGAAATGAGTCATAAGCATTCTTGGGTTATTCAAGTTATCCGCTTTCTTCACTCCTTCTAAATCAATAAAAAGAGAACATTTTTTGAAATCTTCATAGTATTTGCAAGGTTCACCTTTATTACGTAAAAGTTGGATAATATATTGAGTCCAGTGACTTCCAGATTTGGGATAGGAAGCAATGAATATATCATCAGATCGTGGTTGATAGTTGAATGCTTCCCGAATATGTTTTTCTGGAAAAAAGATAGGAAATGTGATTCCTTCGATTTCTTGCAAGTTTTTCTCGAAGTTCTCCATATTCTGCAATCACACCAAGAAAATATTCTTAATAATCTACCCATATCTATATTCACTTATAGAACCTTTATTTCTTTCAAATAACAAGATACAGTTTGCATTTTTGAATATTATAATAAAAACTTTAAAGTTCGATATCCATTATTTGTAATTATGCATCTTTCAGCGATTCATATCACATTTTTAATAGAGTGTTTGCATCCATTCTTTAAATTAGCATTAAAAGATAAAATTACATCGATAAAATATGCTTGAACAAAGAACTTTAAAATGGCTAACCATAAAACAGTAATGGATAATAAAATTTTGCTGATTTTAAATCATATAGGTAACCAAATGTCTTGGAATTACACATATACCTATTATATGACATCAGTATGTTTCAGTATCGCAACCAAACACTCTAGGCATATCAATGTTTTCATTTTCGAGAGATCTGAGTTCTTACGAAAATGAATAATCTCAAAGCGCAAAAATATTTTTATAATTTCAAATGCACTTTTACATTCATAAATGAAATAATCCTTCAATTTTTACTTCTTTGAATTCATTTTAGTATAGTGATTAGTGAAAAGATCATGAAACTATGTAAAGTATATTTTACAAATTATTTCAATCCTATCTGAATCCTGAAGTGGTACCTCAGTTTATAAGCATAATCCATTCCACCGACAGGTTCATTATCCATAGAAAAGTTTTTTAGCACACAGCAAGAGGGTGAGACAGTTTTTTTGTGAGATTATGACTGAACATTATATTCACTTCGTATGTAATTTAGGTTATTTTCGGTATCTTTTTCTAAAAAGGTCCTGGTTTATCGCAGTTAACCATCAAATATATGAAAAATTCGATATACTTTAATAAATATATCTAAACGTATTTCGCAATAAGTTTCCTCAATAATATATCAATAATATACTTATATATATATAATAATATAGATGTAAAACATTTCGGAGAAAATTGATCTATAGAAGAATAGGGCGTCTCTCCTGTCAAAATGAACGTCAATATTTTGGCCATATATTTGTTATAGCCACTTTGCCAGCTAAACACCTCTTTGGCAGAATGTGAAGATTCCATTGGATCCCCTATGGATATCATGGAATAAAGTCCGCCCTAGGGCCATTAGCACGAAACTATGGTCTTTAGGTGGACGCTTCTCAGTTTGAAAAATTTGGTGTTGTGATTTATTTAATATAGTGATTTATTTAATTTATAATTTAGAGCACAATAGTCATGATTAGATTTTTATAATTTGGTGTTGTGGCTTTGTCACTGACTTGAGGCTGCTAGTTTGCAGCGATAGTCAAATAGATAGATATTATTTTCAAATATTAATTTTTATTCAATGATTATATTAATCTGTTACTTTATAATCTGTGGGGTCAGGAATGTATATTTGTGAGCTAATATAGAGAGTGAGATAAAAGTGAGTTAATAGATATAAATATTGTTAGAGCCAGTAGGTTTTCCAAGAAAGTCTAAATTAAATAGAGATAGAAAAGTATGTTCATTTATATTATTTAGTTTTTACTTTCAATAAAGAAGATTTATATTTTAAAAGATAGTAATTGTTGCGATCCACCCAACTATTTTGTCTAGTTTTGACGTTCATCAGACGGGATAGGCGCTCTAGGCTTCTATATAATAATATACAAATGTGGCGACCACACTTTTCTTCAGCGATCGCGGACAAAGCTTCAAAACACATATGGGCAGTAGTGTGGCGGCCTCACTACGCCTCGGCAAGCGCAAGCTAGGAGAACACGTCACTACGCATGCGCGGGCGTCATCCGGGACTTACTGGCCACTCGCGTCGTGAACAATAAGGCTTGCTTCGAACGGCCGTTACTTATTTTCTCTTTACATTTCTGGCTTTAAATGAATAATTTTATTTTATAAAAATAATTATAATTTTATCAGCGGCCTTTCCACAAGTCACACCAACACACACGCAACCATATACATACATATATTTACATATAATAAATAAACATATTGCAAATTGTTTTCAGATATTTTTATAGCAGTTACCATAACAAGTTGTTCATAAAACGAAACATTACTCAAAGTCAGAGATAATATTTTAAAAATAATTTTACCCCCTTCACCACCTCTATTGAAAAAACCTTTTTACTCCAAGTTACCCATAATCCGTTGTGCCACTGTATACTGTATATACTGTGTGCTTACTTCCAAGAGAGAGAATCAATTATAAATAAATAAAATATAAATAGAAAATATTCATATAGTGTATGAGTAAGTTGAAATCTCTCTCTTTTATATATAAGTATTTTAAATGTAGTTCACGAAATATTGACCAGACTTTCATGCAGGAGTTGTTCAACGTATGAAGTCTTGTTAGAAACAAAATTTGTTCATATTAATAATGGTTTTAGTATTTTTGAGTGTTTATAGAAATAAAATAAAAATGTATATAATATAAATAAAGCACTTGTGCTCTAAATTTTTCTCCAATCTTTAAAAATAATCAAATGAAAAGTTTGGAAATAATTGATTAAATATTTTATTTTGGAGCTAAGATTGAAATAGATAAACAACATATTTAGTATTTTATTAAAATAAATTCATATCTTTCATCAGTGATTCCTCCACAATAAATTAAAATTCCGGAAATAGATTGAAATTCCGGAAATTTACCATAATATTATACAAAAACCCTAGTACATTGACATTGGCACTATTGTGAAGACCTGAAAATTCCAAGCTTCTTCCAATACTCGTAGAAATCAATTCCAGCAAATTCTTTTTCAGTTCTTTCGTTGAGTCTTTCTTCTTGTTCCCGACTCAGATGAGTCTTCCAGTCTCCTATGATTCCTTTTCTTACAAAGGAAATCTTGGCTGTCTTTGGGATCATTTCAGGTTTAAGTATATCTCCTTTTGCTTTGTCGATAAGAGATGTATCAGCCTCTAAGACTCTCTTTGTTTCTTCCACCGAACTATATTTGAATATTTTCTTCATGATCTCAGGATCTTCTTTACGAGCTTCTTCTATATTTAAAAACTTGGCTATCGTCATGACAGATTTCTCTAAATCTTCTTTCATTTTTTCATATACCACTAATAGAACATTTGGATCATCGCGATGCTCATACCATAATTTCACATCCTTGAAATAATCACCATAGATTAGCTTACCATCAAGAAACAACTCAAATGCAGAATCTAAATCAAGTGGCGTTTCAAGGATACCGTTCAGGAAGTAATAATAAGATACAATAACATCCTTAGGATTTCTAAGAACATAGATATACTTAGTTTCTTCATTCTTAGGGCATTTTTCATAGGGTATATGAGTCATGATCATTCTTGGTGCCTTCAAATCCTCCAGGTTTCTTACGCCTTCAAGATCAAGGAAGCTGGCACATTCCTTGAATTCATTAAAGGATTTGCAAGGTTTTCCTTGGTTCCACATCAAGTAGATGATATATTGTGTCCAGTGACTTCCAGTTTTTGGATAGGACACAATGAATAGGTCATCGGATCTTGGATGGTACTTAAGGGCTTCTAGAATACTTTTTCCTGTAAAGAATTTTAGGAATGGAATTCCTTCGATTTCATGCAAGCTATTCAGGTAGCTCTCCATCTTCTGAAATCACACCACGAATTCCAAGTCACATACTTACTTTTTAAAAATATTTCTGTTATTTTTAGGTAGACTTTGTTCCTAGCTTGAATGGTGTGATAAATATATTTAAATTTTAAACATACACCTGAATCGACTCTGACACTCCTTTTACTTCTTTCTAAACGTTGATATCTATTTTATTCCTGAATATTGCCCAACGTTTAGTTAATAACTTTCTAATAGATAGCACTTGATTCATGATAAAATTGCGAAAAATATTTTAATATACAAAATAATTTTCTCACATTGAGTTTCTTTTTATTTTAAAATGCTAGTTTTCAAGCGATAATCGGGCTTATTGAAAAAAAATCCACTATATCTTACAAGAAATATTTACAAGTATAGAAGCGCGCAGCGTGGAGATATTTACAACTTAAATTTCAAAATTGAAATGTAATTAAGATTGCTTTTTTCCATTTTTGAATGCTATATTCTTCTAACTGGTTGATTAGTTGATATAAATGTAAACGATTTGGTTAAATGATTATGATGGAGATATTTAGAAAAACTATCTCAATAATCTTATATAGAATAAGAAACTATATTTCTATATATGTTAGTAGGTGATATTTTTAAAATTATGTATATGGATGTTAATTCCAGATATTAATATCTGAAATAATTATAGAGCTAATTTTCTAAAAGTTTCAATTCATATATAATGGTAACGGAAAGTTCAATATGCTATTTAAATTTTAACGGATTTGTTGTGTAAATTAAGAAATTTGAAAATGGGTAAGCGAATTCTTGTAATTTTATTCCTTATTGTGAAAATAATTAAATCACACAAATTAAATATCATTATGATAAAATAAATATTTTATCTATATATGAATATATTTAATAATTTAATCCCTTTTGTGTACAAACATATATATGTTAAATTAAAAAGGCATATTGGTTCAAAATATAATATTTTTACCAATATTTTAGTTGGCTGAACGCCAACCTTTTTCAAGGAACCTTTTTGGCGTTCAGCCACACACAACTGAAATATTGGAAAATAAATTATATTTTGTACCAATATATGCCTTTTTAATTAAAGATCTATATTGGATTTCTCTATTTTAAAAACATATATGTAAATAAGATGTTTAAGAAAATATAATTAATAATAACCATATGTATATATTCTTGGTATATCTATGAGCATTCATAAGAGAAATAAAGATATTCAGGATAAAAATACAAATATCCATAATCTTTTCTAATATAAGTCATTATATTTTTATATATTAATATTTATATTATAAAACATTATAAAGGACTGCGGCGTATGATTATAAAACAACACTTAAAGTTTCACCGCATAAGTTTATTTTCTGTGAAAAATCAATATTTATATTTATATTTATTGATTTTTCACAGAAAAGAAACTTATGCGGTGAAACTTTAAGTGTTGTTTTATAATCATACGCCGCAGTCCTTTATAATGTATTATAAGTTACTTTAAGTATTATTTACGAACGGAAAAATACGTCCAGGGTAGCCTAGTGGACATGGCATCTGCCCGGTAAGCGGAACGTTGTGGGTTCGATTCCCGCCCCTGGACCCTTTTATTTTTCCGTTCGCCATTACTCTTCATATTTTCACCCTTTCATACTTCATCCAAAAAAAGTTAGAAATAGTAAATATTTCTCTTTGAAATAAATATTGATTTTTCACAGAAAAGAAACTTATGCGGTGAAACTTTAAGTGTTGTTTTATTAATATTTATGTTTGTCTTTGATATCAATTTGCCGACTAAACAGTTGATGCAAACTTTATACTGATATATTTCATACCAAAATATAAAGGTATGAAAAGTCCAATAGGCTATTTACAAATTTAAAGGCTTCTTCGTGAAAATATAAATGTAAATTCTTGTCATTCCAAAAAAAAAAAAATCTTGAAAAATCAAAATAAAATCCTTTATGCTCTAACGGTTTAATGCAGGTTCCCAAATTTGCAAGCCTAAGTTCAAATCCCATGTGGAATCTTTTTGAATTTATCTTTTAACACAAAGCAATAACGCGCCATCTATACATATAAAATAAAAGGAATTAAAAGCGCGAATGTTTCTTTTATACATAAAACGAACTTCTACTGTCCTTACTGCGATGAAAAAATATATTGGGAGGGCTTGGCTCATCAGTGGTGAACCCTCCCAGCGGTTTCGCCAATTTAATCCACCAGACCGCTTCTCAGAGCTCTAATATTGTATTGGATCATTCTGCTTTTATATGCTACACTGAAGGATGGAATCTTAGAAATGGTTTTCAAGTAAACTATGGACATAAGCTTATAGGACAGTAGAATTATATTCAAATATTTGCTTCGAGCAATGCTCTTCAGCAAACTATAAAGACAAGGTCATTAGGAATAAATTAACACAAAACAATAACGCGCCATCTATACATATAAAATAAAAGGAATTAAAAGCGCGAATGTTTCTTTTATACATAAAACGAACTTCTACTGTCCTTACTGCGATGAAAAAATATATTGGGAGGGCTTGGCTCATCAGTGGTGAACCCTCCCAGCGGTTTCGCCAATTTAATCCACCAGACCGCTTCTCAGAGCTCTAATATTGTATTGGATCATTCTGCTTTTATATGCTACACTGAAGGATGGAATCTTAGAAATGGTTTTCAAGTAAACTATGGACATAAGCTTATAGGACAGTAGAATTATATTCAAATATTTGCTTCGAGCAATGCTCTTCAGCAAACTATAAAGACAAGGTCATTAGGAATAAATTAACACAAAGCAATAACGCGCCATCTATACATATAAAATAAAAGGAATTAAAAGCGCGAATGTTTCTTTTATACATAAAACGAACTTCTACTGTCCTTACTGCGATGAAAAAATATATTGGGAGGGCTTGGCTCATCAGTGGTGAACCCTCCCAGCGGTTTCGCCAATTTAATCCACCAGACCGCTTCTCAGAGCTCTAATATTGTATTGGATCATTCTGCTTTTATATGCTACACTGAAGGATGGAATCTTAGAAATGGTTTTCAAGTAAACTATGGACATAAGCTTATAGGACAGTAGAATTATATTCAAATATTTGCTTCGAGCAATGCTCTTCAGCAAACTATAAAGACAAGGTCATTAGGAATAAATTAACACAAAGCAATAACGCGCCATCCATACATATAAAATAAAATTAAATTCTTTTTATTTTATATGTATAGATGGCGCGTTATTGCTTTGTGTTAATTTATTCCTAATGACCTTGTCTTTATAGTTTGCTGAAGAGCATTGCTCGAAGCAAATATTTGAATATAATTCTACTGTCCTATAAGCTTATGTCCATAGTTTACTTGAAAACCATTTCTAAGATTCCATCCTTCAGTGTAGCATATAAAAGCAGAATGATCCAATACAATATTAGAGCTCTGAGAAGCGGTCTGGTGGATTAAATTGGCGAAACCGCTGGGAGGGTTCACCACTGATGAGCCAAGCCCTCCCAATATATTTTTTCATCGCAGTAAGGACAGTAGAAGTTCGTTTTATGTATAAAAGAAACATTCGCGCTTTTAATTCCTTTTATTTTATATGTATAGATGGCGCGTTATTGTTTTGTGTTAATTTATTCCTAATGACCTTGTCTTTATAGTTTGCTGAAGAGCATTGCTCGAAGCAAATATTTGAATATAATTCTACTGTCCTATAAGCTTATGTCCATAGTTTACTTGAAAACCATTTCTAAGATTCCATCCTTCAGTGTAGCATATAAAAGCAGAATGATCCAATACAATATTAGAGCTCTGAGAAGCGGTCTGGTGGATTAAATTGGCGAAACCGCTGGGAGGGTTCACCACTGATGAGCCAAGCCCTCCCAATATATTTTTTCATCGCAGTAAGGACAGTAGAAGTTCGTTTTATGTATAAAAGAAACATTCGCGCTTTTAATTCCTTTTATTTTATATGTATAGATGGCGCGTTATTGCTTTGTGTTAATTTATTCCTAATGACCTTGTCTTTATAGTTTGCTGAAGAGCATTGCTCGAAGCAAATATTTGAATATAATTCTACTGTCCTATAAGCTTATGTCCATAGTTTACTTGAAAACCATTTCTAAGATTCCATCCTTCAGTGTAGCATATAAAAGCAGAATGATCCAATACAATATTAGAGCTCTGAGAAGCGGTCTGGTGGATTAAATTGGCGAAACCGCTGGGAGGGTTCACCACTGATGAGCCAAGCCCTCCCAATATATTTTTTCATCGCAGTAAGGACAGTAGAAGTTCGTTTTATGTATAAAAGAAACATTCGCGCTTTTAATTCCTTTTATTTTATATGTATAGATGGCGCGTTATTGTTTTGTGTTAATTTATTCCTAATGACCTTGTCTTTATAGTTTGCTGAAGAGCATTGCTCGAAGCAAATATTTGAATATAATTCTACTGTCCTATAAGCTTATGTCCATAGTTTACTTGAAAACCATTTCTAAGATTCCATCCTTCAGTGTAGCATATAAAAGCAGAATGATCCAATACAATATTAGAGCTCTGAGAAGCGGTCTGGTGGATTAAATTGGCGAAACCGCTGGGAGGGTTCACCACTGATGAGCCAAGCCCTCCCAATATATTTTTTCATCGCAGTAAGGACAGTAGAAGTTCGTTTTATGTATAAAAGAAACATTCGCGCTTTTAATTCCTTTTATTTTATATGTATAGATGGCGCGTTATTGCTTTGTGTTAATTTATTCCTAATGACCTTGTCTTTATAGTTTGCTGAAGAGCATTGCTCGAAGCAAATATTTGAATATAATTCTACTGTCCTATAAGCTTATGTCCATAGTTTACTTGAAAACCATTTCTAAGATTCCATCCTTCAGTGTAGCATATAAAAGCAGAATGATCCAATACAATATTTGAGCTCTGAGAAGCGGTCTGGTGGATTAAATTGGCGAAACCGCTGGGAGGGTTCACCACTGATGAGCCAAGCCCTCCCAATATATTTTTTCATCGCAGTAAGGACAGTAGAAGTTCGTTTTATGTATAAAAGAAACATTCGCGCTTTTAATTCCTTTTATTTTATATGAAATTTATCTTTTAACATGATAAAATTCATATTTATTCTGCACATCAGAGCAAGATTTACTAACGGAACCACGCATTTAAATCAGCTTTGACACGTCATGAGCTTGTCCAAAAAAAAAAAAACTGGGGTTACAAACAGATATTATTCAATCAAATAAAAAGTAATCTAAAAAGTGATTTTTCCTCCAATTTATAATTTTATATATATACATATTATATAATCTAATATTTCAACATTTTATTTTTTAAAAAACATGTATTTTATTTTCATCATGGACTATTATTTTATTTTTGACCATAGACTCAGAACATAACACTTCGAATATTGTTGTAAATATGTATAGCTAAGCTACCTATTTTTTAATTCACGAATATAGAATTCATTTTATAAATGCTATATTACTGTGAAAAATATTTAATGTATAATTCTTTTCAAGTAATTGAAAATAAAAAAATACTTGATAAGTAAATAAATATCTTTCCTTTTTCACGACTGCACTTCCAATTCTTTATAATTCCAACATCAAAACATTATAATCATAACATATATCTCTCCACTTCTATGGAATATTTTGCTAAATGATTTGTTGATAAATTTTGATTCAATGAATGCAGATATTATATGTTATGCAGACGACGTTACAATAATTTGCTGGAATAAGACTATTGAAGGACTAAAAACCGCAAGTGAATACACCTTAAATTATGTGATCCAATGGTGTAATAGAAATAAATTAACGATCAGTACAGAGAAGACTAATATGCTATACCTACATAATAGACAAAAAATACCTATTAAGGTTAATAACAATATAATAATGCCGGTCAAGCAAGTAAAAATTCTGGGAATGAAATTTTCTAATCACAAATGGAAAAACAAAGTTAACTTTAGACCGCATGTTAATGATATTCTGTGTAAGGCAGGACGTATGAAAATTTTTTTATGTTCACTAAGTGGCAATATGTGAGGTTTAGACACTGAAAAGAGGTTAACTTTATTCAAAACAATCATTAGGCCTGTACTTACATACGGTTCTGAAATTTGGTTCAAATATTTAAACAATCGTTGTAAACAAAAACTGAACTCCATGCAGTACCAGATCATTTTATGGGCAGTTAGAGCATACAAAACCACTTCATCAAACTGTGTGCATAGCTTGTCAAAAATTCCACTCCTAACAGACTATATAGAATCCAGAATAATCAAATTTGATCTAGCTCAAATGTCCATTGAAGATCTAATTACTTACGAACCCCATGCTCCAAGAATAGTCAAATCATTCTTACACGCAAAAATGAATGAAATTTTTGAGAACACTAATGAAATTTTCAGAAGCTTTTTCGTATTAGGAATTCCAAGATTTTTCCGTCCAAATTTTTATAATATCCAATTCATTACAGATCATGGCAATTTTGGGAAATTTTTGGCAACTATCGGCGCCGTGAAGGAACCAGGATGCTTCTGCGGAGGTGAAATTCAAGACGCGAGACATCTACTTCTGGAGTGCCCAATTTTCCGGGATTTTAGGGAAAATAGATTTGGTCGTATTGGACAGCTTGATGAATTTGTAGACAAAAAAGAAAAGTATAAACATTTTGATCAATTTTGTAAATACATATACAACTTTCTCTTGAATTGGAAAAAAGAGAAGGAATCTTAGAAAAAAAAAAAGAACTGCGATGCTTGCTCTGTGTGTTTTGCTTTGTTGTTTGTTTTTCTCTTTGGACAATTTTCTTTAGTTAATTTATGTAAAATAATGAATTGAACAGGGTTGTATATAGCCGAATTGCTGTAATGCAGTGAAATGTATTGACGCAAATATCCCTGAGTTTGGGATATCGCGTTTCATGATGTTAATAAAGTTATATATCTGATAAAACATGCAATTCATATGATTTTTAATGGTTTACTTTGCTACAACAGTATATATAATATCCCTAATATCATTACATTCGTATTTTTCCATCTTGATGCATTGCTTTCTTGGAGTGTGTAAATAGGTTTATTGATAAATAAGTTTTTAGGCTTAGAACACACACAAAGTTTTTTTACACTCTGAACGTTTTGAGAAAGTTTACAGTATTGTATACTAAGAAAGAGAATTTTGAATAATGCAAAAATACCATTTTATTTCATAACGATACAATATTTGTGTAAAAGAGAAATCATTATATAGTGAACATATATATTTGAAAATTAAATACATTAATATTGCATTATTAAAAATATATATATAATTAATCAAATGCTGCTACATAATAGTTTCCAATATAATCACACAATGTGATCTTGAAATTTGGCATTATAAAGTTTCTTTTTATATAAAAATGTATTATAATATTTAAACTATATAATATCAATGTTTTTCTTATTAACTGTGAAAAGAGATAAAATTATAAATATAATATATTATAGATATATAAAAACCGTTTTTATAGAAACTGTTAGCCAAGATTATTCTTTTTTATAAAACGGTTTATTTATTATAAACGGTTTATTATAAACGGTCTATTTATTAGAATAAAATTGATTCAAGTTCTTTTTTTTAATGACCAATATGAAACAATTTTCCTATTTTTATTGATGTTGTGCTGTTGAATATGCAAATTGCGCATGTTGAATATCAAAAAACAATTTGAGAAAAGATTTTTGACTTTTTTTACTGTTCGTTCATTGCACATTCATATATGCTCTTGCCAAGATATGTCATTATTAAAACGAGCTCTTTCTGGGAATCTTGGAAATTTGATATGTATTATATATCACACATACACACCTATAGATATATATTTCTATTATATATATATATATATCAAACTATATTATCTATTTTCTAAACTTTATTATATAGCGAATTTGTGGACAATATAAAGAATGAAACTCGTCATTTAAAAGATCCCAAGTTTCTTCCAATAAGCATAGATGTCTGTTCCAGCCAAATATTTTTCAGCTTTTTCATCAAGCAAATCAGATTGTTCCTTGCTTAGATTGTTTTTCCAATCTCCTACAATACCCTTTCTGACGAATTTGAAATCTGGAACTTTTTTATTCGATGTTCCTTCATCTTTCTTTATAAATCCTTCTTTATCCTGATGTTGAATAAGTTTTTCAATTTGTATGATTTTCCTACATTCCTCAACAGAACTATATTTAATAATTTTATCCATGATTTCTTGATTTTCTTGAAGTTCTTTTTCAAGATCTCCAAAAAGAAATTTAGCAATTTTAAGAATAGCTGTCTTTTGATCTTCTTTCATTTCTTCGTAGGTCATAAAGAGTACATTTGGATGATTGCGATTGTCATTCCATTCTTTAAGATGCAGTATTTGATCGCCGTACGTTAGTTCACCTTTATAGTAGCAATCAAAGAAATCTTTAAAATCGAATGAAACTCCTGATCTATGGCATACGTGATGATAATATGATACAGCACAATCTTTTGGATTTCTAGCCATATAAATATACTTTGCTTCTTTAGAGTAATTCAACTTCTCAAATGGAATATGTGTTTTAATCAATTTTGGTGTTGATAACTTTGCAACTTCTTCTGAACCAAGTTTATCCATAAATATTCCTGTTTTCTGAAATTCTTCAAAGGATTTGCATGGTTCTCCTTTACTCCAAATAAGGTAAATGGTATAATGAAGCCAATTTGTTCCACTTTTAGGAAAAGATGCAATCACAATGTCGTCTGATTTAGGTTGGTAGTGCATTGATGAAAGAAATTTTGCATCTTCAAAGAATAATGGGATCTTGATCCCTTCAACTTCTTTTATGGTGGCGATATATTTGTCCATTTTCTGAAATCACACGAGATGACAAGATTGATTAGAACAGTTATTCAACATTTTATATGTATAATGTTAACAGCTTCAAATCATCCTTGTTGTACAACATTTTAAAGACAAGGGAACAGGCTAAATCAATGTTTAGTTGAATTCTGTTTTACCAGCTGGCACCCTGCCTTCTGAGAAGCACGTGTGCTCCTGGTCAGGATATGCCTACTTTGTTTTTAATATATAATATTGTAAAGTATATAATAATAAAGGAATATATATTGATAATATATAATTTTGTAAACTCTTTTATCCTGAGTTTATTTAATGTTCTTCAGGCGATACACAATCATCATATTTTCAATGTAAAAATCGTAGAGAATGGTGACACTGAACATCCTAAACATTAGTAAAAGGTTATACCATGAAAGTAAGAATAAAAACATTCCCTTATCGCGTGAAATTGAAAGTTGCATATGACTCGCGCCATCTTTTGGAATAAATATTAACTAACCGTTTGTATTCACACGCAAAATTCCAGAAAAACATGCATGAAAAAGGTCTATCAGAAACACCAAATTGTTCCTGTGGAGAAACTGAACAAAATGCTCTTAATCTTATCTACGATTGTCCGAACTTTACAGAAGTGAGACGACAATAGTTATCTGATCTAAATGATTTAACTCTCTTATATCAGCCACTTTGTCAATATAAATGTTATGAACTCTATCGATTAATACATGTAAATATTGATTTAATCACTAAGAATTCAAGAGTTTTCGTTTCTTTTCTTATTTCTTTTATTTCTCGAGCTTTTCGGCTAACATGCCTTTCAACACAGTGATCCTGAAAGTACAACTCAAGATCTTAGTGTTCAAGGACATGTTAACCTGAAATCTCGAAAAATAAAAGAAATAAGAAAAGAAACGAAAACCTTTGATTGATTAAATCAAAGTGTAAAAGCAGAGAATAATCTATATTATAGGTAAATTTGTAAATATTTAATAATATGTTTTAATATCGCGCCTGGATGATTAATAAATAAATGAAAAACTAATCGTTTTTATTAGTTATTCCTGAATATTGACCGAACACTATTCATATTGAATAATCAATAAAAACAAAGCCACATATGCATTTAAGGCTGTAGACCTTGTCAGCATGGTGTATTTACAGGGTGTACCAGGTAAATTGGGACTAACTTTGACAGTCTATAAAACAAAAACTACTTGAGATTAAAAACTTGTTTTTTTTTTCATTACGTAGCCATATTCATGTAAAATGCAACAGTACATGTGTGCGCAGTGTAGTGATGAAGAGTAACCGAGAATTTGAAAATCGAGCTGCCATCATCGTTGCTCTGCGCGCCGGAAGGAGCCCCAAAGAGATAGTGGATTTTCTTAAGTTGCCCAAAACCACTATTTATCGTGTCAAGAAGCAGTTTGATGAGGCCGACAGTAACAAAGAGGGGATAGCTACAAGGAAAAAGCACTCGCGTCGATCGGACAGGGTAAGAGGCGAAGAATTTGTCAAAAATGTCAAGGAGAAGATTGATGGAAACCCTGGGAAGAGCATGAGGGCCATAGCCAAGGAAATGGACGTTGGCTCTATTACAATTGTCAGAACTATCCATGAGGACCTTGGTCTCAAGTCTTATGCCCTTCGGAAAGGTCAGTTGCTGACTGAGAATATGAAGAATAACAGAAAAGGAAAGGCTGCTGCCCTCCTCAACAACCTGAAACACGACTCTTTTGGCATGCTAAGGTTTTTCTCTGACGAAAAGAACTTTGACGTGGACCAAAAGGTAAATCCCAGGAATGATCGCTGGATCTGTAAAGACCCCTCAGAGATACCTGTCGTGATGCACACGAAATTTCCTGCCTCCGTAATGGTCCTTGGCGTTATCAGCAGTGAAGGTGATGACATGCCTCCCCATTTCTTTGAGAAGGGCCTTAGGATGAACGCTGACACCTACATCAATGTTCTGGAGACCGTTGTGAAGCCTTGGATGGACATGGTGGCCGCAGGAAGGAAGTTTGTCTTCCAACAGGACTCAGCTCCAGCCCATAAGGCAAAAAAGACAATCGTGGCTGACACTTAACGTCCCTAGTCACTGGGGTCCTGATATTTGGCCCCCTAATTCTCCAGATTGCAATCCACTCGACTACTATGTATGGGGCGTTATTGAGAGAGATGTCAACAAAGCTCCTCATACCACCATCCAGTCTGTCAAGAAAGCAGTTCACACGGTGATGACCCAAATGGACAAGGTCATCGTCGCCAAGGCCTGTGCTTCATTCCGCACTCGCCTCGAGACTGTTGTAGCTAATAATGGAAACTACATTGAATAAATAAAACCTATATCCTTTTATCTACTACTGTGTCAAATTTCATTCGGATATTTTAATTTTTACTTGCAAAAAATTTCAGTTAAAATACCATTGTTGAAATTCCCAATTTACCTGGTACACCCTGTACATATTGGCCAGCATATTGATATACATACTATGGGCTGTTTACCATCTGAATCGATTACTTATACTTTTGAATAATTTGAAGTTTCAGTTTTTAAAACTTATTATATATTGAGAGAACCAAATGAGGATCATTTCCCTTTTAAGACCAATCTGTATAGAGTTAAACCTGTCTATAGCGCCCCCTCTAAATAGCGCCTCCCTATCTATAGCGCCCGATTTTAAATACGTAGTACGATGCGATTTACATTAAAATTGACCTGTCTATAGCATCCCCTCTCTATAGCACCTTATTTTGGTGAGTCCCAAGAGGGGGGGTTATACACAGGTTTAACTGTATATGTTGTAATGTATTGTTATCCTGTAGGATGACTGTAGTGTGGCGTGTTGGTTGCAGTCGTGGTGGCCACAATGTTCAGAGTGGGTTCAGGTATGATTGGGATTATACAAAAGGACGAGACATGTTGGATGTCACTACAGAGATGACGAGAGAGTAAATGAAGCCGACGCCGGTCAGGGGAGATCTGTAAAGAGGTGACTCTCAATCATCGTGTCTCAAAGCGGACTGAGTCCCAAGAGGGGGCGCTATAGACAGGTTTAACTGTACCATGGTTCCAGATTCTATAGCCCTTTCGTTATCCTGGAGTTATCCATTATATTGCATGTTATCAACAAAACACTTTGTGCCTTTTTTGCGAATCGCATTGTCCTTTCGTGATGTTGGCTCTTTATAAACAATTTACACTATATACTGATTTAAATTTTTTGAAATTCCAACTGTTTTTTAACCTCGGCATTTAAAAATTCAATATATATTTACTTCGCGTTGTTATAACTTGTAACCAAACACAACACAAAATGATGTGTACACATGTGTAGACATGTGGTGCACTTACAGTAAAAGCAGTCGCCAACTTCTACCCACCATGATTTCATAATGAACTGTACCACGTGTGTGCTAGAGATCGTAAATAACACACACACCATGAATAAGCAGTTTTATAAACTCACGTGCTCAGAATAAATTCCTACGTATACACATTTTGTGACTTAGAGATTACAATCTTGTCATATACTATATTTATAGGGGGTCGGTGGATAGGTGTTCTAAATCGTTGGTTTTCGAGCGCTACGACTCGGGTTCGATTCCTGCATTGGGCACTTTTTCTGTTTAAAAAAATGCTCCAATGGCCTCCGATTCTTGTAAAATTCCAACCCTACCAGCAAGTGAAAATAACCAAAGGGTGATCTGGCACATTTGTAAGTGCAAAGTCGAACTGATTTTCACATGTGTAGATATGTGGTGCACTTATAGTATAAGCAGTCGCCTTCTTAAACCCACCAATATTATAATGGCCTGTACAACGTATACTAGGGATAAGCAAAAAAAAAAAACTTATTACCACAGGGTTTTGGAATTCTACAAATAACAAAAGGCATAAGACGTCACAACTACTTTTATTTATTTGATTAAAAAGATGTTTGAAGTTTCTATTTTAATTTTGTAATTATTCTTATTTTTAAATTCATAGAAGCATTTTTTAGGCAGACATATTCAATTTTTTATCATCACCATTTTTGATATTGTTTTTTTTTTCTTAGTTAGTTATCAAATCATTTACAATTGTAGTTCTTTTTTGTTTTGTTGTTTTCCTTTTTAAGCAATAAAATATATAGAAGTAAGGTGTAATATTCAATTCAAGCATATGGAACCAAACCTCGATTTATTTTTAAAACAAAGCAAAATCATAAGCTTATACAACTTTCACTTTTTTATACAGAAGCTTTCGAATAAGCCTTTCTTGGTTTTTGTTCGCTGAAGAAGGGCTTACCCGAAAGCTTCCTTTGAACAGGTTTTAAAAAAAAATAATTTTGGCGTTTTATGCTTCTTTTTTTTTTGTAAAAAACACCTAGTTTACCTATTTCGTAATGTGTTATTATGTATACAGTAGCATTTTAAAATATAGACAAGCCTTTTATCTGACAAATCCTGTTGATCCGACTATCTCCTATTAGCATTGTGGTATACAAGTTTATAACTTTTTGAAAAATAGATTGAGGAGTCAACAGAAGAGATAACATAAACATTTCTTATCTCCAGAAGTAGGCTGTGGAAATATGAAGGGTAGAAGATTGTAGTTATCTGCTGGTACAAGATAAGATAGGAGGTTCTGAAGAATAAGAGCTTATCCGACGTTAGAACGCCCATTACATTGATATACAACTTATCACATTATTTTCTAACTTTAGGGTACATTCTGAAAAATAATTCACTTTAGAAATTTGATCCAAAACGTTCTTCATGTGATAGACATGTAAATTTGTAAATATTTAATTCTAAGTTATAATTTGTTTATTGTTTTGTTTGTTTCCTCTGTAATAGGCGCAAATATTTCAATATCTCTCCTGGATATTATAAACAAAAAATTAAAATATAAATAAATAATAAATATCTCACTAATGAAATTTCTGGAAACCTAAAATATTATTATTAAATTAAGTAATAATATGAGATAATTCAATTATATCTTCATAATATATATTCACAATTATAACCCTATTTTGAAAAATATAAAGAGCGATATAAGCTTCCTTCTGATTCTTGGACTAAGAAATCTTTGTCAATTTGTACTAGCAGTTCTATGATTAGTAGAAATATGATAATAACATTTAAAATAAAAAAGATGTTACTAGTCAAGAAACGCGGTAGCTGTTATGTCTCAACACCAAGACTGTATATAGCTGATTACATTTTTAGTAATTAATGATCATACCATTCTTAATAGAAAGGTAAAATACCGTTGTTTGTTTTCATTCTTCACTTTAAGACGGTCTATAATAGACGAAATATTGTTAATGATATGAATAATTTTTAATATAATAAAGAGATTATAATGGCTGAGGGTTTTTAATATTTATAAATATGTATAAAAGATATTGTAGATTTTGGTGATAAATTGTAGTAGTTGCTTGTCGTTTTGAGGCGCGTTGGTCATTATCTAGGGAGTTTTAAGGCGAGGACTTGAGCCTCGAGTTGAAGGTAGTTCGTGAAGTCTTCTCACTGTCTGAAGGAGAACTCTTTATAGGTGAGGGAGCCTTGTGGGCTGAAAATGTAATTAATATAATAATTATTATTATGTTTTATCAACAATTAACCATTGACTAATATCAATAAAAACATTAAAATGACACAGTTAAACCTGTCTATAGCGCCCTCTCTTGGGACTCACCAAAATAGGGTGCTATAGAGAGGGGGTGCTATAGACAGGTTACTTTTAATGTAAATCGCATCGTACTACGTATTTAAAATTGGGCGCTATAGAGAGGAAGGCGCTATTTAGAGGGGGGCCTAAAAACAGGTTTAACTGTATATTTTTTTCATATATTTTAGGTTATACGGCACAGATTCTTAAAAGAAAATATTAATATTTGTTATTTTTAAAATTAATTTTCTGATTAGCACACTATTTTCAAATAGACATGATGTATAGAGGGCCTTGCATGGTCGTAAGTTAAAAACATTGTATGTTTATATCAATTTTATGAAGTTTTTTTAGACCAGGTAAAGAAGTGACATGATGTAACCTTCTACATGGCTGCAGATCACTCTAATTTAGAGATTTTTTAATTCCCAAATGCAGTCCAAGGTAATAAGCTCCATTTGTGAATTCTTTGGAGTAATGAGGGAGGTCTTACGTTTTTCAGTAAGACACTGCACCATCTCATACAACCCAAAAATGGTCTCCGAAAGATTTCATTACCATGTCAATTACAACACGTGGTCCCCAGATATCGATATATCGACTTAATATACAACTTAAAGATGGAAGTTGCCTTGCTGACATTCATATTTCAGTGATATGAGAACATTTCTGCCAGAAAACATATATTTGTTATTATATCAGAATATAAAATATATTTTCTGGCTGAATTATCCTCACTTCAATGAAATCAATAAACAACTACTATTTTAAAAAAGATTTATCTATCCACACTAGATTTCGCCGACAATAAAATTTGTGTTGAAAGTCTTCTTTGTGTATTTCGCTTATCTTTCGATCTAAATCGTTTTTCAAATAAATTAAGTATGGATTGCTCTGTTTTCAAAGAAACAACTATTATTTATAGAAGGTGGTTAAAAAGGACAACAATAAACATCCAGACAAAACAAGTTTTCTGTTTTTAGAGCATCTATGGTGTATACAGCTGTATGTATTTCCAGACAATAATAAACGTAGCCATCAGCGAAGAGAAGCTATTATTTCAGCTGGAGGAAGTTTCATTGAATTATGTCATCCATTGTGCAGATGGTTGCCTATACAGAATGTAAAAATATTTGTTAATCATAGTTTATAAATAGGACTCTGTTCTGGAAAATATGGCTTCCCAACTCTCTAAAGGAAACTAAACAACTTAAGTTTTTTTTTTATCATCTTTATCTCCACTTCCTCAGTCAGACATCACGGAACAATCATTTTAATTCGAATACGGCAACCTTCCACATAATATGACTTAGAAAAAGATATATTAATCAGTATACTATATATAAATTATAAAAATTTCCATTTGTATATCTAAATGCTATAATATTTATATTTCTATCGCTACATTAGCTTATAACCTTAGTTTCTCTAAAGGCCTTCAACGTGGATTTGCGTATTCTACCCGCTGTATAAGCTAATTAGTCTAATATATATAATTTAAAATCAAATTTGCTTAAACTTCTGGATAAAGGCTTGCCACTGATACACCATCAAGCTCTAACAATAGCCTAGTAACAACCACAAAATAATAAGTGACACTGCAGCCTTTTTTAAAATAGTAAATCGAATTAAAAGGAGCTTTTGGACATGCTCTTAATCAGAAGTTAACTGAGAGATTTCTGTATATTTCGTTTCAATAAAAAATTATCGAAATCCCACAAATATCATGATCATGAGAAGAACAGATCGTATAATAACATTTTTTAGAATAAGTAGAGCTAAAAGGATATCCTTTTAAACATTTATATATTAATCAATTTCTTTGTTAAAGCTCGAACATTATGCTATTTATCAATATAATGGTAACTTCAAACTTTTTAATTCTTAAAACATAACCTATGTTAGTAATATAATATTTGATGGATTCTGGCTTTTCGAGTGTCTTTTATTTTTAATGGTTTCTACAATATTCCAAATTCTCATTAATAAACAAGCGTTTACCAATAAATTTCAGAAATTCACAAATTATTGTACATACGTTATATACACACTTTTTGTAGTAGAGTTATAATATCTGGCACAATAATTTAAAGAAATATATTATTTAATACATCGTTCTTAAAAGAATTGGCACAATACAATTTTTATATATATTAAAAAGTATCATAAAATTTAATTTAAAATTTTACAATTGTTTATATTATGCATTATATAGAAAAGGTAATTTTTCAAAAATAAATTTCAGAAAATCCCAAGAGATTTCCAATATTCGTAAACTTCAAGTCCTTGAAAGAATTCTTTCGCTTTTTTATTGAATCTCTCAGATTGTTCTTGATTCAGATAGTTTCTCCAATCTCCAACAATTCCTTTTCTTACAAATGTGAAATCCGTTGATCTTCTAGGCATTTGATCATCTTGTTTGGATCTGAATAGTTTCTCAATTTGTATAACCTTTCTGCATTCTTCAACCGAACTATACTTGATCACATTCATTAGCATTTCCGAATCTTCAAGAAGCAATCTTTCAAGATTTTCATCTAAAAATCCTGCAATCATCAAAATAGATGTCTTCAAATCTTCTTTCATCTTCTCGTAGGTTAGAAAAAGTACATTACTTTCATGTTGAGCGCAATGCCATTCCTTAACATGCTGAAAGTAATCAATATATAGAAGCTTTCCATTTAAGAATGCATTTATGAAATCATCAAATCAATGGGCGATTCCAATCTTTTATTCAAATAGTGATAATATGAAACTGCAACATCTTTAGGATTCCTTGCGATATAGATATATTTAGCTTCTTTTGAAATTGAATGCTTTGAGAAAGGGATATGTGTTTTGATCATTGTAGGATATGAAAGACTCTTCAAAGAATCTGCACCATATTTATCGATGAAAACAGAAGCCTTTGTGAATTCCTCAATAGATTTACAAGGATTGCCTTTGTTCAAGATTAAGTAAACTATGTATTGAGTCCAGTTGAGGCCACTTTTAGGATAACAAGTAATGAAGATATCGCTGGTTTCTGGTTTGTAGCTCAAGGCTGAAAGAAGTTGAACTTTTCCAAATATCCGGGCAAGTTTAGGCCTTCAATTTGTCGCATTTTCTTTAAATAGTCTTCCATGTTCTCTGCATCACAGATAATTCACCTAAGTATAACCATTCACCTTTTTGTATGCATGTTTTAATTATTACTCTTATGTTATAGTATATAATAATATTATGTTAGAAAACAGAGAGGTTATATATATGAATTAACAACACTATGTTTTTAAAAGTAAATTGGTATATCACACTCTATTCTGAGAATATTTTTGATTATACTTCGATATAAGAGATGATTTTACATATAATATTATTATGAAAACCATTTTTAAAGACATGGGTTCGATCAAGAAGACTTTTTTGTATTCTTCAGAAACAGCTTAATTGGCCCTCATGATCACTATGAGAAGAAAGCAGTTAAATATTTAACTAATTTCACGTGTTTATAACAGATTTTTGTCATCTCATTAACAGATTGGAATTTCAAGTCACATACGTTTTTAATACCTAATATAAGATTACCTTTATCATATTTTCCTCATTTACCCTAACTTGCTTTGTATAGAGACAAGGCAGTGACTTAACAAGTATGAATAAACTCTTATGTTTATCAACGATTCCGATTTTTTTCCTTTCGTAGGAGATTAAAACACCTGCTGACTCTTTAGATCAAGTAGTTTTTAGACCGAATATTTATAATTTTTGAAACAATTTACCTACATATTTTACTATTTAAAACATTTTTTTTATTAACCCAATTTAAAACATATGACATTACATATGAAATAACCGCTGTATTATATTTGATTTGATATATAATGTGTATTATTATATCATTTGAAAACAGAATCATCGAAGAACAGCTTTCTTGTAAATGCCCTTTTATACATCATTTCTCAAGCTTTCAAGGCTTGATGCTCATCTACAGAATTAGCAGTTCATAACATACCTAATATACTGCCTAAAATGAGCTTTCTTTTCATCAAGGCCTCTGAAACCTAGAAGGGAATATAGATATTAAAGAAATTATACAAAATATTTAACCTTTTTGATAATTTTATTTCAAAGGAATTAAATTATACAATATATATTAAATTTTGGAAATTGATTTATTCTTTCAAAAAATCGTTTATATATTTGTAGTTTCCAGATATGGTATATGAGAATATATCTTGTCAGGATGTCAATCTATCTGATAAATTTGTTTCTTCAGCTAATCATAACCAAGAGTTTATATATCAGTAGAAGAAATGTCCGTGTGTGAGGAGGGGGATAAGCATGGCAAGATATCTTACTACCTCCCGATTGTTCTATATATGCAAATAAAGTTCAGTTTAAAACAAAACAAAATAATCAAAATAACATGGTAATTATTATAATACTGAAATAATAACAATAGGGTTTCAGACAATATTTACTCGATTCATATAAAATATGATAATGAGAGTAAAAATGAATAATATATAATAACAAAATAGGCTAAATATTATGATAATAGACACGACACAATGATAATAAAAAGAATAATAAATACCAAAAGAACTTGAGAGCAGAACGAAGGTGTTGAAGACGTAGCAGAAATGTCGTTGAATAACAGGGAAGGACACGTTGGTATCACGTGATCAGTCACGTGACATTGTTGACGACCTAGTAGTTGTGTGACGGGTATTCTACGGGAACAGTCGCTGAGACTGAATGGAATATAATTCCAACCACACACAACAAAAACGAAATTTATAAATTTTAAGTCCTTATTTTTTTCAACTCTTTCTTCTAATTTAATCCAAATATTCATTGGTCAAAGAGATTGGTAGGTGAGTCAATTAGCAGGGACGAAACTCCCGCCGGGTTTAATTTTGACAAGTCCCTGCCTGGTACCAATCGCTTTCGATCCTGGTCGAACCATATGGTTTCCAACAAAACAACACAAACAAATTTTACTCCATCTTACAATAAAATTTTGATAATTTTAAAAGTGCTTTTCACACAAAAATATAAAAAAAAAATTATAAAATTACACAAAATATAACTTAAAAAATATATATATTTTAATTTTCTTTCTTAATAAATTTAAATTGTTTGATAAAAAGATTACATGGTTCTGTCTTTGCTCTTTTTCCTACTCTAATATCTTCAATTCTTCCTTTTTTTATTTTTCTATGTTCTGCTTCAATGACGTGTAACGACCGAAGTAATAAGCGTGAACTTGTTATAGCCCTTAATTGTTACTTAAAGATTAAAAACTTTTTTGTTACCCTAATAATAATATTTAATAATTTGCTTAAATCATCTTTAATTTATAACTACTTTTCATATAAATTATTTTTAATTCTACTTATATATATATACATTTTTTATGATGCATTAGGGCGTCATCTGTTATCAAAAATTAAACCATTATAGACGCGTATCATTCTTTTTTAAAAATAAAAGGGCAGTAGAAATTGTTTTATTTTGAAAGGAATCTCACGCGTTTATAATAGTTTCGAATTTTCACATTTTTACATATAATCAAAGAACTAATTGCGAAAGATTTTTAGATATTTTTATAGTAGTTAACCATAACGAGTTGTTCATAAAGCAAAACATTACTCTAATTCAGAGATAACATTTTATAAATAAGTTTACCCCTACACCTTCTCTCTCTCCATATTACAAAATACTCGTTCTCCAATTTACCCATAATCCATTGTACCACTGGATATGTTTACTTTCAAGAATCAGTTAAAAGTAAATACCATATAAATAGGGAAAATTTTCATATATTATGAGTAAGTTCAAACCTCTATCTTTTAAATATAGGTATTTAAATTGTTCTTACAGAGAAACGGAACAAACTGCTCTTCACCTCATCTATGACTGTCCGAACTTTGCAGAAGTAAGACATCGTTTGTTCCCTGATTTAAATGATTTAACTCTTTTACCTCAGTGACTTTGTCTATATAAATTTTATGAACTCTGTCTAATAATGCATGTAAATTTGTAAATATTTAATTCTAAGTTCTGATTAGTTTGTTTCCTTTGTATTAGGCGCAGATATTTCAATATCGCGCCTGGTTGATTAATAAATACAAAAATTATATATAGGTATTTGAAATATATTTTACGAAATATTGACCAGGCTTTCACCCTGGAGTTGTTCAATGTATGAAATCTTATTAGAAACAGTACTTGTTCATATTAATAATGGTCGTAGTATTTTTTGAGGGCTTTATAGAAATAAAATAAAAATATATAATTAAATGAAACTAGCCCTTAAACTTCCTCAATCTCTTCAAAGAATGACATGAGAAGTTTGGAAATAATTTTTTAAATTATATTAAAACTAAGATCGAAATAAAGCTATACAACATATTTTATTAGAATAAATTCACATCTTTTCTCAGTGATTCCTCCACAATAAATTAAAATTCCGGAACTGAATTAATATTCCGGAAATTTACCAAAATATTATACTCTAGTTCATAGACACTATTTTCTCCTAATTTACCTATTTTAAATACTAAAATTTGCTCTAGTATGTAAATATAATATATCAATTCTAAAATAGGTTTAAAACACAGCTGATATTATATAAATTTTATAATGTACATATAACTTGCCATAGCATAGTTAAGTTTCATTTTGTATCAATTTTTCCTGTAGAAGGGCGTTATCCAGAAATCTCGAAAAACGTTTAAATAAAATATACTCATCCTTAGACATTTACTTCTTTATTATCTAAAAATTAAAATGTAAATGAAATTGAAGACTTCATTATAACAAAACTTTACAAAATTTTATATCTCTCTCTTTGGGGGTGGGGTGTAATATTTAAAAATATACAATATTCAACTTGCTATCAAGGTGCCTTGTATAATAAATGATGAAGCTGAAATCTGTTATGTTTAATTTAATTTGAATATTAATAAAGATGATTACATATGGAGAAAGAAGAAGTAGATCAATTATTATCTACATTAAAGTTTTTATTTGATATTCTATTATTATGCAGTGAAGATTTGATAAAAAGGACACCAAACTTTGAGTTTAAAATATATTTCATATTGTTACAGATAGAATTATCTATATCTTCTTATTAATGTTTTCATTTATATAAAATTATAATTCTTATTTGATTAGATAAATTTTTAATTTATGGATCTTTTATGGAATATATATTAAATGAATATATTTGTAATTATTTTGGAAGAAAAGATCATTGTGAAGATCTGAAAATTCCAAGCTTCTTCCAATACTCATAAAAATCAATTCCAGCAAATTCTTTTTCAGTTCTTTCGTTAAGTCTTTCTTCTTGTTCCCGACTCAGATGAGTCTTCCAGTCTCCTACGATTCCTTTTCTTACAAAGGAAATCTTGGCTGTCTTTGGGATCATTTCAGGCTTAAGTATATCTCCTTTTGCTTTATCGATAAGAGATGTATCAGCCTCCAAGACTCTCTTTGTTTCTTCCACAGAACTATATTTGATTATTTTCTTCATGATCTCTGGATTTTCTTTAAGAGCTTCTTCTATATTTAAAAACTTGGCAATCGTCATGACAGATTTCTCTAAATCTTCTTTCATTTCTTCATATACCACTAATAGAACATTTGGATCATCGCGATGCTCATACCATAATTTCACATCCTTGAAATAATCACCATAGATTAGCTTACCATCAAGAAACAACTCAGATGCAGAATCTAAATCAAGTGGCTTTTCAAGGATCCCGTTCAGGAAGTAATAATAAGATACAATAACATCCTTAGGATTTCTAAAAACATAGATATACTTAGTTTCTTCTTTCTTAGGGCATTTTTCATAGGGTATATGAGTCATGATCATTCTTGGTGCCTTCAAATCCTCCAAGTTTCTTACGCCTTCAAGATCAAGGAAGCTGGCACATTCCTTGAATTCATTAAAAGATTTGCAAGGCTTTCCTTGGTTCCACATCAGGTAAATGATATATTGTGTCCAGTGACTTCCAGTTTTTGGATAGGACACAAGGAATAGGTCATCAAATCTTGGATGGTACCTAAGGGCTTCTAGAATACTCTTTCCTGTAAAAAATTTTAGGAATGGAATTCCTTAGATTTCATGCAAGCTATCCAGGTAGCTCTCCATTTTCTGCAATCACACGACGAAATCCAAGTCACATACTTACTTTTTTAAATATATTTTTAATTTTTAGTTACTCTTTGCTCCTAGCTTGAATTGGTGTAACAAATATATTTAAATTTTAAACTTACATCTGAATCGACTCTGACACTCGTATTTCTAAAAACAAGTTTTACTAATTAAGTTAATAAATTATCTTTTGAGTGAAATTAATCAGGCCTTCAGCGAAAAGTGTCATTTCAAAACATTTTTATTATTTTATAGCTTTCGGGCACGGACACCCTTCTACAGGAATAAACCTGGCATACCAGTGAAAAGCTGTAGAATACCAAATTTTCTCCTGTAGTAGGACGTCCGTGCCCGAAAGCTAGAGAATAATAAAAATATTTTGAAAATACACTTTTCCCCGGAGGAATGATTAATTTTACTCAATATTGATGCAAGGGATTATTTTATAAAATATATTTTTATTTTATTGTGTTTCTATAAAATATATATCAGGTTTTACCACACTTTTATACTCATACATTTTATAGTCATACCTTTATCACATTAAATATGTGTTAGCGATTTTATATTACTCTTTGATTGATCGCTGTTATTTGGCCACTTTTTAAACTAAACACGCAAAGCAATAAAATCCTTTTGATATCAAAGGGTATATAAAGGTATAAATATACTTGTATATTTAGATTATAGACACAAATTATCACCTACACACATCACTATGCAAATATTGTGCTTTAACTAAACAACTAGTGTTGCATATATAAGCTGATAGTTTTATGATATTGTATTTAATATGAAACACTTTATTCCTTTTTAAAAGAATTTTATTTCACTTAATTTTAATAATAAGAATATAATATTATGAGCTAGATATTTGATATCAAAATACAAAGAATGTGGATTACAAAAATTATTATAAACATTATTATTGCGTGCTTCCCAATGTTCAATTATGTTAATTTCACGATGATTTAATTTGTATATAATTTCAGATTTACACGCAATTATCCTAATTGTGGATATGGCGTTTCTTTGCATCTGTTAAATAAATAAACATTATTAGAGAAGATAATGATATTTTTGATATATAGATAATATTTTTAAATTATAGTTAGGAAAAAAAAATGAAATGTAAATATTTTGAGAATTAGTAAACATAAAAGAGAAAAAGGTGTCGTTATATTATTTGTAAGAAAAGTTCATTGGGAAAGTTGGAAAATTCCAAGCTTCTTCCAATATTCGTAGAAGTCAATTCCAGCCAATTCTTTTTCAGCTCTTTGGTTGAGTCTTTCTTCTTGTTCGCGGGTTAGATGAGTCTTCCAGTCTCCTACGATTCCTTTTCGGACAATGGTTATATTGCTCTTTTCTTTTAAGACTTCAGGGATAGGTGCCTCTCCTTTTTCCTTGCTTATACGAGGTGTATTAGTATTCAAAACCTTCTTTGTTTCTTCTATAGAACAGTTTTTGATCACTTTCTTAATTATCTCTGGATTTTCTTTAAGAGCTTCTTCCATATTAAGAAATTTTGCAATCTTCATTATTGATTTCTCTAATTCTTCTTTCATTTCTTCATAGGTCAATATCAAGATATTTGGATCGTCACGATGCTCATACCACGTCTTTGTGTATTTGAAATAATCACCATACATTAATTTTCCTTCAAGAAATAGATCAAATGTTGAATCTAGATCAAGTGGATCTTTTATGATACCTTTTAAGAAGTAATAATAAGATACAATAACATCCTTAGGATTTCTAAGTACATAGATATACTTAGTTTTTTCATTCTTAGGGCATTTGTCATAGGGAAAATGAGTCATGATCATTCTTGGTTCTTTCAAGTTGTCCTCCTTCTTTACTCCTTCTAATTCAATAAAAAGTGAACAGTTTTTGAAATCTTCATAGGATTTGCAAGGTTCTCCTTTATTACATAAAAGTTGGATAATATATTGGGTCCAGTGACTTCCAGATTTGGGATAGGAAGCAATGAATATATCATCAGATCGTGGTTGATAGTTGAATGCTTCTTGAATATGTTTTTCTAGGAAAAAGATAGGAAATATGATTCCTTCGATTTCTTGCAAGTTTTTCTCGAAGTTCTCCATATTCTGCAATCACACCAAGAAAGTATTCTTAATAATCAACCCTTATCTAATTCACTTATAGAACCTTTATTTCTTCCAAATAACAAGATACAGTTTGCATTTTTGAATATTATAATAAAAACTTCAAAGTTCAACATCTATTATTCAACATTCTGCATCGTTTAGCGATTTATATAGTATTTTAATATAGTTTTAACATCCATTCTTTAAATTAGCAATAAAAGATGAAATAACACAAATCAATAACGCGCCATCTATACATATAAAATGAAAGGATTTTAAAGCACGAATGTTTCTTTTATACATAATACAAACTTCTACTGGCCTTACTGCGATGAAAAAATATATTGTATTTCTGTATGTATTAATGTAAATCTACTGTCCTATGAGCCTATGTCCATAGTTTTCTTGAAAACCATTTCTGAGATTCCATCCTTCAGTGCTGCGTATATAAGCAGAATCGTTCAATACAGTATTAGAGCTTTGAGAAGCGGTCTGGTGGATTAAATTGGCGAAACCGCTGGGAGGGTTCACCACTGATGAGCCAAGCCCTCCCAATATATTTTTTCATCGCAGTAAGGGCAGTAGAAGTTTGTATTATGTATAAAAGAAACATTCGTGCTTTTAAATCCTTTCATTTTATATGAAAAATTGAAATCATATCATAAGATAGGCATAAAAAAGAAATTGCAAGCGGCTAACCATAAAACAGTAATGAATAATAAAATTTTGCTGATTTTAAGTCCTATAGGTTACCAAATGTCTTGGAATTTCACATATATGTATGACATCAGTATGCTTCAGTATCGCAACCAAACACTCCAGACCTTTTAATGTTTTCCTTTTTGAGAGATCTGAGTCATTAGCAAAATGACTAAACTCTAAGCATAAAAATATTTTTATAATTTCTAATGCACTTTTACATTCATAAATGAAATAATCCTTCAATATTTACTTCTTTGAATTCATTTCAGTTAAGTGATGAAACTATGTAAAGTATATTTACAAATTATTTCAAACATATCTGAATCCATAGAGTGGTACTTCAGTTTATAAGCATAATCCATTCCAGAGATATGTTCATTATCCATATCAAAGTATTTTAGCACACAGCAAGAGAGTGAGTCAGTTTTTCGTGAGCTTATAACCGAGTATTTATATTCACTTCAGCTATAATGTAGGTTATTTTTGGCATCTTTTTCTAAAAAGGCCCTGCTTCATTTCAGTTAACCATCACATATAAGAAAAACCTCGATGTACTCTTATAAAATATCTAAAACCTTTAGCAATAAGTTTCTTTAATAATATACAAATATATATATTAATAATATAGATGGAACATTTTCGTGAGAAAATTGATCTATAGAAACATGGGACGCCTCTCCCGTAAAATTTTTGGTCATAGATTTGGCCCAGCCACTTTGCCAGCTAAATATCTCTTTGGAAGATTGTGAAGATTCCATTGGATCCCGTGTGGATCTCATGGAATAAAGTCCGCCCTAGACTGACGAGGGCCATTAGCCCGAAACCATGATCTCTAGGTGGACGTTTCTCAGTTTGCCAAAGTTGGTGTTGTGGCTTTGTCACCGACCCATACCTAACCTTTTAACCTTTTTTAGATGAGGTATGAAAGGGTGAATTATGAAGAGTAATGATGAACGGAAAAATAAAAGTGTCCAGGGATGGGAATCGAAGCCACAATGTTCCGCTTACCGGGCAGATGCCATGTCTACTAGGCTACCCTGGACGTATTTTTCCGTTCATAAATAATACATAAAGTAACTTATAATACAATATAATACACTGCAGCTCGTGATTGTAAACAACACTTTAAGTTACACCGCATGAGTTTATTTTCAATTAAAAATCAAAATTTATTTCAAGGTGAAATATTGACTATTTCTAACCTTTTTTAGATGAGGTATGAAAGGGTGAATTATGAAGAGTAATGATGAACGGAAAAATAAAAGTGTCCAGGGATGGGATTCGAACCCACAATGCTCCGCTTACCGGGCAGATGCCATATCCACTAGGCTACCCTGGACGTATTTTTCCGTTCATAAATAATACATAAAGTAACTTATAATACAATATAATACACTGCAGCTCGTGATTGTAAAACAACACTTTAAGTTACACCGCATGAGTTTATTTTCAATTAAAAATTAAAATTGATTTCAAGGAGAAATATTGACTATTTCTAACCTTTTTTAGATGAGGTATGAAAGGGTGATTTATGAAGATTAATGATGAACGGAAAAATAAAAGTGTCCAGGGATGGGAATCGAACCCACATTGTTCCGCTTACCGGGCAGATCCCATGTCCACTAGGCTACCCTGGACGTATTTTTCCGTTCATAAATAATACAAAAAGTAACTTATAATACAATATAATACACTGCAGCTCGTGATTGTAAACAACACTTTAAGTTACACCGCATGAGTTTATTTTCAATTAAAAATCAAAATTTATTTAAAGGTGAAATATTGACTATTTCTAACCTTTTTTAGATGAGGTATGAAAGGGTGAATTATGAAGAGTAATGATGAACGGAAAAATAAAAGTGTCCAGGGATGGGATTCGAACCCACAATGCTCCGCTTACCGGGCAGATGCCATATCCACTAGGCTACCCTGGACGTATTTTTCCGTTCATAAATAATACATAAAGTAACTTATAATACAATATAATACACTGCAGCTCGTGATTGTAAAACAACACTTTAAGTTACACCGCATGAGTTTATTTTCAATTAAAAATTAAAATTGATTTCAAGGAGAAATATTGACTATTTCTAACCTTTTTTAGATGAGGTATGAAAGGGTGATTTATGAAGATTAATGATGAACGGAAAAATAAAAGTGTCCAGGGATGGGAATCGAACCCACAATGTTCCGCTTACCGGGCAGAATCCATGTCCACTAGGGTCCGAGCCTTTGATATCATAATATTGACAAGGGATAAATGAATATTTAGAAATTTTCTTCAAATTTATCTTTAAAATTTCATGTGGTGTATGAAAACATTTTTATTTCTATCAAATGAATTTCCTATTAAGGTGTGTGTTGTGTGACATGTCTCAATGTTATGGATTTCATTTACTTATGTTGAAAATTGAATGTTTTCTTAAATTTCAAAACATACACACTCTCTAACAAAGTGCACCAAAAAGGAGTTGTTCGATTGGGACAAAATTTAGTGTATGTGAAGAAAAGGTATAGGTAAAAACAGATTACAAGTTCATAAAAATTAATTGTTTCATTCCAGAGTTTGATTGTCACACACAAATTGAGAAAGTCAATATGTTGTTGGACCCCCACAGGCCTAGATGCAGGCTGACACCCGGCGTGTCATGGACTGATAGAGATTCCAGATGGTGTGCTGCGGGATTTCTTGTCAAATTGTCTCCAACTGCCGGTCTAAATACTCAACATTCCCAGATAGTTTCAATGGCCTTTTCATCCCCTCTCAAATGTTCTCTATGGGTGAGAGATCAGGCGACCTTGATGGCCATGCAAGAGTTCGGCAAGATTGAAGACAATCCATAGTAACACGTGCCGTGTGTGGCCAGGCATTATCTTGTTAAAAGATAAGCCCGGGTTGATGTGGAAAGAACGACAAAACAGGCCGTGGAATGTTATCTACGTACTGTTGCGCTGTTAGGGTGCCAGGAATGACAACCAATGGGGATCTTCCATCAAATGAAATGGCACCCCAGACCATAACACCCTGCTGTTGACCTGTGTGGTGTTAGTAAGTAAAGCCAAGATCCACACGCTTACCGAACGGTCCCATACACGTTTGAGACAGTTATATTAGACTAGACGAATGGCCCGGGCAACGCCCGGGTTTTACCCGAGTGCGTATATATTTTAAAAACGTTTTAATTCATTTCAATAGTAGGCTATAGGCTCACCAGTCTATAAAGTGACCGCTATAGACAGGGTGGTCTATATAGACAGGTGAATGTAACACACTGATGATAACAGGGTTGCCTTAAGTGACCGCTATAGACAGGGTGGTCTGTATAGACAGGTGGATGTATCACACAGCTGATAACAGGGTTGTCTAGAGTGGCCGCTATAGACAGGTGTATGTATCACACAGCTGATAACAGGGGTATCTAGAATGGCCGCTATATACAGGGTGGTCTGTACAGACAGGTGGATGTATCACACAGCTGATAACAGGGTTATCTAGAAGGCCGCTATATACAGGGTGGTCTGTATAGACAGGCGGATGTATCACACAGCTGATAACAGGGTTGTCTAGAGTGATCGCTATAGACAGGGTGGTCTGTATAGACAGGTGTATGTATCACACAGCTGATAACAGGGTTGTCTAGAGTGGCCGCTATAGACAGGTGTATGTATCACACAGCTGATAACAGGGTTATCTAGAATGGCCGCTATATACAGGGTGGTCTGTATAGACAGGTGGATGTATCACACAGCTGATAACAGGATTGTCTAGAGTGGTCGCTATAGACAGGGTGGTCTGTATAGACAGGTGGATGTAACACACTGCTGATTACAGGGTTGCCTAAAGTGACCGCTATAGACAGGGTGGTCTGTATAGACAGGTGAATGTAACACACTGATGATAACAGGGTTGCCTAAAGTGACCGCTATAGACAGGGTGGTCTGTATAGACAGGTGGATGTATCACACAGCTGATAACAGGGTTGTCTAGAGTGGCCGCTATAGACAGGTGTATGTATCACACAGCTGATAACAGGGTTATCTAGAATGGCCGCTATATACAGGGTGGTCTGTATAGACAGGTGGATGTATCACACAGCTGATAACAGGGTTGTCTAGAGTGGTCGCTATAGACAGGGTGGTCTGTATAGATAGGTGGATGTATCACACAGCTGATAACAGGGTTGTCTAGAGTGGTCGCTATAGACAGGGTGGTCTGTATAGACAGGTGGATGTATCACACATCTGATAACAGGGTTGTCTAGAGTGGTCGCTATAGACAGGGTGGTCTGTATAGACAGGTGTATGTATCACACAGCTGATAACAGGGTTGTCTAGAGTGGCCGCTATAGACAGAGTGGTCTGTATAGACAGGTGGATGTAACACACTGCTGATAACAGGGTTGCCTAAAGTGACCGCTATAGACAGGGTGGTCTGTATAGACAGGTGGATGTAACACACTGCTGATAACAGGGTTGTCTAGAATGGCCGCTATAGACAGGTGTATGTATCACACAGCTGATAACAGGGTTGTCTAGAGGGGGGCAGGGAGATCACGTGTTCGCCGGCAGCCAAATGGGCGCGCATTCTATCCGTGAGCTTCAGACAGACAAAATAAGGCAATTATATATATAGATAATGTCGAATCCAGTTCGGCAACAGCCGTTCTGACAATGCTCTGTCCTCCCGTTCTGTTGTGTCCCTTGGTCAATCGCTACCGTCCTGACGTTGCATTCTTACAACGTTGACAAAAACATCGTCTAATAACCACATTACTTCGACACAGATGTGGAGCGATTAGTCGATTTGACCAACCAGCCTCTTAAAATCCAATGACACGACCTTTTTCAAACTCTGACATATGTTCGTAATGAGAATTGATACTGTAGAGTAACATTGATACAGTAGGAATAGGATTACTGCAAATATTTTGAATAGAAATTTGGAAAATCAGCTCGTGCCCAATATGAGTTTAGAATACTCTTGATAGATGCGTAGGAACTTTTTCTTGGACTCCTTTTGAAAATATAGAGCAATCCATAAATATATATATTTTTAAAAATGCATATAATGGATCAAAAATAATTTATTTATCAATAAATATGTGAATTTGATTAATCAAGAATGGGTATTTGACTAATTCTGGAATAATAAAAAAATCAACGAGAATAGTTGATATTTATTCCGATAGATGGCGCAAGCCATCAGCAGATTTTAGTTGCACGATAAGGAGATGCCTTTATCACAATAAATATGTGTTAGCGATTTTATATTACTCTTTTATTGCTCTCTGTTATTTGGCCACTTTTTAAAACTAAACATGCAACGATAAAATCTTTTATATATCAAAAGGTATATAAATGTATAAATATACTTGTATATTTAGATTATAAACACAAAACAAATAAACACCTATACACATCAAATATGCGCTTCAACTAAACAACAAGTGTTTCATATATAGGCTGATAGTTCTATGATATTGTATTTGATATTACACACTATATTCATTTTTAGAGAATTTTATTTCACTTAATTTTAACAATAAGAATATAATATTAGAGTTAGATATTTGATATCAAAATACCAAGAATGTGGATTACAAACATATTATAAACATTATTATTGCGTGCTTCCCAATTTTCAATTATGTTAATTTCACGATGATTTAATTTGTATATAATTTCAGATTTACACGCAATTATCCTAATTGTGGATATGGCGTGTCTTTGCAACTGTTAAATAAATAAACATTATTAGAGAAGATAATGATATTTTTGATATGTAGATAATATTTTAAAATTATAGTTAGGCAAAAAAATTGAAATGTAAATATTTTGAGAATTAGTAAACATAAAAGAGAAAAAGGTGTCGTTATATTATTTGTAAGAAACTTTCATTGGGAAAGTTGGAAAATTCCAAGCTTCTTCCAATACTCGTAGAAGTCAATTCCAGCCAATTCTTTTTCAGCTCTTTGGTTGAGTCTTTCTTCTTGTTCGCGGGTTAGATGAGTCTTCCAGTCTCCCACGATTCCTTTTCGGACAATAGTTATATTGCTCTTTTCTTTTAAGACCTCAGGGATGGGTGCTTCTCCTTTTTCCTTGCTTATATTAGATGTATCAGTCTTCAAAACCTTCTTTGTTTCTTCTACCGAACAGTTTTTGATCACTTTCTCAACTATCTCCGGATTTTCCTTGAGAGCTTCTTCCATATTAAGAAATTTTGCAATCTTCATTATTGATTTCTCTAATTCTTCTTTCATTTCTTCATAGGTCAATATTAAGATATTTGGATCATCACGATGCTCATACCACGTCTTTGTATATTTGAAATAATCACCGTACATTAATTTTCCTTCAAGAAACAGATCAAATGTTGAATCTAGATCAAGTGGATCTTTTATGATTCCTGTCAAAAAGTAATAATAAGATACAATAACATCCTTTGGATTTCTAAGGACAAAGATATACTTAGTTATTTCATTCTTAGGGCATTTGTCATAGGGAAAATGAGTCGCAAGCATTCTAGGGTTATTCAAGTTATCCGCTTTATTCACTCCTTCTAAATCAATAAAAAGTGAACATTTTTTGAAATCTTCATAGGATTTGCAAGGTTCTCCTTTATTAAATAAAAGTTGGATAATATATTGGGTCCAGTGACTTCCAGATTTGGGATAGGAAGCAATGAATATATCATCAGATCGTGGTTGATAGTTGAATGCTTCTCGAATATGTTTTTCTGGAAAAAAGATAGGATATTTGATTCCATCGATTTCCTGCAAGTTTTTCTCGAAGTTCTCCATCTTCTGCAATCACACCAAGAAAATATTCTTAATAATCAACCCATATCTATATTCAATTATAGAACCTTTATTTCTTTCGAATAACAAGATACAGTTTTCATTTTTGAATATTATAATAAAAACTTCAAAGTTATGCATCTATTATTTATCATTCTGTATCGTTTCAGCGATTTATATAGTATATATTTTAATAGATATTTTACACCCATTCTTTAAGGTATCAATAGAAGATGAAATTGAATCGTTGAGATATGCATAAAGAAATTGCAAACGGCTATCCATTAAACAGTAATGAATAATTAAGTTTTGCTGAGTTAAAGTCATATAGGTAACCAAATGTCTTGGAATTTAACCTATACCTATTATATGACATCAGTAGGTTTCAGTATCGTAACAAAACACTATAGAAATTTCTATGTTTACATTTTAGAAAGATCTGAGTCATTAACAATATAACTAATCTCTAATCATAAACACATTTTTATAATTTCTAATGCACCTTTATATTTATGAATGAAATTACACTTCAATATTTTTACTTCTTTGAAATAAGTTCAGTATAGTTATTCGTGAAAAAAATCATGAAACTATGGAAAGTATTTTTTACAAATTATTTCAAACATATCTGAATCCATTGAGTGGTACTTCAGTTTATAAGAATAATTCATTCCAGAGATATGTTCATTATCCATAGCAAAGAATTTTGGCACGCAATAAGATGGTGAGACAGTAATTCGTTGCCTTATGTCCGAGCATTATATTCACTTCGGCTGTAATGTAGGTTCTTTTCGGCGTCCTTTTCTAAAAAGGTCCTTCTTTATCGTAGTTAACCATCAAATATAAGAAAAAACTCGATATACTTTTATAAAATATCTAAAACCTTTAGCAATAAGTTTCTTTAATAATATACAACTATATCTATATTAATAATATAGATGGAAAATTTTCCGAGTGGGAAATTGATCTATAGAAGCATAGGGCGACCCTCTCGTCAAAATTCTGGCCATAGATTTGGCCCAGCCACTTTGCCAGCTAAACACCTTTTTGGCAGATTGTGAAGATTCCATTAGATCCCGTGTGGATCTCATGGAATAAAGTCCGCCCTAGACTGAGGAGGGCCATTAGCCCGAAACCATGGTCTCTAGGTGGACGCTTCTCAGTTTGCCAAAGCTGGTGTTGTGGCTTTGTCACCGACCCGAGGCTGCTAGTTTATGGCGACGGTCAATAGATGGCGTCTAGTTTTGACGTTTATTTTGACGGGAGAGGCACCCTATGCATTTATATAATAATATACATATATAATTATACATATATATATAAACATTTTTCTCTCATGATGCATTAGCGCGCCATCTGTTATGAAAATTAGAAACCATTATAGACGCGCATGATTCTTTTTTAGAAATAAAAGGGCAGATTGATTAATAAATAAAAAAATTATATATAGGTATTTGAAATATATTTAACGAAATATTGACCAGGCATTCACGCAGGAGTTGTTGAATGTATGAAATCTTATTAGAAACACCATTTGTTCATATTAATAATGGTTGTAGTATTTTTGAGGGTTTTTTAGGAAAAAAATAAAAATATATAATTAAATGAAACTTTTGCCCTTAAACTTCCTCAATCTCTTAAAAAATGACATGAGAAGTTTGGATAGAATTAATTAAATTATATTAGAACTAAGATCGAAATAGCTCTATACAACATATTTTATTAGAATAAATTCACATCTTTTCTCAGTGATTCCTCCACAATAAATTAAAATTCCGGAACTGAATTAATATTCCGGAAATTTACCATAATATTATACTCTAGTTGATAGACACTATTTTCTCCTAATTTACCTATTTTAAATACCAAAATTTGCTCTAATATGTAAATATAATATATCAATTCTAGAATAGGTAAAAAAAAACACAGCTGATATTATATAAATTTTATAATGTACATATAACTTGCCATAGCATAGTTAAGTTTCATTTTGTATCAATTTTTCCTGTAGAAGGGCGTTATCCCGAAATCTCGAAAAACGTTTAATAAAAGATACTCATCCTTAGACGTTTACTTCTTTATTATCTGAAAATTAAAATGAAAAAGAAATTGAAGACTTCATTATAACAACACAACTTGAAAAAACATCATCATTCTCTTTGGAGGTGGGGTGTTATATTTAAAAATATACAATATTCAACGTGTTATCAAGGTGCCTTGTATAATAAATGATGAAGCTGAAATTTGTTATGTTTAATTTAATTTGAATATTAATAAAGATTATTACATATCTGTGTGTGTGTGTGTGTGGAGAAAGAAAAAGTAGATCAATTATTATCTACATTAAAGTTTTTTTTTTATATTCTATATATTATTATGCAGTGAAGATTTGATAAAAGGGACACCAAACTTTGAGTTTAAAATATATTTCATATTGTTACAGATAGAATTATCTATATCTTCTTATTAATGTTTTCATTCATATAAAATTATAATTCTTATTTGATTAGATAAATTTTTAATTTATGGATTTTTTAATGGAATATATATTAAATGAATATATTTGTAATTATTTTGGAAGAAAAGATCATTGTGAAGATCTGAAAATTCCAAGCTTCTTCCAATACTCATAAAAATCAATTCCAGCAAATTCTTTTTCAGTTCTTTCGTTAAGTCTTTCTTCTTGTTCCCGGCTCAGGTGAGTCTTCCAGTCTCCTACGATTCCTTTTCTTACAAAGGAAATCTTGGCTTTCTTTGGGATCATTTCAGGTTTAAGTATATCTCCTTTTGCTTTGTCGATAAGAGATGTATCAGCCTCCAAGACTCTCTTTGTTTCTTCCACCGAACTATATTTGATTATTTTCTTCATGATCTCTGGATTTTCTTTAAGAGCTTCTTCTATGTTTAAAAACTTGGCAATCGTCATGACAGATTTCTCTAAATCTTCTTTCATTTCTTCATATACCACTAATAGAACATTTGGATCATCACGATGCTCATACCATAATTTCACATCCTTGAAATAATCACCATAGATTAGCTTACCTTCAAGAAACAACTCAAATGCAGAATCTAAATCAAGTGGCTTTTCAAGAATCCCATTCAGGAAGTAATAGTAAGATACAATAACATCCTTAGGATTTCTAAGAACATAGATATACTTAGTTTCTTCATTCTTAGGGCATTTTTCATAGGGTATATGAGTCATGATCATTCTTGGTGCCTTCAAATCCTCCAGGTTTCTTACGCCTTCGAGATCAAGGAAGCTGGCACATTCCTTGAATTCATTAAAGGATTTGCAAGGTTTTCCTTGGTTCCACATCAGGTAAATGATATATTGGGTCCAGTGACTTCCAGTTTTTGGATAAGACACAATGAATAGGTCATCAGATCTTGGATGGTACTTAAGGGCTTCTAGAATACTTTTTCCTGTAAAGAATTTTAGGAATGGAATTCCTTCGATTTCGTGCAAGCTATCCAGGTAGCTCTCCATCTTCTGAAATCACACCACGAATTCCAAGTCACATACTTACTTTTTAAAAATATTTCTGTTATTTTTAGGTAGACTTTGTTCCTAGCTTGAATGGTGTGATAAATATATTTAAATTTTAAACATACACCTGAATCGACTCTGACACTCCTTTTACTTTTTTCTAAACGTTGATATCTATTTTATTCCTGAATATTGCCCAACGTTTAGTTAATAACTTTCTAATAGATAGCACTTGATTCATGATAAAATTGTGAAAAATATTTTAATATACAAAATAATTTTCTCACATTGAGTTTCTTTTTATTTTAAAATGCTAGTTTTCAAGCGATAATCGGGCTTATTGAAAAAAAATCCACTATATCTTACAAGAAATATTTACAAGTATAGAAGCGCGCAGCGTGGAGATATTTACAACTTAAATTTCAAATTTGAAATGTAATTAAGATTGCTCTTTTCCATTCTTGAATGCTATATTCTTCTAACTGGTTGAGTAGTTGATATAAATGTAAACAGTTTGGTTAAATGATTATGGTGAAGATCTATGTTAAAACAATTTGAATAATCTTTTATATATATAGAGAGAGAGAATTATAGACTTTATGTGTGTATATAAGTAAGTAGGTGATATTTTTATAATTATGCATATGGATGTTAATTCCAGATATTAATATCTGAATAATTATAGAGCCAAATATCTAAAATTTTCAATTCATATATAATGGTAACGGAAAGTTCAATATGCTATTTAAATTTTAATTGATTTTTTTGTTGTGTAAATTAATAAATATAAAAATGGGTATGCAAATTCTTGTAATTTTATTCCTTTTTGAAAATAATTAAATCACACACATTAAATATAATTATGATAAAATATAAAGATTTTATCTATATTTGAATATATTTAATAATTTAATCCCCTTTGTGTGCAAACATATATATGTTAAATTAAAAAGGCATATATTGGATCAAAATATAATATATTCACCAATATTTCAGTTGGCTGAACGCCAACCTTTTTCAAGGAACCTTTTTGGCGTTCAGCCACACACAACTGAAATACTGAAAATCAAATTATATTTTGAACCAATATATGCCTTTTTAATTAAAGATCTATATTTGGATTTCTCTATTTTAAAAACATATATGTATATAGTGTGTTTAAGAAAATATAATTAATAATAACCATATGTATATATTCTTGGTATATCTATGAACATTCATAAGAGAAATAAAAATATTCAGGATAAAAATACAAATATCCATAATCTTTTCTAATATAAGTTGTTATATTTTTATATACTAATATTTATGTTTGTCTTTGATATCAATTTGCCGACTAAACAGTTGATGCAAACTTTATACCGAAATATTTCATACCTAAATATAAAAGTATGAAAAGTGCAATAGGCTATTTACAAATTTAAAGGCTTCTTCGTGAAAAAATAAATGTAAATTCTTGTCGTTCCAAAAAAAAAATCTTGAAAATCAAAATAAAATCCTTTATGCTCTAACGGTTTAATGCAAGTTTTCAAATTTGCAAGCCTAAGTTCAAATCCCATGTGGAATCTTTTTGAATTTATCTTTTAACATGATAAAATTCATATTTATTCTGCACATCAGAGCAAGATTTACTAACGGAACCACGCATTTAAATCGGCTTTGACACGTCATGAACTTGTCCAAAAACAAAAATCAACTGGGGTAACGAACAAATATTAATCAATGAAGTAAAAAAGTAATCTAAAAAGTGATTTTTACTCTAATTTATAATTTTATATATATACATATTATATAATCTAAAATTTCAACATTTTATTTTTTAAAAACATGTATTTCATTTTCATTATTGAATATTTATTTTATTTTTGACCATAGATTTATAACATAACACTTTGATAATTGTTGTAAATATGTATAGTTAACCTACCTTTTTTTTTAATTCACGAATATAGGATTCATTTTATAAATTCTATATTACTGTGAAAAATATTTAATGTTTAATTCTTTTCAAGTAATTGAAAATAAAAATTACTTGATAAGTAAATAACTATCTTTCCTTTTTAACGACTGCACCTCCAATTCTTTATCATTCCAACATCAAAACATTATAATCATAACATATATCTGATAAAACATGCAATTCATATGAATTTTTAATGGTTTACTTTGCTACAACAGTATATATAATATCCCTAATATCATTACATTCGTATTTTTCCATCTTGATGCATTGCTTTCTTGGAGTGTGTAAATAGGTTTATTGATAAATAAGTTTTTAGGCTTAGAACACACACAAAGTTTTTTTACACTCTGAACGTTTTGAGAAAGTTTACAGTATTGTATACCAAGAAAGATAATTTTGAATAATGCAAAAATACCATTTTATTTCAAAACGATACAATATTTGTGTAAAAGACAAATTATTATATAGTAAACATATATATTTGAAAATTAAATACATTAATATTGCATTATTGAAAATATACGTATATAAAGTTAATCAAATGGTGCTACATAATAGTGTTCATTAGAATCAATGTGATCTTGAAATTTGGCATTAAAGTTTCTTTTTATAATTTTTTACCTGTTTTATATAGAAATTTATTGTAATATATTTAAACTATATAATATCATAGAAGTTTTTTATTAACTGTGAAGAGATATAAAATTATAAATATACTATAATTTAGTTATATAAAAACCGTTTTTATAGAAACTGTTTGCAAAGAGTTTTTTTTATTTGAATAAATGGTAAGGTTTCATCTATTTATTAGAATAAAATTGATTCAAGTTTTTTTTTATGAACAATATGAAACAATTTTCCTATTTTAATTGCTGTTGTGCTGTTGAATATGCAGATATCGCATGTTGAATATCAAAAAACATTGTGGGGAAGGATTTTTGACTTTTTTTTACTGTTCGTTCATTGCACATTTACTATTGCACATTCATATATGCTCTTGCCAAGATATGTCATTATTAAAACGAGCTCTTTCTGGGACTCCACACACACCTATAGATATATATTTATGTAGTAATACATATATATATGTAGTAATATATATTCAAAATATATTAATCTAATTTCTAAATGTTATTATATAGCGCAGTTAAGGAGGATATAATAAATGAAACTTGTCATTTAAAAGATCCCAAGTTTCTTCCAATAAGCATAGATGGCCGTTCCAGCCAAATATTTTTCAGCTTTTTCATCAAGCAAATCAGATTGTTCCTTGCTTAGATAGTTTTTCCAATCTCCTACAATTCCCTTTCTGACGAATTTGAAATCTGGAGATTTTTTATTCGATGTCCCTTCATCTCTTTTTATAAATCCTTCTTTATCCTGATGCTGAATAAGTTTTTCAATTTGTATGACCTTCCTACATTCTTCAACTGAACTATATTTGATAATTTTATCCATGATTTCTTGATTTTCTCGAATTTCTTTTTCAAGATCTCCAAAAAGAAATTTAGCAATTTTAAGAATAGCTGTCTTTTGATCTTCTTTCATTTCTTCGTAGGTCATAAAGAGTACATTTGGATGATTGCGATTGTCATACCATTCTTTAAGATGCAGTATTTGATCGCCAAAAGTTATTTCACCTTTATAGTAGCAATCAAAGAAATCTTCAAAATCGAAAGAAACTCCTGTTCTATGGCATACGTGATGATAATAAGATACAGCACAATCTTTTGGATTTCTAGCCATATAGATATACTTTGCTTCTTTAGAGTAATTCAACTTCTCAAAAGGAATATGCGTTTTAATCAATTTTGGTGTTGATAACTTTGCAACTTCTTCTGAACCAAGTTTATCCATAAATATTCCTGTTTTCTGAAATTCTTCAAAGGATTTGCATGGTTCTCCTTTACTCCAAATAAGGTAAATGGTATAATGAAGCCAATTTGTTCCACTTTTTGGAAAAGATGCAATGACAATGTCGTCTGATTTAGGTTGGTAGTGCATTGATGAAAGAAATTTTGCATCTTCAAGGAATAATGGGATCTTGATCCCTTCAACTTCTTTTATGGTGGCGATATATTTGTCCATTGTCTGAAATCACACGAGATGACAAGATTGATTAGAACAGTTATTCAACATTTTATATGTATAATGTTAACAGCTTCAATTCCTCCTTCTTGTACAACATTCTAAAGACAAGGGAACAGACTAAATCAATGTTTAGTTGAATTCTGTTTTACCAGATGGCGTTCTGCCTTCTGAGAAGCACGTGTGCTCCTGGTCAGGATATGCCTACTTTGTTTTTAATATATAATATTGTAAAGTATATAATAATAAAGTAATATATACTGAGAATATTTAATATTGTAAACTCTTTTATTCTGAGTTTATTTAATGATCTTCTGGCGATACACAATCATCATATTTTGAATGTAAATATCATAGAGAATATGGTGACACTGCGAATCCTAAACATTAGTAAAAGGTTATGCTATGAAAGTGAGAATAAAACATCCCCTTATCGCGTGCAAATGAAAGTTACAGATGGCTCGCGCCATCTTTTGGAATAAATATTAACCAACCGTTTTTATTCACACGCAAAATTCCAGAAATACTTACATAAAAGAGATCTATCAGAAACACCAAATTGTTCCTGCGGAGAAACTAACAAACTGCTTTTCACCTTATTTATGACTGTCCGAACTTTACAGAAGTGAGACATCGATTGTTCTCTGATCTAATTAATTCAATACTCTTACATCAGTCACTTTTTCAATATAAATTTATGAACTCTGTCGAGTAATACATGTAAATATTGATTTAATCACTAAGAATTCAAGGGTTTTCGTTTCTTTTATTATTTCTTTTATTTCTCGATCTTTCAGGCCAAAATGCCCTTCAAGATGGGGATCCCGAAAGTACAACTTCAGAATCTCCGTGTTAAAGGACATGTTAACCTGAAATCTCGAAAAATAAAAGAAATAAGAAAAGAAACGAAAACCTTTGATTGATTAAATCAAAGTGTAAAAGCAGAGAATAATCTATATTATATAGGTAAATTTGTAAATATTTAATTCTATGTTTACATATCGCGCACCTGGTTGATTAATAAATAAATGAAAAAACTAACTATTTTATTAGTTATTCCAAAACATGTGTCGAATACTATTTATATTGAATAATCAATAAAAACAAAGCCACATATGCATTTAAGGCTGTAGACCTGGTCAGCGTTTGGTGTATTTGCATATTGGCCAACATATTGATATACCTATTATGGGCTGTTTACCATCTGAAAATCGATTACTTATACTTTTGAATAATTTGAAGTTTCAGTTTTTAAAACTTATTATATATTGAGAGAGACCCATTAAAGGATCATTTTACTCTTATGGCCAACCTGTATACAGTTAAACCTGTCTATAGCGCCCGGTTTTAAATACGCAGTACGATGCGATTTACATTAAAAGTGACCTGTCTATAGCACCCCCTCTCTTTAGCACCCTATTTTGGTGAGTCCCAAGAGGGGGCGCTATAGACAGGTTTAACTGTATATGTTGTAATGTAGTGTTACCCTGTGGGATAACTGTAGTGTGGCATGTTGGTTGCAGTCGTGGTGGCCACAATGTTCAGAGTGGGTTCAGGTGTGATTGGGATTACACAAAAAGACAAGGCATGTTGGATGTCACTACAGAGATGACGAAAGAGTAAATGAAGCCGACGCCGGTCAGGGGAGATCTGTAGAGAGGTGACTGTCAATCATCGTGTCTCAAAGCCGACTGAGTCCCAAGAAGGGGCGCTATAGACAGGTTTAACTGTACCGTGGTTCCAGACTCTATAGACATTCCTTTATCCTGGAGTTATCCATTATGCTACCTGTTGTCAGCAAGAAACTTTGTACCTTTTTTTGCGAATCACATTGTCCATTCGTAGACGTTGGTTATTTATAAAAAAAACTAGCGGATCTACCCGGCTTCGCCCGGGTTTTACCCGAGTAAAGGTTTGTCTAACGAACATTTGTTAAAACAATTCTCTATAACTTATATATAAAAAAAGATATATTTTGATAATTTGAAACTCGTAAATTTGAATCTCTCGATAAAGTGAACATTTTTTCCAGGTCCCTTGAAAAATACTCGATAAGAGTTGAATAAAATCAATATTAATTTTGGTTCCCTCGGTAATTGGAAGTTAAAGGAATAGTATTTTTGCCTTGGAATTGTATCATTATTCTTGTCTCAAATAAATTGCCGTGTCATCCTGAATTTTGTTTTTCCTAATTTTCTACATCACAAAATCATCATTTGATCTATTCTCCCAATATATATGTTGTAAATAAATGATAAAACTAACTTTGACTTGTGCGCAATTAATAGGTAGAAAATCTTACTTTTGATAAATAATCTTTAAGATAATAAACTTAGTGATAATAAAACTTATAGATAAAAAAACTTGTTATCATCGTCGCAATGGGGGCGCTGCTTGCGAGTTAAATCTACAAATCTGCAAATAACTCTAAGGATATTCAAGATAATCAATACATTATTTTTCAAAATCTTTCCCGGGGATATACATAATAATATCTCAAAATTTCACGGCGAATGGATGTATGGTTTTTGAATCTATAGAGTACAGACAGACATTCAATTTTATAAATATATATAGATTACACCATATACTGATTTAAATCTTTTGAAATTCCGACTGTTTTTTTAACCTCGGCTTTAAAAGATTTAATTATATATATACTTCGCGTCGGTATACCTTGTAGCCAAGCACAACACAAAATGATGTGTACACATGTATAGACAATGATGCACTTATAGTAAAAGCAGTCACCAACTTCTACCCAACATGATTTTATAATGAACTGTACCACGTGTGTACTAGTGATAATAATGATAAAAAAAAACATACAATGAATAAACAATTTTATAAACTCACGTGCTCAGAATAAATTCCTACGTATACACATTTTGTGACTTAGAGAATACAATCTTGTCATATACTATATTTATAGGGGGTCGGTGGATAGGTGTTCTAAATCGTTGGTTTTCGACCGCTACGACTCGGGTTCGATTCCTGCATTGGGCACTTTTTTCTGTTCAAAAGTATGCTCCAATGGCCTCCGATTCTTGTAAAATTCCAACCCTACCAGCAAGTGCAAATATAACCAAAGGGGGATCTGGCACATTTGTAAGTGCAAATCGAACTGATTTTCACATGTGTAGATATGTGGCGCACTTATAGTAAAAGCAGTCGCCTTCTTCAACCCACCAAGATTGTACAACGTATACTAGGGATAAACAAAAAAAAAACTTATTACCACAGGGTTTTGGAATTCTACAAATAACAAAAAGCATAAGACGCCACAACTACTTTTATTTATTTGATTAAAAATATGTTTGAAGTTTATATTTTTTAGGCAGACATATTCAATTTTTTATCATCACCATTTTTGATATTGTTTTTTTTCTTAGTTAGTTATCAAATCATTTACAATTGTAGTTCTTTTTTTGTTTTGTTGTTTTCCTTCTTTAAACAATAAAATTTATAGAAGTAAGGTGTAATATTCAATTCAAGCATATGGAACCAAACTTCGATTTATTTTTAAAACAAAGCAAAATCATAAGCTTATACAACTTTCACCTTTTCATACAGAAGCTTTCGAATAAGCCTTTCTTGGTTTTTGTTCGCTGAAGAAGGGCTTACCCGAAAGCTTCCTTTGAACAGGTTTAAAAAAAAAAAGAAGAATTTTGGCGTTTTATGCTTCTTTTTTTTTTGTAAAAAACACCTAGTTTACCTATTTCGTAATGTGTTTTTTATGTATACAGTAGCATTTTAAAATATAGACAAGCCTTTTATCTGACAAATCTTGTTGATCCGACTATCTCCTATTAGCATTGTGGTATACAAGTTTATAACTTTTTGAAATATAGATTGAGGAGTCAACAGAAGAGATAACATAAACATTTCTTATCTCCAGAAGTAGGCTGTGGAAATATGAAGGGTAGAAGATTGTAGTTATCTACTGGTACAAGATAAGATAGGAGGTTCTGAAGAATAAGAGCTTATCCCACGTTAAAACGCCCATTACATTGATATACAACTTATCATATTATTTTTTAACTTTAGAGTACACTCTGAAAAATAACTCACTTTAGAAATTTGACCCAAAAGGTTCTCCATGTGATAGAGAGAGAGACACACACACATGTAAATTTATAAATATTTAATTATAAGTTCTAATTTGTTTGTTGTTTTGTTTGTTTCTTCTGTAATAGGCGCAAATATTTCAATATCGCGTCTGGTTGATTATAATCAAAAAATTAAAATATAAATAATAAAATAAACTCTCTCTATCTCTCACTAATGAAATCTTCTGGGAACCTAAAATAATATTATTAAATTAAGTAATAATGATAATTCAATTATATCTTCATAATATATATTCACAATTATAACCCTATTTAGAAAAATATAAAGAGCGATATAAGCTTCCTTCTGATTCTTGGACTATGAAATCTTTGTCAATTTGTTTTAGCAGTTCTATGATTAGTAGAAATATGAAAATAACATTTAAAATAAAAAAGATGACTAGTTACTAGTCAAGAAACGCGGTAGCTGTTATGTCTCAACACCAAGACTGTATATAGCTGATTACATTTTTAGTAATTAATGATCTTACCATTCTTAATAAAAACGTAAAATACCGTTGTTTGTTTTCTTTCTTCACTTCAAGACGGTCTATATAAGACAAATTATTTTTAATGATATGAATCAAGTTTTATTTTATATATAATAAAGAGATTATAATGGCTGAGGGTTTTTAATATTTAGAAATATGTATGAAAGATATTGTAGATTTCGGTGATCTATTCTAGTAGATGCTGGTGGTTTTGAGGTGCGTTGGTTATTATCTAAGAAATTTTAAGGCGAAGTATTGGGCCTCGAGGAGAAGGTAGTTCGTGACGACTTCTCACTGTCTGAAGGACACTTATAAGTGAGGGAGCTTCATGGGCTGAATAAGTAGTTATAATTTACAATATTTTTATTTTTTATCAACAATTAACCAATCCTCCATAAAAGACCTCTGAGGAAACCTCAGGACTATAATAGAAAAGCTGATACAATGGGAACTAATGGAGATCGTTTAGGCGATTTCAGGATTAAGCAACAACAACAACAATTAAACATTGACTAATATGAATAAAAACATTCAAATTATATATTTTTCATATAGTTTAGGTTATATGGAAAATTATGACAAGAAAAATATTCATATAATTGTTATTTTTTAAATTAATTTTCTGATTAGCACACTAATTCCAAATAGGCATGATGTATGGAGGGCCTTGCATAGTCGTAAGGTAAGCGCATCGTATGTTTATATCAATTTAAGATAGACCAGGTAAAGAAGTAACATGATGTAACCTTCTACAAGGCTGCAGATCACTCTAATTTAGAGATTTTTCAATTCCTGAATGCAGTCCGAGGTAATAATCTTCAGTTGTGAATTTCTTGGAGTAATGACCTTGCACATGCGAGGCCTTACCTTTTTCAGTAAGACACTGTACCATTTCAATAAACCCAACATTCAGACAAAACAACTTTTCTGTTTTTAGAGCATCTATGGTGCATACAGCTGTATGTATTTCCAGACAATAATAAACGTAGCCAACAGCGAAGAGAAGCTTTTATTTCAGCTGGAGGAAGTTTCATTGAATTATGTCATCCATTGTGCAGAAGGTTGCCTATACAGAATGTAAAAATATTTGTTAATCATAGTTTATAAATAGGACTCTCTTCTGAAAAAATGGCTCTCAACTTTCTAAAGGAAACTACACAACTTAAGTGTTTTTTTTTATCATCTTTATCTCCACTTCCTCAGTCAGCCATCATGGAACAATCATTTTAATTCGAATACGGCAACCTTCCACATAATATAACTTAGAAAACTATATATTAATTAGTAGATTATATATAAATCATAAACATTTCCATTTGTATATCTAAATGCAATCATATTTATATTTCTATCGCTACATTAGCTTATAACCTTAGTTTCTCTAGAGGCCTTCACCGTGGATTTGCCTATTCTACGCGCTGTATATAAGCTAATTAGTCTAATATATATAATTTCAAATCAAATTTTGCTTAAACTACTGGATAAAGGCTTGCCACTCATACACCACCAAGCTCTAACAATAGCCTAGTAACAACCACAAAATAATAAGTGACACTGCAGCCTTTTTTAAAATAGTAAATCGAATTAAAAGGAGCTTTTGGACATGCTCTTAATCAGAAGTTAACTGAGAGATTTCTGTATATTTCGTTTCAATAAAAAATTATCGAATTCCCACAAATATAATGATCATGAGAAGAACAGATCGTATAAAAACATTTTTCAGAATAAGTAGAGCTAAAAGGATATCCTTTTAAACATTTATATATTAATCAATTTCTTTGTATTAAGCTCGAACATTATGCTATTTATCAATATAAAATGGTAACTTCAAACTTTTTAATTCTTAAAACATAACCTATTTTAGTAATATAATATTTGGTTGATTCTGGCTTTTAGAGCGTCTTTTATTTTTAATAGTTTCTACAATATTCCAAATTCTCATTAATAAACAAGCGTTTACCATTAAATTTCAGAAATTCACAAATTATTGTACACAAGTTATATACACACTTTTTGTAGTAGAGTTATAATATCTGGCACAATAATTTAAAGAAATATATTATTTAATACATCGTTCTTGAGAAGAATTGGCACAATACAATTTTTATATATATTAAAAAGTATCATCAAATTTCATTTAAAATTTTACAATTGTTTATATTATGCATTATATAGAAAAGGTAATTTTTCAAAAATAAATTTTAGAAAATCCCAAGAGATTTCCAATATTCGTAAACTTCAAGTCCTTGAAAGAATTCTTTCGCTTTTTTATTGAATCTCTCAGATTGTTCTTGATTCAGATAGTTTCTCCAATCTCCAACAATTCCTTTTCTTACAAATGTGAAATCCGTTAATCTTCTAGGCATTTGATCATCTTGTTTGAATCTGAAGAGTTTCTCAATTTGAATAACCTTTCTGCATTCTTCAACCGAACTATACTTGATCACATTCTTTAGCATTTCCGAATCTTCAAGAAGCAATCTTTCAAGATTTTCATCTAAAAATCCTGCAATCATCAAGATAGATGTCTTCAAATCTTCTTTCATCTTCTCGTAGGTTAGTAAAAGTACATTACTTTCATGTTGAGCACAATGCCATTCCTTAACATGCTGAAAGTAATCAATATATAGAAGCTTTCCATTTAAGAATGCATTTATGAAATCATCAAAATCAATCGGCGATTCCAATCTGTTAATTAAATAGTGATAATATGAAACTGCAACATCTTTAGGATTCCTTGCAATATAGATATATTTAGTTTCTTTTGAAAGTAAAAGCTTTGAGAGAGGAATATGTGTCTTAATCATTCTAGGATATGAAAGACTCTTCAAAGAATCTGCACCATATTTATCGATGAAAACAGAAGCCTTTGTGAATTCCTCAAAAGATTTACAAGGATGGCCTTTGTTCAAGATTAAGTAAACTATGTATTGAGTCCAGTTGAGGCCACTTTTAGGATAGCAAGTAATGAAGATATCGCTGGTTTCTGGTTTATAGCTCAAGGCTGAAAGAAGTTGATCTTTTTCCAAATATCCGGGCAAGTTTAGGCCTTCAATTTGTCGCATTTTCTTTAAATATTCTTCCATGTTCTCTGCATCACAGATAATTCACCTAAGTATAACCATTCACCTTTTTGTATGCATGTTTTAATTATTACTCTTATGTTATAGTATATAATAATATTATGTTAGAAAACAGAGAGCTCATATATATGAATCAACAACACTATGTTTTTAAAAGTAAATTGGTATATCACACTCTATTCTGAGAATATTTTTGATTATACTTCGATATAAGAGATGATTTTACATATAATATTATTATGAAAACCATTTTAAAAGACATGGGTTCGATCAAGAAGACTTTTTTTTTATTCTTCAGAAACAGCTTAATTGGCCCTCATGATCACTATGAAAAGAAAGCAGTTAAATATTTAACTAATTCCACGTGTTTATTATAACAGATTTTCGTCACCTTATTAACATATTGGAATTTCAAGTCACATACGTTTTTAATACCTAATATAAGATTAATTTTATCATAGTTTCCTTATTTACCCTAACTTGCTTTGTATAGAGACAAGGCAGTGACTTAACAAGTAAGAATAAACTCTTATGTTTATCAACGATTCCGATTTTTTTCCTTTCGTAGGAGATTAAAACACCTGCCGACTCTTTAGATCAAGTAGTTTTTAGACCGAATATTTATAATTTCTGAAACAATTTACCTACATATTTTTATATTTGAAACATATATATATATTTTATTATCCCAATTTAAAACATATGACATTACATATGAAATAACCGCTGTATTATATTTGATTTGATATATAATGTGTATTATTATATCATTTGAAAACAGAATCATCGAAGAACAGCTTTCTTGTGAATGTCTTTTTATATATTATTTCTCAAGCTTTCATGGCTTGATGCTCATCTACAGAATTAGCAGTTCATAACATACCTAATATACTGCCTAAAATGAGCTTTCTCTTTATCAAGGCCTCTGAAAGCTAGGAGAATAGGGATATTAAAGAAACTATACTCAAACATATAACCTCTTCGATAATTTTATTTCCAAAGGAATTAAATTATACAAGATATATTGAATTTTGAAAATTGTTTAATTATTTTAAAAATCGTTTATATCTTTGTAGTTTCTAGATATGGTATATCGGAAGATGTCTTGTCAGGATGTAAATCTATCTGATGAATTGATTTGTTCAGCAAATCATAGCCAATAGTTTATTTATCGGTAGGAGAAATGTCCGTGTGTGAGGAGGGGATAAGCATGGCAAGATATCTTACTACCTCCCGATTGTTCTATATATGCAAATAAAATTCAGTTTAAAGCAATACAACAAAAGCAAAATAATATATTAATTATTATAATACTGAAATAATATCAACAATAAGTTCTTTTTATAGACAATTTTTACTCCATTCATATAAAATATGATAATGAGAGTAAAAATGAATAATATATAATAACAAAATAGGCTAAATACTATACTAATAGACACGACACAATGATAATAAAAAGAATAATAAATACCAAAAGAACTTGAAAGTAGAACGAAGCTGTTGAAGACGTAGCAGAAATGTCGCTGAATAATAAGGAAGGACAAGCTGTTATCACGTGATCAGTCACGTGACATTGTTGACGACCTAGTCGTTGTATGACGGGTATTCTACGGGAACAGTCGCTGAGACTGAATGGAAACAATTGGTACCAATTCTCTCTACATAGCTTGGTTCATTGTGGAATTACTCAACGTCTTCCTTAAATCACTGTCACTGAAGATCTAATATGTAGATAGGGTAAGTCTTGGCTCATCACTGATGTCTAATTTGGTCCTTTATATATTGCTCTTGTTGAGGTATATTATCAAAAGAAAACAATTTTATTTATTTCTTTTCCTTATTCTTAGTACATGTGGTACAGACCATGATAATAATGGTGAGTAAAGTAGGTGGCTGTTTTTACTGTAAGTGAACCACATGTCTACACATGTGAAAAGCAGTTCGACTTTGCACTTACAAATATGCCACAGCCCCGTTTGGTTACTTGCACTCGCTGGTTGGGTTGGACTTTTGCAAAAATCGGGGGCCATTAGATCATTTTCTTTTTTTAAATCAGAAAAAAAAGTGTCTAATGCGGGAATCGAACCCGGGTCGTAGAGGTCGAAAACCAACGGTTTAGACCATCCTTCCACTGACTCCCGATAATTTTTTTCATAACAAGCAGAAGTTTCATATAAAAAAAATCGGAAATACATGCACACTATATAACGTAAACAAAAGCCTTCCTAATTCTATTTTCACTGTGTTGCTCAGAGGACATCCATACGAACAAGGCACTCCAGTTGGCCGGTATTGTGATTAGGGTGCATGGATCTATCTGATCTGCTCCATGGACAAGACACCACCACTGTGTTTCTCAGTTTAAAGTAATGTGTTCACTGATTATAATCTTTTATAATAAAATTAATTTATCTCCTTTTAATATATTGTTGCACTAGATTGTGATCTAGCAGTTTCGTAAGTCTTAATTTTCTCTTCAAACCTGATCTACATTTATACAGAGCGTGTTTCAACCATTATAAAAGGTTAGTTAGTTAAATAATAAGGCAAATAAATTTTGAGGTAGTTCCAATATAATAACTCTATTCCTCACATCGATGTTGGAAGAACTATGTATTCATAGTGTTGCACAAAGTACAAAGAATGGTTTTTATAATACATAATAAGTTTATGTGAAAATATAATATAAAATAAAAAATATATAAAAGGTCAGGTGTTGATATTAAAAGTATGTTAATATATAAAAAAAATACATGAATATATATAAAAATAGAAAATATTATTTAAATATAAAAGAAAATAATATTTAAAATTATTGTAAGAATATGTATACATTAAAATCAATCATGATGCTACAAAAATGACATTGAATTAATCAATCAATTAACTAAAGAATGTGTTATTAATTATCATGAAGCTTCCTGTTTTTGACAGTTAAAGAAAGGAGTAGCTTAAACCGCAACTTTTATCATATTAAAAAGAAATTTAAGTAGCTTTGGCGACCAAGTATTTTTTTTTCAACTAAAATCATCAACGTATATCTCCTTTAACTAAACTCCAATGGTTTCATCAATATCTTTATTGTGGATTGTGTTCTATGTATTGTTTACTTATAGGTTGTTATGATAAACACTTGATAGAGAGAGTTAATGATTCTATTCAGACATAAAATGCTTCAAGAACAGATTATAAACTTGAGTATGGCCTGAAATGATCAACTGTAAACAAGGTTTTGCTTGAGATTACCGGCTCTATGTTGTTGAGACGACGGATTGATCTGATTCAACAGATTGGTATTCAATTCTTTAGGGGGAACATAAAATCGTCAATTTTAGCACACAATCAATCTAATAATTTTCCAATCTATATATCGCAATATATACCACCCTAGTTCTTATCATTGTCCATGAACTCCCTATCTGAAAGAATTGTACTGATAAACCTACTTAGCTCAAACACACAATATCACCTATCTCTTATCCATACGGAGATTTGATTAAAAGAGACCACAAAACATCAATGTGTGACCTTCTAATTTCTTCCAATATCATATAACATAGCCATATGATAGCACCTTCATTGATATGTTGTATTCAAACAATATTGATCTTATCGTAACCTATAATCCTCATTTATTATCGCACAGATAAGGAATGTATACATTTAGATAATATGCTATGTGTAAACCCAATTACCTTATCTTCAATGGAAAATACTAGTAGAAATATCGTTGTTATAGATCAACAATGAAGATAAGGGGAATGTTGATGATTGAGCAACCTATTTGCATATATTATATTTCAGTATGCAACTTGTAAAGTGAAAATTTGTATGATTTCAACGCTACTTTTTTATTGTGAACTTCATACTTTTTTTCCTACTCCAAAAGAGATATATTGTAAGAATAAGTTTATTATCATTGGTAAACTATTTTTAATATTTAAGACCCTTTTAATATTGTATATGGATTCTCTTATAAATTATCCTATTAAATATTTAAAATATCCTACTGAAAGATAAGAAATATCATAAACTGCGTGATAATCATGTTTGGTAGAAGGTTGTGATTGCTTGCTCTGTAATTACACCACGTTTTTATTCATATAGTACCAGGCCATGATGAGTAGAGGGGTTGTGACCGTTTGTACTGTGAGTAAAACACATTTCTATACATACCAGACCATGATGGGTAGAAGGTTGTGACTGCTTATACTGTAAGTACACCTCATGTCTATACATGTAATACTAAGCCATGATGGGTAGAGGGTTGTGACTGCTTATACTGTAAGTAAACCCCATTTCTATACATATCGTAACAGACCATAATGGGAAGAGAATCGTAATTGCTTGTACTGTAAGTACACCACATGTCTATGCATGTAATACCAGGCCATAATAGGTAGAAGGTTGTGACTACTTGTACTGTAAGTACACCACATGTCTATGCTTTTTGTACCAGGTCATGATGCATGAGAACACGACTGTTTGTGCTGTAATTACACAACCTTTATTACGATAAAAAACCTGGGCGATATTCAAGTCAAAACCTTCAATTGAATTTATTTTATTGCAAATGATATAGAATAAATTGACAAGATGACAAAATAACAAAAATTTAGAGAAAAAATATTGAACCTTTCAAAAACAATTAGAAGGATTATTTTAAATTGATTTTAGACACAAATTCTTAATCCTTTAAAAGCATTTATATCGAAAAATGAACTTTTTATTTCCTTAAATTTTAATATATATTGATTAATAATTTCGCTCTTATTTTTGGCTTATATTTAGAATGAAATAAATATATTTGTTTAAGTTAGGCCATATGAAATAGTTTAACATCGTTAATATGATAGACTCTCATACTCTCATATGAGCAACCATCAAAAAATATGGATCATTTTGGTTTCTTCTGGAGATAGTTTTTTATATGGGTCGCTTATGGGAGGCTTAATAATAATACAAGACAACGATAATACTCCTATACGCTATAGAAAAAGAAACAAATAATCGGGGTTCATTGGAGAAATTTCTTTTTCGGAAAAAGTGCCCATTTCGGGATTCAATCCCCGGCTGTGGTAACTCTGAGATGTATACCATTAATCCACCGACTTCTTATAATTAATTGTCAAAAATGATCAATCGTTATATAAACCATTAATGTACATATATTGAGCTGGGTTACTCTTTGTGAGCACACTACCTAATCAAGTTTTTAAAAACTAAAACTAGAATTACAACAACAACAAAAAGCCTTTATTCAGGGTCACTGACCCTATACAGGATTCACCAGAGGTATGCATAAGAACAAAGCAGTGAGACAAAGGAAATAACGATATATACTAAAACTAGAATTAGCGCCTTTAAATCAAAAGGCCTTTACATCAGAATGTGATATAAAGCTTTCGAAACAGATTGGAGGGTTCATCCTGATGAGTCGACCCATTCCTATATTTACACACACAGTTGAGTTAGCAGACTCTCTGGCAAAGTCTGGCGTTCTTGGCCTACCTGAGGCCATGGAATCCACCACCCAACTAAACAAAAGAGACCTCCTCCGTACTATCGAAACCCAATGCTTGCAGGAATGGAAATCTAATGCTGCACATGAATGGTACAGAGCAGGAGAAACAAACACCGGTTCTGTCCTCCCAAGAGAACAACAGTCTTTGATTTCCAGACTTAAATCTGGTCATCTACGGATAATGACTTTCCAGAATGGTTGCAAGGTTTTCCCACAATGTACTAAGTGCAATTCTCAACCTGCAACCCCAAAATACATTATTGACTGTATTGACTTATTCATTGATGATCTCTACTCATCCCCGGCAGGAACCATAAAAAAATCTCAAGCTCTACTAGTTTGATACCCTAATATGATTGAGTAGAGATAGGAAAAAAGAAGAAAAAAAGACATACCCAGCATAGATATTAAAAATGTGTTTATTAATCTCAATACGAGCAAAAAAGTGTTTTTTATATTGAATAAACATATCTTAGATCTGTGCAAAGCTGGACGGTATTCTTTTAAGATCGATAAAGTAGCTGTCATCATCAGAAATAAAGAAAGATTAACAAAATCCGATTAGCTCTAGTAACAAACAGTGTGAGGGGGGAGGGGCCTCAGGCAAGGCGTCCAATGAGGAGGGATTACTAACTGTGGTGCCAGACTCATCTGTTTCCAAATAACACTTACACTCTGTGATAAACGGAAATACTAAGCTTACAGAAAAAAGAATTTATATCAAATTTTGTGGGATTAATATATTTTAGATTTTAAAATTAAGTATTTTTTCGGCTATGGAATTGTTTTTTGAAGTGGTCTTGTCAATGATTTTTTTTTCTATCCGCTTCTTCCTAGATTTCTAATGAAGGATTAAATATCTATTCTCTCTTCTGGCAGTTAAAAAAAATCTATACATTTTTCCAGAGTTTTTTTTAGAGAGGGAATACTCTTTTATACAAAAAAAAGGTATTATTTGTACATATAATGTATATGTTTCAGGTCTCATTGTTTTTATATTATTTATTCTTGTAGGGGGCTGATAACTCTTTTTACCTATTTTCCAATATATATATATTTTATTATTATAAATCCTAATATAATATTAAATCCCGCTTTTTATATTTTATTTTATACTATTATAACTGACAATTGTGGAAGACACTTAATGACAAAACTTAAGGAAATGGAAAATTTTTAATGTCGCCGGTAGTCTGTTTTTTTTTTATATATATAAGAAGACAATGGTAATTTTGTTCATACTTGGTCTCGTGGGTCTTCAAGAGGTTTCCTCTTACTATTAATTACTAATATTTATAGATGGTAATTTTAGCAATTATAATTTGGAGTTAAAAAGTTATTTCCACTGAATATATTTATATAAAATAGGGTACTTGAATCTGTAAAAGCAAACAATTTTATTCTCAAAATAGTTCTTGACGGATTGCTTCCTATTTATCAATTTATTGCACAATAAACTTGAAAATAATTTATAAATGTCTGTAGATAATATGTAGATCATTAACATAGTTGTTTCCATGTGATCTACAAGAATTTGTAAATTACCTTCAGGCTTATTGACCAATAAATTGATAAAGAGGGAACAATCCCTCGAAATATTTTAAGAAAATAATGTTTTTCTTTAACAGATCCAGGTACGCTTTTTAAATATAATCTCATATTCAATGTATCACACACACCTTTTAACTCCTAGTTTTTATAATTTAGAATTTATAATGTATAATAATTGATAGCTCTTGGAAAGAGGACACCTCTCTCTAAAGGAAACTTTGACTCTACAATAGGGTATCCTTTAACAGTAAAGTATTACTGTATTTACTCCTATGGTAATATTGGCAGTTCTAATAATATTATTTTTTGTCAAAATGTACATTTTTACTAAAAGGCAACTCTCCGGTAAGAGGACACCTCTCTCTAAAGGAAACTTTTACAAAGATTGATACCCTAATATGATTGAGTGGAGATAAGAAATAAGAAGACTAAAAGGTAACTCTCCGGTAAGAGGACACCTCTCTCTAAAGGAAACTTTTACAAAGATTGATACCCTAATATGATTGAGTGGAGATAAGAAATAAGAAGACTAAAAGGTAACTCTCCGGTAAGAGGACACCTCTCTCTAAAGGAAACTTTTACAAAGATTGATACCCTAATATGATTGAGTGGAGATAAGAAATAAGAAGACTAAAAGGTAACTCTCCGGTAAGAGGACACCTCTCTCTAAAGGAAACTTTTACAAAGATTGATACCCTAATATGATTGAGTGGAGATAAGAAATAAGAAGACTAAAAGGTAACTCTCCGGTAAGGGGACACCTCTATTTAAAAGATACTTTGGCTCTACAAATAAGTTCTCTTCTCAGGAAGGTTTTACTGTACTAGTTCTAGTAATGATTATAATGTGTATGGTCACAAATATAATGAATATTTCACAAATAAATAACAACAAAAAGTATCAAATATATTTTAAAATTTCTGCCGGATGTTTAGGCGCAGGGAAAATCTCCAGCGTATTGGTATGATGCTGAATATTGAAAGATAATGATACTGATAATCATTTGAAACAATATTGGGATATCAAATATTCACTCGTGGGTAGAACTGGGGCGAAGCCGAATCATTTTATCTATATAAAGAGATGCAACTAAAAAATACTAAAAATGATAATAATGATATAAGGTTGTCTCAAAACTTGGTAAATTTTGAGGAATACATTTTATTTTTCTCAAAAAATTTGTTTTTCTTATTACTTGGTGAATAATATTATAACGGCGAATACATAATAATACATAATACAAAGACATTATACATAACAGCGAATATTAATGGTATTTCAAATTTTCCCAAGTGTTTACGAACCTTTGAAACAACCTTGTAATTATAGTAAGGAATAGAGAATAAAAATGCTAATAATAATAATATTGCTACGTGCAAAATTATGGAAGATAAATTTCGAGATGAGACAACAATTTATTTCAGGCAAGAACAAACTATGAGTGATAAACAAAAGATAAGCAAAAGAGGGAAGTGTACAGAATATAGAAAAATATAAACATAAAAAATAATACTCTGCTAATAAAATAATGAATACTTTGTTACATAGCTCCTTCCCTATGGGAGCTGTGACCCACAGCTAGCAATTATTGTAGTTACTGACATGGATCGGATGTGCTTCTGCCAAAGATTCCAAAAAAGTCTTGGAACTTTGTCCCTAGTAATTTTGCGTCTTTTTTCCTGCGGCGTGAAGAGCGGCTTTGTCGTCGTATCGTCTATAGGGACATCGTCATCTTGGAGGGAAGTCTTGGCTTTGACACGTCGGTGGAATCCTGGAGCCAGTCTCCGAAAATGTAGATCACAGGATTCATGGCCTCTAGATATTTTCGGCGATCTTCAGTTTGTCTTCCCTAATTTACCCAGCATCTCCACCAAAATGTCATGTGGAAAATTAGGGAAGACCAACTTCAGGATGAGACAACAATTTATTTCAGGCAAGAACAAACTATGAGTGATAAACAAAAGATAATCAAAAGAGGGAAGTGTACAGAGTATAGAAAATATAAACATAAAAAAATAATACTCTGCTAATAAAATAATAAATACTTTGTAACAATATAATGTTGATTTTTACTATTATAATGGTGTTAAAGAATAGTTTTATGGTAAAACTGTCGTTTTTTGATCCATCCATAGTAATGGAATTTGTGTATTTAAAGAATAAATCGAGAAACCTACACTTTTGTTTGCTTAATCAGAATCTCAAACAAAAAAAGAGGAAAAAGGATTATAATTTATTTAAGATGGATTGAGGGCAGAAGGATTGCAATTTAAGATTACAGAAGAATTTTATAATTGAAGTAAGGGTTAGATCATTTCCATCTGCTAATGCTCCTTCAATATTCACAATCTTGGGAAATGAGCTTGGAGATAAAATTATAGGTTAGAGGGGAATGGTGGGGGGAATTGGATGATGGAAGGAAATTGAGAATGGAAGAATTGTGAGGAAGAGGTCAATAACATTTTTATTGGTTGTTTTAAAAAGCACGTGATCCCATTTTAGTGATCTATGTCTTATTGAGGTCGTATTGTTAATATTTGACAAAATCTAGATATATAATTATAAGCTCTATATATTTTTAGGAAAAAATACTACAATATAGTAGATATTCGGAAAGAAAATAAACAATATTAGGTAAAGGGTTTCTTTTAATTTTGATTTTCGCAAGTTTTCGATCAAAATTTCTGCTCTTCAACGGGCATATACTTCTATATGCAATATCAAGATGAACTTTGATATTGCATATAAAAGTATATGCCCGTTGAAGAGCAGAAATTTTGCTCGAAAGCTTGCGAAAATTAAAAGAAGCTCTTTACTTTAATATTGTTTATTCTTTCTTTTTCGGAAATTTCTAGGTACCTATTACCCACATGGTAGATATTGTATTGGAATAGAGTGCATAAATTAAGATAGAAAAAAGGCATCTCCTTATTGTGCAAATAAATTTGCTGATGGCCTGCGCCATATATCGTAATAAATATCAACTATTCGTTAATTTTTAATTATAAATAAAAATCAATAAATAGTTGATATTTATTCCGATAGATAGCGTAGTTCATCAGTAACTTTCAGTTGCACGATAAGGAGATGTCTTCAATATATGTCTTCCATAATATGATTTGATACTTTATTACAAAAATATTGCAATTATTTTTTAAATTAAATTATAAGTGAAAAATAAAAATAAATAATAATTTTCGTAATCACGCAAATTTGGCCTTAAAATCATTTCTTGATTTCTCAGAAAGCCTCTTCGAACAACCTTTTGGTCTTTGAGGTACAGCCTGCACCACGCCGAATAGGGCCAAAAGGTGTTCGTGGTTAGCTTTTCTTGATTTATTAAGAAAATGGGTTGGCCCCTATATAATGGAACATGCTAAATCAACCTTTAGTTGTTTTTTGTTCAACTAAATGGCGCATTGCAATCTACATGCTCATATAAGTAGCCAGGATATCCCTTTTGTTTTTATTATTCATATTGTTGCATCAATTTTAATGTGTCCTTACATTTATTAAAATATTCTATGATATTCAATATTTATTATAACAGATTATAAACAAGGAGATACCATTCCTTTTTATAGTTTCATTCCTTTTGTAATATTTTTATTCTAGATATCTTGATTGGTTATTGGAGGGAGAGAGAAGACCTAGAGGAAGACTTGGGATCACGACCTACGGGGAAGACAACGAATAAATAAACACAGTAACTTTAAAAGGTAATTTACTTTTATTTACTTTTATTTATTAACCTTAAGTATGGAAACCCGCTCTGGAAACGTGTATAACACCAAGAAGGAGGAAACCAAGGTCGATGACCCTGAAAACTGCAACTTGGTGCAACAAAATATATATATCTATAATTATTACATTATATATTACATTCTATTACAAATGCATCATATCAATCGTTCTTTATCTTTACAAAATAAGTCTAAATCGCTAGTCCAATATTAGGTATGTAAATATTAAGTAGATATATATGATGGATTTCTTTAAGAGCTGTTTTATCGTATTAGGGTCGAGACAAAAAGCATTTTGCCTTTAAATCTATACGCTCAATTTTATTGAAATAAAGAAAGGAATTGTTATAAGTCTTAAAGACTTAAAACTCCTTCGTGCAATAAAATTTGATAAAGGGGAAGCAATATCTCGAAATATTTTGGGGGAAAATGTGTTCTCCTTTCATAGATACAGATACACATTTTTATTATTATTATTATCATGTTTGTTTCTACTTACATCTGAATTAAAGAAAGTTTGATGCGAGATATTTGTACTCTTGTAAAAGGTAATTGTAAGTAAATTTACTGGCAATCTATTTCCTTTCAATAATAGCATCAAATATTATCTCTACAGACCTTACTGCAATGATATAAGTTATTGAATGAGAGGGCTTGCTCAACTAATATTGTTGCAGAAAGGTCTGTAGAAATAATATTTGATATTATTGTTTGGTTAAAAATGTATGTTTTATTCTTATTTGTTATTAATTATTAATTATTGTATAAATTCTATAGAATAAAGCGTTAGGAGAAAATGATTTTTATTAATCGACTGTATTAGTCGATTAATAAAAATCATTTTCTCCTAACGCTTTATTCTATAGTATTTATATTCCAAGGAGAAAGTTTCTATGTTTAAATATTGTATAAATTGTTGTTAAATATTATTCATTGATGTTATTCTATTCTTTATTGTTAATTTATATAATTCATTGTTTTACATAATTAATTCTTTATTGTTTTATTTTAATCTGTATATATTTTCATTTGTATATATTTTCATTGATTCGGCAACAGTGTGTTGTCGACATTTTGTTTGTTTACTCGTCAATCAGTCTAGTTTAAATCAGCCATAAAATTCATGTAGCTTATTCAAAGACCATTAAATTCAAAGGTTCCTTGATCAATTTGCGTGGAGTTTCCTTTACTCAATTCTACAGAATCAATTCAAATTATTCATCGCAGTACCTTAGCTCATAGATTTTTAGCTCGGTAGTTAACGCGAACACATTTTGGTGCCCCGTGTGAGGAACTCGACAGCTCTACAAGGAAATATTCAAGGAAAGAAATCTACAGCTCTGCAGAGAACTCTACGGCTCGACAGGAATTATTCAAGTCAAACAATCTACGGCTCTTCGAGGAGGCTACATTCAAAAAAGAAATATTTAAATCTACATAGTTTCTTCAAGTTTCTTCACTTTGAAAGACCTAAGGTAGGATCCATCCAATTTCAGTCTGTTTATTTTTGTGATAGTATATTTTAATATAGAGGCCGAAATAGCTATTTTTGAACAGTTTCTGATGAAGATAGATTTTTTAAAAGAAGACGTAGAATCTCAATTGTTGACCGGTGATTTGCATATATTGAATCAGACAAAGGAAATTTTGCATACTTTGAAGTTGAATCTCGATAGCCAGGTTTTAAAATTAGCAAAATATAAAAGCTTGGATATTGCGGATAAATTTAAAATAATTTATAATGCAGTAAAATAAATTGATGGTATGCTGGTCAGCATTAATAGATTATTAGATGGTATTAAACAGGATAAATCAACTTCTGAAGAATTTTCTATAAAACTCCCTAAATTTCAGTTGCCAATTTTTAGTGGTGATTTTTCGGAATGGTTAGGATTTAAAGAAATATTTATAAAAGTAATAGATCATAATAGAGCACTTGCAAATTCTCAGAAACTGCAATATCTTGTTTCTGCCCTTAGGGGAGACGCTGCGAGATTGGTTAGGGCATTCAGCATCTCGGATGAAAATTATTCCATAGCTTGGCAAACCTTAATACATAGGTATGATAATAAAAGGGAATTGGCTTTTAGGCAAATTCAGAAAATTTTAAA
>CP092868.1:42117266-42235179 GCA_030710605.1 Cordylochernes scorpioides | reverse complement strand
CCATTATTTGATAAATCACCATTGCCAGGTTATTCATGATTAAATTCAACCGTTTATACACAATCTTTTATAAACTATTGCAAGTTTAGAACTATTTGTACGCAGATTTATAAATCACTACTAATTAATCGTGTGAATAATTAAAGATATATGTGTAAATAATTCTAATATAGCACATTAGTCTGATAGACTTCGTGCTTCTGTAATAATAAAATTAAAATCCGTTTGAGCCAAATTCATGTCAGTCACTACAGAAGTTTTTTTTTTTTACCTTTTTTAAATCATTAATATCAAAATCACTAGTCTGTATCCATATTTGTATTGTGCTTCTATTCATGGCTTTGTTTCCATACATAGACTTTAACATCGAGTGAATTACAGTGGCTGAAATATCTCCGGGCTTAAACAGGAACCCCATTACCGACTCTTGTCGGATTCTTATGTTTACTTCAGGCTGATAATCTGAAAAATATATTTTAAAAAATATATCTTAATTTGAATTTAATAAGATATGAAAAAAGAAGAATGTATATATAATCAAAATACACACATTATATATATTATTCTTAATTATTTAAATATTTTTTCTATATGTCATTGAAGCAAGGAAATGATTATTCTTTGAGTGTGAAAGCTTGTAGAAAATAGGAACTTACCCTCTATCATTTATTATTATTTTTTTTGTCGTCTGTTTTGCATAAGTTGAATCTGGTTAGAACGATGTATGTAAATTAGATGATTCTTTTGTTGCCTTAAATACGAGGTAATTAACTCGTATCTCTCTATATCTAAAAATGTTTAAAATTTAATAAATTATTTTTATAAATCTGAGAATTGTCTTCAAAAACGATCCAAGAGAATACTGTGAGTGCATTACATATTGACTGGCCCTTGTATTTAAATTTTGAATTCGATGAAATCATATTAAAATTTATTTATTTATTTCAATTTAAAGCGCTATGTCCCCCTAGGGACACTTGCGCTGTCATACATGTATGTCTTTACATTTGTCTATACATATTTATAATAATTTTAGGACGTAAAGAATAGTCATATGATATTAACAAGGAGAAAGGAGAAATTTATACATATTAACATACTACGAGAAATTATTATCAGTCTTAGCTGTGAATATTAAATACGTAGATGAAATTGTATACTTGATATTTCATACGTTTAAGTATCGGTATTTAAGAGTAATATAAGGTATATTGGGCGTTCACCCACAACTGAAATATTGGTAAATAAATTATATTTTGATCCAATATTTGCCTTTTTAATTAAAAATATATTTCTATGAATTTTAATTTAAATCAAATATTTTCCATCTCATTTAGTTATCTCGTTAAAAATATCTTTAAAATAAATTTATAACCTGAATCAATCAAAATTAAAAAATATATATACGAAATAAATTTTGAAATTTAAAGATATAAGTTCAGGTGGCTTAGGTATTTCGTCTGATTCTAATATTTCTCCAATGGTGCCGAATTTTTAAAAGGAAAAAAAAAAGGATCACAGACGCTACCTATCTTAGAACAACAAACAAATGCGTCCAAAAATATTTTCCTCCTCTTCCATATTTGATTTTTCAATTATATTTTCAAAATTATTTGCATATGTATTGATGTTTCCTTACCAGACCATAATGTTTATAAAATTGTTTCCCACATTTTTATGTAATGTATTTAAATTTAATTTATAATATTATATTGAAAATATATTTTAAATATTTATATATAATTTATAATATAAGAGAAATATTTTTAAATTCTTCATTTTAATATTATTTTCAAATAATAATTTTGAGTTTGTCGCTACTTATGAATTTAGTTTAATTCTACAGACAAAACGGGAAATTTTTGAATATATTAATAAATGAATTGTAATATTATTTCATTATATATATCTGAAGCCAGGCCCTCCCAATAATTTTTCCATTACAGTAAGGGCAGTAGAAATTGCTTTATTTTCAAAAAGAATCATACGCGTGTATATTATATATACGCATTTATATTATGTATATATGTTATATATAAAAATTGTATTTTATTTTAAAATTATATTATTTATAGAAAAGATTATCTCTCTTAAATCTACCACCAGATGTCGGGACTTTCCCTATATAAAACCGATTGTTGTTATTTCCCGATGGCCGGCTCAAACCGTTTGTACATTATGTAAATAAGTTTTTCATTTTTTTATTCTTACACCTTAAGTCAGGCATACCTTTCTCAAATTATGTTTTCTATATTCCATAAGCTTAATTAAAGCTATTTATAATCTTTACTATTTTTATTATACTTTCAAGATTTTAACTACGACTGCATTACCATAGCATAATCCTCAGGATAATCAAATTCAGCAGAAAACTTTTTATTTTTAATATATATACTATATATACGCGAAATTTCATTACAGATGGCGCACTAATGCATCATAATATTTCATATCTGCTTATCAATATATAAATCATGAATAACGAAACATTTAATTGGTTTAATGATTAAACTATTTTCGTATGAAATTCAAAACAGTATAATATATCCTAAGATTTAAGCAATATTCAAAAGCAATATTAGTGTAATATCTACAAAATTTGAATAATATACCATATATATGCGGTATATATGCGGATTTTTGAAATATTAGATATAGGTATATGTTTGAAAGGTTGTGAAATTTAAGGATATATGCAATCAATATATATAACGAACATTTTACGTCAAATTTAATTTCAATTTCAATTTTAATTAACAAATACCTTAAAAATTAAGGAATTTCATGCCTAATAGAAATAAAAATTAATTAGAGATAAAATGATTGCATTGATCAAAAGTGACGTGTTAAATAAAAGATTTCTCCAATACCTTCTACGGCAAGGCAATGTGTTATTGGTCTTTCCCTTCTACAAGGGCTAATGGCCAAAAAGGAAATCGAAGGTACCCAAAGAACCAAAACTAACCCAAACCTTTTCCGATAAAGACATTTTATCAGCTAATCTGGAGCAATCTATCCTTCTTGCGTGGTCGATGAACCCATCATGGTCATTTTCTCAAATTTTCCATAATTTGCTTTTTTCACTGATAGTTATCAGTGACTATATATATCTATATGGATGTTTTCAAAGTTGTTATTTGAAATGTCGTGTATAGGCTCCCTTTTGTGTATTTAATGCTCTGAAGTTATATTATCTAATATTCTATTAGAATTACTTCTAAAAATAGTTGCGCTGTGTGTATGGTGTCTTAAATAAAATACGTAATTATTCAACAAATATACATTTAATGACAATTTTGTTTACGGAATATCCGCATATAATGTTCTGATTCTATATTATAGAATATTTTATTAGAATTGTTTAGAAAAAAATTTGAGCTGTGTTTGTGGTGTTTTATATAAAATAAGAGAGAGTAATTGTTCAACCCACACACACAATTTTCCATTTAATAAAAATTTGGTTTACGGAATATCCTCTATTTATCTTATTGAAAAGGATTTTTTAAAGGTAACACACACCAAATATGGTTTAATATATATATATATAGATAACTGATGAATGTAAAGTTGAAAGAAACAACCTTTTTATAAAGGTTTATTGATCTTTAAACGTTTCGGCGACCCATTTTCACCATTTAACAAAAAGGTGGAAAGTTTATTAGTAAAGTACTTCACTAATAAGTTCTCCACCTTTTTTCAAGCGACAGTGGGTCTCACAATCGTCAAAGGACAATAAACGTTTATAAAAAGGTTTGATGAAGTCTTCAACTTGGATTAATTAAAATCCATCTTCTACAATGGGAGAAATATGCCCAAAAAGGTGAAAAAGTCTATTTATTTGGCCAACGGCATAGGCGAAAGAAGTCACTGGTAAAACACTTCTCTCTGTATAAATAATTTATAGAATACTACATTGACCAAATATCAAATTTATGGATCGAATTAGATAATATTTGTCCCTATAGTCATCAAAAGTCGAACTCAACTTGATAGAGCCAAAATATGAGAGGTCTGAAAGTTTCTTATATTTTTCAACTTGATAGACACTAACAACAAATAACAAGGGCTCCTAGAATCGAATAAAGGTCTGTGATAGGATTTTATCTTTTAGTCAGTTTCTATTAGGACAGGGGTCGGGAAACTGCGGCTCGCGAGCTACATGCGGCTCTTTGGATGTGAAGCTCTTTATATAGTTCCATACGTAAATATTATTTATGTGAGTACTATTTATTGTTGGCAAGAAATGATTCTGTGGCTCTTCAAAAACTTTGAAAAATTGTAAATTGTAATTTTCGAATCTTCCGACTCAAATGTTAGCCGACCCCTGTACTAAAGAGATTCCCATTTGCCTTAGCATTTGGATTTAGGTGACCATAAACCTATATTGCCATTGTATTATCTCTTTAGGTTTATTATGTGATATTTTATAGTGTATATGATACCTATGCATTCTTCCACTACACCCTATCAATACTACTAACGTTGGTACTCAAATATTATTTGACTAACTATATTTGACTAAATATACACAACTACAAAGAGATTTGCTTTCATCTCAACTAACCTCCATATCTGTTGTCCATATCCACGACTCAGGATAGCGTACCTAAAAGTTTCATCTCTACCCCATGACTGCATAGTAAACGTAATTAATGCAGCATAACAAATTTAATCAATTCTATCTCTTTACTAGACTAATTGGCCATTAAGGAATGGTCTTCTAGTCCTACTAACGGGCTGTACAAAGAAGAAAAATGTGCATGTAATCTAGTCATAAATTCAATTGCCATCTATCGTTAAAATTTGTAACAAATATATTTACTGGCAATGTGTTTTCTTTTCAAATTTATGATGATATTATTGAAAAGAAACACATTGCCAGTAAATATATTTGTTACAAAATTGAAATCTATATTGAATAAATATAAACAAGTCATAATATACTACCCTATTCGCTCTAGTTGTATATATATATTTCCCAACCTAATAGCAATCCAGTGTCATTCCATCTTTCTTAAAGAAAGTCCCCAGGAAGCTCAGCTTATTTTGTGTTTATAATAAAATGCTTGGAAAATTCGCAGTATTTTAATTTGTTTGTTCTGATATAATTCTGAGAAAGAGGAAAATATTAATTTTATTACCTTATACAAATTGTGTGACTTAACGCTATATTAACAAATTTTATGGTTGGAATTATTAATATTTAGATATTTGCTAGTAGAATTCACATGAAATCATTGGAGAATTCGGTATAATTAAGTCAGATTGATGAATATAAAAAAGTAGATAAGTTTAGTTTTGAATATAAAGAGAAAATAGAAATAATATTTCAGGTTATTTTTTCTCATAGAGAAAACACCAACACACACAACACAAAACAAAACACAACAGAATACAACAGGAAACACAACAACATGAAACATAAAACAAAAAACAACAAATACAGCACCAAACACAATACAAAACATTCAACACACAACAACACAAAACAAAACACAATATCCACAGTGCACACAACACAACACACATCAACACTAAATGAAACAATACCAATTAGGAAACAAAAACAACACACAACAACACAAAACACAAAACAAAACACAACACACAACAACACAACAACACAAAATAAAACAACACTAAACACAAAACAAAACACAACACAATACGTTATCAAGTTGGCAGATTATAGAAATAAAAGAAAGGTCATCCATAGAAGATAAACACTATTAGATAGTAAAATAAACAAGCTTATCTGTAGAATATACAACCAGGATAAGAATCCAGGAAGGGTGTTGGTGACCTATTTCCCAAGGACCGGTACGGAGTGATTAGCTCAACCGAAGGTCTCCTCACCCAAGGACGGACAAGTCTTAGAAGTCCTCGGGATCTTGTCTAGGTAGGTGTGCTTCTTGTATGGCTCTTTCTTCTGTTGAATGGAAGGATTCATACTTATTTGGAATTATATAATAGGTTCTTCTATATATTTTTGATATCACGAGAACTAAAACCTAACGATAAGTATCTTTTCTATAAAATTGGGTTATCGTTCAAGCCAAAGGACTCTTTTTCATGGCCTCAACTACAATAAAATAACTGTTTATTAATGATAATTTTCGTTCATCTCAGTTTAGAATAAGAGTATTTACTTGAAATCTCGCTCACATTTAGCGAATATAAAGAAAGGTATATGTTTAGTTTTCGTCTTTTAAAATAGCTTCATCTATTCATGATCATTTCAGCGATTATACTCAAATTTTAGGATGTAAAAATATAAATAATAAATAACTTATAAAAGGATCTAAAGAGACAAGGGTCGCCTCTCCCGTCAAAATAGACGTCAAAACTAGACGCCATCTATTTTGACAGGAGATGCGACCCTTGTCTCTACATCAATATCCTTCTGGCAAAATATCCGTCTATATTTTAGCCATAGATTTGGCCCAGCCACTTTGCCAGCTAAACACCTCTTTGGCAGATTGTCAAGATTCCATTAGATCCCGTGTGGATCTCATGGAATAAAGTCCGCCCTAGACTGACGAGGGCCATTAGTCCAAAACCATGGTCTCTAGGTGGACGCTTTTCAGTTTGCCAAAGCTGGTGTTGTGGCTTTGTCACCGACCCAAGGCCGCTAGTTTGTGGCGACGGTCAATAGATGGCGTCTAGTTTTGACGTCTATTTTGACGGGAGAGGCGACCCTTGTCTCTTTAGATCAATATCCTCCCGGCAAAATATCCATTTATAAAAGGATTTATACAGCAAAATCATTTCATTAAGACGTTCGGGGTCTTACATCGACTCGCCCGGGTGTCTAAGAAAGGAAAAGGTAAACAATGATATAGATTAAGAAAAAAGGCACTTGTACAATTTTTCACAATGATATACAAGAATATAATAATATATAATTTTCTGTATATCATATATATTTTTTAAAATAGAGAGCAACCATTTTTAATAGATCTTCAATCAAAAAGGCATATATTGGATCAAAATATAATTTATTTTCCAATATTTTAGTAGGCTCTGAACGCCAATCTTTTTCAAGGTATTTTAACATATCAAAATATATATTAAATATGCTATAATGCCTTTTATTTTGATAAGATTGACGTTCAGCTAACTGAAATATTGTTAAATAAATTATTTTTTGATCCAATAATGTCCTTTTTAATTATATATCTTATATTATATAATACCTCCTTTCACATAAATCATACATAGTTTATCTATCTTACTTTGCATTATGAAAGGTAATTTTACTACTACAATAAGTATTCATTTGATATTTATCTGTTTTTAATTTAATTAGAATTTTTAAAATAGCTAAGCCTAAATATTTGCTCTTTTAAAAGGGCAAATTAGCCTTCTAATGGTATCTTTATAAAAGAGTGCATTTTAAACTATAAATATTTTAAATTATCCTGAAAAATTGTGATATTCTTGAAAATCTATTTTAATCCGTTAATTGCTGACACACGCCACAAAGTGAGATTTGTAGACTTTCCAAGGAGTCTATCACACCCTTCTGCGGGATCTGAGATCTAGCATTCAATCTACGGGTGAAATCTGTATTTAAACGTATTTGATGGTATTAGTTCCCTAAAAGTGATCCCTGAACTGAGGGTAACATAACGTAATTCATAATAATTAGTCCTTAGACTGACAAGCCATCTCTTTCTGGGTTTTACACGATGGTCGATCTATAATAAGACATTGCTTTAAATTCTCTCTCCATTTGGTTCACAAAGGTAGTGTGAGAGCGTCCTCTTTGATGATATTGCTCTCTTCAATACATTCTTCAATTAATCTTTGTACGTCTCTTGACCTCACGGACAATACAGCAGCTACATTATACAAATTCAATGGAGGAATCTCCAATCTCGATTCTGTCACCCCGGAAGCCCTGAACTGGCTGAAGGCCTTGCCTCTCAGACTTTAATGACCGATATGTCCTCACTTCTTTTTTCTAGATTTAATTCATTTTGTCTCCTCTCTAATTGTAAATACGCTGCTGTATCACCTCATAAGCATAAATAAATAAATAAATCTTTGTACTTTAGACATAACAAACACTGTATGTGTCTTCAAATAATCTTCCTTTTCAAAATGGTATTCTAGACAATTATACTGAACTGTAGACCTAGTAATAAAATCAGACAAAGCTTTCACATCGAACAATGAATCAGAGAAAAACATGTAAATCTTTGACTTGTTAGGTTGATCGTAATATAAAACAAGTAATTGTTGCCTTTCTCTCTAAAGTCGGTAACAATGAACGATACATTTGGTCTTTTGACTTAATTTTCTAAAACTTTTTTTTTGTCTTTTTACTTTATCTTAATATGAACGAAAGATGAATGAATTAAATTCATATGATTAATGTTGAGACTCAAGATAGCATGACCAAAAGTATCGTTAATTGTTAGCAACTTTAGGGAGAAAGGCAAAAATTGCTTATTTTATATTCCGATCAACCTAACAAGTCAAAAATTTACAACAACAACAACAACAACAAAAAGCCTTTATTTAGGGTCACTGACCCTATACAGGATTCACCAGAGGTATGCATAAGAACAAAGCAGTGAGACAAAGGAAATAACGATATATACAGAAGAAAAAGAAAAAAGAAAAAAAAACAAGAAAGAGAAAGAGGGAAGCAAAAAAACAACACAAAAAGAGTAGCAGTAAGAAAGTGAGGAGTGAGTGTCACTTGGCCTTCTTCTCAGATATGGACTTGTGGAAACCATAAAACGCCGTAGCAATATACTTATTCTGGGTCATATTGTCAATTATTGATGGAAGTGAAGCACAGAGTTGCCCAGTTTTGAGCATAAGGGTTTTTCTTTCTTCTTTCAGAGCAGAGCAATCGAAAATATAGTGAGTGATTTCATTTTTAAGTTTTGAATTACAGAAGGTACAAATCGGGTCCTCACCGCAGAGCATCTTGGTGTGGTTTTCTCTAAAAAAACTTGAAAGTATTCTAACTTGTGCGAGTAGTCTTACAACCGGGAAAGGAAAATCCCCTAAAAGGTATCCCTCCGTCATGAAAGATATGTGAATGTCTTTGTAGTGAGAGTATAGCTTAGATTTATCCATTCTTCTAAGGTCGTTTTGTATAGATTGGTCTGCCGCTGTTTTTAAGAGCCCTGTAATAGCGCTCCTCAGCGTTTCAGGATCATCACAGGAAACAAGTGGAGGGGATCCATTATTGTTAAGCAGATTGGTGAGCTTTTTAATGAAGCCGATGGGTGTGCCCGAGTCAAAGATTTACATGTTTTTCTTTGATTCATTGTTCGATATGAAAGCTTGTCTGTTTTTACTACCAGGTCTACAGTTTAGTACAAATACCTAGAATAGCTTTTTGAAAAGGAAGATCATTAGAAGACACATACAGTGTTTGTTATGTCTAAAGTACAAAGATTAATTGAAGAAATATCATTAGAGAGGACGCTCTCACAATACCTTTGTGAGCCAAATGGAGAGAGAATTTAAAGCAATGTCTTACTATAGATCGAGCATCTTGGAAAACCCAGAAAGAGATGGCTTGCCAGTCTTAGGACTAATTATGCAACCCTCAGTTCAGGGATCGCTTTTAGGGAACTAATACCATCAAATACGTTTAAATACAGATTTCACCAGTAGAATGAATGATAGATTCCAGAACCCGCGAAAGGGTGTGATAGACTCCTTGTTTAGGGATCACTTTCATCGCATAACTTTCGAGGAGATATATAAAACAATAAGAATCGGTAAACGAGATATTCTAATTGCCAAAAAAATGTTGTAATGCTATTCAAATTAAAAGAAGAATCTTTTTTATTTCCATTTTGACTCATATTTTCGCAACATATTTTATTCTTCAGCCCTTAATCCCTGTCCATTACTAGCCGAAGGTTCTCCCTTCATTTTTTTATTTTTTCTGTCATCTGAATATTTTTCCTACATAATTTTTTCCTGTTGAAATTCTCACCGAACTATTACTTGGGACTTCTTGGGATCTCACTTTAATCTAGACTTATAATCATTAGAAAGATTCATCGCTTAAATTTCTGCTTCAATCAAGCATGTTGGATGATACATTTCATACCCACTATCACAATTTTAAAGTTAAATATTTACAAATTACCAACCAAATTCCAAATGTATGATATATTCTGAGTAACTAACTCTTGAATGTTTTCAGATGATGACCGAAGATATAACAGAAACAAAAGAAATTGATGGAGTCGTTATCTGCGATTTCTTCGAGGATGAAGCTGTTCAATCAGCTTTAAGATACCAACCTAGAGCAGAAGATATTTTCATATCATCTTATCCAAAGGCAGGTACAAACTGGACGCAATACATCGTCTACCTATTATGGAATAAGGGCCAGCCATGCACGTCATACGATGATTACTACACTACCAATTCCTTCATCGATAGAGAAGGAGCTGATTCTACCAAAAATCTTCAACCTCCACGCACCATCACAACACACTTCTCTTACCACAAGATTCCAAAATCAGAAGAAACCAAGTATATCTACGTAATTAGAAACCCAAAAGATCTTGTTGTTTCTTATTATTACTTTATGAATTTCATGAGAAGACGTAAACTTGATTTTAATACCTTTTTTGATCTTTTTGTTCAAGGAAAATTACCGTATGGAGATTATTTCCAACATGTAATAGATTGGTATAATCACAGAACAGATTCAAATGTAATTATATTGATTTATGAAGAGATGAAAGAAAATCCTAAGCAAATTGTTGAAAAATTGGCTGAATTTCTGGAAACTGAAGAGGGTTTGAATTCTCCTGAGATTATAGACAATGTTGTTAAATTCAGCTCTGTTGAGGAATGTAAGAAAGTGATGCAATATGAAAAGGATATAAAGCCAGAATGTAATCAAGTCGAATCTGAAGAACAAAATGAGTTTTCCTTTGTAAGGAAAGGAATTATTGGCGATTGGAAAAACCATCTCAGTAATGAACAATCACAATTCCTGGATAGAAAATCTGAAGAGAAGTTTTCTGGAATGGATTTCTACAGTTATTGGAAAAGCATTGGAGTATTATGAAAATAACACATTAATAAAATATGAATTTGTGAATAAAATTCTTTGAATAATGATTGTTTTGAATTAATCAATTTTGACATATCTATTCACCCCCTCTCTCTTTCTCTTAGGTATTTTGATTCGGAATCTCTTTTGGAAATTTCATCTTAGAAAGTATTTCCTGATCTCGTAAAAACCTAAATGTTTCTGATGGATTTCAACATATATCAAAATAAAACTTGATTAACTTGATGAAATTAATTGTATTTTTTTAATTCTAGAATAAATTATAGATGATATTTATTCATATAGATGATTCAAGCCACTGGCAATTCTCAGTTGCATATAATCAGGATATTCCTTTAAATTTACTACTCCCTGAGATAATATTTTTTGTTTTGAAATTTTATAAACTAAAACCTCCAATACTTGTATGAATGTTGTAGAGAAATTACTATATATAATATAAAATGTATTATCCGAAACTATGTGTACTTTGGATAATTATGTTTAATGAATGTTTATTTTGGAATATATTGTTTCGCAAAAGTTTTTAAAATATATTCATAATAATAGGATATATTGAATCTTCTCATATCCAATTCATATAGAAATTGTTGAAATGGTAAACTATAAGACTTAACTATAAGAAAAGATATAGGGGCAATCACCAAATTGGTATTAAAATGAAATATAGTTAAAATGTAAAGAAAAGATTCAGTTTGGAAAATAGGAGTTGGAGTTCTGAAGATCAATTTTGGATCGATGATCATAGATAAAATCATCGTATTAATGTTTTCAATGATAAAAATGTATGTTGTCGATTTTTTATCTTCAAATTTTTATTAATTATATTATATTATTTAGAATCTATTTCTCTATATATAAGATTAAATAGTTCCTTGGGTCACGACATTGCAACAATGGAGATGTTGGTTTAAGAACCTAGCCGATGTCAGATCATTAGAATCGTCCAAGTTTACTCAAACCAGTACTCTGAGTGGGGAATAACTTCATCGATGGTACAAGTGTGTTTGAATCCTGGGGAGAAAACCACCACTATAAATAAAGTGTGAAGCGTTCAGGCAGTACCTCCTGGGTGGTAAGGAAACTTTGATCAAGAGAATTCAAAGAATAACAAAAGGTAATACATATACAATAATAATTCAAAATATTGATAAACCAAAAACTGAAAACAATATATTTATTACTCTCATTTTAATGAATATACTATAAATAAAGTGTAAAGCGCTCAGGAAGTACCTCCTGGGTGGCATGGAAACTTTGACAAATAGAATTCAAAGAATAATAAAAGGTAATACATAAACAATAATAATTTAAAATATTGATAAACCAAAACCTGAAATCAATAATTTATTACTCTCATTTTATTGAATATACTATAAATAAAGTGTGAACGGCTCAGGAAGTACCTCCTGGGTGGCATGGAAACTTTGACAAATAGAATTCAAAAATAATAAAAGGTAATACATATACAATAATAATTTAAAATATTGATAACCCACAAATCTGAAACCAATAGATTTATTACTCTCATATCAATTAATATACTATAAATAAAAAGTGTGAAGCGCTCAGGGAGTACCTCCTAGGTGGTATGGAAACTTTGACAGATAGAATTCAAAGAATAATAAAAGGTAATACATATAGAATAATAATTTAAAATATTGATAAACCAAAAACTAAAACCAATAGATTTATTACTCTCAAATCAATGAATATACTATAAATAAAGTGTTAAAACGCTCAGTAAGTACCTCCTGAGTGGTGTGGAAACTTTGATAGATAGAATTCAAAGAATAATAAAAGGTAATACATGTGGAATGGTTGCGTGCGTGTGTTGGTGTGGCTTATGGAAAGGCCGCTGATAAAATCATAATTGAAATTAATTTATTTAAAACCAGAAATATATAAAAAGAAAAAAAGTAACGGTTGAAGTAACGGCCGTTGGAGCAGGCCTTGTTGTTTACCGCGCCAGTGGCTAGAATGTTCCGGATGACGCCCGCGCAAGCGTAGTGACATGTTCTCCCAGCACGGGCTTGCCGAGGCATAGTGGGGCCGCCACTTTATTGCCCGTATTATGTGTATTGAAACTTTGTCCCAGTTCGCGCTCGCTGAAGCAAAGTGTGGTCGCCACATACATATACAACAATAATAAAAAATATAGATAAACCAAAAAATGAAATGATTAGATTTATTACTCTTATTTTAATGAATATACACTCAATATGAAACGTGTACACTAAGTAGGAAGCATCTGGTTGAAATGTAACTTAAATTATTTACTTACTCTAGTCAAATAAACATACATGATCAAAGAATAAGAAAAAGGCATCTCCTTATCGTGCAACTGAAAGTTGCTGATGGCAGGCGCCATCTATCGGAATAAATATCAACTATTCTCGTTGATTTTTAATTATTCCGGAATTGGCCAAATACCCATTCTTGATTAATCAAGAAAAGCTTACCACGGATGCGCTTCGGGCTGTTGGCCCTCATCAGCGTGGTGCAAGCTGTACCTCAACGACCTAAAAAATTGGTCATTAAGGCACCCTGAAAAATCATGAAACGGGTAGTTGAGGCCTTTTTCTTAAGTTATACACCTTATCCCAGTACAATATCACATTTGTACTATTTTTTCACATTGTGTAGCGTTCTCACGCAATTCTGGCCTTAACTACCCGTTTCATGATTTTTCAGGATGCCTTAATGACCAATTTTTTTGGTCGTTGAGGTACAGCTTGCACCACGCTGATGAGGGCCAACAGCCCGAAACGCGTCCGTGGTTAGCTTTTCTTGATTAATCAAGAATGGGTATTTGGCCAATTCCGGAATAATTAAAAATCAACGAGAATAGTTGATATTTATTCCGATAGATGGCGCAAGCCATCAGCAACTTTCAGTTGCACGATAAGGAGATGCCTTTTTTAAAAGTTATACACCTTATCCCAGTACAATATCACATTTGTACTATTTTTTCATGATCAAAGAATAAAACCTAAACAACAATCCAACAGAAATTTGATCTATAAAAATAATATTCAACTCTAATTTTAAAATAGATGGTAAATCTAAGCGTCATATTTTGGTCATCTCCGGATTCCTTTTACAGATTAATATCCTCCTGACAAAATTCCTATCTGATTTTTTTCAATATTATCGTAAAGTCTGTAGAAATAATTCTTATTATGCTAAAAAATAAGTGTAATTATTTATTTTTTATTCTATAGAAGGATCTTGAATATTTTATTGCTTCATTCTATGCTACCCAACGTAGTTGTAAAGAAAATTCAGGTAATCGTTTCACAAAACACTGATGCGAGTTCGGTAGAAGAATTCACAGTGATGATTCTTTCGTGGGCAAGGATTTAAATCAGATCACTAAATTGCAGAAAGAAGAGGACAAAAGTCTCCTTCAAGCTAACTTTATTTAAAACATGTTAAGAGGACAGAGGAAAACACCCAACTGATCAGCAGAAGATACCGTGCTCCCCTTCCTTTATTGCCGGCTGGCGCAGCTGGGGGTTGTTTGTTTACAGTCACCCGAGCCTCCGCTGTCGACGTCCCAATGGAGATCTCCATTATTCCACAGTAGTTGTACAAAATTGTGAGGTAAATAACTATACAAATAGAAGAGATTATCTATATTATTAACTATAAGATTAACTAATAATATATATATCTATTGAATGTGTGTGAGGTTAAGTTAATAATAACAGGAAGGAATAAATTTAAATAGGCAATACAACTATACACATATGGCAATTATAAACAGATTTGTGTTTGTATAATTGTAAATAGAATTTATCAGATAGATTTTTTTAGATGAATTAGATATAAAATAAATAAAATAACAAAATATTTATTAATTTAATATTAATGACACATGATAATCTATATAGATCATATTCTAACTTTTTTTTTTGCTCTGTGAAAATGTCAACAAAGCGGATATAGGTAAACAAGTGAGATATTTTGTTTAAAAAAAGCTATCGAAATAAAATCAGTGATAAAAAAAAAGATATAAAAAAGAGCACAGTGAGGGTCTAATAACTCAAGCAGTTTGATAAGTCAGTCAGCTTTGATAAAAGTTTCCCATAAAAAGATTTGATTCGAGTAAATTTTGCAGAAGCTGCAAGTTTTTCATTTGAGCAGCAGAATTGTGGGACGTTTAATGAAATTTGTCACCAGACGTTAGTGTCACCGAGTAGTTTACATTCTCTACCACGACCGCTGGAGGCGCTGATATCGTCACGACCTTTTTCTAACTTCGTCAAAATTTACCATTCTTTAAAATACATTTCATAGAAAAAAAACAAAGATATTGTTTCTATAAAATAATTATTTATAATACGCGAGACAAATTTTCTTTCTAAAAACAAAAATTACTTTAAAATATTTAGCATACTTAGTTTTGATAGAATTATCGATATTTCATTAAAAGAGTTAAGAAATTTTCTGCCTCTATATTTAACTTATAAAGTTCAATTTTAGTTAGAAATAATATAAGCACCAAGAAAAATAGTAACTAAGGGTCACAAAAAACGATCGGTATTGTATTAGAGTAAATAGTTACTTTTCATATAACGTATAGGTAAAGGCTTTAAAATACAATCTAATCCATAGGTACTTTACTAATCGCTACGAAAAAGAAGATGAGTTCTTTATTCATATGCAATTCTTTGAAAGCTTATAACTAAAATAATAAACGTTATATAATTTCTGTTAAAGTGGAACCTCCATGATAAGACAATCTCACTAGAAGCATATCTATTCAAAAAACAGTTTCCATTACCAAAATAAACATTTTTACCAATAAGCTTCTCTTCAGTAAAAGTATACTTCTCTCTAAAAGACGATTTTACTAGGCAACTGGGTTGTTCTTTAGATAGAGGTTCTTTTGTAGTAATTAGAAATGTGACATGATTTGATATAACCTCCAAAAAAGGTCAGGAATATCCATGTTTTTAGGCAGATACTCATTCGAAGTTTCTATGTGTGAATTTGATATATTTATATTGAATATTAATTGATTATTATTATAGTGCATCGATTTTCTGACTCATTTTTTTATTGGAAAATATATTTTGATAAATTGGAATTAAAATACGAATCGAATGTAACAACACCTTATTTACCTTGATGGATTCATGATGAAAGAGTTTTTTCTCCATTTTTGGAGGGCATTATCTCCCTACTTCTCGCTTTCTCTCCCCATCTTTCTTCAGCAACTACCAGAACCCTTGTTCCTGGGATCTTCCCATCTCACTCTATGTATTGGATACCAGTCATTGAGTCTGATAGTCAAACTGTTATTCCCCATTCTGCTTATGTGTACATCAAATTCTTTTTACTATCCAATATTGAGGACGTTAAATCTGGAATACAAGAATGCTTCCTTATCCCAGAATATACCGTCTATATTCAAGTTTATACATTGAGGTGTGTATAATTATATAAATATGTGAATATTTCTTGTAAGAAATGGTTAATTGTTTTAATTAAGCCCTTTGAAAAGCGAATATCGTTTGAAAGATATCATTTTAAAACAAAAATCAACTCTTTATGTGAAAATATTTTTAGTTTTTAAATATACTTATTCTCCCCACCGTTTAGTTAATTCATTACGTCTTCAACAAGCCTTTAAAATAAAGTCTACAGAAAATCGGTTTGACATTGAAATATAGATTTTATTTTCACTCATTTATAGATGCGATACTTGAAACGTAATCTGAAAGGAAGAGTAAATACTCACAAAAGCTCAAAGGTCAATTGAAAGACGAATATATGTAATAAGTATGACGGCCAAGAGTGACTGAAAAGTGTTAAAATGAAGCTTTATCATTTTATTGATGTGAAAACATTCTTTAATCATTTATAGTTTTATATATCTATAAAATTAAAGGCCATCTTTCCCGCCAAAATATTGGGAGTATAAATAAGTTTGTGCGGTTTTGATAAATATGGCGCTACTAGTTTATTATTCCATTGTTTCATCTGGCAACACCATTATTTTGAAGCGCCATAATAAGACTTCAATTTTTAGTAATCGTCATTTCTCTGTAGTATAAACAACCCAGTTTCTGTTCGCTCTTAAAATGTCAAATTGTGTACCAAATAATGTGTTTTTGCTGGGGGGGGTTTACTTCATTACTTCAATATGATGAAAGAAGCTGCTAAGAGTCATCATAGTTTATGGTGACCATGCTCTAATTATATTTAAACGCTTAAACTAAGGGCTATTTATTGCCGTCTTCGGAAATTAGAAAGCTCAGGTCGGTGTAAAAGTAATTACACCAGCCTTAGAATATTTGGAGCGCCCACCTTGGCACTATGGTTTGGAGCTAATGGTCTATGTCAGTTAAGGTCAGGGTTTGAATTCAGGATATCTTAACTGGATTAATGAAATTATAAGAATTTACCAAAGAAGTTCTCAATTCACTAAGCCAAATATCTGCCCAGAATATAAATAAAGATGTTGTCGGCAGGATATATTGTTCCATAAAAATAAAGGCCATCTCACCCGTCAGAATGAACGCGTAAACTAAGCGTGATCTATAAAGTATGATGTAATGGCTTTGTCACCGCGACCTGAGACTGTTAGTTTGCGGAGATGCTCAATGAAAACGCCGTTGTCACATGGGAATGACAAAGTTCGGTGACAAAACCTAAACTTTGTCAAATATAAAATACTCACCCAGAGACTATAGTTTTGACAGAATTTGCATCTGGGAAACCACTGGCTTACCACTGAAGAACCAGGCATTCTCAATATATTACCACGTGGAAAATTATAGAAGACAAACTTCGGGATAAAACAGCAATTTATTATATTGTAAGAACAAATGAATGATAAACAAAAGATAAGCAACGAGGGAAGTTTACAGAGTAGCAAAATATAAACATAAAAATGATACTCTGTTAATAAAATAATAAACTATACTTTCGAAAAGATAGAGGTTGCCTGGCCGGCATTCATATTTATATAAAAAACAGACACTTCGGCCAGTTAGAGTTTTTTATTTTCTCAACGTTTCGACAAAAATCTTTTGTCTTCGTCAGGAGAAGTAAATAAAAATAAAACATTTGGTACGCCTTACCAAATGTTTTATTTTTATTTAATTCTCCTGACGAAGATAAAAGATTTTTGTCGAAACGTTGAGAAAATAAAAAACTCTAACTGGCCGAAGTGTCTGTTTTTTATATAAAAAAACTATACTTTGTTACAATATTAAATATAATTTTTATTTTTGTTTATACATTTTGAGAAAATCATATTCATTTTTAAAGATTGTTATATGTATGTGTGTTTGTAAACAATTAAATTCACATTTGATTTTATTTATAGAGAATTGTCATTGTTAATTTTGTTTAAGTATATCATATACACACTTTATTTCCGAAATATTTTGTATTAATAAGTCTAGATTCAAATGTATACTTTTATCTACTTAAATATAAACATAAAATGACACTCTGTTAATAAAATAATAAATACTTTGCTACAATATTTTAATCGCAGTTAAGGTGTGATTCTTCTTCATATGACAAATTCATGTTTGATAGTTTAAATTCTTGAATGTAGATGGAAGGTTATTGCTCTATGTTTAATATCGATCTATATGATTTAGAATGATTTCTCATCTTCACATCCAGTCTATTCATGTCTTCTTCTTTCTTATCTTCACTTAAACATATTGGGGTGTCAAGCTTATAAAGCTTGAGACTTAACTACCACCATGACTGGGTCAAGTAGAATGTGTCTGCCTTTGTCATCATCTCAGTCTATTCATGTAGATATATATAAATACCAAAATAATAAGTAGTGTCATGAGAGAGAGAAAGAGAGACATAGAGAATGTTCAAAATGATATTTATTTTATTTTTCAAAGCATACACAATTTCAAAGTTATACACATTTTTAGATTAACATTCAAATTTAAACATAAATAGTATAATTATAGAATTTATAAAAATTCAATTTGAATTTAGAAAAGTTTTTTAAATTTAAAATATATAAAAATTTTCATATACTCGTATTTTATGGTAAAATTAATTTTCTCTATAGATAACGAAAAAGAGTGGAAATATTTCAAAATAGTTTAAACACATACAAATATACTTCGTTTATAATATTCACTGTGTATGACCTTTTAGATATATTAAGATATATATTATATAATATATTAATTAAACATTTAAAAAGTTTTAAAAGTTTAAGATATATAGATAGAAATATCGTGCTATTAATATGGAATTGAATTTGGAATTTTAAAAATATCTATATATTCGGTTTGGTCTAAGATGGCCTCGATATTTTATTTCAAAATAGTTATCAAACTAGAATTGTTAATATAGCCTTTGAATTGGAAATTTAGGTCTTAAATGTGATTAGGTATTAAATTATGTGGTCTTATATCCATGCTAAAGTGATTTTATGTGGACCAAATGTGTACAGAGGGAAGGTGGATATATTGAATGATGCTGATATATAGATAATAGTTAGGTATTTATTTATATAAAGTTTCATCTTTATGTTTTGTCAAAGAAAAATAATTATAATTGTGCATTACTTATTGACCTAACCTTGTATAGTCCATAATTAGGGTTTATAAATATACAATATTTCATTCATATATAAACGTTTTGATCAATCTCTCTAAGAGTTCTTATAATCCAAATTCTATAGTGGGTACATATTTTTCAATTTATATTTAATGAATTCATACGAAAATTCCCATTTTCTTCCAAAGATAATAATAATCAATACCAGAAAGTGTTTTATTAGCTTTTTCATTTATTATTTCATTTTGTTCACTACTCAGATGTGTTTTCCAATCTCCTATAATTCCTTTTCTTACAAAGGTAAAACTCTGCTGTCCTTCAGAAACATTTATATCTTCTATTTCTTCTGGTTTTAGCATTTTCTCCATCTGCATGACTTTCTTACATTCTTCAACCGAGCTATTCTTTACAATAGCTTCCAAGATATTTAAATCATCCAATAAAGCCTTTTCATGATCATTTCCAAGGAATTTAGCTAATTGAAGAACGATTTTCTTTGTATCTGTCTTCATTTCTTCATAAGATATCATTAATACATTTGGTTCATGACGATGTTTATACCATTCTTTTACATGTTCAAAATAGTCTCCCCAGAAAATGTTTCCATCAATAAACCGATCAAAAAATTGATTAAACGCCAATTGAGAGTCAACCATAAAATTACAAAAATAATAATAGGAAACGAGAACGTCCTTAGGATTTCTGACAACATAGATATATTTGGCTTTATCCGACTTAGGGATTTTGGTAAATGGAAGATGTGACATGATAATCCGTGGTTTATTCAAATTCTTTATCATATCTCCACCATCCTTTTCAAGAAATGCGAAATTCTTTTTGAATTCTTCATATGATTCACAGGGTTCACCTTTATTTAAAATGAGGTAAATGAGATATTGTGTCCAGTTGCTTCCAGTTTTAGGATAGGAGGTGACAATGAAATCATCATCTGGTTTGTACCTCATTGCTGATATAATATTCTCTGTTGGGAATACTGATGGAACAAGAACTCCTTCAATTTCTTTGATTTCTTCTTGGAAGGCTTCCATCATATCTAAACACACAGAATATTTTTAATAAAATCACTAAAAGTGAAAACTAATATAATAGAAATTAATTTTTTATTGATTATCCCAATTACAGGGGGTCGGTGGAAGGATGGTCTAAACTGTTGATTTTCGACCGCTACGACACGGGATAGAATCCCGCATTGGGCATTTTTTCTGATAAAAAAATGCTCCAATGGCCCCCGATTCTTACAAAAGTCTAACCCCACCAGCGAGTGCAAGTAACTAAACGTGGCTCTAGTGAGTGCAAAGTGGAACTGCTTTTCACATGTGTAGATATGTGGTGCACTTACAGTAAAAGCTGTCGCCCACTTCTACCCACCATGATTATCATGACCTGTACCACGTGTACTAGGGATAAGAAAGAAATCTCAAGTACATATGGCCATTAAAATCATTTAAGTATGAAAACGTATAGGAGAAGTAATGGAATAGATGCTTTTGGATCAGGATTCCTTTGGTAAAGAAACGACGCTTCTAGGTGAGAAAAAGTTACCGAATATTATGGTCGATATGCATTTACCATAAATCCATATCTGACTGGATGACCATCAAAATCTTATTAGCATTCCAGATTTCTGCCAACCTTCCCTTGACAGTTATGTTGACCGTAGTATCGCGTTAATTCGGTCAACTCTATCATGGTTCTTATTGTTAATTATATTATAGGTTATTGTCCTTTGAAATCTGTTTGCTATAACGTTTCAGTTAACGGTTATGTAAAGAAAATCGATCACTGTTTAATATATCTGTAATTTATTAGTATTATTTGTATCTTTGAATATGATTGAGGTCTTTTCATGTCCTTTATTATGTTGATAAGCGTCACTTAAAGGTTTTTATACATATATTTAGGAGGAGTTATTAAACCGGCTGCTATTGTATTAATGAGGGCTATAATTCATAGAATATATAACCATATTGTAAGATTATAAACTCAAAAGGAGCTTCTTCTATTATATATATAAGTTGGCTTTGTTAGAATTTGAAAATCGTGTTTCGTGGCTTATCTGTTGATTTGAATCGGCCCATGTTCACTCTCTCTCTCTTTCTCTCTCTCTCTATACAGATAAGACCAAACAGATTCCTTGTTTTAATAAATTTGATATGAAAAAACAATAGAATAAAATAAAAAATAAGTGGGTCAGGTGTTGATATCAAAAATTAAAGAAAGCATATCCTGACCAGCAGCACATGTGGTTTACAGAAGGCAGAGTGCTATCTGGTGGAACAGAAATCAACTAAACATTGATGTAGCCTGTTCCCTGATATTTGGCCAACCCAATTTCCCGATAAACAATCGTTCGTGGATGGCTTTGCTTGATTTATCAAGAAGGCTTGGCTCATCAGTGGTGAACCCTCAAGCGGTTTCGCCAATTTAATACACCAGACCGCTTCTCAGAAGCTCTAATACTGTATTGGACGATTCTGCTTATATATGCAGCACTGAAGGATGGAATCTCAGAAATGGTTTTCAAGAAAACTATGGATACAAGCTTATAGGTCAGTAGAATTACATTCAAATAAACATACATGAATATACTTGTGTATTTAGATTATAAACACAAAACAAATAGACACTTATACACATCAAATATGCGCTTCAACTAAACAACTAGTATTCCATATATAGGCTGATAGTGTTATGATATTTTATTTAATATGAAATACATACTTTATTCCTTTTTAAGATATTTTTATTTCAATTAATTTTAACAATTAGAATATAATATTATGAGCTAGATATTTGATACCAAGAATGTGGATAACAAACATATTATAAACATTATTATTGCGTGCTTCCCAATGTTCAATTATGTTAATTTCACGATGATTTGTATATAATTTCAGATTTACACGCAATTATCCTAATTGTGGATATGGCGTGTCTTTGCAACTGTTAAATAAATAAACATTATTAGAGAAGATAATGATATTGTTTAAATATAGAAAGAGATAAAATTTTATAATTATAGTTAGGCAAAATAAATGTAAATATTTTGAGTATTAGTAAACATAAAAGGGAAAAAGGTGTCGTTATATTATTTGTAAGAAAAGTTCATTGGGAAAGTTGGAAAATTCCAAGCTTCTTCCAATACTCGTAGAAGTCAATTCCAGCCAATTCCTTTTCAGCTCTTTGGTTGAGTCTTTCTTCTTGTTCACGGGTTAGATGAGTCTTCCAGTCTCCTACGATTCCTTTTCGGACAATGGTTATATTGCTCTTTTCTTTTAAGACCTCAGGGATGGGTGCCTCTCCTTTTTCCTTGCTTATAGTAGATGTATTAGTCTTCAAAACCTTCTTTGTTTCTTCTACCGAACAGTTTTTGATCACTTTCTCAACTATCTCTGGATTTTCCTTAAGAGCTTCTTCCATATTAAGAAATTTTGCAATCTTCATTATTGATTTCTCTAATTCTTCTTTCATTTCTTCATAGGTCAATATTGAGATATTTGGATCATCACGATGCTCATACTACGACTTCTATACATATAAAATAAAAGGAATTTAATTAAATAGAATTAAAATAGATGGCGCGTTATTGCTTTGTGTTAATTTATTCCTAATGACCTTGTCTTTATAGTTTGCTGAAGAGCATTGCTCGAAGCAAATATTTGAATATAATTCTACTGTCCTATAAGCTTATGTCCATAGTTTACTTGAAAACCATTTCTAAGATTCCATCCTTCAGTGTAGCATATAAAAGCAGAATGATCCAATACAATATTAGAGCTCTGAGAAGCGGTCTGGTGGATTAAATGGCGAAACCGCTGGGAGGGTTCACCACTGATGAGCCAAGCCCTCCCAATATATTTTTTCATCGCAGTAAGGACAGTAGAAGTTCGTTTTATGTATAAAAGAAACATTCGCGCTTTTAATTCCTTTTATTTTATATGAAATTTATCTTTTAACATGATAAAATTCATATTTATTCTGCACATCAGAGCAAGATTTACTAACGGAACCACGCATTTAAATCAGCTTTGACACGTCATGAGCTTGTCAAAAAAAAAAAAAAAACTGGGGTTACAAACAGATATTATTCAATCAAATAAAAAGTAATCTAAAAAGTGATTTTTCCTCCAATTTATAATTTTATATATATACATATTATATAATCTAATATTTCAACATTTTATTTTTTAAAAAACATGTATTTTATTTTCATCATGGACTATTATTTTATTTTTGACCATAGACTCAGAACATAACACTTCGAATATTGTTGTAAATATGTATAGCTAAGCTACCTATTTTTTAATTCACGAATATAGAATCTATATAGATAATACCGTAACAGAGTTTTCCATTGTAAAGTCGTGAGCTATCTCCTCCGAAGATTCTGAACTACACATAACGATCTATATACCAAAATTTTCGTTATTTTTTTCTTCGTATGATAGGCCTGTTTTTATTTTCCTAATGTTAACAGTTATTTTTATTTTTTAATTTAATCTATTTTACAATCGTAGATTTTTTGCATTTATCATCATCAATTCTTTTGTTTACAATTGCGTACTTTTATAGAGAGAAATAAATACATAATTGATTAGATACAAAAGTGTGAACCAGAAAGTCGATTTTTAAAAATGTTATTATTTAATATAAACTTATTTTAATTTAATTTTGAAATGAAAAGGTAGTGTAAAAGTGTATATGAGGTTAGATTCAAATAGGTTAAATTATGTTAGTTTAATCGCTAAATAAGGTTAGTTTTAGATAAGTTGAATTAGGTTAGTTTCAGATAATTAAAAAAAAAATAATGTTCGTTTTTAGAAAAATAATTCGAAATAGTAAGTATATATATTAATATAAAAGATCGAAATGTAAAAATCACTATGTCCAAAATCTTCGCTTTAACTCGTGTAAAACGGCTCGAAGGTACGGCGGTGTCAACGTACAGCGCCGCCTACCAAAGTTAACCTTTTCTGGGAACTCACCAGGTTATATTATTTTTCGAATTGTAGATTGAATTATTACTTTTAATCTATCTTTTATAGTGTCTTCAATAGTGTGTGACGTTTCAGCAACAGCATCAGACAGAAGAATAAATGAACTAAAGAATAAAATCTCATTTTTTCTTTTGTCTGATGATGGTGGCATTTGAATTAGGTCTTATTTTTTTTTATTAATTTGTTATAGTTTTTCATTTGAATTTAGCTCTATTTTTGTGTCTTATTTCTTCTTTATATTAAAACTTAGAATTAAGCTTTGCTTTTTTATATACATGTTTATTACACATTTAGCAATACTTTTTCTTTATATTTGCTCTTATTTACTCATTTTTTTACTCTTTCACAATCAGATTTTGAAAATGGCTAAATGGCTTCACTTCTCCCTATTTGCTTTTGTAGCTTTTCTTATAAAAAAAATATTAGAACTTAGAATTAAGCTTTGCTTTTTTATATACATGTTTGTTACACATTTAGCAATATATATACCAAAATATTTTTTTGAATACTTACCTCTTTTAGTGAATTTTTGTCAGGGGGGCTACAAAAGTGCCGTACTTATGCAGTATTTTGATGCTTTTCCTGTGAAAAGGATAATGAAATTTAAAATTAAGCTTTGCTTTTTTATATACATGTTATTTACACATTTAGCAATATATACACAGAAATATTTTTGGAATATTTAACTTTTTTGGTGAATTTTTGTCAGGGAAGCTATGGACTGCCGGAATCATGCATTATGTTGATGTTCTTCTCATAAAAACAATATTTGGGTTTGGAATTGGGCTTTGCTTTTTTGTATACATGTTTTTTACATATTTAGCAATTTACACACAGAAAAATTTTGGAATATTTAACTTTCTTGGTGAATTTTTGTCAGGGAAGCTATGGACTGCCGTAATCATGCGGCTGCAAAAGTGCCGTACTTATGCAGTATTTTGATGCTTTTCCTGTGGAAAGGATAATGAAATTTAAAATTAAGCTTTGCTTTTTTATATACATGTTATTTACACATTTAGCAATATATACACAGAAATATTTTTGGAATATTTAGCTTTTTTGGTGAATTTTTGTCAGGGAAGCTATGGACTGCCGTAATCATGAATTATGTTGATGTTCTTCTCATAAAAAAATATTTGGGTTTGGAATTGGGCTTTGCTTTTTTGTATACATGTTTTTTACATATTTAGCAATTTACACACAGAAAAATTTTTGAATATTTAACTTTCTTGGTGAATTTTTGTCAGGGAAGCTATGGACTGCCGTAATCATGCGGCTGCAAAAGTGCCGTACTTATGCAGTATTTTGATGCTTTTCCTGTGGAAAGGATAATGAAATTTAAAATTAAGCTTTGCTTTTTTATATACATGTTATTTACACATTTAGCAATATATACACAGAAATATTTTTGGAATATTTAACTTTTTGGTGAATTTTTGTCAGGGAAGCTATGGACTGCCGTAATCATGCATTATGTTGATGTTCTTCTCATAAAAAATATATTTGGGTTTGGAATTGGGCTTTGCTTTTTTGTATACATGTTTTTTACATATTTAGCAATTTACACACAGAAAAATTTTGGAATATTTAACTTTCTTGGTGAATTTTTGTCAGGGAAGCTATGGACTGCCGTAATCATGCGACTGCAAAAGTGCCATACTTATGCAGTATTTTGATGCTTTTCCTGTGGAAAGGATAATGAAATTTAAAATTAAGCTTTGCTTTTTTATATACATGTTATTTACACATTTAGCAATATATACACAGAAATATTTTTGGAATATTTAACTTTTTTGGTGAATTTTTGTCAGGGAAGCTATGGACTGCCGTAATCATGCATTATGTTGATGTTCTTCTCATAAAAAAAATATTTGGGTTTGGAATTGGGCTTTGCTTTTTTGTATACATGTTTTTTACATATTTAGCAATTTACACACAGAAAAATTTTGGAATATTTAACTTTCTTGGTGAATTTTTGTCAGGGAAGCTATGGACTGCCGTAATCATGCGGCTGCAAAAGTGCCGTACTTATGCAGTATTTTGATGCTTTTCCTGTGGAAAGGATAATGAAATTTAAAATTAAGCTTTGCTTTTTTATATACATGTTATTTACACATTTAGCAATATATACACAGAAATATTTTTGGAATATTTAACTTTTTTGGTGAATTTTTGTCAGGGAAGCTATGAACTGTTGTAATCATGCATTATGTTGATGTTCTTCTCATAAAAAAAATATTTGGGTTTGGAATTGGGCTTTGCTTTTTTGTATACATGTTTTTACATATTTAGCAATTTACACACAGAAAAATTTTGGAATATTTAACTTTCTTGGTGAATTTTTGTCAGGGAAGCTATGGACTGCCGTAATCATGCAATATGTTGATGTTCTTCTCATAAAAAAAAATATTTGGGTTTAGAATTGGGCTTTGCTTTTTTATATACATACTAACAACAGAACTACACTACTTTAAGGACATGAGAGCACATGCACTGTATCACCATACGTGTACCATTTTCAAAGACCCTGCTTAGGATTAAAACTTCTCAGATGCATAACAATAGTACCAACCTAGAGGTTAACTGGTGTGGATGCATTCCTCTGGGAGTGAGACTATTGAGAAATTCAATAGGGAGTTATTTTGCTTCTCCGCATTCTAGCACTCCAACTGTTAACACTGTGGAAACACTGACTCATGTTTGGTAAGCAATTTCAGGGAAGAAACTATAGACATTGGATTAAATAAATTATTAATTAAATTGCATTAAATAAAAATTATTAGATTTAAATAAATATTATTAGAGTGAAAAAAAAAAGACAGAAATTAACAAATTAGAAAATAAAATTTCGAAAAATGCAACTATATTGCAGATAAGAAAAGAGGACCTTATTAAAAAATACATAAACAAACTGTAATTCGACACTCGATAATTCGACCATTTTAAAAATCAAATTTACAAGGTTGATTGTTGTTTAAATACAACTTTGCTTTTGCATGCATAAACACAGGCTCTTGTAGCAAGAACCCAAATATTATTTATAGTCATAGCAAAAGCCAACTAAGTGAAAACTGATGCCTCTTCAGAATGAATGGAAGACTGAAATCTGAAGGAGCAGAAGATATGGGTCATTTATACTTTCACCAATGCCTTTAGGATCTTTGCGATGGAACGCGTATGGTGTTTCAGCGTATGTGCTCTCATGTCCTTGAAGCACATATACTGACAGTGCCCAAAGTTGAACACACTGTATAGTGTCTGAAATATCGTTGGCCCCTTCGGATACCAACCTTCGCTTCATTCTAGAGAGGCGTTAGTTTTCATGTCATATTTGTAATATAGTTTTGTTGTTTGCAATTTTCTTTTTTTTTTCCTTTCAAATATGTATCCACTCTGAAATATAGTTTGTAAATTTTTATTCCAATTTATTTTCTTATATATGTAGGATGGTTGTTGATGTGCTGTGTTGGTGTGGCTTGTGGAAAGGCTGCTGATAAAATTATAATTAAAATTAATTTATTTAAAGCAAGACATTATAAAGAGAAAAGAAGCAACGGTTGGAATAACGGCCGCCAGCTTAAGCCTTCTTGTTTACCGCGTCAGTCGGCAGAGTCTCTGATGACGTCCCGCGCGCATGCGTAGTGATGTGTTCTCTCAACACGTGCTCGCCAAGCTTCTGCCCGTATGTGTCTTGAAGCTTTGTCCCACTTCGCTGAAGCAAAGTGCGGTCGCCACACTACTCCCCTTCCAGTAGGATCTTTAAAGATCCTATGTAGTCGTAGAGGGAACTCTTGGTAGGGTGTCTTGTTGGGTTGGGATCTGGTCTTGGGGGCTTGAGGGAGGCACCTGTCCTTTTCAAATGTTGTCCGGATGTAATGGGTGGCGACCATTTTGTTAGGTTGCAGGGACACGATGGGTTGCTCAGCGATGGGTGTAGTCGCCGCGAGTACCGGTGGAGCTATTGGTATTGGGGAAGTAGTGACTCTTGCTTCAATGGGAGGTGATGACTGTTGGAGAGAGTTTTGAGGTTGGAGAGGTTGTGGTACCGATGTTTGGGCGGGCTGCAAGTGGAGAGGAGTCGTTGCAGCAGCGTTATTGGTTTCTTCTAGGGAGAGTAGATGTTTCTGCTCGCAGGATGGAGGCAAGTCCTCTTTGTGAGACGGCGGCTGCTGGGGCAAGGGCTCTTCGTGAGACGGCGGCTGTTGGGGCAAGGGCTCTTCATGAGACGGCGGCTGTTGGGGCAAGGGCTCTTCATGAGACGGCCGCTGCTGGGGCAAGGGATTGTCACTGTGCACTGGGGTGGAGAAAACAGTTTCAGGGGGACACGAGATGGTGTTTGAAGGAGGGTTGGAGCAGAACGATGAGGAGTCCAGGGATGAAGAGTTACTCAGAGAGCTGTTGGGAGAAGTCAAGGTGGAGCTTGAGTTGTTGTCTTCAACGTTATGGACTGTAGTCACCGGGGCAGTTGTTGTGACATTCATGTCACGGGGTAAATCCGTCTGCTCCAGGTGTTGGAGGCTATTGGAGGTGGGAGTACAGGGATCACAGTGCTGAGATGGAGGTGGTTTGGACAATTCAACCAGGATAATCGAGGGTCTCTGATCAGCAATGGGCTTAGTTTCTGAGACTTGAGCTGTTCTTACCTGGCGTGACCGGCCAAATCGCAGGAGAAGTCGTTCTTTGAGCGCCGCATATTTTCCTGAAACTGGTGGGTTCTCTACAATGTCGAAGACGCAGATGAGAGCCAGTTCATCCAAATTAACGATTATTGTGTTATACTTGAAATTGTCGTCGCTGGCGAGGTTTGCAAAATTAAAGGCAGCTTCCAGTTGGTTGAGCCACAATGGAATGTCTTTGGGCAAGAAGGGTGGAGCTCGAAAAATCAATTTTGATATTTGAGATGGGGTGAGTTCCATCGTGAAAGTTTGAGATTCCAAGATTTGCCCTTGACGTTGGCCGTTAATTCTTCATTCGAGTCGTCCGGCTCACCAATTTGTAGGATGATTGTTGATGTGCTGTGTTGGTGTGGCTTGTGGAAAGGCTGCTGATAAAATTATAATTAAAATTAATTTATTTAAAGCAAGACATTATAAAGAGAAAAGAAGCAACGGTTGGAATAACGGCCGCCAGCTTAAGCCTTCTTGTTTACCGCGTCAGTCGGCAGAGTCTCTGATGACGTCCCGCGCGCATGCGTAGTGATGTGTTCTCCCAACACGTGCTCGCCAAGCTTCTGCCCGTATGTGTCTTGAAGCTTTGTCCCACTTCGCTGAAGCAAAGTGCGGTCGCCACATATATATATGTATTTTTTTTTCATTTCCAAAATATTTATTTATACTTTCACCAATGCCTTTAGGATCTTTGCGATGGCACACGTATGGTGTTTCAGCGCATGTGCTCTCATGTCCTTGAAGCACATATACTGACAGTGCCCAAAGTTGAACACACTGTATAGTGTCTGAAATATCTTTGGCCCCTTCAGATACCAACCTTCGCTTCATTCTAGAGAGGCGTTAGTTTTCACTAAGGTTGGCTTTTGCTATGACTATAAATAAGGCTCAAGGCCAAACCTTGGCTACAAGAGCCTGTGTTTACGCACGGACAACTTTATATGTGGCTTTTTCAAGTGTGCGAACATTGGATAGCATACATGTAAAGATGACCCATATCTTCTGCTCCTTCAGATTTCAGTCTTCCATTCATTCTGAAGAGGCATCAGTTTTCACTAAAGTTGGCTTTTGCTATGACTATAAATAATATTTGGGTTCTTGCTACAAGAGCCTGTGTTTATGCATGCAAAATCAAAGTTGTATTTAAACAACAATCAACCTTGTAAATTTGATTTTTAAAATGGTCGAATTATCGAAAGTGTCGAATTATCGAAAGTGTCGAATTATCGATAGTGTCGAATTACAGTTTGTTTATTTATTTTTTAATAAGGTCCTCTTATCTTATCTGCAATATAGTTGTATTTTTCGAAATTTTATTTTCTAATTTGTTAATTTTTTCTTTTTTTTTTCACTCTAATAATATTTATTTAAATCTAATAATTTTTATTTAATGCAATTTGATTAATAATTTATTTAATCCAATGTCTATAGTTTCTTCCCTGAAATTGCTTACCAAACATGAGTCAGTGTTTCCACAGTGTTAACAGTTGGAGTGTTTGAATGCGGAGAAGCAAAATAACTCCCTACTGAATTTCTCAATAGTCTTACTCCGAGAGGAATGCATCCACACCAGTTAACCTCTAGGTTGGTACTATTGTTATGCTTCTGAGAAGTTTTAATCCTAAGCAGGGTCTTTGAAAATGGTACACGTATGGTGATACAGTGCATGTGCTCTCATGTCCTTAAAGAAGTGTAGTTCTGTTGTTTGCAATTTCATTTTCGGATTTGTTAAAATTTTTCTTCTATAGTTTCTCACCTGCGGGTCCTTCGGATAAACCCGGGGCGTTGCCCGGGTCACTCGGCTAGTTCATTTTATAAATGCTATATTACTGTGAAAAATATTTAATGTATAATTCTTTTCAAGTAATTGAAAATAAAAAATACTTGATAAGTAAATAAATATCTTTCCTTTTTCACGACTGCACTTCCAATTCTTTATAATTCCAACATCAAAACATTATAATCATAATATATATATCTCCACTTCTATGGAATATTTTGCTAAATGATTTGTTGATAAATTTTGATTCAATGAATGCAGATATTATATGTTATGCAGACGACGTTACAATAATTTGCTGGAATAAGACTATTGAAGGACTAAAAACCGCAAGTGAATACACCTTAAATTATGTGATCCAATGGTGTAATAGAAATAAATTAACGATCAGTACAGAGAAGACTAATATGCTATACCTACATAACAGACAAAAAATACCTATTAAGGTTAATAACAATATAATAATGCCGGTCAAGCAAGTAAAAATTCTGGGAATGAAATTTTCTAATCACAAATGGAAAAACAAAGTTAACTTTAGACCGCATGTTAATGATATTCTGTGTAAGGCAGGACGTATGAAAAATTTATTATGTTCACTAAGTGGCAATTATGTGAGGTTTAGACACTGAAAATAGGTTAACTTTATTCAAAACAATCATTAGGCCTGTACTTACATACGGTTCTGAAATTTGGTTCAAATATTTAAACAATCGTTGTAAACAAAAACTGAACTCCATGCAGTACCAGATCATTTTATGGGCAGTTAGAGCATACAAAACCACTTCATCAAACTGTGTGCATAGCTTGGCAAAAATTCCACTCCTAACAGACTATATAGAATCCAGAATAATCAAATTTGATCTAGCTCAAATGTCCATTGAAGATCTAATTACTTACGAACCCCATGCTCCAAGTATAGTCAAATCATTCTTACACGCAAAAATGAATGAAATTTTTGAGAACACTAATGAAATTTTCAGAAGCTTTTTCGTATTAGGAATTCCAAGATTTTTCCGTCCAAATTTTTATAATATCCAATTCATTACAGATCATGGCAATTTTGGGAAATTTTTGGCAACTATCGGCGCCGTGAAGGAACCAGGATGCTTCTGCGGAGGTGAAATTCAAGACGCGAGACATCTACTTCTGGAGTGCCCAATTTTCCGGGATTTTAGGGAAAATAGATTTGGTCGTATTGGACAGCTTGATGAATTTGTAGACAAAAAAGAAAAGTATAAAAATTTTGATCAATTTTGTAAATACATATACAACTTTCTCTTGAATTGGAAAAAAGAGAAGGAATCTTAGAAAAAAAAAAAAAGAACTGCGATGCTTGCTCTGTGTGTTTTGCTTTGTTGTTTGTTTTTCTCTTTGGACAATTTTCTTTAGTTAATTTATGTAAAATAATGAATTGAACAGGATTGTATATAGCCGAATTGCTGTAATGCAGTGAAAAGTATTGACGCAAATATCCCTGAGTTTGGGATATCGCGTTTCATGATGTTAATAAAGTTATATATCTGATAAAACATGCAATTCATATGATTTTTTAATGGTTTACTTTGCTACAACAGTATATATAATATCCCTAATATCATTACATTCGTATTTTTCTATCTTGATGCATTGCTTTCTTGGAGTGTGTAAATAGGTTTATTGATAAATAAGTTTTTAGGCTTAGAACACACACAAAGTTTTTTTACACTCTGAACGTTTTGAGAAAGTTTACAGTATTGTATACTAAGAAAGAGAATTTTGAATAATGCAAAAATACCATTTTATTTCATAACGATACAATATTTGTGTAAAAGAGAAATCATTATATAGTGAACATATATATTTGAAAATTAAATACATTAATATTGCATTATTAAAAATATATATATAATTAATCAAATGCTGCTACATAATAGTTTCCAATATAATCACACACACACAATGTGACCTTGAAATTTGGCATTATAAAGTTTCTTTTTATATAAAAATGTATTATAATATTTAAACTATATAATATCATAGAATGTTTTTCTTATTAACTGTGAAAAGAGATAAAATTATAAATATAATATATTATAGATATATAAAAACCGTTTTCATAGAAACTGTTAGCCAAGATTATTTTTTTTTATAAAACGGTTTATTTATTATAAACGGTTTATTATAAACGGTCTATTTATTAGAATAAAATTGATTCAAGTTCTTTTTTTTAATGACCAATATGAAACAATTTTCCTATTTTTATTGATGTTGTGCTGTTGAATATGCAAATTGCGCATGTTGAATATCAAAAAACAATTTGAGAAAAGATTTTTGACTTTTTTTACTGTTCGTTCATTGCACATTCATATATGCTCTTGCCAAGATATGTCATTATTAAAACGAGCTCTTTCTGGGACTCTTGGAAATTTGATATGTATTATATATCACACATACACACCTATAGATATATATTTCTATTATATATATATATATCAAACTATATTATCTATTTTCTAAACTTTATTATATAGCGAATTTGTGGACAATATAAAGAATGAAACTCGTCATTTAAAAGATCCCAAGTTTCTTCCAATAAGCATAGATGTCTGTTCCAGCCAAATATTTTTCAGCTTTTTCATCAAGCAAATCAGATTGTTCCTTGCTTAGATTGTTTTTCCAATCTCCTACAATACCCTTTCTGACGAATTTGAAATCTGGAACTTTTTTATTCGATGTTCCTTCATCTTTTTTTATAAATCCTTCTTTATCCTGATGTTGAATAAGTTTTTCAATTTGTATGACCTTCCTACATTCCTCAACAGAACTATATTTAATAATTTTATCCATGATTTCTTGATTTTCTTGAAGTTCTTTTTCAAGATCTCCAAAAAGAAATTTAGCAATTTTAAGAATAGCTGTCTTTTGATCTTCTTTCATTTCTTCGTAGGTCATAAAGAGTACATTTGGATGATTGCGATTGTCATACCATTCTTTAAGATGCAGTATTTGATCGCCGTACGTTAGTTCACCTTTATAGTAGCAATCAAAGAAATTTTTAAAATCGAAAGAAACTCCTGATCTTTGGCATACGTGATGATAATATGATACAGCACAATCTTTTGGATTTCTAGCCATATAAATATACTTTGCTTCTTTAGAGTAATTCAACTTCTCAAATGGAATATGTGTTTTAATCAATTTTGGTGTTGATAACTTTGCAACTTCTTCTGAACCAAGTTTATCCATAAATATTCCTGTTTTCTGAAATTCTTCAAAGGATTTGCATGGTTCTCCTTTACTCCAAATAAGGTAAATGGTATAATGAAGCCAATTTGTTCCACTTTTAGGAAAAGATGCAATCACAATGTCGTCTGATTTAGGTTGGTAGTGCATTGATGAAAGAAATTTTGCATCTTCAAAGAATAATGGGATCTTGATCCCTTCAACTTCTTTTAGGGTGGCGATATATTTGTCCATCTTCTGAAATCACACGAGATGACAAGATTGATTAGAACAGTTATTCAACATTTTATATGTATAATGTTAACAGCTTCAAATCATCCTTTGTACAACATTTTAAAGACAAGGGAACAGGCTAAATCAATGTTTAGTTTAATTCTGTTTTACCAGCTGGCACCCTGCCTTCTGAGAAGCACGTGTGCTCCTGGTCAGGATATGCCTACTTTGTTTTTAATATATAATATTGTAAAGTATATAATAATAAAGGAATATATACTGATAATATATAATTTTGTAAACTCTTTTATCCTGAGTTTATTTAATGTTCTTCAGGCGATACACAATCATCATATTTTCAATGTAAAAATCGTAGAGAATGGTGACACTGAACATCCTAAACATTAGTAAAAGGTTATACCATGAAAGTAAGAATAAAAACATTCCCTTATCGCGTGAAATTGAAAGTTGCATATGACTCGCGCCATCTTTTGGAATAAATATTAACTAACCGTTTGTATTCACACGCAAAATTCCAGAAAAACTTACATGAAAAAGGTCTATCAGAAACACCAAATTGTTCCTGTGGAGAAACTGAACAAAATGCTCTTCATCTTATCTACGATTGTCCGAACTTTACAGAAGTGAGACAACAATAGTTATCTGATCTAAATGATTTAACTCTCTTATATCAGCCACTTTGTCAATATAAATGTTATGAACTCTATCGATTAATACATGTAAATATTGATTTAATCACTAAGAATTCAAGAGTTTTCGTTTCTTTTCTTATTTCTTTTATTTCTCGAGCTTTTCGGCTAACATGCCTTTCAACACAGAGATCCTGAAAGTACAACTCAAGATCTTAGTGTTCAAGGACATGTTAACCTGAAATCTCGAAAAATAAAAGAAATAAGAAAAGAAACGAAAACCTTTGATTGATTAAATCAAAGTGTAAAAGCAGAGAATAATCTATATTATAGGTAAATTTGTAAATATTTAATAATATGTTTTAATATCGCGCCTGGATGATTAATAAATAAATGAAAAACGAATCGTTTTTATTAGTTATTCCTGAATATTGACCGAACACTATTCATATTGAATAATCAATAAAAACAAAGCCACATATGCATTTAAGGCTGTAGACCTTGTCAGCATGGTGTATTTACAGGGTGTACCAGGTAAATTGGGACTAACTTTGACAGTCTATAAAACAAAAACTACTTGAGATTAAAAACTTGTTTTTTTTTCATTACGTAGCCATATTCATGTAAAATGCAACAATACATGTGTGCGCAGTGTAGTGATGAAGAGTAACCGAGAATTTGAAAATCGAGCTGCCATCATCGTTGCTCTGCGCGCCGGAAGGAGCCCCAAAGAGATAGTGGATTTTCTTAAGTTGCCCAAAACCACTATTTATCGTGTCAAGAAGCAGTTTGATGAGGCCGACAGTAACAAAGAGGGGATAGCTACAAGGAAAAAGCACTCGCGTCGATCGGACAGGGTAAGAGGCGAAGAATTTGTCAAAAATGTCAAGGAGAAGATTGATGGAAACCCAGGGAAGAGCATGAGGGCCATAGCCAAGGAAATGGACGTTGGCTCTATGACAATTGTCAGAACTATCCATGAGGACCTTGGTCTCAAGTCTTATGCCCTTCGGAAAGGTCAGTTGCTGACTGAGAATATGAAGAATAACAGAAAAGGAAAGGCTGCTGCCCTCCTCAACAACCTGAAACACGACTCTTTTGGCATGCTAAGGTTCTTCTCTGACGAAAATAACTTTGACGTGGACCAAAAGGTAAATCCCAGGAATGATCGCTGGATCTGTAAAGACCCCTCAGAGATACCTGTCGTGATGCACACGAAATTTCCTGCCTCCGTAATGGTCCTTGGCGTTATCAGCAGTGAAGGTGATGTCATGCCTCCCCATTTCTTTGAGAAGGGCCTTAGGATGAACGCTGACACCTACATCAATGTTCTGGAGACCGTTGTGAAGCCTTGGATGGACATGGTGGCCGCAGGAAGGAAGTTTGTCTTCCAACAGGACTCAGCTCCAGCCCATAAGGCAAAAAAGACACAATCGTGGCTGACACTTAACGTCCCTAGTCACTGGGGTCCTGATATTTGGCCCCCTAATTCTCCAGATTGCAATCCCCTCGACTACTATGTATGGGGCGTTATTGAGAGAGATGTCAACAAAGCTCCTCATACCACCATCCAGTCTGTCAAGAAAGCAGTTCACACGGTGATGACCCAAATGGACAAGGTCATCGTCGCCAAGGCCTGTGCTTCATTCCGCACTCGCCTCGAGACTGTTGTAGCTAATAATGGAAACTACATTGAATAAATAAAAACTATATCCTTTTATCTACTACTGTGTCAAATTTCATTCGGATATTTTAATTTTTACTTGCAAAAAATTTCAGTTAAAATACCATTGTTGAAATTCCCAATTTAACTGGTACACCCTGTACATATTGGCCAGCATATTGATATACATATTATGGGCTGTTTACCATCTGAATCGATTACTTATACTTTTGAATAATTTGAAGTTTCAGTTTTTAAAACTTATTATATATTGAGAGAACCAAATGAGGATCATTTCCCTTTTAAGACCAATCTGTATAGAGTTAAACCTATCTATAGCGCCCCCTCTAAATAGCGCCTCCCTATCTATAGCGCCCGATTTTAAATACGTAGTACGATGCGATTTACATTAAAATTGACCTGTCTATAGCATCCCCTCTCTATATCACCTTATTTTGGTGAGTCCCAAGAGAGGGCGTTATACACAGGTTTACCTGTATATGTTGTAATGTAGTGTTACCCTGTGGGTTGACTGTAGTGTGGCATGTTAGTTGCAGTCGGGGTGGCCACAATGTTCAGAGTGGGTTCAGGGGTGATTGGGATTACACAAAAGGACAAGGCATGATGGATGTAACTACAGAGATGAAGAAAGAGTAATTGAAGCCGACGCCGGTCAGGGGAGATCTGTAGAGAGGTGACTGTCAATCATCGTGTCTCAAAGCGGACTGAGTCCCAAGAAGGGGCGCTATAGACAGGTTTAACTGTACCATGGTTCCAGACTCTATAGCCCTTTCGTTATCCTGGAGTTATCCATTATGTTGCATGTTATCAACAAGACACTTTGTTCCTTTTTTGCGAATCACATTGTCCATTCGTAGACGTTGGTTTTTTATTAACAATTTACACTATATACTGATTTAAATATTATGAAATTCCGACTGTTTTTTAACCTCGGCATTTAAAAATTCAATATATATTTACCTCGCGTTGTTATAACTTGTAATCAAACACAACACACAATGATGTGTACACATGTGTAGACATGTGGTGCACTTACAGTAAAAGCAGTCGCCTTCTCTTTACCCACCATGAATTTATAATGAACTATACCACGTATGTGCTAGTGATCGTAAAACACACACACACACAATGAATAAGCAATTTTATAAAATCCCGTACTCAGAATAAATTCCTACGTATACACATTTTGTGGCATAGAGATTACAATCTTGTCATATACTATATTTATCGGGGGTCGGTGGAAGGATGGTCTAAATCGTTGGTTTTCGACCGCTACGACCCTAGTTCGATTCCTGCATTGGGCACTTTTTTCTGTTTAAAAAAATGCTCTAATGGCCTCCCATTCTTGTAAAATGCCAACCCTACCAGCGAGTACAAATAACTAAACGGGGCTCTGGGACATTTGTAAGTGCGAAGTCGAACTGATTTTCACATGTGTAGACATGTGGTGCACTTATAGTATAAGCAGTCGCCTTCTTCAACCCACCAAGATTATAATGGTCTGTACAACGCATACTAGAGATAAGCAAAAAAAAAAACTTATTACCACAGGATTTTGGAATTCTACAAATAACAAAAAGCATAAAACGCCACAACTACTTTTATTTATTTGATTAAAAAGATGTTTGAAGTTTATATTTTAATTTTGTATTTATTCTTATTTTTAAATTCATAGGAGCATTTTTAGGCAGACATTGAATTTTTTATCATCACCATTTTTGATTTTTTTTTCTTAGTTAGTTATCAAATCATTTACAATATTGTAGTTCTTTTTTGTTTTGTTGTTTTCCATTTTAAGCAATAAAATATATAGAAGTAAGGTGTAATATTCAATTCAAGCATATGGAACCAAACCTCGATTTATTTTTAAAACAAAGCAAAATCATAAGCTTATACAACTCTCACTTTTCAAACAGAAGCTTTCGAATAAACCTTTCTTGGTTTTTGTTCGCTGAAGAAGGACTTACCCGAAAGCTTTCTTTGAACAAGTTTAAAAAAAAAAGAATTTTGGCGTTTTATGCTTTTTTTTTTTTGTAAAAAAAACTAGTTGACCTATTTCGTAATGTGTTTTTATGTATACAGTAGCATTTTAAAATATAGACAAGCCTTTTATCTGACAAATCCTGTTGATCCGACTATCTCCTATTAGCATTGTGGTATACAAGTTTATAACTTTTTGAAAAATAGGTTGAAGGGTCAACAGAAGAGATAACATAAACATTACTTATCTCCAGAAGTAGGCTGTGGAAATATGAAGGGTAGAAGATTGTAGTTATCTGCTGCTACAAGATAAGATAGGTGGTTCTAAAGAATAAGAGCTTATCCCAAGTTAGAACGTCTATTACATTGATATACAACTTATCACATTATTTTCTAACTTTAGAGTACACTCTGAAAAATAACTCACTTTAGAAATTTGATCCAAAAAGTTCTTCATGTGATAGACATGTAAATATTTAATTCTAAGTTATAATTCGTTTATTGTTTTCGCTGTAATAGGCGCAAATATTTCAATATCTCGCCTGGTTGATCATAAACAAAAAAATAAAATATAAATAAATAATAAATATCTCACTAATGAAATCTTCTGGGAACCTAAAATAATATTATTAAATTAAGTAATAATGATAATTCAATTATATCTCTCCATAATATATATTCACAATTAAAACCCTATTTAGAAAAAATATAAAGAGCGATATAAGCTTCCTTCTGATTCTTGGACTATGAAATCTTTGTCAATTTGTACTAGCGCAGTTCTATGATTAGTAGAAATATGAGAATAACATTTAAAATAAAAAAGATGAGTAGTTACTAGTCAAGAAACGCGGTGGCTGTTATGTCTCAACACCAAGACTGTATATAGCTATTTACATTTTTATTAATTAATGATCTAACCATTCTTAATAGAAACGTAAACTACCATTGTTTGTTTTCTTTCTTCATTTAAAGACGGTCTATATAAGACAAATTATTGTTAATGATATGAATAAAGTTTTTTTATATAATAAAGATATTATAGTGGCTGGGGGAGAGATGTCCGACCACACCTCCCTGCGGTCCCCCCTGGACCCTTGGAATATTTGACCAAATTCTGGTTCGTTTCCAAGGTGACTAACGTGGCAACGGCACCCATTTTCCAATGAAGAGAAAAACGCAGCTTTACACACCCAAGATAGAGGACATTGCTGCTGCTGTGATAGAGATGCATGGAGACATCTGAGGCTCTTCATTGGACACGACAACAACAACAATATAATGGCTGAGGGTTTTAATATTTAGAAATATGTATAAAAGATATTGTAGATTTCGGTGATCAAATGAAGTAGTTGCTGATCGTTTTGAGGCGCGTTGGTCATTATCTAGGGAGTTTTAAAGCGAGGACTTTAGCCTCGAGTTGAGGGTTGTTCGTGACGACTTCTCACTGTCTGAAGAAGGATACTTTATAGGTGAGGGAGCCTCGTGGGCTGAAAATGTAATTATTATTTATCCACTTTTTATGTTTTATCAACAATTAACCATTGACTAATATCAATAAAAACATTCAAATTATACAGTTAAACCTGCGCCCCCTCTTTGGACTCACTAAAATAGGGCGCTATAAAGAGGGGGTGCTATAGACAGGTTACTTGTAATGTAAATCGCATCGTACTACGTATTTAAAATCGGGCGCTATATAGATGATATTTTTTCATATATTTTAGGTTACACGGCACAGATTCTGACAATAAAAATATTCATATATATCTTTCAGTTTTTAAATTAATTCTGAATAGCAAACTAATCCCAGATAGACATGATGCATAGAGTGCCTTGCATGGTCGTAAGGTAAGAAAATCGTATGTTTATATCAATTTTATGAAGTCATTTTAGACCAGATAAAGAAGAGACATGATTTCACCTTCTACCTGGCTGCAGAGATCACTCTAATTTAGAGATTTTTAAAAATTCCTTAGTGCAGTCCGAGGTATTGAGCGCCAGTTGTGAATTCCTTGGAGTAATGACCTTGCACATGCGAGGTCTTACGTTTTTCAGTAAGACACTGTACCATTTCATTAAACCCAAAAATAGCCACCGAAAATTTTCATGACCATTTACTTTAACATGTGGTACCCAGATACTGGTATATCAACCTAACTTGACTTGAAGATGGAAGTTGTCTAGCTGGCATTCAAATTTCAGTGAAATGAGAACATTTCTGCCAGAAAACATATATTTGCTATTATATTAGAAGAGAGAGAAAGCGAGATAAAATATATTTTATAGCAGAATTATCCTCACTTCAATGAAACCAATAAACAACTATTATTTTAAAAATATTCATCTACTGAAGGGCTTAAGGCCTTGCATGTGCAAGGTCATTACTCCAAGGAATTCACAACTGGGGATTATTACCTCGGACTGCATTCAAGAATTAAAATATCTCTAAATTAGAGTGATCTGCAGCCATGTAGAAGATTACATGAATTTCAATATATCGTATCTACACTAGATTTTATTGGATTTAAAATTTGGGTTGAAAGCCTTCTTTGTATTTCGCTTATCTTTCGATCTAAATCGTTTTTCAAAGAAATTAAGTATGGAATGCTCCGTTTTCAAAGAAACAACTATTATTTATAGAAGGTGGTTAAAAAAGACAACAATAAACATCCAGAAAAGACAACATTTCTGTTTTTAGAGCATCTATGGTGTATACAGCTGTATGTATTTCCAGACAATAATAAACGTAGCCATCAGCGAAGAGAAGCGATTATTTCAGCTGGAGGAAGTTTCATTGAATTATGTCATCCATTGTGCAGATGGTTGCCTATACAGAATGTAAAAATATTTGTTAATCATAGTTTATAAATAGGACTCTGTTCTGGAAAATATGGCTTCCCAACTCTAAGGGAAACTACACAACTTAAGTTTTTTTTATCATCTTTATCTCCACCTTCTCAGTCAGACATCACGGAACAATCATTTTAATTCGAATACGGCAACCTTCCACATAATATGACTTAGAAAAATATATATTAATCAGTAGACTATATATAAATCATAAACATTTCCATTTGTATATCTAAATGCAATCATATTTATATTTCTATCGCTACATTAGCTTATATCTTTAATTTCTCTAAAGGCCTTCACCGTGGATTTGCCTATTCTACCCGCTGTATAAGCTAATTAGTCTAATATATATAATTACAAATCAAATTTTGCTTAAACTACTGGATAAAGGCTTGCCACTCATACACCACCAAGCTCTAACAATAGCCTAGTAACAACCACAAAATAACAAGTGTGACACTGCAACCTTTTTAAAAATAGTAAATCAAATTAAAAGGAGCTTTCGGACATGCTCTTGATCAGAAGTTACTTGAGAAATTCCTGTATATTTTCCGTTTAAATAAAAAATTATCGAAATCCCACAAATATCATGATCATGAGAAGTAAGAACAGACCGTATAAAACATGTGTTTTAGAATAAGTAGAGCAAAAAGGATATCCTTTTAAGCATTTATATATTTATCAATTCCTTTATATTAAGCTCGAGCATTATACTATCTATCAATATAATGGTAACTTTAATCTTTTTAATTCTTAAAACATAACCTATGTTAGTAATATAATATTTGATTGATTCAGGCTTTTAGAGCGTCTTTTATTTTTAATGGTTTCTACAATATTCCAAATTCTCATTAATAAACAAGCGTTTACCATTAAATTTCAAATATTCACAAATTATTGTACACACGTTATATACACACTTTTTGTAGTTGAGTTATAATATCTGGCACAATAATTTAAAGAAATATATTATTTAATACATCGTTCTTAAAAGAATTGGCACAATACAATTTTTATATATATTAAAAAGTATCATCAAATTTCATTTAAAATTTTACAATTGTTTATATTATGCATTATATAGAAAAGGTAATTTTTCAAAAATAAATTTTAGAAAATTCCAAGAGATTTCCAATATTTGTAAACTTCAAGTCCTTGAAAGAATTCTTTCGCTTTTTTATTGATCTCTCAGATTGTTCTTGATTCAGATAGTTTCTCCAATCTCCAACAATTCCTTTTCTTACAAATGTGAAATCCGTTGATCTTCTAGGCATTTGATCATCTTGTTTGGATCTGAAGAGTTTCTCAATTTGAATAACCTTTCTGCATTCTTCAACCGAACTATACTTGATCACATTCTTTAGCATTTCTGAATCTTCTAGAAGCAATCTTTCAAGATTTTCATCTAAAAATCCTGCAATCATCAAGATAGATGTCTTCAAATCTTCTTTCATCTTCTCATATGTTAGTAAAAGTACATTACTTTCATGTTGAGCACAATTCCATTCCTTAACATGCTGAAAGTAATCAATATATAGAAGCTTTCCATTTAAGAATGCATTTATGAAATCATCAAAATCAATCGGTGATTCCAATCTGTTATTCAAATAGTGATAATATGAAACTGCAACATCTTTAGGATTCCTTGCGATATAAATATATTTAGCTTCTTTTGAAATTGAAAGCTTTGAGAAAGGGATATGTGTCTTAATCATTCTAGGATATGAAAAACTCTTCAAAGAATCTGCACCATATTTATCGATGAAAACAGAAGCCTTTGTGAATTCCTCAAAAGATTTACAAGGATTGCCTTTGTTCAAGATTAAGTAAACTATGTATTGAGTCCAGTTGAGGCCACTTTTAGGATAGCAAGTAATGAAGATATCGCTGGTTTCTGGTTTATAGCTCAAGGCTGAAAGAAGTTGATCTTTTTCCAAATATCCTGGCAAGTTTAGGCCTTCAATTTGTCGCATTTTCTTTAAATATTCTTCCATGTTCTCTGCACCACAGATAATTCACCTAAGTATAACCATTCACCTTTTTGTATGCATGTTTTAATTATTATTATTATGTTATAGGATATAATAAATATTGTTAGAAAAAAGAGAAGTTATATATATGAATTAACAACACTATGCTTTTAAAAGTAAATTGGTATATCACACTCTATTCTGAGAATATTTTTGATTATACTTCGATATAAGAGATGATTTTACATATAATATTATTATGAAAACCATTTTTAAAGACATGGGTTCGATCAAGAAGACTTTTTTATTCTTCAGAAACAGCTTAATTGGCCCTCATGATCACTCTGAGAAGAAAGCAGTTAAATATTTAACTAATTTCACGTTTTTATAACAGATTTTTGTCATCTCATTAACAGATTGGAATTCCAAGTCACATATGTTTTTAATACCTAATATAAGATTACCTTTATCATATTTTCCTCATTTACCCTAACTTGCTTTGTATAGAGACAAGGCAGTGACTTAACAAGTAAGAATAAACTCTTATGTTTATCAACGATTCCGATTTTTTTCCTTTCGTAGGAGATTAAAACACCTGCCGACTCTTTAGATCAAGTAGTTTTTAGACCAAATATTTATAATTTTTGAAACAATTTACCTACATATTTTACTATTTGAAACATTTTTTTTTATTAACCCAATTTAAAACATATGACATTACATATGAAATAACCGCTGTATTATATTTGATTTGATATATAATGTGTATTATTATATCATTTGAAAACAGAATCATCGAAGAACAGCTTTCTTGTAAATGCCCTTTTATACATCATTTCTCAAGCTTTCAAGGCTTGATGCTCATCTACAGAATTAGCAGTTCATAACATACCTAATATACTGCCTAAAATGAGCTTTCTTTTCATCAAGGCCTCTGAAACCTAGAAGGGAATATAGATATTAAAGAAATTATACAAAATATTTAACCTTTTCGATAATTTTATTTCAAAGGAATTAAATTATACAATATATATTAAATTTTGGAAATTGATTTATTCTTTCAAAAAATCGTTTATATATTTGTAGTTTCCAGATATGGTATATGAGAATATATCTTGTCAGGATGTCAATCTATCTGATAAATTTGTTTCTTCAGCTAATCATAACCAAGAGTTTATATATCGGTAGAAGAAATGTCCGTGTGTGAGGAGGGGGATAAGCATGGCAAGATATCTTACTACCTCCCGATTGTTCTATATATGCAAATAAAGTTCAGTTTAAAACAAAACAAAATAATCAAAATAACATGGTAATTATTATAATACTGAAATAATAACAATAGGGTTTCAGACAATATTTACTCCATTCATATAAAATATGAATAATATATAATAACAAAATAGGCTAAATACTATGATAATAGACACGACACAATGATAATAAAAAGAATAATAAATACCAAAAGAACTTGAGAGCAGAACGAAGGTGTTGAAGACGTAGCAGAAATGTCGTTGAATAACAGGGAAGGACACGTTGGTATCACGTGATCAGTCACGTGACATTGTTGACGACCTAGTCGTTGTGTGATGGGTATTCTACGGGAACAGTCGCTGAGACTGAATGGAATATAATTCCAACCACACACAACAAAAACGAAATTTATAAATTTTAAGTCCTTTTTTTTCAACTCTTTCTTCTAATTTAATCCAAATATTCATTGGTCAAAGAGATTGGTAGGTGAGTCAATTAGCAGGGACGAAACTCCCGCCGGGTTTAATTTTGACAAGTCCCTGCCTGGTACCAATCTCTTTCGATCCTGGTCGAACCATATGGTTTCCAACAAAACAACACAAAAAAATTTTACTCCATCTTACAATAAAATTTTGATAATTTTAAAAGTGCTTTTCACACAAAAATATAAAAAAAAATTATAAAATTACACAAAATATAACTTAAAAAATATATATATTTTAATTTTCTTTCTTAATAAATTTAAATTGTTTGTTAAAAAGATTACATGGTTCTGTCTTTGCTCTTTTTCCTACTCTAATATCTTCAATTCTTCCTTTTTTTATTTTTCTATGTTCTGCTTCAATGACGTGTAACGACCGAAGTAATAAGCGTGAACTTGTTATAGCCCTTAATTGTTACTTAAAGATTAAAAACTTTTTTTGTTACCCTAATAATAATATTTAATAATTTGCTTTAATCATCTTTAATTTACAACTACTTTTCATATAAATTATTTTTAATTCTACTTATATATATATATATATATACATTTTTTATGATGCATTAGGGCGTCATCTGTTATCAAAAATTAAACCATTATAGACGCGTATCATTCTTTTTTAAAAATAAAAGGGCAGTAGAAATTGTTTTATTTTGAAAGGAATCTCACGCGTTTATAATAGTTTCGAATTTTCACATTTTTACATATAATCAAAGAACTAATTGCGAAAGATTTTTAGATATTTTTATAGTAGTTAACCATAACGAGTTGTTCATAAAGCAAAACATTACTCTAATTCAGAGATAACATTTTATAAATAAGTTTACACCTACACCTTCTCTCTCTCTCCATATTACAAAATACTCGTTCTCCAAGTTACCCATAATCCATTGTACCACTGGATATGTTTACTTTCAAGAATCAGTTAAAAGTAAATACCATATAAATAGGGAAAATTTTCATATATTATGAGTAAGTTCAAACCTCTATCTTTTAAATATAGGTATTTAAATTGTTCCTACAGAGAAACGGAACAAACTGCTCTTCACCTATCTATGACTGTCCGAACTTTGCAGAAGTAAGACATCGTTTGTTCCCTGATTTAAATGATTTAACTCTTTTACCTCAGCGACTTTGTCTATATAAATTTTATGAACTCTGTCTAATAATGCATGTAAATTTGTAAATATTTAATTCTAAGTTCTGATTAGTTTGTTTCCTTTGTATTAGGCGCAGATATTTCAATATCGCGCCTGGTTGATTAATAAATACAAAAATTAAATATAGGTATTTGAAATATATTTTACGAAATATTGACCAGGCTTTCACCCTGGAGTTGTTCAATGTATGAAATCTTATTAGAAACAGTACTTTTTCATATTAATAATGGTCGTAGTATTTTTTGAGGGCTTTATAGAAATAAAATAAAAATATATAATTAAATGAAACTAGCCCTTAAACTTCCTCAATCTCTTCAAAGAATGACATGAGAAGTTTGGAAATAATTTTTTAAATTATATTAAAACTAAGATCGAAATAGCTATACAACATATTTTATTAGAATAAATTCACATCTTTTCTCAGTGATTCCTCCACAATAAATTAAAATTCCGGAACTGAATTAATATTCCGGAAATTTACCATAATATTATACTCTAGTTCATAGACACTATTTTCTCCTAATTTACCTATTTTAAATACCAAAATTTGCTCTAGTATGTAAATATAATATATCAATTCTAGAATAGGTTTAAAACACAGCTGATATTATATAAATTTTATAATGTACATATAACTTGCCATAGCATAGTTAAGTTTCATTTTGTATCAATTTTTCCTGTAGAAGGGCGTTATCCTGAAATCTCGAAAAACGTTTAAATAAAATATACTCATCCTTAGACATTTACTTCTTTATTATCTAAAAATTAAAATGTAAAAGAAATTGAAGACTTCATTATAACAACAAAACTTTACAAAATTTTATATCTCTCTCTTTGGGGGTGGGGTGGGGTGTTATATTTAAAAATATACAATATTCAACGTACTATCAAGGTGCCTTGTATAATAAATGATGAAGCTGAAATCTGTTATGTTTAATTTAATTTGAATATTAATAAAGATGATTACATATGGAGAAAGAAGAAGTAGATCAATTATTATCTACATTAAAGTTTTTATTTGATATTCTATTATTATGCAGTGAAGATTTGATAAAAGGGACACCAAACTTTGAGTTTAAAATATATTTCATATTGTTACAGATAGAATTATCTATATCTTCTTATTAATGTTTTCATTTATATAAAATTATAATTCTTATTTGATTAGATAAATTTTTAATTTATGGATCTTTTATGGAATATATATTAAATGAATATATTTGTAATTATTTTGGAAGAAAAGATCATTGTGAAGATCTGAAAATTCCAAGCTTCTTCCAATACTCATAAAAATCAATTCCAGCAAATTATTTTTCAGTTCTTTCGTTAAGTCTTTCTTCTTGTTCCCGACTCAGATGAGTCTTCCAGTCTCCTACGATTCCTTTTCTTACAAAGGAAATCTTGGCTGTCTTTGGGATCATTTCAGGCTTGAGTATATCTCCTTTTGCTTTATCGATAAGAGATGTATCAGCCTCCAAGACTCTCTTTGTTTCTTCCACCGAACTATATTTGATTATTTTCTTCATGATCTCTGGATTTTCTTTAAGAGCTTCTTCTATATTTAAAAACTTGGCAATCGTCATGACAGATTTCTCTAAATCTTCTTTCATTTCTTCATATACCACTAATAGAACATTTGGATCATCGCGATGCTCATACCATAATTTCACATCCTTGAAATAATCACCATAGATTAGCTTACCATCAAGAAACAACTCAAATGCAGAATCTAAATCAAGTGGAGTTTCAAGGATACCGTTAAGGAAGTAATAGTAAGATACAATAACATCCTTAGGATTTCTAAGAACATAGATATACTTAGTTTCTTCATTCTTAGGGCATTTCTCATAGGGTATATGAGTCATAATCATTCTTGGGGGTTTTAAATCCTCCAAGTTTCTTACGCCTTCAAGATCAAGGAAGCTGGCACATTCCTTGAATTCATTAAAAGATTTGCAAGGCTTTCCTTGGTTCCACATCAGGTAAATGATATATTGTGTCCAGTGACTTCCAGTTTTTGGATAGGACACAAGGAATAGGTCATCAAATCTTGGATGGTACCTAAGGGCTTCTAGAATACTCTTTCCTGTAAAGAATTTTAGGAATGGAATTCCTTCGATTTCATGCAAGCTATCCAGGTAGCTCTCCATTTTCTGCAATCACACCACGAAATCCAAGTCACATACTTACTTTTTTAAATATATTTTTAATTTTTAGTTACTCTTTGCTCCTAGCTTGAATTGGTGTAACAAATATATTTAAATTTTAAACATACATCTGAATCGACTCTGACACTCGTATTTCTAAAAACAAGTTTTACTAATTAAGTTAATAAAATATCTTTTGAGTGAAATTAATCAGGCCTTCAGCGAAAAGTGTCATTTCAAAACATTTTTATTATTTTATAGCTTTCGGGCACGGACACCCTTCTACAGGAATAAACCTGGCATACCAGTGAAAAGCTGTAGAATACCAAATTTTCTCCTGTAGAAGGACGTCCGTGCCCGAAAGCTAGAGAATAATAAAAATACACTTTTCCCTGGAGGAATGATTAATTTTACTCAATATTGATGCAAGGGATTATTTTATAAAATATATTTTTATTTTATTGTGTTTCTATAAAATATATATCAGGTTTTACCACACTTTTATACTCATACATTTTATAGTCATACCTTCATCACAATAAATATGTGTTAGCGATTTTATATTACTCTTTGATTGATCGCTGTTATTTGGCCACTTTTTAAACTAAACACGCAAAGCAATAAAATCCTTTTGATATCAAAGGGTATATAAAGGTATAAATATACTTGTATATTTAGATTATAGACACAAATTAACACCTACACACATCACTATGCAAATATTGTGATTTAACTAAACAACTAGTGTTGCATATATAAGCTGATAGTTTTATGATATTGTATTTAATATGAAATACTTTATTCCTTTTTAAAAGAATTTTATTTCACTTAATTTTAATAATAAGAATATAATATTATGAGCTAGATATTTGATATCAAAATACAAAGAATGTGGATTACAAAAATTATTATAAACATTATTATTGCGTGCTTCCCAATGTTCAATTATGTTAATTTCACGATGATTTAATTTGTATATAATTTCAGATTTACACGCAATTATCCTAATTGTGGATATGGCGTTTCTTTGCAACTGTTAAATAAATAAACATTATTAGAGCAGATAATGATATTTTTGATATATAGATAATATTTTTAAATTATAGTTAGGAAAAAAAAATGAAATGTAAATATTTTGAGAATTAGTAAACATAAAAGAGAAAAAGGTGTCGTTATATTATTTGTAAGAAAAGTTCATTGGGAAAGTTGGAAAATTCCAAGCTTCTTCCAATACTCGTAGAAGTCAATTCCAGCCAATTCTTTTTCAGCTCTTTGGTTGAGTCTTTCTTCTTGTTCGCGGGTTAGATGAGTCTTCCAGTCTCCTACGATTCCTTTTCGGACAATGATTATATTGCTCTTTTCTTTTAAGACTTCAGGGATAGGTGCCTCTCCTTTTTCCTTGCTTATACGAGGTGTATTAGTATTCAAAACCTTCTTTGTTTCTTCTATAGAACAGTTTTTGATCACTTTCTTAATTATCTCTGGATTTTCTTTAAGAGCTTCTTCCATATTAAGAAATTTTGCAATCTTCATTATTGACTTCTCTAATTCTTCTTTCATTTCTTCATAGGTCAATATCAAGATATTTGGATCGTCACGATGCTCATACCACGTCTTTGTGTACTTGAAATAATCACCATACATTAATTTTCCTTCAAGAAATAGATCAAATGTTGAATCTAGATCAAGTGGATCTTTTATGATACCTTTTAAGAAGTAATAATAAGATACAATAACATCCTTAGGATTTCTAAGTACATAGATATACTTAGTTTTTTCATTCTTAGGGCATTTGTCATAGGGAAAATGAGTCATGATCATTCTTGGTTCTTTCAAGTTGTCCTCCTTCTTTACTCCTTCTAATTCAATAAAAAGTGAACAGTTTTTGAAATCTTCATAGGATTTGCAAGGTTCTCCTTTATTACATAAAAGTTGGATAATATATTGGGTCCAGTGACTTCCAGATTTGGGATAGGAAGCAATGAATATATCATCAGATCGTGGTTGATAGTTGAATGCTTCTTGAATATGTTTTTCTAGGAAAAAGATAGGAAATATGATTCCTTCGATTTCTTGCAAGTTTTTCTCGAAGTTCTCCATATTCTGCAATCACACCAAGAAAGTATTCTTAATAATCAACCCTTATCTAATTCACTTATAGAACCTTTATTTCTTCCAAATAACAAGATACAGTTTGCATTTTTGAATATTATAATAAAAACTTCAAAGTTCAACATCTATTATTCAACATTCTGCATCGTTTTAGCGATTTATATAGTATTTTAATATAGTTTTAACATCCATTCTTTAAATTAGCAATAAAAGATGAAATAACACAAATCAATAACGCGCCATCTATACATATAAAATGAAAGGATTTTAAAGCACGAATGTTTCTTTTATACATAATACAAACTTCTACTGGCCTTACTGCGATGAAAAAATATATTGTATTTCTGTATGTATTAATGTAAATCTACTGTCCTATGAGCCTATGTCCATAGTTTTCTTGAAAACCATTTCTGAGATTCCATCCTTCAGTGCTACGTATATAAGCAGAATCGTTCAATACAGTATTAGAGCTTTGAGAAGCGGTCTGGTGGATTAAATTGGCGAAACCGCTGGGAGGGTTCACCACTGATGAGCCAAGCCCTCCCAATATATTTTTTCATCGCAGTAAGGGCAGTAGAAGTTTGTATTATGTATAAAAGAAACATTCGTGCTTTTAAATCCTTTCATTTTATATGAAAAATCGAAATCATATCGTAAGATAGGCATAAAAAAAGAAATTGCAAGCGGCTAACCATAAAACAGTAATGAATAATAAAATTTTGCTGATTTTAAGTCCTATAGGTTACCAAATGTCTTGGAATTTCACATATATGTATGACACAGTATGCTTCAGTATCGCAACCAAACACTCCAGACCTTTTAATGTTTTCCTTTTTGAGAGATCTGAGTCATTAGCAAATTGACTAATCTCTAAGCACAAAAATATTTTTATAATTTCTAATGCACTTTTACATTCATAAATTAAATAGTCCTTCAATTTTTACTTCTTTGAATTCATTTCAGTATAGTGATGAGTGGTACTTCAGTTTATAAGCATAATCCATTCCAGAGATATGTTCATTATCCATATCAAAGTATTTTAGCACACAGAAAGAGAGTGAGGCAGTTTTCTGTAAGCTTATAACCGAGTATTTATATTCCCTTCAGCTATAATGTAGGTTCTTTTTGGCATCTTTTTCTAAAAAGGCCCTGCTTCATTTCAGTTAACCATCAAATATAAGAAAAAAACTCGATATACTTTTACAAAATATCTAAAACCTTTAGCAATAAGTTTCTTTAATAATATACAAATATAAATATTAATAATATAGATGGAACATTTTGTGAGGAAATTGATCTATAGAAACATAGGACGCCTCTTCCGTCAAAATTTTGGTCATAGATATGGCCCAGCCACTTTGCCAGCTAAATACCTTTTTGGAAGATTGTGAAGATTCCATTGGATCCCGTGTGGATCTCATGGAATAAAGTCCGCCCTAAGCTGACGAGGGCCATTAGCCCGAAACCATGATCTCTAGGTGGACGTTTCTCAGTTTGCCAAATTGGTGTTGTGGCTTTGTCACGAACCGAGGCCGCTAGTTTGCAGTGATGCTCAATAGATGGCTGTTGTATATTTTTTTCAAATATTAATTTTTATTCTACGATTATATTAATCTGTTACCTTATAATCTGTGGGGTGTCAGGAGTGTATATATGTAATATAAAAAAGATATTTTCTGCTGTATTTTTGATCATCTTGAGGATTATGCTATGGAGTTATTTGCTGGTTCTTTTTGGTACTAAATGGTATTGGTGATGCAGTCGTGGCAATAATAATAATAGTCTTGTTCAGAGGTTTCTTTAATTGAGCTAAGGAATATGCATAAAAGACATAATTTGGTAAAAGTACTGCCTGGCTTAAGGCGTAAGAATAAAAAAAGGAAAAGCTTATTTACATAATGTACAAAAGTTTTGAGCCGGCAATTGGGATAAAACAACAACGAGTTTTTATAGGGGAAGAGTGACCTCTGGCGGTCGATTTAGCAGAGTATTTGAATCTATGAAATAATAATTTAAAATAAATAATATTTTTATATAACATATATACATGTGAGTTAATATAGAGAGTAAGATGAGAATTAGTCAATAAATATAAATATTGTTGAAGTGAGTAGGTTTTCCCAGTAAGTCTAAATTAAATAGAGATAGAAAAGTATGTTCATTTAAATTGTTTATTTTTTAGCTTCAATATAGAAGATTTATATTTTAAACGAGAGTAATTGTTGCGATCTACTCAACAATGGCGTCTAGTTTTGACGTTCATTTTGACGGGAGAAGCACCTTATGTTTCTCTCTATATAATAATAAATAAATAAATATATATATTTAATTATACATATTTACATATAATAAATAAAATTATTGCGAAAGATTTTAGATATTTTTATAGGAATTAACCATAACGAGTTTTGCGTTCATAAATCGAAACATTACTCGAATTCAGAGATAACATTTTAAAAATAAGTTTCCACCCTCTAACCCCTATTTTACAAAAGCCTCGTTCTCCAAGTTACCCATAATCCATTGTACCACTGTATATGTTTACTTTCAAGATTCAGTTATAAGTAAATACTATATAAATAGGGGAATATTCATATAGTACAACATGTGATCAATAATTTCCAGGAATGAGACGGTATCACTTAAAATATTCGAAATAATGAAATAATTTTATAAGGACCTTATAGATAAAACATTTATCAACACGTAGACATAAAAATTGATCACATAGACGCACGCGCTCACGTTTTATCGAATTTATAAGCTCGAGTATATCAAAACATTTTCGAATTTCAGTATGGACTGTATTGAAAAACAGCGAGTCTGCATAGGGTTTTGTTTTAAATTAGGGAAAACAGTTTCCGAATCATTTAAAATCTTGAAGCAGGCTTTTATAGAAGATACCCTATCACAATCGAGGACATTTGAATGGTTTTCACGATTAAAAGCTGGTCGAAAAGGTAAGAGAAAGCAAGGATGTTCAAATTGAAGCTTAAGTGTCTTCTTATCACTTTATTTGATGTAAAGGGATTGGTACACTATGAATTCGTAACTGAGTGTCAGACCGTTAATCAACATTACTATATTGATGTATTGCGACGTTTAAGAGAGCCTGTGCGTCAGAAACGACCCGAAAAATGGCATCAGAAAAATTGGCTCTTGCATCATGACAACGCACGGCCACATACGGCTGTCACTGTACCACTCTATTTGGCTAAACACGGAATTTCTTAACTACCTCAGCCACCCTATTCGCCTGACTTGCTGCCAATGACTTTTTCCTTCACCTTAAAATTAAAAGAGTCTCAAAAGGACCTCGATTTGACTCAATACCCCAACTTTAAAATTTCCACTATATAATATTATATGAACGATTAATAAATCAGTTTCAATCTCTATCTATCTCTCTCTCTATTTATATATATATATGTTAGAGAAAAATTATTTTATTTCAAAATTATAATTTAATAGATAATTCCGTTAAATCGATCGCCAGAGGTCGCTTTCCCTTTATATAACCCATTGTTGTTGTTTCCCGATGGCCGGCTCAAACCGTTTGTAAATTATGAAAATATGTTTTTTTTTATTCTTAAGCCTTAAGCCAGGCAGTACTTTAATCAAATTATGTTCGTAATATATTCCTTTAACTCAATTGAAGCTCTTTCTAATCTTCACTATTTTTATTATTATACTTTCAAGATTTTTGCCACGACTGCATCACCAATACTATTTAGTACTAAAAAGAACCAGTAAATAATTCCATTGCATAATCCTCAAGATAATCAAATCAGCAGAAAATATTTTTATTTATAACATATATATCCCTTTTAATGGATTTATTAAAAGGGAAGGGTACGTTTTCAGGCAAGAATTCCATTCTTTTACACTTTTACAAAATATATTATGTGCCGATAAAATGCTTTCATTTTACAGATTATTGATAAAATAAAATTTTCTCTATTTTATTTGATTCATATATACATTAGACGTCTTTTTATAAGCGACTAATTAAAACATAGATACTCCTGATACCTTCTAAGTGGCTGTATTTTGGAGCTTGAGTTATATCAGGTCAAGTCCTATTTGCTTTTACCAAGGTTTTCACTTATAAATATTGACGCTTACCATATGAGCCGCTTTTCAGATGTTCAAATACAAGTACTTATATATAAGGATATACTTTTATATAAGGATAATTAGGAAAATTAAGGAAAATTAGATCACACTATAAAGAATAAAGACAGCCTCTTCCGGCGGAATATATACAGAAACTATACACTATCTATTGATGGTCTCTTCAAAATTGTAGAGAGATTCAGCTCAAAGTCACAATAGCTACTTTAGTTAATCAAGAAGCGCCCACCTGGAGAACATATTGTAAAATGGATGACAAGGCCGAGATTCCAGAGTAAAGTTGGGGAAAGAGAGGTGTACTCCAGCTGCCCTCGCTGCCATGTGGAAGGCGTCAAAAACAGCATTCCGGTGTGGGGGAGGAGAGAGGCTGGTTACATCTGTGGCAGGTAGAAGATATGGGAAGTTGCCTCCGGGGCGTGTGGATTATCCTGCAAGACGGCGCCAGGAGAGCCTGACATCGGAGCGGCCTACAAGGCGATGTAGCCCAAGCTGGACGTGTACAGTGTGGAGCGGAACGTTTCACAAGAGTGACATCCACGACGCCAAGGATTCTTCTGACGGGGAGGTTTAAGTCAAATCCTACTGATTGTACTACTTCTGTTTAGTGCCACGTATAATAAAGCGATAACTTTTGCTGCATCCTTACAAACTCACGTGTGTATCTTTGTGGCATCCTGATTAGACAAAGAACATGAACAGCGTCTGGGTACGACGTAACAATATTTTCTGTATATGGTCCTCTTCAGTCCGAGCCTTTGATATCATAATATTGACAAGGGATAAATAAATATTTAGAAATTTTCCTCAAATTTATCTTTAAAATTTCATGTGGTGTATGAAAACATTTTTATTTCTATCAATTGAATTTCCTATTAAGTGTGTGTTGTGTGACATGTCTCAATGTTATGGATTTCATTTACTTATGTTGAAAATTGAATGTTTTCTTAAATTTCAAAACATATGCACTCTCTAACAAAGTGCACCAAGAAGGAGTTGTTCGATTGGGACAAAACTTAGTGTATGTGAAGAAAAGGTATAGGTAAAAACAGATTACATGTTAATAAAAATTAATTGTTTCATTCCAGAGTTTGATTGTCACACACAAATTGAGAAAGTCAATATGTTGTTGGACCCCCACAGGCCTGGATGCAGGCTGAAACCCGGCGTGTCATGGACTGATAGAGATTCCAGATGGTGTGCTGCGGGATTTCTTGTCAAATTGTCTCCAACTGCCGGTCTAAATACTCAACATTCCCAGATAGTTTCAATGGCCTTTTCATCCCCTCTCAAATGTTCTCTATGAGTGAGAGATCAGGCGACCTTGATGGCCATGCAAGAGTTCGGCAAGATTGAAGACAATCCATAGTAACACGTGCCGTGTGTGGCCGGGCATTATCTTGTTAAAAGATAAGCCCGGGTTGATGTGGAAAGAACGACAAAACAGGCCGTGGAATGTTATCTACGTACTGTTGCGCTGTTAGGGTGCCAGGAATGACAACCAATGGGGATCTTCCATCAAATGAAATGGCACCCCAGACCACAACACCCTGCTGTTGACCTGTGTGGTGTTAGTAAGTAAAGCCAAGATCCACACGCTTACCGAACGGTCCCATACACGTTTGAGACGGTTATATTAGACTAGACGAATGGCCCGGGCAACGCAAGGGTTTTACCCGAGTGCGTATATATTTTAAAAACGTTTTAATTCATTTCAATAGTAGGCTATAGGCTCACCAGTCTATAAAGTGACCGCTATAGACAGGGTGGTCTATATAGACAGGTGAATGTAACACACTGATGATAACAGGGTTGCCTTAAGTGACCGCTATAGACAGGGTGGTCTGTATAGACAGGTGGATGTATCACACAGCTGATAACAGGGTTGTCTAGAGTGGCCGCTATAGACAGGTGTATGTATCACACAGCTGATAACAGGGGTATCTAGAATGGCCGCTATATACAGGGTGGTCTGTACAGACAGGTGGATGTATCACACAGCTGATAACAGGGTTATCTAGAATGGCCGCTATATACAGGGTGGTCTGTATAGACAGGTGGATGTATCACACAGCTGATAACAAGGTTGTCTAGAGTGATCGCTATAGACAGGGAGGTCTGTATAGACAGGTGTATGTATCACACAGCTGATAACAGGGTTGTCTAGAGTGGCCGCTATAGACAGGTGTATGTATCACACAGCTGATAACAGGGTTATCTAGAATGGCCGCTATATACAGGGTGGTCTGTATAGACAGGTGGATGTATCACACAGCTGATAACAGGATTGTCTAGAGTGGTCGCTATAGACAGGGTGGTCTGTATAGACAGGTGGATGTAACACACTGCTGATTACAGGGTTGCCTAAAGTGACCGCTATAGACAGGGTGGTCTGTATAGACAGGTGAATGTAACACACTGATGATAACAGGGTTGCCTAAAGTGACCGCTATAGACAGGGTGGTCTGTATAGACAGGTGGATGTATCACACAGCTGATAACAGGGTTGTCTAGAGTGGCCGCTATAGACAGGTGTATGTATCACACAGCTGATAACAGGGTTGTCTAGAGGGGGGCAGGGAGATCACGTGTTCGCCGGCAGCCAAATGGGCGCGCATTCTATCCGTGAGCTTCAGACAGACAAAATAAGGCAATTATATATATAGATAATGTCGAATCCAGTTCTGCAACAGCCGTTCTGACAATGCTCTGTCCTCCCGTTCTGTTGTGTCCCTTGGTCAATCGCTGCTGTCCTGACGTTGCATTCTTACAACGTTGACAAAAACATCGTCTAATAACCACATTACTTCGACACAGATGTGGAGTGATTATTAGATTTGACCAACCAGCCTCTTAAAATCCAATGACACGACCTTTTTCAAACTCTGACATATGTTCGTAATGAGAATTGATACTGTAGAGTAACATTGATACAGTAGGAATAGGATTACTGCAAATAATTTGAATAGAAATTTGGAAAATCAGCTCGTGCCCAATATGAGTTTAGAATACTCTTGATAGATGCGTAGGAACTTTTTCTTGGACTCCTTTTGAAAATATAGAGCAATCCATAAATATATATATTTTTAAAAATGCATATAATGGATCAAAAATAATTTATTTATCAATAAATATGTGAATTTGATTAATCAAGAATGGGTATTTGACTAATTCTGGAATAAAAAAAAAAATCAACGAGAATAGTTGATATTTATTCCGATAGATGGCGCAAGCCAACAGCAAATTTTAGTTGCACGATAAGGAGATGCCTTTATCACAATAAATATGTGTTAGCGATTTTATATTACTCTTTTATTGCTCTCTGTTATTTGGCCACTTTTTAAAACTAAACATGCAACGATAAAATCTTTTATATATCAAAAGGTATATAAATGTATAAATATACTTGTATATTTAGATTATAAACACAAAACAAATAAACACCTATACACATCAAATATGCCCTTCAACTAAACAACAAGTGTTTCATATATAGGCTGATAGTTCTATGATATTGTATTTAATATTACACACTATATTCATTTTTAGAGAATTTTATTTCACTTAATTTTAACAATAAGAATCTAATATTAGAGTTAGATATTTGATATCAAAATACCAAGAATGTGGATTACAAACATATTATAAACATTATTATTGCGTGCTTCCCAATGTTCAATTATGTTAATTTCACGATGATTTAATTTGTATATAATTTCAGATTTACACGCAATTATCCTAATTGTGGATATGGCGTGTCTTTGCAACTGTTAAATAAATAAACATTATTAGAGAAGATAATGATATTTTTGATATGTAGATAATATTTTTAAATTATAGTTAGGCAAAAAAATTGAAATGTAAATATTTTGAGTATTAGTAAACATAAAAGAGAAAAAGGTGTCGTTATATTATTTGTAAGAATCTTTCATTGGGAAAGTTGGAAAATTCCAAGCTTCTTCCAATACTCGTAGAAGTCAATTCCAGCCAATTCTTTTTCAGCTCTTTGATTGAGTCTTTCTTCTTGTTCGCGGGTTAGATGAGTCTTCCAGTCTCCCACGATTCCTTTTCGGACAATAGTTATATTGCTCTTTTCTTTTAAGACCTCAGGGATGGGTGCTTCTCCTTTTTCCTTGCTTATATTAGATGTATCAGTCTTCAAAACCTTCTTTGTTTCTTCTACCGAGCAGTTTTTGATCACTTTCTCAACTATCTCCGGATTTTCCTTGAGAGCTTCTTCCATATTAAGAAATTTTGCAATCTTCATTATTGATTTCTCTAATTCTTCTTTCATTTCTTCATAGGTCAATATTAAGATATTTGGATCATCACGATGCTCATACCACGTCTTTGTATATTTGAAATAATCACCGTACATTAATTTTCCTTCAAGAAACAGATCAAATGTTGAATCTAGATCAAGTGGATCTTTTATGATTCCTGTCAAAAAGTAATAATAAGATACAATAACATCCTTTGGATTTCTAAGGACAAAGATATACTTAGTTATTTCATTCTTAGGGCATTTGTCATAGGGAAAATGAGTCGCAAGCATTCTAGGGTTATTCAAGTTATCCGCTTTATTCACTCCTTCTAAATCAATAAAAAGTGAACATTTTTTGAAATCTTCATAGGATTTGCAAGGTTCTCCTTTATTACATAAAAGTTGGATAATATATTGGGTCCAGTGACTTCCAGATTTGGGATAGGAAGCAATGAATATATCATCAGATCGTGGTTGATAGTTGAATGCTTCTCGAATATGTTTTTCTGGAAAAAAGATAGGATATTTGATTCCATCGATTTCCTGCAAGTTTTTCTCGAAGTTCTCCATCTTCTGCAATCACACCAAGAAAATATTCTTAATAATCAACCCATATCTATATTCAATTATAGAACCTTTATTTCTTTCGAATAACAAGATACAGTTTTCATTTTTGAATATTATAATAAAAACTTCAAAGTTATGCATCTATTATTTATTATTCTGTATCGTTTCAGCGATTTATATAGTATATATTTTAATAGATATTTTACACCCATTCTTTAAGGTATCAATAGAAGATGAAATTGAATCGTTGAGATATGCATAAACAAAGAAATTGCAAACGGCTATCCATTAAACAGTAATGAATAATTAAGTTTTGCTGAGTTAAAGTCATATAGGTAACCAAATGTCTTGGAATTTAACCTATACCTATTATATGACATCAGTAGGTTTCAGTATCGTAACAAAACACTATAGAAATTTCTATGTTTACATTTTAGAAAGATCTGAGTCATTAACAATATAACTAATCTCTAATCATAAACACATTTTTATAATTTCTAATGCACCTTTATATTTATGAATGAAATTACACTTCAATATTTTTATTTCTTTGAAATAAGTTCAGTATAGTTATTCGTGAAAAAAATCATGAAACTATGGAAAGTATTTTTTACAAATTATTTCAAACATATCTGAATCCATTGAGTGGTACTTCAGTTTATAAGAATAATTCATTCCAGAGATATGTTCATTATCCATAGCAAAGAATTTTGGCACGCAATAAGATGGTGAGACAGTAATTCGTTGCCTTATGTCCAAGCATATTATATTCACTTCGGCTGTAATGTAGGTTCTTTTCGGCATCCTTTTCTAAAAAGGTCCTTCTTTATCGTAGTTAACCATCAAATATAAGAAAAAGCTCGATATACTTTTATAAAATATCTAAAACCTTTAGCAATAAGTTTCTTTAATAATATACAACTATATCTATATTAATAATATAGATGGAAAATTTTCCGAGTGGGAAATTGATCTATAGAAGCATAGGGCGACCCAATCGTCAAAATTCTGGCCATAGATTTGGCCCAGCCACTTTGCCAGTTAAACACCTTTTTGGCAGATTGTGAAGATTCCATTAGATCCCGTGTGGATCTCATGGAATAAAGTCCGCCCTAGACTGAGGAGGGCCATTAGCCCGAAACCGTGGTCTCTAGGTGGACGCTTCCCAGTTTCCCAAAGCTGGTGTTGTGGCTTTGTCACCGACCCGAGGCTACTAGTTTATGGCGACGGTCAATAGATGGCGTCTAGTTTTGACGTTTATTTTGACGGGAGAGGCACCCTATGCATTTATATAATAATATACATATATAATTATACATATATATGAACATTTTTCTCTCATGATGCATTAGCGCGCCATCTGTTATGAAAATTAGAAACCATTATAGACGCGCATGATTCTTTTTTAGAAATAAAAGGGCAGATTGATTAATAAATAAAATATATATATATAGGTATTTGAAATATATTTAACGAAATATTGACCAGGCTTTCACCCTGGAGTTGTTCAATGTATGAAATCTTATTAGAAACATTACTTGTTCATATTAATAATGGTTGTAGTATTTTTTGAGGGCTTTATAGAAATAAAATAAAAATATATAATTAAATAAAACTAGCCCTTAAACTTCCTCAATCTCTTCAAAGAATGACATGAGAAGTTTGGAAATAATTTTTTAAAATTATATTAAAACTAAGATCGAAATATAGCTATACAACATATTTTATTAGAATAAATTCACATCTTTTCTCAGTGATTCCTCCACAATAAATTAAAATTCCGGAACTGAATTAATATTCCGGAAATTTACCATAATATTATACTCTAGTTCATAGACACTATTTTCTCCTAATTTACCTATTTTAAATACCAAAATTTGCTCTAGTATGTAAATATAATATATCAATTCTAAAATAGGTTTAAAACACAGCTGATATTATATAAATTTTATAATGTACATATAACTTGCCATAGCATAGTTAAGTTTCATTTTGTATCAATTTTTCCTGTAGAAGGGCGTTATCCTGAAATCTCGAAAAACGTTTAATAAAAGATACTCATCCTTAGACATTTACTTCTTTATCATCTAAAAATTAAAATGTAAAAGAAATTGAAGACTTCATTATAACAAAAAACTTTACAAAGTATTATCCCTCTTTTTGGGTATGGGGGGGGGGTTATATTAAAAAATATATACAATTTTCAATCTGTTATCAAGGTGCCTTGTATAATAAATGATGAAGCTGAAATCTGTTATGTTTAATTTAATTTGTATATTAATAAAGATGATTACATATGGAGAAAGAAGAGGTAGATCATTTATTATCTACATTAAAGTTTTTATTTGATATTCTATTATTATGCAGTGAAGATTTGATAAAAGGGACAATAAACTTTGAGTTTAAAATATATTTCATATTGTTATAAAAAGAGTTATCTATATCTTCTTATTATTGTTTTCATTTATATAAAATTAATATTATTATATTTGATTAGATAAATTTTGAATTTATGAATTATTTAATGAGATAAAATTAAATGGATATATTTCGTAATTATTTTGAAGAAAAGATTATTGTGAAGATCTGAAAATTCCAAGCTTCTTCCAATACTCGTAGAAATCAATTCCAGCAAATTCTTTTTCAGTTCTTTCGTTGAGTCTTTCTTCTTGTTCCCGACTCAGATGAGTCTTCCAGTCTCCTACGATTCCTTTTCTTACAAAGGAAATCTTGGCTGTCTTTGGGATCATTTCAGGTTTAAGTATATCTCCTTTTGCTTTATCGATAAGAGATGTATCAGCCTCCAAGACTCTCTTTGTTTCTTCCACCGAACTATATTTGATTATTTTCTTCATGATCTCTGGATCTTCTTTAAGAGCTTCTTCTATATTTAAAAACTTGGCAATCGTCATGACAGATTTCTCTAAATCTTCTTTCATTTCTTCATATACCACTAATAGAACATTTGGATCATCACGATGCTCATACCATAATTTCACATCCTTGAAATAATCACCATAGATTAGCTTACCTTGAAGAAACAACTCAAATGCAGAATCTAAATCAAGTGGCTTTTCAAGGATACCATTCAGGAAGTAATAATAAGATACAATAACATCCTTAGGATTTCTAAGAACATAGATATACTTAGTTTCTTCATTCTTAGGACATTTTTCATAGGGTATATGAGTCATGATCATTCTTGGTGCCTTCAAATCCTCCAAGTTTCTTACGCCTTCAAGATCAAGGAAGCTGGCACATTCCTTGAATTCATTAAAGGATTTGCAAGGCTTTCCTTGGTTCCACATCAGGTAGATGATATATTGGGTCCAGTGACTTCCAGTTTTTGGATAGGACACAATGAATAGGTCTTCAGATCTTGGATGGTACTTAAGGGCTTCTAGAATACTCTTTCCTGTAAAGAATTTTAGGAATGGAATTCCTTCGATTTCATGCAAACTATCCAGGTAGCTCTCCATCTTCTGCAATCACACCACGAATTCCAAGTCACATACTTACTTTTTTTTTTAATATTTCTGTTATTTTTAGGTAGACTTTTTTCCTAGCTTGAATTAGTGTAACAAATATATTTAAATTTTAAACATATACCTGAATCGACTCTGACACTCGTATTTCTAAAAACAAGTTTTACTAATTAAGTTAATAAAATATTTTTGGGTAAAATTAATCAAGGCCTCCAGGGAAAAGTGTATTTTCAAAATATTGTATTATCCCTAGCTTTCGGGCACGGACGCCGTTCTATAGGAGAAAACCTGGTATACCAAAGAAAACCTGGTATACCAAAGAGAACCTGAAATATACCATGTTTTCTCCTATGGATCCGTGCCCGAAAGCTAGAGAATAATAAATATGTTTTGAAAATACACTTTTCCCTGGAGGAATGATTAATTTTACTCAATATTAATGCAAGGGATTATTTTTTGAAATATTCTTTGTCTTATTGTGTGTCTGTAAAATATACATCAGATTTTTTTTTCTTTCTTCTTATTAAATATAGACAAAAAATTATTATTTAACTTAATTCTATTGACGTTATGTGACGCTGAGTTTGTTGTTGACATAAATATGTTATACTACCTTGAAAAAGGTTTGCGTTCAGCCAACTGAAATATTGGTAAATATATTATCTTTGATTCAATATATTACTTTTTAATTAAGATAATGAATATACATGAAGAGTTTTTTTTTGTTTATTACTGGTGATTTTCATCAGTGGTTTGGTCAGTTTTAACTATCAGACAGATCTACTATTGTCGCATCATTTGGTCTCTATTCATGCTTAACACATCTTGATTTGTGTCAAGTTAGATATTTTACATACTATACACTTGATTGTTGGAGAATAATTCCATTGGTTCAGAGATAATAATGATGTTTGGACAATTTGTGCAGGACGGTGTTTATGGTCTTCTACATTAATAATTGATGATATTTTAGTCATACGTTTGTAAATCAATTTGAGATGGTTATTGATTTAATCTAGTCATATCTAATCATATCATCTCTCTCTTTATAGATGGAAGGTTGATAATTAGAGGAGGATGAAGGTATAGTTGATGAAATGTATTCACTGACGGCTCAAATAAGGATTTGAAGAGCACCATCTCTAGGAATAAATATCAACTAATGGTTGATTTCTATTTTATTACTCTATTGCCCAAAGATTAGTTAATACCTTTTATAATAGATAGCACTTTATTCATGATAAAATTGTGAAAAAGTTTGAAAATACAAAATTATTTTCTCACAATGAGTTTATTTTTTATTTTAAAATGCTAGTTTTCAAGCGATAATCGCTTTTCAACGGGCTTACGCTATAACGTCTATAATAGTTTCGAATTTTCATAACAGATGGCTCACTAATGCATCATAATTTATTAATATATTCAATAATTCAATCTTTTGTGCGAACATATAGGTATATAAAGTGTTTGAGAAATTATAATTAATAATAACCATATATACATTCAGTAAATCTATGAAAACTTCTAAGACAAATAAAAATTTCCAGGATAAAAATACAAATACCCATGATATTTTCTAATATAAATCGTTATATTGTTATATATTAGTATTTATGTTTGTCTTTTGATACCAATTTGCCGACTAAACAGTTGATGCAAACTTTATACTGATATATTTCATACCTAAATATAAAGGAATGAAAATTGCAATAGGCTATTTACAAATTTAAAGGCTTCTTCGTGAAAAAATAAATGTAAATTCTTGTCGTTCCATAAAAAAAATCTTGAAAAATCAAAATAAAATCCTTTATGCTCTAACGGTTTAATGCAGGATCCCAAATTTGCAAGCCTAAGTTCAAATCCCATGTGGAATCTTTTTGAATTTATCTTTTAACATGATAAAATTCATTTTTTTTTCTGCACATCAGAGCAAGATTTACTAACGGAACCACGCATTTAAATCGGCTTTGACACGTCATGAGCTTGTCCAAAAAAAAAAAAAACTGGGGTTACAAACAGATATTATTCAATCAAATAAAAAGTAATCTAAAAAGTGATTTTTCCTCCAATTTATAATTTTATATATATACATATTATATAATCTAAAATTTCAACATTTTATTTTTAAAAACACGTATTTCATTTTCATTATTGAATATTTTATTTTTGACCATAGATTTAGAACATAACACTTTGATAATTGTTGTAAATATGTATAGTTAACCTACCTATTTTTTAATTCACGAATATAGGATTCATTTTATAAATTCTATATTACTGTGAAAAATATTTAATGTTTAATTCTTTTCAAGTAATTGAAAATAAAAATTACTTGATAAGTAAATAACTATCTTTCCTTTTTAACGACTGCACTTTCAATTCTTTATCATTCCAACATCAAAACATTATAATCATAACATATATCTGATAAAACATGCAATTCATATGATTTTTTAATGGTTTACTTTGCTACAACAGTATATATAATATCCCTAATATCATTACATTCGTATTTTTCCATCTTGATGCATTGCTTTCTTGGAGTGTGTAAATAGGTTTATTGATAAATAAGTTTTTAGGCTTAGAACACACACAAAGTATTTTTACCCTCTGAACGTTTTGAGAAAGTTTACAGTATTGAATACCAAGAAAAAGAATTTTGAATAATGCAAAAATACCATTTTATTTCAAAACGATACAATATTAGTGTAGAAGACAAATCATTATATAGTAAACATATATATTTGAAAATTGAATGCATTAATATGGCATTATTGAAAATATACGTATATAAAATTAATCAAATGGTGCTACATAATAGTGTTCATTAGAATCAATGTGATCTTGAAATTTGGCATTAAAGTTTCTTTTTATAATTTTTTACCTGTTTTATATAGAAATTTATTGTAATATATTTAAACTATATAATATCATAGAAGTTTTTTATTAACTGTGAAGAGATATAAAATTATAAATATACTATAATTTAGTTATATTAAAACACGGATTTTATAGAAACTGTTTGCAAAGAGTTTTTTTTTATTTGAATAAATGGTAAGGTTTCATCTATTTATTAGAATAAAATTGATTCAAAGTTTTTTTATGAACAATATGAAACAATTTTCCTATTTTAATTGCTGTTGTGCTGTTGAATATGCAGATATCGCATGTTGAATATCAAAAAACATTGTGGGGAAGGATTTTTGACTTTTTTTTACTGTTCGTTCATTGCACATTTACTATTGCACATTCATATATGCTCTTGCCAAGATATGTCATTATTAAAACGAGCTCTTTCTGGGACTCCACACACACCTATAGATATATATTTATGTAGTAATACATATATATATGTAGTAATATATATTCAAAATATATTAATCTAATTTCTAAACGTTATTATATAGCGCAGTTAAGGAGGATATAATAAATGAAACTTGTCATTTAAAAGATCCCAAGTTTCTTCCAATAAGCATAGATGGCCGTTCCAGCCAAATATTTTTCAGCTTTTTCATCAAGCAAATCAGATTGTTCCTTGCTTAGATAGTTTTTCCAATCTCCTACAATTCCCTTTCTGACGAATTTGAAATCTGGAGATTTTTTATTCGATGTCCCTTCATCTCTTTTTATAAATCCTTCTTTATCCTGATGCTGAATAAGTTTTTCAATTTGTATGACCTTCCTACATTCTTCAACTGAACTATATTTGATAATTTTATCCATGATTTCTTGATTTTCTCGAATTTCTTTTTCAAGATCTCCAAAAAGAAATTTAGCAATTTTAAGAATAGCTGTCTTTTGATCTTCTTTCATCTCTTCATAGGTCATAAAGAGTACATTTGGATGATTGCGATTGTCATACCATTCTTTAAGATGCAGTATTTGATCGCAAAGTTATTTCACCTTTATAGTAGCAATCAAAGAAATCTTCAAAATCGAAAGAAACTCCTGTTCTATGGCATACGTGATGATAATAAGATACAGCACAATCTTTTGGATTTCTAGCCATATATATATACTTTGCTTCTTTAGAGTAATTCAACTTCTCAAAAGGAATATGCGATTTAATCAATTTTGGTGTTGATAACTTTGCAACTTCTTCTGAACCAAGTTTATCCATAAATATTCCTGTTTTCTGAAATTCTTCAAAGGATTTGCATGGTTCTCCTTTACTCCAAATAAGGTAAATGGTATAATGAAGCCAATTTGTTCCACTTTTTGGAAAAGATGCAATGACAATGTCGTCTGATTTAGGTTGGTAGTGCATTGATGAAAGAAATTTTGCATCTTCAAGGAATAATGGGATCTTGATCCCTTCAACTTCTTTTATGGTGGCGATATATTTGTCCATTGTCTGAAATCACACGAGATGACAAGATTGATTAGAACAGTTATTCAACAATTCATATGTATAATGTTAACAGCTTCAATTCCTCCTTCTTGTACAACATTCTAAAGACAAGGGAACAGGCTAAATCAATGTTTAGTTGAATTCTGTTTTACCAGATGGCGCTCTGCCTTCTGAAAAGCACATGTGCTCCTGGTCAGGATATGCCTACTTTGTTTTCAATATATAATATTGTAAAGTATATAATAATAAAGTAATATATACTGAGAATATTTAATATTGTAAACTTTTATCCTGAGTTGATTTAATGATCTTCTGGCGATTTTCACAATCTCACTATTTTCAATGTAAATATCGTAGAGAATGGTGACACTGAACATCCTAAACATTAGTAAAAGGTTATACCATGAAAGTAAGAATAAAAACATCCCCTTATCGCGTGCAAATGAAAGTTACAGATGGCTCGCGCCATCCTTTGGAATAAATATTAACAAATCGTTTTTATTCACACGCAAAATTCCAGAAATACTTAAATAAAATAGGTCTATCAGAAACACCAAATTGTTCCTGCGGAGAAACTGAACAAACTGCTCTTCATCTTATCTACGACTGTCCGAACTTTGTAGAAGTAAGACATCGTTTGTTCCCTGATTTAAATGATTTAACTCTCTTACATCAGCCACTTTGTCTATATAAGTTTTATGAACTCTATCGATTAATACATGTAAATATTGATTTAATCACTAAGAATGCAAGAGTTTTCGTTTCTTTTATTATTTCTTTTATTTCTCGATCTTTCAGGCCAAAATGCCCTTCAAGATGGAGATCCTGAAAGTACAACTTCAGAATCTCCGTGTTAAAGGACATGTTAACCTGAAATCTCGAAAAATAAAAGAAATAAGAAAAGAAACGAAAACCTTTGATTGATTAAATCAAGGTGTAAAAGCAGAGAATAATCTATATTATAGGTAAATTTGTAAATATTTAATTCTATGTTTAAATATCGCGCACCTGGTCGATTATTAAATAAATAAATAAACTAACCGTTTTTATTATTTATTACTGAATATTGACCGAACACTATTCATATTGAATAATCAATAAAAACAAAGCCACGTATGCATTTAAGGCTGTAGACCTTGTCAGCATGGTGTATTTACATATTGGCCAACATTAATATACCTATTATGGGCTGTTTACCATCTGAATCAATTACTTATACTTTTGAATAATTTAAAGTTTCAATTTTTAAAACTTGTGTGTTATATATTGAGAGTACCAAAAGAGGATCATTTTACTCTTATGGCTATTCTGTATACAGTTAAACCTGTCTATAGCGCCCGGTTTTAAATACGCAGTACGATGCGATTTACATTAAAAGTGACCTGTCTATAGCACCCCCTCTCTTTAGCACCCTATTTTGGTGAGTCCCAAGAGGGGGCGCTATAGACAGGTTTAACTGTATATGTTGTAATGTAGTGTTACCCTGTGGGATGACTGTAGTGTGGCATGTTAGTTGTAGTCGTGGTGGCCCCAATTTTCAGAGTGGGTTCAGGTGTGATTGGGATTACACAAAAAGACAAGGCATGTTGGATGTCACTACAGAGATGACGAAAGAGTAAATGAAGCCGACGCCGGTCAGGGGAGATCTGTAGAGAGGTGACTGTCAATCATCGTGCCTCAAAGCGAACTGAGTCCCAAGAAGGGGCGCTATAGACAGGTTTAACTGTACCATGGTTCCAGACTCTATAGCCCTTTCGTTATCCTGGAGTTATCCATTATGCTATCTGTTGTCAGCAAGAAACTTTGTACCTTTTTTTGCGAATCACATTGTCCATTCGTAGACGTTGGTTATTTATAAAAAAAACTAGCGGATCTACCCGGCTTCGCCCGGGTTTTACCCGAGTAAAGGTTTGTCTAACGAACATTTGTTAAAACAATTCTCTATAACTTATATATAAAAAAAGATATATTTTGATAATTTGAAACTCGTAAATTTGAATCTCTCGATAAAGTGAACATTTTTTCCAGGTCCCTTGAAAAATACTCGATAAGAGTTGAATAAAATCAATATTAATTTTGGTTCCCTTGGTAATTGGAAGTTAAAGGAATAGTATTTTTGCCTTGGAATTGTATCATTATTCTTGTCTCAAATAAATTGCCGTGTCATCCTGAATTTTGTCTTTCCTAATTTTCTACATCACAAAATCATCATTTGATCTATTCTCCCAATATATATGTTGCAAATAAATGATAAAACTAACTTTGACTTGTGCGCAATTAATAGGTAGAAAATCTTACTTTTGATAAATAATCTTTAAGATAATAAACTTAGTGATAATAAAACTTATAGATAAAAAAACTTGTTATCATCGTCGCAATGGGGGCGCTGCTTGCGAGTTAAATCTACAAATCTGCAAATAACTCTAAGGATATTCAAGATAATCAATAAATTATTTTTCAAAATCTTTCCCGGGGATATACATAATAATATCCCAAAATTTCACGGCGATTGGATGTATGGTTTTTGAATCTATAGAGTACAGACAGACATTCAATTTTATAAATATATATAGATTACACCATATACTGATTTAAATCTTTTGAAATTCCGACTGTTTTTTTAACCTCGGCTTTAAAAAATTTAATTATATATATACTTCGCGTCGGTATACCTTGTAGCCAAGCACAACACAAAATGATGTGTACACATGTATAGACAATGATGCACTTATAGTAAAAGCAGTCACCAACTTCTACCCAACATGATTTTATAATGAACTCTACCACGTGTGTACTAGTGATAATAATGATAAAAAAAAAACATACAATGAATAAACAATTTTATAAACTCACGTGCTCAGAATAAATTCCTACGTATACACATTTTGTGACTTAGAGAATACAAGCTTGTCATATACTATATTTATAGGGGGTCGGTGGATAGGTGTTCTAAATCGTTGGTTTTCGACCGCTACGACTCGGGTTCGATTCCTGCATTGGGCACTTTTTTCTGTTCAAAAGTATGCTCCAATGGCCTCCGATTCTTGTAAAATTCCAACTCTACCAGCGAGTGCAAATAACCAAAGGGTGATCTGGCACATTTGTAAGTGCGAAGTCGAACTGATTTTCACATGTGTAGATATGTGGTGAACTTATAGTATAAGCAGTCGCCTTCTTCAACCCACCAAGATTATAATGGCCTGTACGACGTATACTAGAGATAAGCAAAAAAAAAAAACTTATTACCACAGGATTTTGGAATTCTACAAATAACAAAAAGCATAAGACGCCACAACTACTTTTATTTATTTGATTAAAAATATGTTTGAAGTTTATATTTTTTAGGCAGACATATTCAATTTTTTATCATCACCATTTTTGATATTGTTTTTTTTCTTAGTTAGTTATCAAATCATTTACAATTGTAGTTCTTTTTTTGTTTTGTTGTTTTCCTTTTTTAAACAATAAAATTTATAGAAGTAAGGTGTAATATTCAATTCAAGCATATGGAACCAAACTTCGATTTATTTTTAAAACAAAGCAAAATCATAAGCTTATACAACTTTCACCTTTTCATACAGAAGCTTTCGAATAAGCCTTTCTTGGTTTTTGTTCGCTGAAGAAGGGCTTACCCGAAAGCTTCCTTTGAACAGGTTTAAAAAAAAAAAGAAGAATTTTGGCGTTTTATGCTTCTTTTTTTTTGTAAAAAACACCTAGTTTACCTATTTCGTAATGTGTTTTTTATGTATACAGTAGCATTTTAAAATATAGACAAGCCTTTTATCTGACAAATCTTGTTGATCCGACTATCTCCTATTAGCATTGTGGTATACAAGTTTATAACTTTTTGAAATATAGATTGAGGAGTCAACAGAAGAGATAACATAAACATTTCTTATCTCCAGAAGTAGGCTGTGGAAATATGAAGGGTAGAAGATTGTAGTTATCTACTGGTACAAGATAAGATAGGAGGTTCTGAAGAATAAGAGCTTATCCCACGTTAAAACGCCCATTACATTGATATACAACTTATCATATTATTTTTTAACTTTAGAGTACACTCTGAAAAATAACTCACTTTAGAAATTTGACCCAAAAAGTTCTCCATGTGATAGAGAGAGAGACACACACACACATGTAAATTTATAAATATTTAATTATAAGTTCTAATTTGTTTGTTGTTTTGTTTGTTTCTTCTGTAATAGGCGCAAATATTTCAATATCGCGTCTGGTTGATTATAATCAAAAAATTAAAATATAAATAATAAAATAAACTCTCTCTATCTCTCACTAATGAAATCTTTGGGAACCTAAAATAATATTATTAAATTAAGTAATAATGATAATTCAATTATATCTTATAATATATATTCACAATTATAACCCTATTTAGAAAAATATAAAGAGCGATATAAGCTTCCTTCTGATTCTTGGACTATGAAATCTTTGTCAATTTGTTTTAGCAGTTCTATGATTAGTAGAAATATGAAAATAACATTTAAAATAAAAAAGATGACTAGTTACTAGTCAAGAAACGCGGTAGCTGTTATGTCTCAACACCAAGACTGTATATAGCTGATTACATTTTTAGTAATTAATGATCTTACCATTCTTAATAAAAACGTAAAATACCGTTGTTTGTTTTCTTTCTTCACTTCAAGACGGTCTATATAAGACAAATTATTTTTAATGATATGAATCAAGTTTTATTTTATATATAATAAAGAGATTATAATGGCTGAGGGTTTTTAATATTTAGAAATATGTATGAAAGATATTGTAGATTTCGGTGATCTATTCTAGTAGATGCTGGTGGTTTTGAGGTGCGTTGGTTATTATCTAAGAAATTTTAAGGCGAAGTATTGGGCCTCGAGGAGAAGGTAGTTCGTGACGACTTCTCACTGTCTGAAGGACACTTATAAGTGAGGGAGCTTCATGGGCTGAATAAGTAGTTATAATTTACAATATTTTTATTTTTTATCAACAATTAACCAATCCTCCATAAAAGACCTCTGAGGAAACCTCAGGACTATAATAGAAAAGCTGATACAATGGGAACTAATGGAGATCGTTTAGGCGATTTCAGGATTAAGCAACAACAACAACAATTAAACATTGACTAATATGAATAAAAACATTCAAATTATATATTTTTCATATAGTTTAGGTTATATGGAAAATTATGACAAGAAAAATATTCATATAATTGTTATTTTTCAAATTAATTTTCTGATTAGCACACTAATTCCAAATAGGCATGATGTATGGAGGGCCTTGCATAGTCGTAAGGTAAGCGCATCGTATGTTTATATCAATTTTATCAATTTAAGATAGACCAGGTAAAGAAGTAACATGATGTAACCTTCTACAAGGCTGCAGACACTCTAATTTAGAGATTTTTCAATTCCTGAATGCAGTCCGAGGTAATAATCTTCAGTTGTGAATTTCTTGGAGTAATGACCTTGCACATGCGAGGCCTTACCTTTTTCAGTAAGACACTGTACCATTTCAATAAACCCAACATTCAGACAAAACAACTTTTCTGTTTTTAGAGCATCTATGGTGCATACAGCTGTATGTATTTCCAGACAATAATAAACGTAGCCAACAGCGAAGAGAAGCTTTTATTTCAGCTGGAGGAAGTTTCATTGAATTATGTCATCCATTGTGCAGAAGGTTGCCTATACAGAATGTAAAAATATTTGTTAATCATAGTTTAAAAATAGGACTCTCTTCTGAAAAAATGGCTCTCAACTTTCTAAAGGAAACTACACAACTTAAGTGTTTTTTTTTATCATCTTTATCTCCACTTCCTCAGTCAGCCATCATGGAACAATCATTTTAATTCGAATACGGCAACCTTCCACATAATATAACTTAGAAAACTATATATTAATTAGTAGATTATATATAAATCATAAACATTTCCATTTGTATATCTAAATGCAATCATATTTATATTTCTATCGCTACATTAGCTTATAACCTTAGTTTCTCTAGAGGCCTTCAACGTGGATTTGCCTATTCTACCCGCTGTATAAGCTAATTAGTCTAATATATATAATTTAAAATCAAATGTTGCTTAAACTACTGGATAAAGGCTTGCCACTCATACACCACCAAGCTCTAACAATAGCCTAGTAACAACCACAAAATAACAAGTGATACTGTAACCTTTTTTAAAATAGTGAATCAAATTAAAAGGAGCTTTTGGACATGCTCTTAATCAGAAGTTAACTGAGAGATTTCTGTATATTTCGTTTCAATAAAAAATTATCGAAATCCCACAAATATCATGATCATGAGAAGAACAGATCGTATAAAAACATTTTTCAGAATAAGTAGAGCTAAAAGGATATCCTTTTAAACATTTATATATTAATCAATTTCTTTGTATTAAGCTCGAACATTATGCTATTTATCAATATAAAATGGTAACTTCAAACTTTTTAATTCTTAAAACATAACCTATGTTAGTAATATAATATTTGTTGGATTCTGGCTTTTAGAGCGTCTTTTATTTTTAATAGTTTCTACAATATTCCAAATTCTCATTAATAAACAAGCGTTTACCATTAAATTTCAGAAATTCACAAATTATTGTACACAAGTTATATACACACTTTTTGTAGTAGAGTTATAATATCTGGCACAATAATTTAAAGAAATATATTATTTAATACATCGTTCTTAAAAGAATTGGCACAATACAATTTTTATATATATTAAAAAGTATCATCAAATTTCATTTAAAATTTTACAATTGTTTATATTATGCATTATATAGAAAAGGTAATTTTTCAAAAATAAATTTTAGAAAATCCCAAGAGATTTCCAATATTCGTAAACTTCAAGTCCTTGAAAGAATTCTTTCGCTTTTTTATTGAATCTCTCAGATTGTTCTTGATTCAGATAGTTTCTCCAATCTCCAACAATTCCTTTTCTTACAAATGTGAAATCCGTTATTCTTCTAGGCATTTGATCATCTTGTTTGAATCTGAAGAGTTTCTCAATTTGAATAACCTTTCTGCATTCTTCAACCGAACTATACTTGATCACATTCTTTAGCATTTCCGAATCTTCAAGAAGCAATCTTTCAAGATTTTCATCTAAAAATCCTGCAATCATCAAGATAGATGTCTTCAAATCTTCTTTCATCTTCTCGTAGGTTAGTAAAAGTACATTACTTTCATGTTGAGCACAATGCCATTCCTTAACATGCTGAAAGTAATCAATATATAGAAGCTTTCCATTTAAGAATGCATTTATGAAATCATCAAAATCAATCGGCGATTCCAATCTGTTAATTAAATAGTGATAATATGAAACTGCAACATCTTTAGGATTCCTTGCAATATAGATATATTTAGTTTCTTTTGAAAGTAAAAGCTTTGAGAGAGGGATATGTGTCTTAATCATTCTAGGATATGAAAGACTCTTCAAAGAATCTGCACCATATTTATCGATGAAAACAGAAGCCTTTGTGAATTCCTCAAAAGATTTACAAGGATGGCCTTTGTTCAAGATTAAGTAAACTATGTATTGATGCAGTTGAGGCCACTTTTAGGATAGCAAGTAATGAAGATATCGCTGGTTTCTGGTTTATAGCTCAAGGCTGAAAGAAGTTGATATTTTTCCAAATATCCGGGCAAGTTTAGGCCTTCAATTTGTCGCATTTTCTTTAAATATTCTTCCATGTTCTCTGCATCACAGATAATTCACCTAAGTATAACCATTCACCTTTTTGTATGCATGTTTTAATTATTTCTCTTATGTTATAGTATATAATAATATTATGTTAGAAAAAAGAGAGCTTATATATATGAATTAACAACACTATGTTTTTAAAAGTAAATTGGTATATCACACTCTATTCTGAGAATATTTTTGAATATACTTCGATATAAGAGATGATTTTACATATCATATTATTATGAAAACCATTTTTAAAGACATGGGTTCGCACAAGAAGGACTTTTTTATTCTTAGGAACAGCTTAATTGTCCTCAAGATCACCATGAAAAGAAAGCAGTTAAATATTTAACTAATTTCACGTGTTTATAACAGATTTTTGTCACCTTATACACAGATTGGAATTTCAAGTCACATACGTTTTTAATACCTAATATAAGATTACCTTTATCATATTTTCCTCATTTATCCTAACTTGCTTTGTATAGAGACAAGGCAGTGACTTAACACATAAGAATCAACTCTTAATTTTCCCAACGATTCTGATTTTTTCTTTCTTCCGTAGGATATTAACAGACCTACCGATTCTATAGATCAAATGGCGTTTAAAATCGGATTTTTATATATTTTTAAAACGATTTACCTACATATTTTTTGTTTCAAACATATTTTACTTTACAATGACCTTTAAAGTAACCACTGTAATATAATTGTTTTGGTATGATATTTTATTATATCATTTGGAAATGAAATCATCCACAAGAATATTTTTTTTGTTAATGCCTTATAATATATCATTTCTTAAGCTTTCAAAGCTTTATGCTATTTCTACAGAATTAGCATTCATAACACACCTAATATACTCCCTAAAATAAATATCTACTTATAGATCAAGATCTGAAAGCTAGAGGGGAATAGATATATTAAAGAAATTATACAAAGCATATTTTACCCCTGTGTGTAATTTTATTTCCAAGGACTTATATATAAGATACTAGACGTATGACCCGGCTTCGCCCGAGAATTCCCCCGATTGCAATTTCCTTCATACTGAAAGTACATCAATAATAAATATTAGAAGTGCCATAGAATAGCAATACAAAAGTAACACATAAACTACAGGAAAAAAGTGTGTGTGATGGCAAAAATTGTATTATATTAGTGTTTAGGTATTTGATTTAATTAATATAGTTGATATAATAATATATATTATATAAATGAGTTTTAAAAATTGTAAAAAAAAAATGCATCGACCGGGAATCGAACCCGGGCCGCCCGCGTGGCAAGCGAGCATTCTGCCACTGAACCACCGATGCTTATAAAAATGGCCATGTTTGGGTATTCATTCCATTCCGGATTACTCCGCGTAAAAAAAAGTTTTTCAAATGAAAAAAGAAATAGCCAAAATACTAATCAAAATGTAGCCGAAAATTTTCTTCAGGTTTATAAAAAGCGACATGCAAAATTTGGTACCAATTGGTTCAGTAGTTTTTGAGTTTATCGCGAAACAGACAGACAGACATTGACTTTTATATATATAAAGATTATAAATTTTGAAAATTGTTTAGTTCTTTCAAAAATCGTTTATATATTTGTATTTTCCAGTTATGATATATCGGAAGTTGTCTGGTCGGGATGTCACTCTATCTGATGAATTGATTTCTTTAGTTTATCATAACCAAAAGTTTGTTTATAGGTAGGAGAAATGTCCGTGTGTGAGGAGGGGATAAGCATGGCAAGATACCTTACTACCTCCCGATTGTTCTATATATTAAAATAAAGTTCAGTTCAAAACAATACAACAAAATCAGAATATTATGTTAATTATAATAATATACTGAAAATAATAACAATAGGGTTTTAGAAAAATTTAACTCCTTTTATATAAAATATGATAATGTGAGTAAAAATGAATAATATATAATAACAAATTAGGCTAAACACTATGATAATAGAGACGACACAATGATAATAAAATAAATAATAAATACCAAAAGAACTTGAAAGTAGAACGAAGCTGTTGAAGACATAGCAGAAATGTCGCTGAATAACAGGGAAGGACACGTTGGTATCACGTGATCAGTCACGTGACATTGTTGACGACCTAGTCGTTGTGTGACGGGTATTCTACGGGAACAGTCGCTGAGACTGAATGGAAACAATTGGTACCAATTCTCTCTACATAGCTTCGTTTGTTGTGGAATTACTCAACGTCTTCCTTAAATCACAGTCACTGGAGATCTAATATGTAGATAGGGAAAGTCTTGGCTCATCACTGGTGTCTAATTTGGTCCTTTATATATTGCTCTTGTTGAGGTATTTTATCAAAAGAAAACAATTTTATTCATTTATTTTTAATATCCTTAGTACACTTGGTACAGGCTATGATAAAAATGGTGGGTAAAGTAGGTGACTACTTTTACTGTAAGTACACCACATGTCTAAACATGTGAAAAGCAGTTCGACTTTGCACTTACAAATATGCTACAGCCCCGTTTAATTACTTGCACTCGCTGGTTGGGTTGGACTTTTGCAAAAATCGGGGGCCATTGGGTCATTTTATTTTTTCAAATCAGAAAAAAGTGTCCATGGGGGAATCGAACCCGTGTCGTAGAGGTCGAAAACCAAAGGTTTAGACCATCCTTCCACCGACCCCCGATAATTTTATTCATATCAAGCAGAAGTTTCATATTAAAAACAAACAAAAAAAATCGGAAATTCACGCATACTATATAAAGTAAACAAAAGCCTTCCTTATTCTATTTTCACTGTGCTGCTCAGAGGACATCCATACGGGCAAGACACCTCAGTTGGCCGGTATTGTGATCAGGATGCATGGACCGATCTGCTCCATGGACAAGACACCACCTCTGTGTTGTTCAGTTTAAAGTAATGCTTTCACTGATTATAATATTTTTTTTGAATAAAATAAATTTATCCTTTAAACATTGTTGCACTAGGTTGTGATCTGGCAGTTCCGTGAGTCTTAATTTTCTCTTCAAACTTGTCCTATATCATTCTACAAGGTTAGATAAGGAAATAATAAAGTAACTATAGTTTGAGGTAGTCCCAAGAATAATTCTATTCCTCATATCAATGATGGAAGAGGAGTCTATTCAAAATGTTGGAAGGTACAAAGAATGGTTTTATAATACCTAACCTATTTATAGAAAAATAAATATATATGAAATTGAAATTAATTTTTAAAATATAAGAAGAAATACTATTAGAAATTATTGTGATAATAAATTAACATTAACCTTGATGCTACAATATACAAAAATGACGTTGAATAGATCCATCCATTAACCACAGAATGTGTTATACATCATCATGAAGTTTCCTGTTTTTGGCAGTTAAAAAAAGGAGTAGCTTAAACCGAAACATTTATTATATTAAAAGGAAATTAAAGTATTTTTGTGACCAAGTCTTTTTTTTTTTCAACTAAAATCATCACAACGCATATCTCTTTTAACTAAATTCCAATGATTTCATCAATATCTTTATTGTGGAGTATGTTCTATGTATTGATAAGTTATAGGTTGTTATGATAAACTTCTGATAGAGAGAGGCTCGATTATTCCATTTGGATATAAAATTCTCCAAGAACAGAATATAAACTTGAGTATAGCTTGATGTTGACTAACTGTAAACGAGGTTTTGCTTGAGATTATCGGCTCTATGTTGTTGAGACGACGGATTGATCTGATTCAACAGATTGGTCTTCAATTCTTTAGGGGAACATAAAAACGCCAATTTTAGCACACAAACACTCTACTAATTCTCCAAACTATATTTCGCAATCTATATCTCTAACCCTAGTTCTTATCTTTGTCCATGAACTCCCTATCTGAAAGAATTGTGTTGATAAACCCAATTGACTCAAACACACCTTATCGCCTATCTCTTATTCATACGGAGATTTGATTAAAAGAGACCACAAAACATCAATGTGTGACCTTCTCTTATTCTTTCCAATATCATATAACATAGCAATATGATAGTACCTTCATTGATATGTTGTATTCAAACAATATTGATCTTATCGTAACCTATAATATTCTTTTATTATCGAACAGATAAGGAATGTATAAATTTAGATAAGTTACGATGTGTAAACCCAATTACCTTATCTCCAATGGAAGAAACTAGTACAAATATCGTTGTTATAGATCAACAATGTAGATAAGGGGATTGTTGATGATTGAGCAACCTATTTGCACATATTATATTTCAGTATGCAACTTGTAAAGTGAAAATTGGTATGGTTCCAACGCTACTTTTTTTATTATGAACTTCATACTTTTTTCCTACTGCAAAAGAGATATATTGTAAGAATAAGTTTATTATCATTGGTAAACTATTTTTAATCTTGAAGACCCTTTTAATATTGTATATTGATTCTCTTATACATTATCTTATTAAATATTTAAAATATCCTACTGAAATATAAGAAACATCTTAAACTACATGAAAATCATGTTTGGTAGAAGGTAGTGATTTCTTGCTCTGTAATTACACCACGTTTCTATTCATATAGTACCAGGCTATGATGAGTAGAGGGGTTGTGAACGTTTGTACTGTAAGTAAACCACATTTCTATACATGTAATACCAGACCATGATAAGTAGAAGGTTGTGACTGCTTATACTGTAAGTACACCTCATGTCTATACATGTAATACTAAGCCATGATGGGTAGAGGGTTGTTTCTGCTTATACTCTAAGTACATACCAGGTCTATGCTTTTTGTACCAGGCCATGTTGGTATGAGAGCTATGACTGTTTGTGCTGTAATTAAACCACCTTTATTACAATAATAATAAAAGAACTGGGCGATATTCAAGACAAAACCTTCAATTGAATTTATTTTATTGCAAATGATATAGAAGAAATTGACAAGATGACAAAATAACAAAAATTTAGAGAAAAAATATTGAACCTTTCAAAAACAATTAGAAGGATTATTTAAAATTGATTTCAGACACAAATTCTTAATCCTTTAAAAGCATTTATATCGAAAAATGAACTTTTTATTTCTTTAAATTTTAATATATATTGATTAATAATTTCGCTCCTATTTTTTTTAGCTTATCTTTAGAATAAAATAAATATATTTGTTTATAAGTCAGCCCATATGAAATAGTTTATCAACGTTAATATGATAGACTCTCATACTCTCATATGAGCAACCATAAAAAATATGGATCATTTTGGTTTCTTCTGGAGGTAGTTTCTTATATGGGTCGCTTATGGGAGGCTTACTAATACAATAAGACAAAGATATACTTTAGCCACGTTTTAAAAGTTAAAAGAGAAAACGAAAATATAACGTGGTGAGTTTCTTTTTATTGAAAATACGAGCTTACAAGCAATACATAGCTTTTTGTAATAGCATGGATCCCGCATAAGGAATTTTAACCTCAAGTGTATTCCCGATTTATGTATATATTTTATTTTATCTCTTAGCTTAACTTTGTTTTATCCCGTTCTATAAGGAATTTTAACCTCAAGTGTATTACCAATTTATGTATATATTTTATTTTATCTCTTAGCTTAACTTTGTTTTATCCCGTTCTATACAAAATTCTTATTCATTTTCTAGATATGTTAATTCATGCTTCTTTTTCTATTGTGAAAATATTCAAATCATACTCAATTGGGTATATATATCTCTCCGCACATTTTTCTTGGATTACCTGAAGAAAAGCGTTTTGCTTGAAAGCTCGTATTTTCAATAAAAAGAAACTCACCACGTTATATTTTCGTTTTCTCTTTTAAGACAAAAGATAGTCCTCCTATATACGCTATAGAAGAAGAAACACAGAATCGGGGTTCATTGGAGAAATTTCTTTTTCGGAAAAAGTGCCCATTTCGGGATTCGATCCCCGGCTGTAGCTGTGGTAACTCTGATATTTATACCACTAATCCACCGACTTCTTATAATTAATTGTAAAAAATGATCAACCGTTATATAAACCATTAATGTACATATATTGAGCTGGGTTACTCTTTGTGAGCACACTACCTAATCAAGTTTTTAACCCTTTAGGTGCCGGCCGTTTTCAAGGTCATTCCTGATTATTGTTATCCTTCAAAAGACTCGCAAACTATTCTTTAAATTATTATTTTTTTAAATGAACGCTTTTATGTGATTCATACAAACATATGAAACACAATGCAAAAGAATATGCGCTTTTAAATACAATTAATTAATTTTCATTAGATTATTTTGGGAGAAAAGGACAATCTAGTCACATCAAACCGATACATCGTCTTCATGGTGCTTAAAGGGAAACTAAAACTAGAATTAGCGCCTTTACATCAAAAGACCTTTACATCAGAATGAGATATAAAGCTTTCGAAATAGATTGGAGGGTTCATCCCTGATGAGTCGACCCATTCCTATATTTACATACCCAGCTGACCTAGCAGACTCTCTGGCAAAGTCTGGCGCTCTTGGCCTCCCTGAGGCCAGGAAATCTATCACCCAACTAGACGAAAGAGACCTCCTTCCTACCATCAAAACCCAATGCCTGCAGGAATGGAAATCTAATACTGCACATGACTGGTACAGAGCAGGAGAAACAAGCACCGGTTCTTTCCTCCCAAAAGAACAACAGTCTTTGATTTCCAGACTTGAATCTGGTCATCTACGGACAATGACTTTCCAGAATGGTTACAAGGCTTTCCCTCTATGTACTAAGTACAATTCTCAACCTGCAACCCCAAAACACATCATTAACTGTATTGACTCATCCAATGATGAGCTCTACTCATTCCCAGCAGATGCCATCAAAAGTATCAAGCTTTACAAGCTTGATACCCTAATATGATTGAGTAGAGATAGGAAAAAAGAAGAAAAAAAAAAAAAGACATTCCCAGCATAGATATTAAAAAATGTGTTTATTAATCTCAATACGAGCAAAAAAGTGTTTTTTATATTGAATAAACATATCTTAGATCTGTGCAAAGCTGGACGGTATTCTTTTAAGATCGATAAAGTAGCTGTCATCATCAGAAATAAAGAAAGATTAACAAAATCCGATTAGCTCTAGTAACAAACAGTGTGAGGGGGGGAGGGGCCTCAGGCAAGGCGTCCAATGAGGAGGGATTACTAACTGTGGTGCCAGACTCATCTGTTCCCAAATAACACTTACACTCTGTGATAAACGGAAATCCTAAGCTTACAGAAAAAAAAAAGAATTATATCAAATTTTGTGTTATTGATATATTTTTTATCTTAAAATTAAGAATAAAAATTTAGGCTATGTGGAATTGTTTTTGAAGAGGTAATGTCAATGATTTTGATTTTTTTCCATCCGCTTTTCCTAGATTTCTAATGAACGATTAAATATCTCTTCCTTCTTATGACAGTTTTAAAAAATCTATGGAATCTTTTTTCCAGAGTTTTTTTCAGAGAGAGAGGAATATTCTTTTATAAAAAATGTATTATTTGTACATATAGTGTGCATGTTGTGGGGCTTTTTAAAAATTATTATTTATTCTTGTAAAAGGCTGATAACTTTATTTGCCTATTTTCCAATATATATTTTTCTTGTGATTATCAATCCTAATATAATATTAATTCCCGCTTTTTATATTTTATTTTACATTATTATAACTGACAATTAGAAGACACTTAATGACAAAACTTAAGGAAGTGGAATTTTTTAATGTCGCCGGTAGTCTGTTTTTATATATATATAATATAATATAATATATATATATATATATATATATATATATATGTTATATTAAAATATTTCATTTAAAATTATGTTATATTAAAGTATTATTTTATTTTAAAAATTATATATTTCATAGATAAATACTCATTACAACCAAAAATAACCTATTTTAAAAAGACATAGCCATCACCACAAGCAAACATAGCATTCTCCGCAAGCAAACATAGCTACACCGCAAAAAACCATAGTCATCTCCACAAGAAAACATAGCCATCTACAATCAAACATAGCCATCTCCAAGAAAACATAGCCATCACCAACTCAAGAATTTTCAAGCATACTTCTCCCATCTCCCATCACATCTTCCGTCCAACACCAGCCATCTCCCGACGTCTTCAACTCCAACCCATCTTCCATTTCAAAGTACTTTGTATCTGCCTTTTACATAATTTGCCCCGTTTTAACTTTTTCTCTCTTATTTACAATAGTTTTCAATCGCTTGTTTATAGTTACATCCCTTTTATGTCATATCTTAAATATATTTGCCATTTAAAATTTAAAATGCTTTATTTTCTCTGCATAATTATTTCTATATCTCTCCTAAATATATCTCTTTTCATACTTTACCATTAAATATTTACAATTAAGTTAAACCATTTACAGATATCATTTTTTATAATTCTATATGTAAAGCAGTCGGCCGGGAGGACAACAACAACAAATTAACATATTTCTCAACATTCAATTTTTTTATTAAAAATTACCTAAATTTTAAATGTTTTTTAATATTTTTCAATTTTTCTTTTTCAATATGTTCAAAATTCCTTAACTTGTGATACTTGATATTTTCTTATTCTCATTTCATATGTTATTTGCAAAATTTGCATTTTTACCCCCTTTTAAATTTCTTTTTAAATGCCATAATCTTTTAATGTTTCTCATTTCGCCTAACTAATATGTAAATTTAGCGAGGCCAACATATGTAAATTTCAACTTTTGTTTTTGTTCACCTTGATTCTTTTTAAATGACCATTTTTTATTCTTACCATTGCCTTTTTTAAATCTTAACATGTTCATACCTTATTTGCACATTTTCCTTTGTATATAAACTTTGTATCAACTTATTGCTTTTTCTCATAAATGCCTTTTTCTTATAATCATCAAATGTTTTTAGCATTGCCATATATCTTTTGCAAATTATTTTTCATATTGTTTTTCAATGTTCTTCTTGTTTTTTTTTTTCATTTTATGCTTTTGTAAATATTATTCATTTTATTTTTCTTCCTCATTAATATTGTTTGTGTCATTTTCTCATTTTCCAATCTATTGGTTCACAATAAGCCAATACGATTATGGAACACCTTTTTTTCTCTTTTTATACATTTTCACTCTATACCACATTTTCACTCTATACCACATTTTCACTCTATACCACATTTTCACTCTCTACCACATTTTCACTCTATGCCACATTTTCACTCTATGCCACATTTTCACTCTATACCACATTTTCACTCTATGCCACATTTTCACTCTATGCCACATTTTCACTCTCTACCACATTTTCACTCTATGCCACATTTTAACTCTTTACCACATATTTGTAATCATTCACACTTTATACCATTGTACTTTCCTGTCTTTACAACCAATATGATAAGTGAATATCATCTCTTATGTTATTTTCTTTTAATCATTTTATCTTTTTTTAACAATATTTTTTATCACTTTTCTCTGAATGAACCCATATTATTTTCTTCACAGGGGGGAAATGTTATATTAAAATATTTCATTTAAAATTATGTTATATTAAAGTATTATTTTATTTTAAAAATTATATATTTCATAGATAAATACTCTGTTTAAATCGACCGCCAGAGGTCACGCTTACCATATAAAATCTCATTGTTGTTCTTCCCCGTTGGCCGACCCAAAACTTTTGTACATTATGTAAATATTCTTTTGTTTTCTTTGTTCACATAATCCTCAACATGATCCAAAATATCAAGCAGAAACTCTCAACTTTTTTTTATTTAAATATAATATATATATATATATATATATATATATAAGAAGACAATGGTAATTTTGTTCATACTTGGTTATCTCGTGTGTCTTCAATAAAGGTCACTGTGTATCAAATATCACTCAGATTTATTGTCTGAATCACGATATACATTTTAAAGGTACAGCTTTCTTACGTTTTGTCTATTAGTCTATTCGAATATCAGTAAATACAGAAGAACTTTCCTATAAAGGATATTTAGTTATTGATATACTTTAGAGAGAGGTTTCCTCTTACTAATAATTACTAATTATTATAAATTGTAATTTTGGCAATAAAAATTTGGAGTTTAAAAGCCATTTCCATTGAATATATAGCAAAATATAAACATAAAAATTAATACTCTGCTAATAAAATAATGAATACTTTGTTACATAGCTCCTTCCCTATGGGAGCTGTGACCCACAGCTAGCAATTATTGTAGTTACTGACATGGATCGGACGTGCTTCTGCCAAGGATTCCATCGAAGTCTTGGAACTTTGTCCCTAGTACCTTTGCGTCTTTTTTCTTGCGGCATGAAGACGGTTTTGTCGTCGTATCGTCTATAGGGACATCGTTATCTTGGAGGGAAGTCTTGGTTTTGACACGTCGGTGGAATCCTGGAGCCAGTCTCCGAAAATATGGATCACAGTACCCATGGCCTCTAGATCTTTTGGACGATCTTCAGTTTGTCTTCCCTAATTTACCCAGCATCTCCACCAAAATGCCACGTGGAAAATTAAGGAAGACCAACTTCGAGATGAGGTAACAATTTATTTCAGGCAAGAACAAACTATGAGTGATAAACAAAAGATAATCAAAATAGGGAAGTGTACAGAGTATAGCAAAATATAAACATAAAAAAATAATACTCTGCTAATAAAATAATAAATACTTTGTTATAATATAATGATGAATTTTAGTATTATAATGATTTTAAAGAATAGTTTTATGGTAAAACTGTTGTTTTTGATCCATCCATAGTAATGGAATTCGTGTATTTAAAGAATAAATTGAGAAACCTACACTTTTGTTTGCTTAATCAGAATCTCAAACAAAAAAAAAAAAGAGGAAAAAGGATGATAATTTATTTAAGATGGATTGAGGGCAGAGGGATTGCAATTTAAGATTACAGAAGAATTTTATAATTGAAGTAAGGGTTAGATCATTTCCATCTGCTAATGCTCCTTCAATATTCACAATCTTGGGAAATGAGCTTGGAGATAAAATTATAGGTTAGAGGGGAATGGTGGGGGGAATTGGATGATGGAAGGAAATTGAGAATGGAAGAATTGTGGGGAAGAGGTCAATAACATTTTTATTGGTTGTTTTAAAAAAGCACGTGATCCCATTTTAGTGATTTATGTCTTATTGAAGTCGTATTGTTAATATTTGACAAAATCTAGAAATATAATTATAAGCTCTATATATTTTTAGGAAAAATTACTACAATATAGTAGATATTCGAAAAAGAAAGAATAAACAATATTAAAGTAAAGGGTTTCTTTCAATTTTGATTTTCGCAAGCTTTCGAGCAAAATTTCTGCTCTTCAACGGGCATATACTTCTATATACAATATCAAGATGAACTTCTTGATATTGCATATAAAAGTATATGCCCGTTAAAGAGCAGAAATTTTGCTCGAAAGCTTGCGAAAATTAAAAGAAGCCCTTTTACCTTAATATTGTTTATTTTCTTTTTCGAATAATTTCTAGGTACCTATTACCCACATGGTAGATATTGTATTTGAATAGAGTGCATAAATTAAGATAGAAAAAAGGCATCTCCTTATCGTGCAACTAAATCTGTTGATGGCCTGCGCTATATAACGTAATAAATATCAACTCTTCGTTGATTTTAATTTTAAATAAAAATCAATAAATAGTTGATATTTATTCCGATAGATAGCGTAGTTCATCAGTAACTTTCAGTTGCACGATAAGGAGATGTCTTTAATATATGTCTTCCATAATATGATTTGATACTTTATTACAAAAATATTGCAATTATATTTAAATTAAATTAAATGTGAAAAATAAAAATAAATAATAATTTTCGTAATCACGCAAATTTGGCCTTAAATATCATTTCTTGATTTCTCAGGAAGCCTCTTTGAACAACTTTTTGGTGTTTGAGGTACAGCCTGCACCACGCCGAATAGGGCCAAAACGCGTTCGTGGTTGGCTTTTCTTGATTTATTAAGAAAATAGGTTGACCCCTATATAATGGAACATGCTAAATCAACCTTTAGTTGATTTTTGTTCAACTAAATGGCGCATTGCAATCTACATGCTCATATAAGTAGTCAGGATATCCCTTTTGATTTTATTATTCATATTGTTGCATCAATTTTAATGAGCCTTACATTTATTCAAAATGACCAGCTTGGTCCATGCGATCTTAGGATTCTCTAAATGTAATAGCCTAAGTTTTCCCGTGAGGGTGGCGTTCAGGCGTTCACATAGAGCGTTGGCCTGCGGATTATTGCGGTCAAATATTCTTTGATATTTAATATTTATTATAACAGATTATAAACAAGGATACAATTACTTTTTATAGTTTCATTCTTTTTATAATATTTTTATTGTACATATATCTTGATTGGTTATTGGAGGGAGAGAGGACCTAGAGGAAGACTTGGAATGACGACATACGAGGAAGACAACGAATAAATAAACACAATAACTTTAAAAGGTAATTTATTTTTATTTACTTTTCTTTATTTGCCTCAAGTATGGAAATCCGCTCTGGAAACGTGTATAACACCAAGAAGGAGGAAATCATGGTCGATGACCATGAAAACTGCAACCTAGTGCGAATGATATACATATTATTATTATATATATTACATTCTATATATTACAAATGCATCATATCAATCATTCTTTATCTTTAAAAAAGAAGTCTAAATTTCAATATTAGGTATGTAAATATTAAGTAGATATATATGATGGATTTCTTTAAGAGCTATTTTTATCGTATTAGAGTCGAGACAAAAAGCATTTTGCCTTTAAATCTATACGCTCAATTTTATTGAAATAAAGAAAGGAATTGTTATAAGTCTTAAAGACTTAAAACTCCTTCGTGCAATAAATTTTGATAGAGGGGAGGCAATATCTCGAAATATTTTGGGGGAAAATGTTCTCCTTTCATAGATACAGATAGACATGTTTATTATTATTATTATCATGTTTGTTTTTACTTACATAGGAATCAAAGAAAGGCTGATGTGATATATTTGTACTTATTTAATAAGTAAATTTACTGGCAATGTGTTTCCTTTTGATAATATCATCAAATATTATCTCTACAGACCTTACTGCAATGATAAGTTATTGAATGAGATGGCATGACGCAACTAATGTTGTTGCAGTAAGGTTTGTAGAGATAATATTTGATGCTATTATTGAAAAAAAATACATTTTCTCAGTAAATTTATTTCTTTCAAGTTTTATGGATATATGGAAATTGAATTTATAAATTTAATTCATTAATATATTTGTACTATTTATAAATCCAACCCATAAAAATGATTTTGTTTCTATGGAGGTTATTGGTATGCAAGCTTGTTTCCAGCTTTCTTTGCTCCTTTCTTACATTGTTTGATCTAGTTACAGAGGTGAGTGATACTCTATTATTCCAATAAAAAGAGGAATAGTAGCCCTTATATCCGTCTAGGACGATATCACTAATATATTTTAAGAGATTGAACTGAAAATATGCAATTAAGGTGTCTCTATTCATCAAAGAAATATATTATCTTTTATTCGTAAAAATAATAATAATAATATCCTGACCACAGTCACATGAACCTTTTGATGGCAGAGTAACATCTGGTGGAATGAATCATCAAAAAGTTCATGTTAACATGGTCAGGATATGCCTTTTTTTTACTTTAATAACAAACACCTGACATTTTTTATTATTTTATTTTTTATATTTTTTTCACATATAAAAATAATATATATATATAAATAATACACATAGTACCAATTTATTTGAGAAATAGTTCTTGATATAATTTTTTTTTATTAACAATAAAAACTGATAATATATAAAAATATTAGTAATAAATTTTCTAGAAACCTATATATAATCTTCTTATCGGAAGAAATTCTGTCTACTAGTAAATAAAATGGTCAAATATATCGTATTTACACCATAAATTCTCTAGTAAACAGTATATAATCTTTTATATGATATATATTATAATATTATTGTTTTATATGTAGATAAAGAGCTAATATATTATCTAATTATTATATTTTCTCTATCATCATTATTCTTTTATCTGAAAATAAGTTTCATAGTACCTATTTATTTGTGAAATGAATCTTATATATTGACACAAGAATAATATTGTTTGCATACATCTTTTATTAATCATTTTATGTTTGTAAATTGAAATTTATGTTAGGTATACATCACAGATATATAAATTTAGTATTTTTTAGAATTCATTCTAGATTATAAGAATAAACTGATTTTCACATTTAATTTTCTGAATAATATATTCGTCTATATATTAACAATACTTTATATTTGAATTGCGTATTTTTTCACATCGAGAGAAGAAAAAAGTAAAAATGTAAATTTGATAAAGGTTTTAGTTTTTACACTCAGGAAATTTTGAATATGTCATGGTTAGAAGATACCTAACGTCTTCCAGTACTTGTAAACTTCAGTTTCTCCAAGTATTTCTTCTGCTTTTTTATCAATGTATTCTGATTGCTCTTTGTTGAAATAATTCTTCCAATCGCCTACAATTCCTTTTCTTACAAAACGATATTGTTCCGAGTATGGATTCTTTGAAGTATTTTCAGGAGTTTGCTTCATCATCCATTTTTCAAGTTGTAAAACTTTTCTACATTCTTCAATAGATGAATACTTTAAAATATTTTCCATTATTTCAGGATTATCTATTAACATCTTCTCTAAATTATTTCCCAAAAATTTCGCAATGGTCAGTACAACTTTCTTACGATCTTGTTTGATTTCTTCGTAGGTTATAAATAGAATATTTGGATCATTACGATGAGAATACCATTCTAGAATATGCTGCAGAGGATCTCCATAATTGAGTTCACCTTTAAAATAAAATTTAAAGTAATCATCAAAGGTACTGTAGTTTTCTAACATAGCATTTATATTATGGTAACCTGATACTAAAGCATCCTTAGGATTTCTTGCTACATAAACATATTTGGCATCTTCAGATTGAGGTAATTTGTTATAAGGAAGATGTGATTTGATAATTCTTGGAGATTTCAAACGATTGGCTACGACCTCTCCTTCATGATCGATAAAGCATGAACTTGCCATAAATTGATCAAAGTTTTCAAATGGCTTTCCTTTGTTTAGAATAAGAGCGATCAAGTAATGGGTGAGATTTGTACCACTCTTGGGAAAGGCATCAACAAATATATCTTCTGGTTTAGGCTTGAAATTGATAGCAGAAAGAAAACCTTCTTCTGAGAAAAATTCAGGAATTCTTACGCCTTCGAGTATCTTCGCTGAAAGCATTTTCTGAAAACACAGAAGAATACCTGTTGTATGGGCTCTCATAGTACTTTAAAATATTACATTTAGAATATTTTCATAGCCACAAAGATGTAAAAAAAACCTCAGAATTCTTGTTTTTGGAGATAAAACAGCCACATAATGTTGATGTATAAAAGCAGAGTGAGCTAGAACGAAAGAAAATATAATCAAAAAATAAAATTAATAAATAATATTCTGATACAAAACTAGCTTTTTATTTATTAAAAACTGTGACCCAGGAAATCATATATGTATATTTAGATTCAGACAATAACTCTGAAAGATATTTTATATACAGTGACCTTTATTGAAGAAACACGAGATAACCAAGTGTGTGAACAAAATTTGATAACAGTTTTAGTTTTTACATCAGGAAATTTCAATTCTGTCATGGTTAGAAGATACCTAATGTCTTCCAGTACTTATAAACTTCAGTTTCTCCAAGTATTTCTTCTGCTTTTTTATCAATGTATTCTAATTGCTCTTTGTTGAAGTAAAGTTAGTAGAGTTTTAGTTTCCTAAAAAAAAAAACAGATTACCGGTAACATCAAAATATGAAACGGTTTTAACTTTTTTTAATGAGTGTATATATGAACATAAGCTTTGAAGACAGTAAAATAATATAAATTCTTGCTTAGTGCAATGATACCCAGAAAAAATTCATACAAGGCCAATTAGAGCATATATAAAGTATTAACCACGATTTTTTTAGTTTTCAAATAAAACATATTTTCCACAGAGAACTTCATTTCGTGTATATAGATAACGGGGTGTTGACTTATGTTTTTAATTACAGATTATTTACATAAAGATAAAAACAGACGACAAGGGAAAGGGTAAGCGATATTATAAATAAATATAGGGGGTTGGTGGAAGGATGGTCTAAACCAGGGGTGGCGAACGTGCGGCCTTAAGGCCGCATGTGGCCTTTTCTTGCCCAAGTTGTGGCCTTTTCTTAAATTCAAAACTATAATTTTTGTTTCGCAGTTTTCAATTACTTTCATTATTTTATTGAAAATATCTAATACGAATGTCATATATTATATAATATATTTAATATTTATATATATATATAAATATGCGGCCTTCTCAAAAATGGTAAAATGAAAATTGGCCTTCTAATATGAAAAGGTTCGCCACCCCTGGTCTAAACCGTTGGTTTTCGACCGCTACGCCCCGGGATAAAATTCCGGATTAGGAATTTTTTTTCTAATATATAAAAAAAAATACTCCAATGGCCCTCGATTCTTGTGAAAGTCCAACTTCACCAGCGAGTGCAAGTACCAAACGGGGCTCTGAAATATTTGTAAGTACAAAAGTCGAACTGCTTTTCACATGTATAGACATTTGCTTCACTTACAGTAAAAGCAGTCGCTAACTACCTACCATGATTATCATGGCCTGTACCACGGTACTAGGGATAGAAAAATTATAAAGAAATAATAAAATTTGTATTACAATATCAAACACTACATTAATACTTAAAATGTCTTAGTCATGCAATAGAGATGTTCATTTTTTATTTTTGCTCATCCCTAGTACACAAGGTACAGACCATTATAATCATGGTGGGTAGAAGTAGGCGACCGCTTTTACTGTAAGTGCAACACATGTCTACACATGTGAAAAGCAGTTCGACTTTGCACTTACAAATCTGCTAAAGCCCGATTTGGTTATTTGTACTCGCTGGTGGGGTTGGACTTTTGCAAGAAGACGGAGGTCATTGAGCATTTTTTTATTAAAAAAAAAGTGCCCAAAGCGGGAATCGAACCCGGATCGTAGAGGTCGAAAAATCAACGGTTTAAGACCATCCTTCCACCGACCCCCAGTAGAGATGTAAAATAGATAGACTTATATATAGAACTAAAGAGGGAATCCATTAAAATTAAACTAAGGACGACAATAAAAAAAAAGAAGAATACTGAATTAAAAGTAACTTAGCCGAAATAATTGCATTTCCTTATTATCCCGTAATTAAGAATTAATTACATAATTAATGGTTATATATTTTCATTTAATCTTTTGTAAATTAAGGCTTAGTCTCGAAATTTTAAGAAGCATGGATTTAGTAAAATATAGTTTGGTAAAATAATCTATTAATAATAAAAGAATTTATTATGATTCTTAATCAATGTATAGTTTGATATGTAGGATGAATTTGTAATCGTTTTCGTTCTTTTTATTATGATAAATACGCAGTTTATTCTCTATTTAATACTGAGCTATAAACCCAGAATATTTAGGTCTTATGTCCGCCTTAGTTTTTATAAAACGATTTTTGTCATTCCATTGTCAATCATGGCCACAAATATAAAGTTTGGAAAATATTTTGAGGCCACATTTCAGTTTTATTTATTTTGACTTATGTTTTAATTAAAGGTTTATTTACATAAAGAGGTAATGACAGACGACAAGGAAAAGGGTAAGCGATATTATAAAGAAATATATGGGGTCGGTGGAAAGATGGTCTAAACCGTTGGTTTTCGACCGCTACGACCCGGGATTAAATCCCGCATTAGGCTTTTTTTTCTAATATATATTTAAAAATATATTCCAATGGCCCCCTATTCTTGCAAAAGTCCAACCCCACCAGCGCGTGCAAGTGACCAAACGGTCTAAACCGTTGAATTTCGACCGCTACGACCCGGGATAAAATCTATAAACCCAGAATATTTAGGTCTTATGTCCGCCTTAGGTTTTTTTAAAACGATTTTTATCATACCATTGTCAATCATGGCCACAAATATAAAGTTTGGAAAATATTTTGAGGCCCATTTCAGCTTTATTTATTATTTTTTTCAAATATAACAAAAATATGTTATTATAACTTTCTAATAAAATGTAGAACTGACTGTAGCTCTAAATTCTTCGTAGAATGTACACACAGACACACATTCGTATAGTTTTAAAAAATAACGCATTTAATAAAGGAACTATTTCGAGATTTTTATTAACGTTTTTACACTTTGATATGAATATAAGAATATAATAAACTTATAATATATACGTTTTTGAGAGCGAAATAGAGCTTGTTATATAAGTATATACGAATAATTAATTTAAAAAAACGTATAAAATGAAAGGATTTAAAAGCACGAATATTTGTTTTATACATAATACAATCTTATACAGCCCTTACTGCGTATAACGTATTGGTGATAATTGTTTATTCAGAGAATCAAGCTAAGAAATTTCCACTTGTGAATTATGATGAGTGTTTTCTTTAGAAAGGGTTTCTTTAATCAGAAAGTTCTCTCAAAGAAAGTTTGTACAGTAAAAATTCCATCGGAGAGGACACTCTCGCTAGTGAAAAACTCTCTATAAAGGATAGTTTTCATCGGCAATATGACCATTTTTACTATTTAGCATCTTTTTGGTGAGAGGACACTTCTCTCTGAAGAAATCAAACTCTGCCTCTATAACTTCATATCCTTAAGAGAAAGATTTTACTCTGTTTTATATTTTAGAAAATATTGTTCTCACACGAAATTTGTTTATAGTATATGTAAAGCAAATGTCTTTATTAGTAAATATGTAAATATGTTTATGTTTAATGTTATATAAGGAAGGTATGTAAATTCGATAACTGATTTTTCATTTCTTGTTTTGTTGTGAGGAAAACATCACTCATTAAGTTTCTCAATTGATTAATAAAACCTTCTAAAATAGAACTGTGTGCCTCTAATCTGGAATCGTGACAATATATTCTGGATTTATACAGTCAAACCTGTCTATAGCGCCCCCTATAAATAGCGCTTTCCTCTATAGCGCCCGATTTGAAACATTAAAATGTAAATATTTTACATTAAATGTGACCTATCTATAGCACCCTATTTTAGTGAATCCCAAGAGGGGTCGCTATAGACAGGTTTAACTGTATTCAATAAGAAATATAGCTTCAACACTATAATCTATTAATGATGTAATCCCACTAATGCTATAGCACGCCAGTCAATGTATAAATTCACTGGTAGAAAAATGACCACAATAAATAAAGATAAGATTGATAGAGAACGTAGTGACATTATTTCCTATAGGAAAGTTATTTCTATAATAGATATTTCTCAAAGGAATTATAGTAAACATAATGTACCTTTATGACGATTTATATATCCTTTCTCTAGCTATAAATATATATATTATTGATTTATCACACATGAAATTGGGTTGGCCAAATATCATGGAGCAAGTTAAATAAGCGTTTAGTTTATTTTTGCTCCACTAGATGGCGCTCTGCCATCTAAAAAGCACATGTGCTCGTGGTCAGGAAATGCCTTCTTTATTTTTAATATCAACACTTGACACACTTATCTTTCATTTTTTCTATATTGTTTTATTAATATATATATATATATATTAAAAATAAAAAAGGCATATGCTGACCAGGAGCACATGTGCTTTTCAGAAGGCATATATATATATATACACATGTGTATACTTCTAATATATTATACACATCCTGGCTTGGTTCATTTATTATTATTTCTTATTTATTGTTCATTACACAAATATATAAGAAATATCTACTATATTTGACGTGTATGATTCTTTTTAAATTAAAACAATTTTATACTGTTCTTACTGCAATGATAAAACAATGGGAGAGCCTGGATCATGAATGGTGAAATACCAGTGTGTGATTGATAATCTGCCATTGTAGATTAAACTGGCGAAAATACTGGGAGTGTACACCACTGATGAACCAGGTCCTCTCGTTATTTTATCATTGCAGTAAGGGTAATATAAAATATGTTTTTAATTCAAAAAGAATCATACGCATCAAAATATAGTTGATATTTATTATAACAGGTGGCGCGCTAATGAATCATACATGCTTATATATATGTTATATTATAATATTATTTTATTAAAAATTATATTTTATAGATTCAAATACTCTGTTAAATCGACCGCCAGAGGTCACGCTTCCCCTATAAAAAACTCATTGTTGTTGTTTCCCGATGGCTGGCTCAAACCTTTTGTACATTATGTAAATACGTTTTTCATTTTTTTATTCTTACGCCTTTTCCAGGCAGTACTTTTATCAAATTATGTTTTTTTTTTTTTTAATATATATTCCTTTGGCACCATTAAAGCTATTTTTGATAACTAATTTTATTTAATTTTTGTCACGACTGCATACCAATACCATTGACCTAATTCCAAAATATATCAAATCTCAAGGTCATAATCTCAATCTTAAAAATAATTCAACATTCAAATTCAACAGACACTCTTATTATTTTTAATAAATATACATATATAACATAGAATTGCGGAAAGATGGCATTCATGTACCAAAATTAGTGTTGTGGCTCTTCCTTTATCAACATCATTATGTTTTATACTTGAGTGTGAAACAGAATCGGCTCTTAACGCATTTTTAAAGAGAGAAGTACCACTTTTGATAAAATACACTAAAGAGTACTACAACCAATATAATTATAATCATTACATTTTTAGTTGAAACAATATTTGTTGAGAGCAAACATCCATTCGGAAAAAATATGGGTGAACAGGACATTCAGCTAATTGACCGCTTAATCGCTTATACGAGTATTAGCGAAGTAATTAACGCGTAATCTATATATAGCAAATGAAAACATTAAGACGCGAATGTTTCTTCCAAACCTATATAAAACTTCTACAGTCCTCACTGCGATGAAATATATTGGAAAAATATATGATAAATCCCATCCTTCAGTGTAGCATATATAAGCAGAATGATCCAATATAGTATTAGAGCTCTAAGAGGGCGGTCTGGTAGATTAAATTGGTTAAACCACTGGGAGGGTTCACCACTGATGAGTCAAGCCCTCCCAATATTTTATCATTGCAGTAAGGACAGTAGAAGTACGATATATGTGTGAAAGAAACATTTACGTCTAAATGGTTTCTTAGCTAATCGAAGTGTTGTATATAATGTCTACCATTTAGATCACAACATATGTTCAAAAAAGAGGAAATTACCTACCAGAAAGAGAAGTAGTGTCTCGGCTGGAAGGAAGAAGAGAAGAATTCTGGGACGGCTGAGATATAAAAACAGCCGTTGCGACAGTGTTGCTGGATGATTACTCTGTTGATAGAATTTATCAGTGATGGCGACATCCGTCGCAATCTTAGCTGCCTTCTCGTCTGATGTAAAACTTCGTCCTATTTCATATTTTATTCTATAATTATAAACATTTTAAAATATTTCTGGTGTTATTTACATACTGGGTTTATAAAGATGGAAATTTTTCCAGGTGGTTGTTGTCGTATATACTGTACTAGCCGAATGACCCGGGCAACGCCCGTGTTTTACCCGATTGAATGTTTTGATTCAAATACTATTTGTTACAATTATAAATTGGCACCTTAAATAATTGAATATGTTAGTTAATAACTATAGCCTATGTGCTTTATCTGTCTATGTACTGTTGGCTTCCGTAGGCGTCTCTTACTGGGAAAAAGAAAGAGAGGATTCCATTTGGTTATTATCTAATATATGCATTTATTTAGGGAGCGACCCGCTCCAACACAATAGTTACAAAGACGAAATAGCAAGTGGGGGGGGGGGGCATGATGGGGGGGGGGGGGGCAAATGTGGCGTGACCGTAGCCAACCAATAGGAGGGCGCCATTCCAAAAAAAAAGCAAACGGTGACAGAGATGAAAACTGATGACTGATTGATTAGGAGATGAGGAATGACGCTCGTAACTGTATATAGAATTGTTGTCGTGTCCAATAAGGAACCTCAGATGTCCCCGTGGATCTCTATTACAGCCGTCGCAATGTCCTCTATCTTAAGGAGGTTAATGATCAATATAAAAATATAGGACACCTCTGCGATCAAAATAGACGTCAAGACTAGACGTCATCTAATGAAATTGACGGGAGAGGTGTTCTATATTTTATATAAGTTAAAAAGAGGGATAAAAACAAATATATTTAACATAACCTAAAGCGCTTGTTCACCAAAAGCCACGAGACCCACTTTCTTCAAGTTAGGGGATGAGCAAAAGAGAATAAGGGAATATAAGATAATTTTGCCATAAAACTATTGATTTTCAAAGTTTCTCATTGTGTCATATTGTTTTTGTGTTTCCAACCACCTGTTGCTACTGTTGTAGCTTTTGGAGACCAATTCTTCAAGGAAAAGCTGTTGAGGCTTATTGGGTACGATCTCTTAATGATACAAGGTACGTTCATTAATTTCCAGGACTGCTCTGTATCTTTGAAAAAATAAAACAAATAAAAAAACTAATTTAATATTTTTCAAAATATGCCCCTCCTGCCTCAATACACCTGTTCCATCTTTTTTTCCAATTGTCGAAGCAGGAGATAAAATCACTTTTTGAGAGTTTCCTCAAGGTTGCCTTCGATTCAGCTTGTATCATACCAACGTTGTCAAATTTCCTTCCTTTTAACTTCATTTTCAATTTAGGATAGAGGAAAAAGTCATTGGGGGCTAAGTCGGGGGAATAGGGTGGATGAGGGATCTGTATGGTTGAATGCTTGGCCAAGAACTACAAAACAACATGGGCTGTGTGCGGCCGCGCATTATCGACGTGAAGTATCCAGTCATTGTTTTGCCTTCTTTTGGGTCTTTTAAGGCGCACTGCCTCCCTTAAGCGCCTCATTATCCCCAAATAAACCTCTTGATTAATTGTACGTCCGAAAGGAATAAATTAATGGTGAACCAAACCATTAATATAAAAAAATGTAACAAGCAATGTCATGACTTTGGATTTTGTAAATATTGCCTTTTTGGGTTTCGGTTCCCCTCTTCAAATACATTGGCTGGATTGAGGTTTGGCTTCGGGGTCATACTGATACACCCATGTCTCATCCCCGGTAATGATATTTTGCATCCATTCTGGATCGGTCCGAGTCATTTCAACCATGTTTTTGCAGACATCCATTCTAACCTCCTTTTGTTCCTCTGTTAGAATCCGGGGAACAAATTTTGAAGACGTTCGGATCATGTCCAAATCTTTTGTTACTATTTGATGACACAACCTACAGATAGTCCAGTCTCTGAAGATAAGTCTTTAATAGAAATTCTTCTGTTAGATTTAATTAATTCCTTTATTTTGAACTTGTTTTCCTTGCAACGTAATGATCTTGGACGCCCAGTATGCTGATCATCGTTTACATTTTCCCGACCTTTTAGGAACCGGGAAAACCATTCAAAGGTTCTTGAACGGGATAAACTGCATCGCTAAAAGCTTCTTTAATCAATTCATACGTCTCAGTAGCACCTTTTTTCAATTTAAAACAAAACTTAATGCAGATTCTCTGCTCTTCGGAAATGGCCATTTTAAAATTAGAAATGCGAACCTTACAAGGAAGTTGTTTTGTTCTATATTTAGATCGGCGCGTGCGCCACGAGACTCGTGCTTTCAGTCAGGTGTGATCGAATGTCCAATAATTAACTCTGTATAAAAATATTTTCTTTAGCTTTATTATTTATTTTATTTTTTAACCAGTCCTGGAAATTAATGAACGCACCTTGTATATCACCTTTTTTAAAGTTAAGAACGTGGCCTGTTTTCTAAGATATATTGTTATATTGCCCGTATATATTATCTGAATATTTTATTAAATTTATATATTAATATTTTATTATTATGTTGTTATTGATATATATATATATATATCAAGTACAGTAGAAGCCTCTCAGCAAAAGATATCGAGTTGCAGAGACAAAGTGTCCTTTAGGTATCATCTCTGGGTTTTATTGATACTGACATCTAAAGATTCAGAGCTCCAAAATTATTCAAAATTCAGTCCTTTGTCTTTATACTGTATTTATCGAATAAATACCATTTTGTTATTTGCATTTATTCCTGGTGTAATAATTATAATGGCTAATAGCATACTGTAATACCTCCTTTTTGTGGAAACTCATGAAAGAGGACACTTCTATACAAATAACAGTTTATAACCATATTTTTACCATTTTTACTAATTCGAAACTCTCTATTACTATATGCTGCCTGTGGGTCCAGCGACGGGTTGCTGACCCACAGATATTGGAGTTGCCGAGCCTTGCGACCCCTGCTCCGGGAGGTGTTCGCCTCCTGCGAAGTGTCCCTGGATCTGCAAGCCTGGCTTTTGGCGTCGGCCTCGATCCCGAAGAAAATAAACTACAAGTGTGGCGAAGGCTACCATCTACAAGTACCATCTTGGTCTTGAGGTGGGTAATGCCAGCCATTACATCGACCTGCCCACTCTGTGGGAAAGAACTGTTGCAGTCCATCGGTGGCGGAGTCTTTACCGAGGTGGGCGCCACCAATGATACTTGTTTATATTTTTCACACATATACATTTATATTTATAAATATTATATATTTCTATTTACGTTCACACAGTTCTCTCTCGATATATAGAATATTTATTTTTATTTAAAAATCTCTGTATTTAACCTTCTATAACCTTATATGTATATTTTGATGAAGTAGCTCAACTTCGCTCTCTCAATCTCTCTTAATTTTACAAAGGTCATATCAGATCGGTTACTCGTGGAAGATTTTAATGCGCCAAAATAAATCACTCCACCATAATGACTGCTTATTCTTTTCTTCTAAATTTTTTTTTTACTTTTGATAAATAGAGAAAGGTATATTAACAAAGAAATCCATAACAACAAAAGAGATTATATATTACCACTGAATTTTTTTAAATCATAAAATTTAATATAAAAATAAGTAAAAACCTAAAATTTGTTATGTTAGATTATTTCCAAGAATAAATATCAAAAATTAATTTCCTCATTCTAAAATAGAATCGGATTATCAAGAAATAATTTTGATATTTAAAATGATGCTTTATTGAAATCAGGAAAAAAGAATGAGGAAGAATTGAACCTAAAGTGAGAAACAAATTTATAAACGTTACTTAAATTGGAAACCTATGATCAAATCTCGTTGATATGCTGTTGGATCTGAAATTTCAATAAGATATATTTTTGTCAAAATAGACTCAAAATCTATGCAATTATTTATCTATGTAATCTTAGGGATTCAAGTCTGATTATAAAGCAACCAATCCCATCTTATGTATATTCAGATATCCTAACTGAAGACTATGATCATACAGGCTATTGCCCTCTTCAATCTCTAGAAATTGATTCTGAAGTCTAAAGACTCAAAAACTATGCAATCATTTATCTATGTAATCTAAAAGATTCAAGCCTGATCATAAAGGAACTAATATATACCTTCGGTATATTCTGATATCCTAACTGAAGACTATGATCATTCAGACTATAACGCTCTACAATCTCTAGAAATCGACTCTATTTCTATAAAGCATCTTCTTAGAAATCTTATAACTGATCTGCACAATAGAAATTTCATATCAAATAATTATAATTTGATGAAAGACATATCGTTGTGACAATCAATCTATTCAGAGTCTTTTACAAAAACAAATTAACACGTGATAATGTTATATATCTTGACAAAGAATATAGCGCAATAAACGGGATAATGTTATATACGTTAGAACATTGATTCAAGTTATACTGTGTTTTGATAGATGAAGCTGTGTCTATCAAAGAATACATACTCAATATAACATTGCTTGCTTATTTCCTTTATATAAAATTTTCCCAAATTGATGCATTCACGATGAATATGCAGAATTGAAATGATACAATGATTCAATGATTTGATATCAAACTAATTCTCCAGCCTTCGAACCATTGATAAGTACTTTGAACTTTATTGCTATCTCCATACAATAATAATAATTAAGTTGGACAAAAATATGTAAAATATTCTTCTTTATTTTCAATATAAAACTTCAGAATATTAATTTATTCATAATGGAATAGAGAAATTGAAACAATAAACGTCTATGATCTGAAAAATTATCAACTCGATTCTCGTACTATTGACGATTGCTTTGAACATGTTTGCTATCTCCAAGGTAAAAGACAAGATAATATACAGATGAAGCAAAGATAACAAGAAAACAAGGTAAACCTTTTATTATTTTCTTAGTGATCGTTTATTTAAGATATTGTTTATATAATGTAATCAGAATAGTTATAATATTTTGCAATTATTTTCTATACATGCAATCTCTCCCGGTTAAATTGCATCAAAATAATTTTGTTCACCATCTCCACATAGAACGCCCAAATTTTGTCGAAAGAATAACCCATTATATCAAAATTGGCAAATAAAGACAAAATACAACTTTCTGAACTTGTCAAAGCAGATGTTGTAGCATATCCTTTTATATTAATCTATGCATATTTCGTATAAATGGCCAACAAAATGCATTATTTTGACGCATTTTTAAACGGAAACGGTTCACCTTTTGGTACACTAATACATATGTAGAACATAAGTTTGCGTAAATTTGGTATCGTTTTATTATATTTTTTAACAGGACAAGTGCCGCTTTTGGTACATGCATATGTATCTATATACTGTATAACGATATTATTATTATTTAATCAAGTATAATACTGAAACTTAACAAGTAACTTTCAAATTTATCTTTTTAAGAAAGTTTCTATAGGTTTGAAAATCATGATTATATAATAGATAAGCTCTATAGAGTAATACATTAAGGTCAACACACAAGATCACACTTTATCAAGATAAAATCTAATCTAAGAAAAAATAGGAAAAACGACTTAGATTATTCTAAGCAAGCTTGTATGACTTCAAGCAAAATCAACAACAGTTTTAAGTACAATTTTCCCTAATATGTAACAGGGTAAACTATTTAACTGCATAGATATTTTATTGACTAAAATAAACTCTTCAAGTTAAAATAGCAAAATAAAACGGAGTTTGAAGAGGAGTATATTGTGCTAATTTTATTAGCAAGCTTTCGGTCGCATGGGTCTTTCTAGCCTGTAGAAGGACGTCCGAAAGCTTGCTAATAAAATTCGCACAAGATACTCCTCTTCAAATTCCGTTTGATTTTGCTAAAGATATTCTATGTTGTACATCACAGAAAATAATACAAACATGTGGTTGATTCCCAGATATACTCAGGTCTTATGATTGCCTTAAAATAAGAATATATAAAAGACTGAAATATAAATGAATTATATTCCAGAATAATTCTAGAAAAGGAAAAAAATCCTTTTATCAACACAATAGCATACGCTAAACAATACACTATTATTAATATATATAGTTATCAGAGTCATCAAGCAACAATTCTTAATAATCAATTCTGTCACCGTTTGCTTTTGTGAATGGAATAAATACCCAAATATGGCCATTTCTCATAACCATCGGTGGTTCAGTGGTAGAATTCTCGCCTACCACGCGGGCAGCGTGGGTTCGATTCCCGGCCGATGCATTATTATTATTTTTTTTTTTACAATTTTTAAAACTCATTTATATATTATACAAGAATGACATCCACGGCGCCAATTTATAATTGTAACGAATAGTATTTGAATAAAAGCATTTAATCGGGTAAAACCCGGGCGTTGCCCGGGTCATTCGGCTAGTATTTTATAAACGTTTTCATAAATTTTAATTAATTAGAGGACAAAACCACAAATATCTACATTAATATAATACAAAAGCTATATGAATATGCTATATATAAACTTCTTAATAGTTTTTTCATAAGAAAATAATAATGTAAATTCCACTAACGATATAAAAATGTTTATTATTTTATAAACAAATAATTATAACTCTACCGAAATAACATTTTAATGATTATAATAGTTAATGGAAGATAGTAAGAAGAATAAGATGTAGAATAAAAATTGAATCATTAAAAATAAATATTTAAATTTTATCATTTTCTTTTTGTGTTTGTGTGTCTGTGTGAATTTAAAAATTATTAGAAAGAAACTTTAGGCAGGTAAATAATTTCTTTTATTTGATATAATGTTTTATATTTCTTTATTCTGTACCATTACTATTTAAATTATACAAATAAAGATGTGTTTAAATGAATTTTTATATATTATGATTTGATCTTAAATATTTTCCCTACTTTATAATCCTAAACTTTAATTGTGATTGTTGTTAAAACGATATTTAGAACGCTATCGGTAAACTAAAATTCAAAGTTATTTTGATGTAATTTTTCAAATAAAAACACAAATAGAAGGTATATAGCGTTAAATCCTTTTCAATTATTATTATAAATATTTTATATAAAAACAAAAAAGGCATATTCTAACGACGCGATAACATGAGCTTTTTAGTTCGTGGTTGGCATTTCTTGATTTAACAAGAAAATAGGTTTGCCAAATATCAGGGAACAGGTTAAATCAACGTTTAGTTATTTTCTATTTTACTAGATGGCATACTGCCATCTAAAAAGCTGATGTACTCGTGGTCAGTATATACCTTTTTTGATTTTAACCCTTAACGAGACAGTTTAGGTTGATTCCGCCCATGCATAAACTTAATACCAACACCTGACCTTTTTTTATGATTTTATTTTTCATTATTTTTTCACATATTTTATATAGTGATGAACTGTATGAAATGAGACCTTCTCTTCCCAAACAAAATGACCTTTAGAAGACTACTAACTTAAACTAAAATACTATCTCGATCTTCACGTGAGACCATAACGATTTATTGATAAGCCTGAGCTATTCATACACCTGGATTTCGCGTTTTTTCGTACTCCCTTAGAAGCGCAGAAATGCCTGAAAGCTTAAGATTTCTTTGCTAAAAATGAAAAGAAACTCATCTTCAGAAACCTGTTACATTATTTTAATCTGGACCAGCTTCAAAATGAAAGGTTCTTCATAACTTTATATGCTATAAAACAGCCCTTAATATAGGATAGATAATTTATCTTCACGCCCGTTGAAGAACGATGTCGTTCCAAAGCTAGCGGAATGTTCTACAAAAGAATCTCCTTTTTGTTCTTTTATATTATCTCAATATAGTAATGGTAATCGAAATGTTGTTCTCTACATAGGATAGATAAGCTTATAAGGTATATTTCCTTCTTTTAAAATCTGTTTTAACGCATTTTGAGACATGAAGAAAACATTATTAATTATTAGTTTGAAAGTTAGCCCAGTTTGACCGAAAAAGAAATTTAACTAGTGTTCTTTCGTAATATTTGAATTAGTATTAGTGATTTATTAACTATTCTAGGTAATATCAGAAAATTAATGATTCGATTATCGGTTAATTCTATTTGATTTTAATATTTTGAATATTTCAGAATTATTTGATTTTAAGTATATATTTAAATTTTTATACGAGGCAATGACGCGCCATCTATAAATATAACAAATGAAAATATTATAGGATGCGATTGTTTCTTTCACAAATAATCCAAACTTCTACTGTCCTTACTATGATGGAAAAATATTGGAAGAGCCAAGCCCTCTTAATATATATTTCTATCGCAGTCATAACAGTATAATAGTTTGATTTATTTGTGAAAGTAACATCGCATCTAATAATGCTTTCATTAAAAACAAAACTTCAAGTGCCGTTTTACAATCACAGGCCGCAGTGTATTATATTGTATTATAAGTTACTTTATGTATTATTTACGAACGGAAAAATACGTCCAGGGTAGCCTAGTGGACATGGCATCTGCCCGGTAAGCGTAACATTGTGGGTTCGGTTCCCATCCCTGGACACTTTTATTTTTCCGTTCATCATTACTCTTCATAATTCACCCTTTCATACCTCATCCAAAAAGGTTAGAAATAGTCAATGTTTCACCTTGAAATAAATTTTGATTTTTCATTGAAAAGAAACTCATGCGGTGTAACTTCAAGTGTTGTTTTATAATCACCGGCCTCAGTGCATTATAATGCTTTCATTTGTTATTTAAAAGTTTATCGTATCGAAAAGCCAATAGGTTGAGAAAGCTTTCTTTACTTTATGGATTAATATAAAAAATAATTAAATAATGCAACAAGCTTCTTGAGATGAGTTTATTATCTTTTTATTAACGCAATCTCGAACTTTCGGGCATCTCTTCCCTTCTACAGGAGTACCTAAAATAAATCGTTTTTATATACATCTATAGAAAATTAGAAATATCAGATTTTCGATATTGCGTTAATCATATGAAAAGAAACTCATTTCCAGAAATCTGTTGCATTATTTAATTCATTAGATAATAAAAAGGCATATATTGTATTTAATAAAAGATTTATTTTGCCAATATTTCGGCTGGCTGAACGCCAACCTTTATCGAGGCATTACATTTTTGTATACACAAACTCAGCGCCGCATAGTGTTATAATATCACAGTTGAAATCAATTAAAATACAGAGTAGGTTATGATATTATAACACTATGCGGCGCTAAGTTTGTGTATACAAAAATGTAATGCCTCGATAAAGGTTGGCGTTCAGCCAACCGAAATATTGGCAAATAAATCTTTCATTCAATCCAATATATGCCTTTTATTATCTAATGAATTAAGTATGGATTGCTCTATTTTCAAAACTATTTGATTTATATCCAGGAGATTTATAACAATGGATAAAATACATTTTGTCCCATCCATCAGCAAAATATGTTGATTTTAAATACCATTAGCGACTCAAAATTGATTTATTAAAATATTTTAGATCTTAGATTTTCTTAGAATTGACCATACCGCACCAATAGCTGTAAGCATTTCACCTTTATAGAATGGAGCTACCTGTTTGAACGAAATTGTAGAAATGAGTGGATAGCCAAGATACAAATATTTCGATGTAACTGTCAAAAGTCGTTGACCCCAAAAACCATTTGTCCATATATTGATTATAATCAATTATTCTTTCCTTGAAGGGTTTCGTTCTGGACAACGTCTTCGGTATTTCTCTTTCTAACTTCCCTAAGTACTCATGAAACAGGCTATAGTAATTGTGATGGGTAGGTGTTTGCAACTGCTCATAATGTAAGTATCCAAATATATTGAAGGTTGAATACATTAGGACGCGAATGTTTCTTTTCACAAATAAATCAAACTTCTACTGTCCTTACTGCGATTAAATTTGTGTAGCATATATAAGCAGAATGATCCAACACAGTAATAGAGCTCCAAAGAGGCAGACTGGAGGATTAAATAAGCGAAGCCGCTGGGAGGGTTGGCCACTGATGAACCAAGCCCTCCCAATATTTTTTTCATCACAGTAAAGACAGTAGAAATTTGATTTATTTGTGAAAAAAAAAAACACTCGCGTCTTAATGTCTTCATTTTTTATATATAGATAGTGCGTTATTGCTTTATATTGAAGGCTATAATTATTTTATTGAGTATGTGTACAGTATCATGTCATCAAAATACATAGAAAGATGTTTAACGTTAGGAGCGAATGAGTTCTTTATAGTGAATTCTGCAACAAGATCTTGAATACAAAGTCCATTTTTATTTTCAAAGATTTATTTCGATTTAGATTCAACTATGAATTTGTAGTACATGAAATGAACTTATTTTATAGTTATAAATTAATGGAAAATCCCTAGAGATTTCCAGTAGTTGTAGATATCAGTACCAACTAATCTTTCTTCAGCAATCTTATCCAATCTTTCTGATTGTTCCTTGCTGAAATGGTTTTGCCAATCTCCAACAACACCTTTTCTTACGAATTGGAAATCATCTTCTTCAAGATTTTCTGATTTATTTCCCATTTTCTTGATAATATTTTGAAGTTGAATAACTTTCCGGCATTCATTTATAGAGCTATATTTCATTACTTTCTCAAGAATATCAGGATTTTCTAAAAGCATAACTTCTTGATCGAGAAACTTAGCTATTTCCAAAATGGCTTTTTTCTTATCTGAAAGAACTTGTTCATAGGTAAGCATCAGAATATTTTGTTCATGTCTATGATCGTACCATTCTAGAATATGTTTGATATGATCGCCATAGTTAAGTTCATGGCTAAGATAGCGATTAAGGAATTGGTCAAAATTAATTAAATTTTGAATCATTGATTTTCTATGATGATAATAGGATGTTACAAGATCTTTTGGATTTCTAGCTATGTAAATATATTTTGCTTCTTTTGATTTTGGAATCTTTGAAAATGGAAGATGTGTTTTGATAATTTTTGGTTGTTTTATATCTATCAAACCTTCTTCGCCGCTGATTTCAAGAAAGGGAGAATTTCTGGTGAATTCGTCAAAGGATTGACAAGGTTGTCCTTTATTGATTATTAAATAGACTAAAGTCCAAGTGAAGTTAGTACCACTTTTAGGGAAAGAGGTTACGAAGATATCATTAGGGTTAGGCTTGTATTGAAGAGCAGAATGGACCCTCTCTGTGGGGAAAACATCAAGGACTTTTATTCCATCAATTTCTTTATAGGAAGGAATCATTCTCTCTGGAACACACAACATGAATATTAATGAAAAGTTGAAATTTATGGATATATATTTGCATAATACAATATAATGTTTAGGAAGAATGGAGTTAATATAGCAAAAGAAGCACCTCTTTCCCTTTAATTATACATTAAAACAATGCATTATGCTTAATCTCTCAGTAAAGAACTTCATCGGTGGTGATAAGAAAATTTTCATCTAAAAGCCAACTTGTGGGCGGAGTGAATTCGGGCCTAGCAACATTAGCTAGGAATCCTTTTCACCTCCTTTGTATCAAGACCTGGCTAGTACCCTAAGTTTGTGGTTTGGCAGAGCGTGGACTCTATCTAAAAGGCCAGACCTTTTCCGCTGATTATTACCCCCGAATTAGAGCCGTTGAATGCTGCTGCACACACTCTTGGATGACTAATCGCACATTGGCTAACTACTACACACTTTATTTGTCCAGCTAGCTGTTTTATACAGATAAAATTTACATATCTAAAATTAACCTATTAACAAAATTTTTAGATAAGAAGAAAAATTGTAACTAGATATATGTAATAGGCGCAAACAACCTGTATATCATGGTTTCTGCCTATGACCTTCATCAATATAGGGGAATCTTCGATTTCATAACATCCTAGAGAGAGGTTATAAAATAAATCGAATTTACTAAAAAGGTATTTAAGCTGATGAATTGGGAGGGCCGATTATTAGGCTATAATACAATATAAAGTTGCGGAAGGATGATATTCATGTAGCTAAAGAGGCACACAACTTTCCCTTTAATTATATATTTTTAAAATATATATGTTTATCGCCCCAGAGAGTAAGAACTAACCCTGAAACAATGTTTTCCATCAAACTGCTGATGTGTCTAATTCCTTATCACTATAGGTAAAGTTTTTTTCACTGCGGTGATAAAACATAATGGATTGTTTTAAGGCATAATTAAAGGGAGAAGTGTTTCCTTTTATTTATAAAACCATCATCCCGCAACTGTATGTTGTAAATTGATTTAAATCTCCTGGATATTAATTAAACAATTAAAAAAAGGTTTCCGGAGATGAGTTTCTTTTATTACAAATACCATCTCAAGTTTTCAGGCTTCTCTGCTCTTCCACAAGAGAACATATATAATGAATAGAGCATCAGGCGGTGTTTTTTACATTGTATATATATATATGTTATTAAAATATTATTCTATTTAAATTTATATTTCATAGACCCAAATACTCTGCTAAATCGACCGCCAGAGGTCATGCTTCCCCTATAAAAACTCGTTGTTGTTTTATCCCAATGGCCGGCTCAAAACCTTTGTACATTATGTAAATAATATTTTGTTTTTTTTATTCTATTTGCCTCAAGCCAGGCAGTACTTCAATCAAATTATGTTTTTCATATATACTACTTATTTATTTATATTTAATATTATTTTTACAAGATTTTAACCACGACTGCATCACCAGAGCTTAATCATCGAGATAACCAAAATCAAGAAAATGACCAATAATTCCTCTACAAGCAATTAATCTCATAATCAGCAGAAATATCATTCTTTTTATTCACATATATATATATAATATATATATTTATTATATAATCTAAAAATATTATATAATCTAAAAACTCTAAATATTTCTATATTTTAAAAATATATATTTCATTTTATTCATTGATAATTTTTATTTTTGTTATCATCGTTTTTAGAAAGACTTTTAGTTTAGTTGTTTAGTTTCGTTATTTAATTTTGTTGTAAATATGCGTAGATAACCAATCAATCCTTTTAAATCACTAATATAGGATTAAATTATAAATTCTATATAATGTGAAAACTATCAAATGTGTAATCTTTCCTCAAGTAATTGAAAATAAAAGCTACTTGACGGTAAATATTTATCTTTTTTTATCACGACTGCACCTCAACCCTTTATCTTATCGATCCTTTGTCTTATCAAGCCTAATCTAACAACAACACAATTTATTCATAACAATAAGTCGACAGGATTACCTGAATTTTCAACCTAATTGCTCTATTAATTATTCAAATTTCATAAAACTATTTTTACAAAATGTCTCGCAAACAAAGGAATGTAGAACACGCCATGACGCCAAATCCAAATACTATAGAAATACCGAAATTTAATGGTCAAAATTTAGACATAATATCTTGGCTCAAATTCTTTAACAAAAAATGTTTACAGAAACACCTTGATGAAGATTTTAAACTAAATAATATTTCAAATTATCTCGAGGGAGAAGCATTTAGTTATTACATAGAAGAACTACAAGATATATATAATTGGGGGGAAATTGAACAAAAATTAACATCATATTTCACAATTAAAGATTCAAATTTATTCAGTAGGTTTCTAAATTTAAAATATAATGATAATAATGATCTTGAACAATATTTTAGAGAAAAATCTGCTTTAGCCAAAAAACTAAACCTAGATAAAACACTTTTATTAGAGGCACTTACAGATGGAATGCCAGATTACCTAAAAAAATATCTAATAGCTGCAAGAGTACAAGAACCTTCAGAATGGTATAAAATCACAACCCAATTAAAATTATCAACAAATAAAGAAGAAGAACCCCAACAACCCTCTACCAGTACAAGCACTCCAGTAAAAAATTTTAACTCCAACTCCTCCAAAGCTCATCAATACCAGCCTTTTCCCAGGACAGCAGCAGCAACTCACCACCAGCAAGAACCCTACAAATCCATAAACCAGCCTCCATACCCCTGCAAGATATGTGCATCTCACCAGCTACCCAACCAGTACCATTTCCATAGAGACTGCCCACTTAAGAACAATAATCATCCGAAGCGCACCAACCCAGGTAGAACATTATTATTATTTTCTGTATTTATAAATCAAATATCTTTACCCTGTGTACTTGATACAGCATCATCCATATCTATTATCCCTTTAAAATACTTAAATCATATTTATTATAAAATATTAGATAATTCCCCAAAAGAAAGAATAGGTCAGGTAGAAGGATTTAGTTACCCATTATACAAAATATTAGTTAGGCTTAGCTTAGGTAAAATTACAAAGTATCAAGAAATGTTTGTTTGTGATAGTCCAATAGAATATCTTATTTTAGGTTTACCAACATTTTATTTATTTAAGTTACAAATAGATTTTTCAAAAAACCTTCTTTTCCAAAATTATAAATTCTTGTATTCTTTTAATCCAAAAACTGATAATCAGAAGTCATATGCTACCACCCTATGTATTCCAGACCCATACTATGTTAAAAATTCATCTCTTTTAAAGATTAACCCATTGTGTAATTTCAATTCTTTTGATATACCAACTACAAATGTTAAACTTATAGATCCTAATTCAAATCCCATTATTGATTCTAACTCATTTCACAGTATGCGAAAACCGTGCTCTATAACAAATTATAATTACTATTTAGACCTTAGTAAAGTAGATATTAATCCAAATTTCTCTAATCAAACAATTTCAGATATATTGCATAAATATAAGAATGTTTTCTCTAAGCACAATTTTGATATAGGACACATAAAGACTAACCCAAATTGCATATCTCTTTTAGATAATATTCCCATAGCACAAAAGCCATATAGGACATCTTTTTACAATAATGCTGAAATACAAAAACAAATAACTGAATTATTAAAATATGATATTATTAGACCCTCATCTAGCCCCTATAGTTCTCCTGCATTATTAGTGAATAAAAAATCTGATACCCCAAATCACCCCACAAGACTCTGTATAGATTATAGGAAACTTAATCAAAAAACAGTTCCAGAACATACACCAATTCCACTTATAGAACAAATTATAGATAGGTTATCACAGTCAAAAATATATACTATTCTAGATGTTAAAAATGCATACTGGCATATACCCATAGATGAAAAAGATAGACATAAAACTTCCTTTGTAACACAATTAGGATGTTATGAATGGAACAGACTTCCATATGGTCTAAAAAATGCACCTTCACAATTTGAAAGGATTATGAAGTCAGTTTTCACTAAACATAACATACACTATGCCTTAAATTATTTTGATGACATTATTATACACTCCAAAACTTATGAAGAACACATTAAACATTTAGATGACATATTAGGTACATTCGAACAAGAGGATATAAAGCTGAATCTCAATAAATGCAAATTTTTACAAAAAGAAATACAATTCTTAGGATACACTATTAACTCAGGAAAATATACACCAAATAACACAAATATTGAAGCAATTTTAAAATTAAATAGACCATATAATATTAAAACCTTACAGAGATTTTTAGGCACCATAAATATTTATAATAAATTTATTCCTCATTATGCGCAAATTAGGGCACCTTTGAATGAACTTTTGTTAAAAAATGCTCCTTGGCTATGGAGTGCGAAACATGAACAAGCCTTCCAAACACTTAAAAATTCACTCATATCACAGCCTGTACTATATATTTATGACCCATCAAAACCATGTCATTTATTCACAGACGCGTCAAGTCTAGGAGTAGCAGGAGTTCTTAAACAACCAGATGAACAAGGCATTTTACACCCCATAGGTTATTTTTCAAGAAAACTTCACCCATATGAACAGAATTATACTGCCTCAGAAATTGAAACATTAGCTATCATTAATTCAGTACAAAGGTTTCACACATATCTACACAACATACATTTTACTTTGCACACAGACCACTTACCTTTAAAATGGATCAAAAATGTAAAAAATCCACATGGTAGATTATTTAGATGGTCTTTAATCCTATCTCAATATAGCTTTGACATAAAACATATTAAAGGATTAAATAATATAGAAGCAGACATGCTGTCAAGAGCACCTGTCTCATTTTACCTAACATATAATGAGTTAAAAGAACACCAATCAACTGAACAAATTAGTAGTGCTAAAATTAAAATTCAAAATGGCCTCTACATTATAAATAGAAAGGGTTTTAAAAGAGCTTATGTACCACAAACACTAAGACACAAATTATTAAGCAAAGTACATACAAAGCATGGACATATTGGAACAACTCAAATGACTAAAATAATTTCTCCACACTATTATTGGCCACATATGTCTAGGGATATTGCTAATTACACCAAACATTGTGAAACTTGCCAGTTTAACAAGTCTAGGGATAACAGAATTGTTTATGGACCACTACAACAGATGCCAATAGCTACACACCCAAATCACATTTTTTCTCTAGATACATTGGGCGGGTTACATAATTATGGGACTACTAGACACAGTATCCATATGATAGTAGATCACCATAGTAGATTCCTTTGGGCTTTTCCAACAAAATCTGTATCAACTGATTCTTATATAACTTGTTTGAGAAATTTATTCCAAATTAATAAACCTGAAATATTAATAACTGACAGAAATGCAGCTTTTCTTAGCAGAAAATTTAAACACTTTTTAGATAGAAATAATGTTAAGCATCTACTCACCAGTTCCCATCATCCAGAAACAAATGCAAAAGTAGAAAGACTAAATACCACTATCATTAATAGGTTAAGATGTGAATATAATGCTAATTTAAAGATTCCTTGGACAAAATATATTCCTAAAATTACTGAAAGCTATAATGAAACAGTACATACCACAACAGGCTTTACACCTAAATTCTTATACTATGGAATAGAACCACAGTATATAGAACATGACACAGAAACACATACACCAATAGAAAAGGCAAGAAAATTAGCCATTGAAAGAACCATAAAATCCCATGAACACAGCAAACAACTTTATGATATTAAACACCCAGAACCCATTTTTAAAGAAGGAGATCAGGTATTAGTAAAAACCTTTATTTATCCAAACACTGGTAAATTAACACAAAGATATATAGGCCCATTTACTATTTTAAAACAACTTTCTCCAGTCACATATGAAATAGATAAGCCTAATATACCCCAAAGAAAACAAACAGAAATTATACACTCTAATAAGCTTAAATTTTTTTACCCAGGAGCAGATTTTCTACTTCACTATAGCACTAACATAGAAAATGACTTTATAGTAAACCAAAATTCTAACACAAAGTTAATAGATATTGATGATAAACCATGTTTTTTACAGGAAGGCCATATTTTGGACATGGACAATGAAGAACAAATTTCAGCACCAATTCTTAAGCCTTCACAAATAACTTAATGTCACTTCATACATCTATTAGCGTTTCATTATTCAACCATGTAAAAATAACATTTTCTACTGCTTTTGATATTTTGAAGTGTAACTAGCATAATGTCATTTTTAATCAATTTTAAATACCTTTTTTGCTTCATATCCATATTTCATTTGACTTGACCATTAATACTTCTTATATAAACTTTTATTATAATTTCATAATTGTATAAATTATTTGTAAACAAACTTTCTTTTGTTTATTATGAAAAAATGTGCGTATTGATTTTTATTGTTTCATTTTTAATTATTTCTAAAGATTTATTGATTTCGTTTAATTAATTATTTTTAATTACCAATTTTATTTTAAAATTTTATTTTTTTTAGAATCTTTTCACAGGGGGGAAATATTATATAATCTAAAAATATTATATAATCTAAAAACTCTAAATATTTCTATATTTTAAAAATATATATTTCATTTTATTCATTGATAATTTTTATTTTTGTTATCATCGTTTTTAGAAAGACTTTTAGTTTAGTTGTTTAGTTTCGTTATTTAATTTTGTTGTAAATATGCGTAGATAACCAATCAATCCTTTTAAATCACTAATATAGGATTAAATTATAAATTCTATATAATGTGAAAACTAACAAATGTGTAATCTTTCCTCAAGTAATTGAAAATAAAAGCTACTTGACGGTAAATATTTATCTTTTTTTATCACGACTGCACCTCAACCCTTTATCTTATCGATCCTTTGTCTTATCAAGCCTAATCTAACAACAACACAATTTATTCATAACATATATATATATATGTGTGTAGCGGCTCCCAAATATTAACTTTTCATATTTTCATTATAAGTTTTAATTTGTTTCATAACTATTTAATTCAAGGCAAATTTTCAACTTAAAACAAAATCGCTATCAAATATAATTTTAAGAAATAATTTATGTGGTGGTTAATTAACGACAATCCATATAAATAATTTCTTAAAATTATATTTGATAGCGATTTTGTTTTAAGTTGAAAATTTGCCTTGAATTAAATAGTTATTAAACAAATTAAAACTTATAATGAAAATATGAAAAGTTAATATTTGGGAGCCGCTACATATATATATATTGTTCTCCTGTGGAAGGGCAGAGTTGCCTGAAAGCTTTAGATGGTATTTGAAATAGAATAAACCCATCTCCGGAAACCTTTTTTTAAATTGTTTAACTGTATGTTGTATTATAGCCTGAAAAAAAGGCCCCTTTGTTCTCTCTATCACACCAGATTGAACCCCTTTTTCGTAAATTCGACTGATTTCATAACCTCTCTCGTAGAATGTTATCAAATTGAAGCAGCTTCTGTACTGATGAGGGCTGTTTAATTTAGTTAGAATATTTATGTTTATATAAAGGTTTAATATAATTTTTCTATGATTGTGTAAATATTCATTGAATTTATCATCATCACCTTTTTTTGTTTACAAAAATGTTATATGAAAAATAAAGTAATGTAATTGAGCGAAGTGGTTGCCCTCATGTTTACTGATCCAATGTTTTAATAATCTAAGGTTTATGTTGTAAGAAAATTATACAAGGGCTTTAGCAGGAAACGTGGCATGCATGTTGGAATTTTCTCAGAATATTTGCCAAAAATGGTGTTGTGGCTAATTCCTTATTAACACCAGTAAAGTATTTTTACTGCGAGTGATAAACATAATGCCTTGTTTTAATGTATTATTAATGAAAGGAGGGATGTGTGTGCCTTTTTGGGTACAAATATTTGTATATTGATTTATATATGAATATATTTTCTTATGATAGATAAAACGACATTATGATAGCAGCTTTTTATTGGGAAGGTAACTTGCAAACCAAATAATTTAACCATTCTATTTTAACTCACACTTACTCGAATTGTATTAACCTTTCGCACAAAACACGAAGAAGTTTTTAAAATACCATTAGTGTAAATTTCAAGCTCATTTAAGGTGAAGTGAAATGATGTTTAAACTTAAACTTCCTTTAATTTTTAGTATTGAAACTTAATACAAGCATTTATACCGGAATACCTTCTATTTATATTAATACCTCTTGATAAAAATGGGATTAAAATGATGATAAAAACCTAAAGCATTAAAATTGACTGTTAAAAAAACTAAAATAGATAAGTGGTAATATCGCTTGTATTTGAATATATTTTGTTTTAGAAATTGAACTTTTGAGACATGTAAAATAAGATTCTGAAGTGCTTTAAAGCAAACTGCCGACTTCTATTTTTCAATCGGAATATACTCGTATATCGCTAACTACGTTTCAGAAACGGCCCCGACTTTTGTTTGCGTTTTAAAGAGAATATATTTAGAGTTTTAAAGGACAGATTAATAGATTCCGAGCTCAAAACTATAACAGTGATTACTTCTAGATTCTAGATACGACAACAACAACTTCTAGATTCATCTCTACACCGGGTTAACATTTCATCCGGATTGGTCAGGTATTGTGGAAATCTGAATGTGGAAAATGAATATTTTTAAAAAGGTTATTAAAATAGATGTAAAAGCTATGATAGCCATAATTGAGGAAATTTTAAGCTTCTGATATATCGCTAAATTATAAAGAATTGGTCTGGCATACTGATTAGATCTTTCAAAATTTAAAATGTTAAGTATGTTTCATTGATCAAGATATGTAAATAAAGCGTTTTATAAAACATAAGAATATTCTAATATTATGCCTTTTTTTAACAGATAGAGGTTTTATATATTTACATAATACACATTAAATATTTTATGCAATATAATAAAGAGAGAGACTTAAGAAAGAATGAGAGAGATGTTTCATTGATCTATTTATGTAAATAAAAAGGTATATAAATAATATAATATGCAAATATTACGGATATTTTCAACAGAGAGAGGTATTGTATATTTGCATATAAACTATATTCATGTAATAGAATTGAGACAGAGATAGATACAAATGAAAGTTAGCGACAGGGAGGTATTATACGTTTATTTGCATATAAAATATTATAATGTAATATAATAGAGACTTGATAAAGAGAGAATACAAATGGAAGTTATTGATAGAGAGAAAAATTATAAATTTGCATATCAAAAATATACTTATGCAACATAATAGACTTGAGAAAGAGAGAGATAGAAATGAAAGTTTTGACATCAACTTACAGCTGGGATTGGTTATCGGTTGTGGGCGTCTTTGGAAAAAAAAGTAAGTTTTACACTAACGCCACCTCTCACATTTCCAGTAGTTATGACATCATTTCCTCTATCGAGATATAACGTGACACAGAATCTTTCTTTCGTTTTCACATTATTCTGAGATGCGATTTACTAGTTACAGAGAAAATAGGTATGGTTATTTCTAGTATAGCGCTTTCTAAATACAAATCCTTTTAATACCAGATTAAAACGGTGAAAACACTTCTTAACAACTCTTATAATAACTAAAATATTCTATAGATATTTTCATCATATAATATTATTAATTTTACTCATCATTCTATATAACGAACACCTATACAGTAGAAATTATTATTAGAAACTGAATATTTCTAGCCTCTTCTGGAAATGGGCATCCATTGAATGTTAGACATGATCAAAATAAGTCAGTTTGATATTAGAAGAATGCTATGAGGATTTTGCTTTATGATAAATGATCGAATTCTTAATATTTGTCCAAGAATACAATATATATTATGATACTCAATATATGCAGATTAATATATTTTATACAGAGAGCGTTATATCTGAATTGACGGTGGAAGAGTAACAGGGTCGGAAGCTTGCAGCATTTCCAAACAATAAAGGATACGCTTTGTCCTACAAACTCTTTTTTTTTCCTTCTAAAAATTAGGCATATTGTATAGGCTCCATATGGGGAATAGCATAGAAC
>CP092868.1:42104490-42117166 GCA_030710605.1 Cordylochernes scorpioides | reverse complement strand
AGGAATAACCATAACTATTTTCTCTGTAACTAGTAAATCGCATCTCAGAATAATGTGAAAACGAAAGTAAGATTGTTTATGTCACGTGATATCTCAATAAAGGACATGACGTCATGGAAATCTTAAGAGGTGGCGCTAGTGTAAAACTTACTTTTTTCTAAAGACGCCCACAACCGATAACTATTCCCAGCTGTAAGTTGATATCAAAACGTTCCTTTCTATCTATCTTTCTCTTTCTCAAGTCTATTATATTGCATGAATATACTTGATATGCGAATTTACAATATTTCTCTCTATCAATAACTTCCATTTCTATCTCTATCTCTTTCTCATGTCTATTATAATACATATAGATATATTTAATATGCAAATATATAATACATCTCTCTGTCGAAAATATCCGTAATATTTGCATATTATTTTATTTATTATATTATCTATTTATTTACATAAATAGATCAATGAATATATTTCTATCTTACTTAAGTTTCTCTCTCTCTCTCTTTATTATATTACATAAAATATTTAATATTTATTATGTAAATATATAATACCTCTCTCTGTTAAAAAAAAGCATAATATTAGCATATTCTTATGTTTTATAAAACTTTTTACATAAACTAGATCAATGAAACATGCTAAACGTTTTAAAATCTAAACGATTTATTCAGGATAACTTGTTGTTATTCCCACAATATGGATTAATGGAATACAGACCTACATATAAGCTGGCGATATCTTAGAAGTTTAAAATTTACTTGATTATGACTATCATAGCTTTTATCTTAACTCCACCTTTGTGCCGGTCCCAAGCCCGGATGAAAAAGGAGGAGGGGAAGCAGTAACAAGCTCACTAAAAAACCTGGGCTCAGCTGGCCCGGCTGATAGTACCCTGTAAGGGCTCCTGATCCAGGGATACAGGATGAGCAGCGTTTGTACTCCATGTTAGGAGCGGCTGCACATGGCGTCTGTTCCTCATGTCAGAGGCGGCCATTTCTTTTGGAGCTAAGTCGGCCTGCCACTGAGTAGTGCTCCCAGTCTTGATGACAGAGGCAGACGCATTCTACTTCACCCAGTGTGGAAATAAGAAAGAAGAAGAAGAGGATAGCTTTTATCTCTACTGTCAATAAATATTTTTTAAATCTTCATGTTCAACATGCCCATTTCCACAATACCTGACCATTCCGGATGAAATTTTACTACGGTTTAGAGATAAATCTGGAAGGAATCACTGTTATAGTTTTCAGCTCGGAATATGCTAATTTGTCTTTAAAGAAACTAAATATATTTTCTTTAAAACGCAATCAAAATTCGGAACCGTTTCTGAAACATACTTAGCAATAATATTCCGGATGCAAAATAGAAGTCGGTAGTATGTTTTTAAAGCACTTCAGAATCCTTTTTTACCTATTTCAAAAGTTTTAATTCTAACAAAATATATTCAAATATACAAGCGATATCACCACTTATCTAATTTCGTTTTTTTAACGGTTAATTTTAATGCTCTAGGAGTTTTATCATCATTTTAATCCTAATTTTATCCTATTAATATAAATAGAAGGTATTATGGTAAAAATACTTGTATTAAGTTTCAATACTAAACATTAAAAGAAGTTTAAGTATAAACATTATTTCACTTCACCTTAAATGAGTCTGAAATTTACACTAATGGTATTTTTTAACTTTTTAGTGTTTTGTGCGAAAGGTTAATACAATTCGAGTAAGTTTGTGTTAAAATCGAGTGGTTGAATTATTTGGTTTGCAAGTTGCCTTCCCAATAAAAAGCTGGTATCATAATGTCGTTTTATCTATCATAAAACAAGAAAAATATATTCATATATAAATCAATATATAAATATATATACCCAAAGAGGCACACACATCCCTCCTCTCTTTAATAATACACTGCGTGACATTGAAAATGGAACACCAAGAAATAGTGGCCAGAAAGTGATGAAACTCGGCAGACAGAGAGAGACAGGGACGAACAATAAGTGATCTTTATTTCAAAATGATAGTCATAATACAGAGCGAGAACGGTGTCGGCTTAGTAGCAAGTAGGACCACCGCGGACGGCGATGCACGCAGCAACACGTCTAGGTAGAGAGTCAATCAGAGTACGGATGGCGTCCTGAGGGATGGCTCTCCATTCCCTCTCAACCACTTGCCACAGTTCGTCTTCTGAACGCGGCTGTGGCAAGGCATGCAAACGGCGTCCAATGATGTCCCAGACGTGCTCGATTGGTGAGAGATCAGGAGAGTTCGGTGGCCAGGGAAGCATCTGTACATCTTGCAGAGCTTGTTGACTAATGCGAGCAGTGTGCGGTCGGGCGTTATCCTGCTGATAAAGGGCATTGGGTACCCCCTGAAGGTAGGAGAGTGTCACCGGTCGCAGCACATCATCAACGTATCGTTGGGCCGTCATAATGCCCTGAATACGAAGTAAAGGTGACCTGGAATCATACGCGATTGCGCCCCAAACCATGATTCCACGTTGTCGCACGGTAGGGCGTTCCACAATTGCTGCCGGATTGGACCTTTCTCCACGTCGACGCCACACGCGTACACGGCGACTATCACCGGACAAGCAGAAACGCGACTCATCTGAGAACACGACCCTGTGCCATTCCGTCATCCACGTCGATCTAGCCCGGCACCATTCCAAACGTTGGCGCCTATTCGGTGGGGTCAATGGCAGTCTTCTTAGCGGACGGCATGAGTGCAAGCCATTAGCAAACAATCGACGGGAAATGGTTCTGGTCGAGATGAAATGATCTAGGGTGTCTTGCACATGTTGCAGGATGGCGGTACAAGTGGCTTGTGGGGCCGCCACTGCTTGTCGAAGGATACGCCGATCCACACGTGCTGACGTCACTTTGGTTGCACCGGCATTCCTATAAATTGCCACATTTCCTTGTTCCAACCATCTTCTCCACAGTCGGTGCACCGTGGACGCACCAAGGTGTGTATCAGCTGCGATTTGACGTATGGACCAACCTGCCCTTTTCAGTCCGATCACCATGCCCCTCGTAAAAGCGTCTGTCTGCTTGAACTGCCTCCGTTTACGATGACCTCGCATTCTCTGTTATTACACGTGTCTTTTGACACAAGAACAAAATTTCTACAATGATTTTCCTTGAAGAAATAACGACACGAATACTGTCCTTTCTGCAAGTTCCTTCCCTTATATCTTACTCCATGTGCGCACGAGAGCTGCGCTTTTTACATCATTTGCATAACTCGGTTAGGCGCGTCTACCCTGAAATTTGCATAATTTTCTGGCCACTATTTCTTGGTGTTCCATTTTCAATGTCACGCAGTGTACATTAAAACAAGGCATTGTGTTTATCACTCGCAATAAAAATAATTTACTGGTGTTGATAAGGAATTAGCCATAACACCATTTTTGGCAAAAATTCTGAGATAATTACAACCTGCATGCCACGTTTTCTGCTATGGCCCTCATCAGTCCAGAAGCGGCTTCGATTTGATAACATTCTACGAGAGGGTTATGAAATCAGTTGAAATTATCAAAAGGGTTTTCAATCTGGTGTGATAGAGAGAGCAAAGGGGCCTTTTCTTTCAGGCTATAATACAACATACAGTTGAACAATTAAAAAAAGGTTTCCAAAGAAAAGTTTATTTTATTTCAAATACCATCTCAAGTTTTCAGGTATCTCTGTACTTCCACAGGAGAACAATATATATATTATATGAATAAAAAGAATGAAATTTCTGTTGATTATGAGATTTATTGCTTGTAGAGGAATTATTGGTCATTTTCTTGATTTTGGTTATCTTGAGGATTAAGCTCTGGTGATTCAGTCGTGGTTAAAATCTTGTAAGAATAATATTAAATATAAATAAATAAGTGGTATATATGAAAAACATAATTTGATTAAAGTACTGCCTGGCTTAAGGCGAATAGAATAAGGAAAACAAAAGATTATTTACATAATGTACAAAGGTTTTGAGCCGGCCATCGGGGAAAGACAACAATGAGTATTTATAGAGGAAGCATGACCTCTGGCGGTCGATTTAACAGAGTATTTGGGTCTATGATATATAAATTTAAATAGAATAATATTTTAATATAACATATATATACGATGAATACACCACCGCCTGATGCTCTATTCATTGTATATGTTTTCCTGTGGAAGGGTAGAGATGCCTGAAAACTTGAGATGGTATTTAAAATAAAAGAAACCCATCTCCGGAAACCTTTTTTTAATTGTTTAATTAATTTCCAGGAGATTTAAATCAATTTACAACATACAGTTGCGGGAGGATGGGTTCTTAAACAAAGGGAAACACTTCTCTCTTTAATTATGCCTTAAAACAATCCATTATGTTCTATCACCGCAGTGAAAGAAACTTTACCTATGGTGATAAGGAATTAGACACATCACCAGTTTGATGGAAAACATTGTTTCAGAGTTAGTTCTTACTGAGGTTGATAAACATATACATTTAAAAAATTTATAATTAAAGTTGTGTGCCTCTTTTGCTACATGAATATCATCCAACTTCATATTATAGCCTGATAATCGGCCTTCCCAATTCATCAGCTTAAGTACCTTTTTAGTAAATTCGACCACTTTTATAACCTTTCTCGTAGGATGTTATGAAATCGAAGATTCCTCTATATTGATGAGGGTCATAGGCAGAAACCATGGTATACAGGCTGTTTGGGCCTATTACATACATCTAGTTACAATTTTTCTTCTTATCTAAATTTTGTCAATAGTTTAATTTTAGATATGTAAATTTTATCTGTATAAAACAGCTAGCTGGACAAATAAAGTGTGTAGTAGTCAGCCAATGTGCGATTAGTCATCCAAGAGTGTGTGCAGCAGCATTTAACGGCTCTAATTCGGGGGTAATAATCAGCGGAAAAGGTCTGGCCTTTTAGATAGAGTCCACGCTCTGCCAAACCACAAACTTAGGGTACTAGCCAGGCCTTGATACAAAGGAGGTGAAAAGGATTCCTAGCTAATGCTGCTAGGCCCGAATTCACTCCGCCCACAAGTTGGCTTTTAGATGAAAATTTTCTTATCACCACCAATGAAGTTCTTTACTGAAAGATTAAACATAATGCATTGTTTTAATGTATAATTAAAGGGAAAGAGGTGCTCATTTTGCTATATTAACTCCATTCTTCCTAAACGTTATATTGTATTATGCAAATATATATCCATAAATTTCAAATTTTCATTAAAATTCATTTTGTATGTTACAGAGAGAATGCTTCCTTCCTATAAAGAAATTGATGGAATCAAAGTCCTTGATGTTTTCCCCACAGAGAGGGTCCATTCTGCTCTTCAATACAAGCCTAACCCTGATGATATCTTCGTAACCTCTTTCCCTAAAAGTGGTACTAACTTCACTTGGACTTTAGTCTATTTAATAATCAATAAAGGACAACCTTGTCAATCCTTTGACGAATTCACCAGAAATTCTCCCTTTCTTGAAATCAGCGGCGAAGAAGGTTTGATAGATATAAAACAACCAAAAATTATCAAAACACATCTTCCATTTTCAAAGATTCCAAAATCAAAAGAAGCAAAATATATTTACATAGCTAGAAATCCAAAAGATCTTGTAACATCCTATTATCATCATAGAAAATCAATGATTCAAAATTTAATTAATTTTGACCAATTCCTTAATCGCTATCTTAGCCATGAACTTAACTATGGCGATCATATCAAACATATTCTAGAATGGTACGATCATAGACATGAACAGAATATTCTGATGCTTACCTATGAACAAGTTCTTTCAGATAAGAAAAAAGCCATTTTGGAAATAGCTAAGTTTCTCGATCAAGAAGTTATGCTTTTAGAAAATCCTGATATTCTTGAGAAAGTAATGAAATATAGCTCTATAAATGAATGCCGGAAGGTTATTCAACTTCAAAATATTATCAAGAAAATGGGAAATAAATCGGAAAATATTGAAGAAGATGATTTCCAATTTGTAAGGAAAGGTATTGTTGGAGATTGGGAAAACCATTTCAGCAAGGAACAATCAGAAAGACTGGATAAGATTGCTGAAGAAAGATTAGCAGGTACTGATATCTACAACTACTGGAAAACTCTAGGAATTTTCCATTAATTTATAACTAGAAAATCAGTTTATTTCATATGCTACAAATTCAAAGATTAATCTATATCGAAATAAATCTTTGAAAATAAAAATGGACTTTGTAATCAAGATCTTGTTGCAGATTTCACTATCAAGAACTCATTCGCCCCTAACATTAAACATCTTTCTATGTATTTTGATGACAATGATACTGTACACATACTCAATAAAATGATTATAACCTTCAATATAAAGCAATAACGCACCATCTATATATAACGAATGAAGACATTAAGACACGAATGTTTCTTTTTTTTTTCTCACAAATAAATCAAATTTCTACTCTCTTTACTGTGATGAGAAATATTGGAAGGGCTTGGTTCATTAGTGGTGAACTCTCCCAGCGTTTTCGCCAATTCAATCTACTGACCGCCTCTTTAGAGCTCTAATACTGTATATGATCATTCTGCTTATATATGCTACACTGATTTGATCGCAGTAAGGACAGTAGAAGTTTGATTTATATGGAAAAATAAACATTCGCGTTTTAATGTCTTCAATCTTCAATATATTGGATACTTTCAGTATGAGCAGTTTCAAACACCTACCCATCACAATTACTATAGCCTGTTTAATGTGTACTTAGGGAAGTTAGAAAGAGAAATACCGAAGACATTGTCCAGAACGAAAGCCCTTCAAAGAAGGAAGAATTGATTATAATCAATATATGGACAAATGGTTTTGGGGTCAACGACTTTTGACAGTTACATCGAAATAAATGTATCTTGGCTATCCACTCATTTCTAAAATTTCGTTCAAACAGGTAGCTCCGTATTATAAAGGTAAAGCGCTTGCAGCTATGGGTACCATATGGTCAATTCTAAAAGAAAATCTAATATCTAAAATATATTAATAAATCAATTTTGAACGCTAATAGTATTTGAAATCAAAATATTCCGCTGATATATGGAACTAAATTTATTTTATCAATTGTTATAAATCTCCTGGATATATGGTGGGAAGCGGTAAAATTCCGATAACTAGTATTGGGGACAACAAACACTGAATGTCACGGAAAGATACATGTATCTAGGATATCCACTCACCTCAACAAACTCTTTTAAGCAAGCCGCATTATACTATAAGGGTAAAGCTCTCGTTGCCAGTGGTGCGGTATGGCCTATTCTGACCAGGTCAAAGATGAACTCTTTTAAATCCTCTATGAAACTTCTTGACGCGATGGTTCTATCAAATCTCCTGGATATAAATTGAATAGTTTTGAAAATAGAGCAATCCATACTTAATTCATTAGATAATAAAAGGCATATATTGGATTGAATAAAATATTTATTTTGCCAATATTTCGGCTGGCTGAACGCCAACCTTTATCGAGGCATTACATTTTTGTATACACAAACTCAGCGCCGCATAGTGTTATAATATCATCACCTACCCTGTATTTTAATTGATTTCAACTGTGATATTATAACACTATGCGGCGCTGAGTTTGTGTATACAAAAATGTAATGCCTCGATAAAGGTTGGCGTTCAGGCAGCCGAAATATTGGCAAAATAAATATTTTATTAAATCCAATATATGTCTTTTATTATCTAATGAATTAAATAGTGCAACAAATTTCTGGAAATGAGTTTCTTTGCATTTTTATTAACGCAATCACGAAAATCTGAAATTTCTGCTCTTCTATAGGAGTACATAAGAACGATATATTTTATATACTCCTGCAGAAGGGCAGAAATACCTTAAAGTTCGAGATTGCGTTAATAAAAAGATAATAAACTCATCTCCAGAAACCTGTTGCATTATTTAATTCTTTTTTTTTATATTAATCCATAAAGTAAAGAAAGCTTTCTCAACCTATTGGCTTTTCGATACGATAAACTTTTAAATAACAAATGAAAGTATTATAATGCACTGCGGCCTGTGATTATAAAACGACACTTGAAATTTCACCGCATGAGTTTCTTTTCAATGAAAAATCAAAATTTATTTCAAGGTGAAATATTGACTATTTCTAACCTTTTTGGATGAGGTATGAAAGGGTGAATTATGAAGAGTAATGATGAACGGAAAAATAAAAGTGTCCAGGGATGGGAACCGAACCCACAATATTCCGCTTACCGGAAAGATGCCATGTCCACTAGGCTATCCTGGACGTATTTTTCCGTTCGTAAATAATACATAAAGTAACTTATAATACAATATAATGCACTGCGGCCTGTAATTGTAAAACGACACTTGGAATTTATTTTTAAATGAAAGCATTATAAGACGCGAGTGTTACTTTCACAAATAAATCTAACTATTATACTGTTCTTACTTGCGATAGAAATATATTAAGAGGACTTGGCTCTTCCAATATTTTTCCATATAGTAAGAAAAGCAGAAGTTTGATTTATTTGTGAAAGAACACTCGCGTCTTATAATGTTTTTATTTGTTATATAGAGATGGCGCGTTTTGAGATATATATCAATCAGTGTATCTTACTTCCTCCACCTTACTTTATATGCCGATATTCCATGTAATAGGAATAGACACGTTGAAAATTGCATGACTCTATTCTAGCATGTTGATGTATCTATCCGGGTCCTTGTTTCAAGTCTGATTGAATAAGAATTTAACTTGCAATCCATTGTGCAGGTGACAATAGTTTGTCATTGTGAGAGACAATGTGGTTTTATCTGGCACGCTATTGCTTCGTATAATATGTTTTCTTTATGTCTCAGAAATGCGCTAAAACAGATTTTAAAAGAAGGGAATATACCTTATAAGCTTATCTACCCAATGTAAAGAACAACCATTTGATTACCATTACTATATTTAGATAATATAAAAGAACAAAAAGAAGCTTCTTGTGTAGTACATTCCGCTAGCTTTGGAACGACATCGTTCTTCAACGGGCGAGAAGATAAATTATCCAACCTATATTAAGGGCTGTTTTATAGTAGTTAGGAATATGAAGAACCTTTCAGTTAGTCCAGGTTTAAATAATGTAACAAGTTTCTGGATATGAGTTTCTTTTAATTTTTATTAAAGAAATATCAAATTTTCGGGCATCCCTTCTACAGAAGTATATGAAAAACGAAATCCAGGTGTATCAATAACCCAAGCTTATCAATATATTGTTATGGGCTCTCATGAAGTTTGAGATGGTATTTTAGCTTAAGTTAGTTTGAATCTTCTAATGGTATTTTTGCTTGAGAAGGTCTCATTTCATATAGTTCATCACTATATAAACTATTCTGAAAATAGAGCAATCCATAGTTTATATATTTGTTCATAAAGGGCACATCTTGGATTCAATAAATAATCTTTTATTTCCGATATTTCAATGGACTAAACGGCCATCTTTTTCAAGGATCTCATTCCATTTGCCGCGAGAGGGAATGAGATCCTTGAAAAAGATGGCCGTTTAGCCCATTGAAATATCGGAAATAAAAGATTATTTATTGAATCCAAGATGTGCCCTTTATGAACAAATATATAAACTATGTGAAAAAATAATGAAAAATAAAATAATAAAAAGGTACGGTGTTGTTATTAAGTTAATGCATGGGTGGAATCAACCCAAACTGTTCAGTTAAGGGTTAAAATAAAAAAAAGGTATATACTGACCACGAGCACATCAGCTTTTTAGATGGCAGAGCGCCATCTAGTAGAACAGAAATCAACTAAACGTTGATTCAGCCTGTTCTCTGATATTTGGCTAACCTATTTTTTTGATAAATCAAGAAAAGCTAACCACGAACTAAAAAGCTCATGTTATCGCGTGGTCAGAATATGCCTTTTTATTTTTTTATATAAACTATTTATAATAATAATTGAAAATAATTTAACGCTATATACCTCCTATTTGTGTTTTTAATTGGAAATAATATCAAAATAAATATGAATTTTAGTTTTACCGATAGCGTTCTAAATATCTCTTTAACAACAATCACAATTAAAGTTTAGGATATATGAAATATTTAGGTTCAAATCATAATATATAAAATTATTATCTAAACAGACCTTTATTTGTATAATTTAAATAGTAATAGAACATAATAAATAAATATAAAACATTGTATTAAATAAAATAAATTATTTACCTGCCTAAAGTTTCTTTCTAATAATTTTTAAATTCACACACACACAGACACACAAACACAAAAAGAAAATGATAAAATTTAAATATTCATTTTAATGATTCAATTTTTATTCTACATCTTATTCTTCTTACTATCTCCTATTATCTATTATAATCATTAAAATGTTATTTCGGTAGAGTTATAATTATTTGTTTATAAAATAATTCCAAACATATTTTTTTATATCGTTAGTGAAATTTATATTTTTATTTTCTTATGAAAAACTATATAGAAGTTTATATATAGCATATTCATATAGCCTTTGTATTATATTAATGTAGATATTTGTGGTTTTGTGCTCTAATTAATTAAACTATATGAAAACGTTTATAAAATATTATGTATTGTTTGGAGTATGCTATTGTGTTGATAAAATGATTTTTTTTCCTTCTCTATAATTCTTCTGGATTAATTTTGTATGGTATATAAATATATAATTCATCTATATTTCAGTCTTTTATATCTTCTTGTTTTAAGGCAATCATAAGACCTGCGTATATCTGAGAATCACCCACATGTTTGTATTATTTTCTGTGATGTACAACATAGAATATCTATAGCAAAATAAAACGGAATTTGAAGAGGTGTATCTTGTGCGAATTTTATTAGCAAGCTTTCGGACGTCCTTCTACAGGCTAGAAAGACCCATGCGTCCGAAAGCTTGCTAATAAAATTGACACAAGAAACTCCTCTTCAAACTCCGTTTTATTTTGCTATTTTAACTTAAAGAGTTTATTTTAGTCAATAAAAAATATATGCAGTTAAATAGTTTACCCTGTTGCATATTAGGGAAAATTGTACTTAAAACTGTTGTTTATTTTGCTTGAAGTCATTCAAGCTTGCTTAGAATAATCTAAGTAGTTTTTCCTATTGTTTTCTTAGATTAGATTTTATCTTGATAAAGTGATCTTGTGTGTTGACCGTAATGTATTATTCTATAGATCTTACTTATTATTTAATCATGATTTTCAAACCTATAGAAACTTTTTGAAAAGATAAATTTGAAAGTTACTTGTTAAGTTTTAGTATTATGCTTGATTAAATAATAATAATATCGTTATACAGTATATAGATATATATGCATGTACCAAAAGCGGCACTTTTCCTGTTAAAAAATATAATAAAACGATACCAAATTTACGCAAACCTATGTTCTACATATGTATTGGTGTACCAAAAGGTGAGCCGTTTCCATTTAAAAATGTATCAAAATAATGCATTTTGTTGTTTATTTCTACGAAATATGCATGGATTAGAATAGAATAATATGCTATAACATCTGCTTTGACAAATTTAGAATGTTTGAATTTGTCTTTATTTACCAATGTTAATATAATGGGTTATTCTCTAGCAAAATTTGGGCGTTCTATGTGGAGATGGTGAACAAAATTATTTTGATGCAATTTAACCAGGAGAGATTACATGTCGAATCACCAGAGCATCTTCTTTTAACTTGCCCTCTGACTAGTAAAATTGTATGCAAATACTTTGAAACATTACCAAATTGTCTTTGTGTATATACTCAATCTCATGAGAACTTTGTTAAGTTTAGAACTTTTTGTACAATAATTTACAAAACCCTACTAATCCATCGTGTAAATAATTAATCATATATATGTAAATAATACTAGCACAGCACAATAGTCCTTTGGACTTCGTGCTTTTTGTAACAATGAATAAAAAAATGTATAGAAAAGAATGCAAACTTCATAATAATGTTAATTGCATTAGGCAAACAATATCTTAAATGAACGATCACTAAGAAAATAATAAAAAGCCTACCTTGGTTCTTGTTATCTTTGTTCCACATGTGTGATTACTTGCCTTTTACCTTGAAGACAGCAAACATGTTCAAAGCAATCGCCAATGGTACGAGAATCGAGTTGAAAAATATCAGATCATAGACGTTTATTCTTTCAATTTTTTAATTCCATTATGAATAAATTATTATTCTGAAATTTGATAATGGATATAAATAAGGAAACTTTACATATTTTTGTCCAACTTAATCATTATTTATTATAGCACGGAGATAGCAAGAAAGTTCAAAGTACTTATCAATGGTTCGAAGGTTGGAGATGAATAGATATCAAATCATTGAAATCATCCAGTTGTATTATTTCAATTCTGCATATTCTTCGTGAATGCATCAATTTAGGAGAATCTTATATGGAATAAATTAGCAAGCAAGGTTATATTGAATATGTATTCTTTGATAGACACAGCTTCATCTATCAAAACACAGTAGAACTTGAATCAATGTTCTAACGTATATAACATTATCCCGTTTATTGCGCTATATTCTTTGTCAAGATATATAACATTATCACGTGTTAATTTGTTTTTGTAAAAGACTCTGAATAGCTTGATTGTCACAACGATATGTCTTTCATCAAATTATAATTATTTGATATGAAATTTCTATTGTGCAGATCA
>CP092868.1:42087937-42104390 GCA_030710605.1 Cordylochernes scorpioides | reverse complement strand
ATGGATCTGACGTGCTTCTGCCAAGATTTTTGGCATCAAAGTTTTGTAATTTTGTCCCAAGTACCTTTGAGTCTTTTTAAATTTATCTTCACTATAAAACTAAAGGACTATAACGCGAGCCGAAATTGCTTGATTTGACCAAACTGATCCAAAATTAACAACGCGTGGTTGAATATTGGAATACAGCTAAGCCTGATTATCTTCTTTCACTTAATTAATCACAAAGCAAACAATATTAAAAATTAAAAATAAAAAAGATATATCCTGACCAGGAGCACTTTTTAGATGGCAGAGCGCCATCTAGTGGAACAGAAATCAACTAAACATTGATTTAACCTGTTCCCTGATATTTGGCCAACCCATTTTCTTGATAAATCAAGAAAAGGCATCCACGAACGCGTTTCGCGCTGTTGGCGCTCGTCAGCGTTAAGTAGGCTGTACCACAGCGACCAGAAAGATTTTTGGTCCCAGTGGCTTCTTGAGAAACCTAGAAATGGATATTTAAGGACGAACTTGCGTAAATACGCTTAACACATGAAAAAATAATAGAAAAAAAAACAAGGTCAGGTGTTGATAATAAAAAAAGGCATATCCTGCCCAGGAGCACATGTGCTTTTTAGATGGCAGAGCGCCATCTAGTGGAACAGAAATCAACTAAACACTTATCAACTAAATATGAAAAATAAGCAAGATATATTAGAATCAAAGATTTTCCACTTTCTTTGTCCACAATTATAACTATAGTTTTAAATAATCAACAATTTTTACGTGACTACTATACACTAAAATAAAAAGAAATACACTATAATAGTTAAGAATAAATGAATTTTGATAACAGAATTAATAGAGGGTTTATCTACTTTTAATTGAACATGCTATATTGTACAGTCAAAAACATCAAATTTTCATGCGATTCACATATTTGGCCAATATTTTAGTTCGAATCGCGCACAGTGTCGCGTATGTCGAAATATAATTCCACACTTTTGCATATATCCCTTTATTTGCATATATGCCTTTATTTTCATATATCCCTTTATTTGCATATATGACTTTTATAGGTCGAGATTCACGATTTAATTATATGAGTGTATATTAAAAAAGGCAATAACTCGTTATCTATATATAAGAAATGACACTATTGAGCAAAAATTCTTATTTTTCAAATAAAACTAACTCTTTTCACCTTTCTTATTGAGATGAAAAAATATTGGAAGGGCTTGGCTCATCAGTAGTTAACTCTTTAACTGTTTTATATAATATACGACACTTCAGGGATAAATCTTGGCTATGGTATTTGCACAAACTATGGACATAAGTATCTAAGAAGATAATCTCCCAATACAGTATTATAACTCTAAAAAGCGGTAAAGAGGATTAAATTGGCGAAACCGCTGGAAGGGTTCACCACTGATGAGCTGAGCCCTCCCAGTATTTTTGTTTTATTTTAAAATGAACATTCCTGCTTAATAATTATAGGAGATCCATCTATGCTTCCTTTCTGTGGTGAATCTGTATAAGACCGGTGGTCTTAATAAAGCTGTATGTGTGTGTGCTTAATTTTGTTTCTTATGTATAGATAGTGCGTTTTTGTCTTATAATTAATATATCCATTTATTTGCATATATATGAATTTATGTGGAAAATCGAACAAACTATACAATAAAATAAAGGCATATCTTAGATCAAATATTACAAGGAATTTCAATCCTGAAAGAAGATAGGCGAACAACCTCGTCAAAAAATGGAATTTTGTTTTTTTAATAAAAACCTATATTTGATCCAAGATATTCCTTTATTTTAATTTAATATGAATATATGTAAAACAACACTTGAATTTACACATCATGAGTTTCTTTTCAATGAAAAATCAAAATTTATTTCAAGGTGAAATATTGACTATTTCTAACCTTTTTGGATGAGGTATGAAAGGGTGAATTATGAATATATGTGTCGATATTCAATCAGAACATGGATCTTGAGTGAAATGTGTACAGTACATATCACAGAAAGGGAAATTAAGGAGCCACTAAACTTGAAGTCCACGTAGGTCGAAAATTCCGTGTGAGGAATAAAAACAAAGACACCTAAGCTAGCTGTAAGTTTATAAGCGAGAAATATATATTCCGTAAAAGCACGTATATAACAAGAAGAATAAGATAACGGTTTAGTACGAAACAACAAACGAATAAACACTTAGCAGAGAATAAGAACAAATGCATTTAGTACACAGAAGAAATAGAAAATCAACCCTTTACAAGAACAAACGGATAAACAAGTTAATTGGGTACGGAACGAGAAGATAACGGTTTAGTACGAAACAACAAAGGAATAAACACTTAGCACAGAATAAGAACAAATACATTTAGTTAACAGAAGAAATAGAAAAATCAACCCTTTCACAATAACAAACGTATAAACAAGTAAATTAGACAGAAAATCAAAGAAACACCAACTAGCTAAAACAGCTCAACATTTAGCACGGAACAAGAAGATAAGGAATTAGTACGAAACAACAAAGGAATAAACACTTAACACAGAATAAGAACAAATACATTTTGTACATAGAAGAAATAGAAAATCGACCCCTTCACAATTACAAACGTATAAACAAGTAAATTCAGCACGGAACAAGAAGCTAACGAATTAGTACGAAACAACAAAGGAATAAAAACAAATACATTTACTACATAGAAGAAATAGAAAATAAACCCTTTCACAAGAACAACCGGATAAACAAGTAAATTAGACAGAAAATCAAAGAAACATTAACTAGCTAGAACAGCTACACATTCAGCATGACAAGAATTTACAAAGAGACAATCAACCAGCATGTTCCAATCCTTCCAACCCCTGGATCGAGACAAGCAAACCCTTTTATGAGAACCGATCTATCTTGATATCCCTAGATCCTATTTGCATCCGCGAAGATGCAAATTGAGATTTATTCCATTTTATTTCCTCCCCTCTAATTGATCGAGGGGTCCGGAGCATCATCATCAAACTTAGAGTGTGGGACGACCTCTTTGTCTGAGGGGTATTGGAAGGATCAATTATTTTACTCCACAAAATTACACAGATTTGATTAAAAACAAAATATCTATTATTTCTATTCATTTATTTTTTATTATGCATTAGCGCGCCATCTGTTATGAAATTTCGAAACTATTATAGACGCGTATGATTCTTTTGAAAATTAAACAATATTTACTACCCTTACTGCGATGGAAAAATTAAGGCGAGTAGAGATTGTTTAATTTTCAAAAGAATCATACGCGTCTATAATAGTTTCGAAATTTCATTTATTTATTACTAAACACACGATATATTCTATGTGCATATTTGCGTGTAAATATTCAAACTATTTTATATACATGGTGTTTTATTAATTTATCATTTGATATTATAAGGGTCCATTCCTGGTATTCAAAAAGGAAAAATACGTGTCGATCAGTTATATTTTTCAATTTAACAAACAATTTGGCCGCTGAATCTCTGATTCTGGTCGAGCGCCATCTAGCGAATAAAATTGTAACTAAAATCAATTTCGAATTTTTCATTATTTGCCATATAAGATCCCATTGCATCCTGACAACAATGGTGTTTACCGCATTTCTCTAGCGCAAATATTCGCGGAGTTATTAATTTTTAAAGTTGTGCAAGACTTTTGGATCACCCTGTATTTATAGTTTTAAAATATATATACAAATTATTTATAGTATTAAAGAGAGAGTGGAAAAATATTCAAATTTACATATCAGCAATATATATACAAGAAAGAAGGTTTATTTACATATTAGATCTATTATCTATTATGATGCATAGTTATATATATATAGTATATTTTAAACTGTATTAAAATGTACACCGTTTCTATTTGATACCACCCCCATATTTTGTATATATACTATATCCTTATTAATAATACCTGTAAACCCATATTTGTATGTAAAACTAAAAATGTTGACGTCCAAATAAAGATCCAAAGAGCGGTCAGCTGGAGACAGCTGGGGAGAGAGGAGGAAAATGCCAACGCCCATGTGGGGCCGGCCCACAGGGACTCTTTATAGACGACCCCTGAAAACAAGACAAGTTTTGACAGGGGGTCAGCAGATGTTCTAGAGGTGTTGCTCGGCAGTCCGCTTCAGTCTTTCTCTCTCACACACACTCGCTCTCCATGTCTCGGTGATAAGCATAGAAGTTGGTGTCATGGCCTCTACCTCTGTCCCGTGGACTGTCCCCGATCCCTCTATGTGCTAACATCTAGCCCTGCCTCTGCTTCTTGTTGTCCGCGTGTGGGAAGATCATCAACACTCGCCTCACGTACACGACTGCCAGCTTATCCATACGTCGGCACATTGCAACAATATTACATATATATGTGGTATCTTGACCAAGGAACACAATAAGCGATAATTAATTATTAAGATATAGTTTAAATTTTAAAAATATACTATTATTATATATAAAAAAGTAATCATTTATTGATATTTGTTAAAGATATCTCTGAGTAATTATAATCATCAATGATATTTATCATTAATTAATATGTTTTTTTAGTAATTTGGAAGCTTTATAAATGTAGAAATTGCAAAAATGTGGATAAAAAATTTAATGAAATTTGGTTTGATGCACCTAATGGCGCCACAGATAAAAACCTTGAAACAAATTTATCAAATTTAATTGAATGTTGAGAATATGTTTTCATTAATTATTATAATTATTATAAGACTAATAGGAAATATAATCTTTTTAAAAGCTCCTGAACATCTATTTAATTGTATTAAATTGTATCAAATCTTCCAAAAAAGACCTCTGAGAAAACCCCAGGACTATAATAGAAAAGCTGAGACAATGAAACCTAATAGAGATCGTTTAAACGACTTGAGGAATGAGCAACAACACACAACAACATAGAAGTTCTTTCTTTTTAGTGTAAATTAAATACATTGTCATCGAGAATAATCTGTGTGGTCTACTCGGTGAATCATCATCAGTCATGTGACGAGACGTCAGCGTTTTATTTGTAAATAGTTTGTTGAGCAAACTCGGGTAAAATTTACGCCAAGTTAGAGCTTATACTCTTCCGAAAAAAAAAGATAACCTGTTGCATATAGGAATTATTCTTTATGAATGAACCTGAATATATTACAGCCATATAATACGCATATGTGATGATTTAAGACCATGGAATTGTTGTAAATAGTCTAAATATCCACTACCACATGTTCCACCCCATGACTGTATATAACTTCTTATGTACTGCACATAGAAAACCTCAACTAACATCAATCTGTACCGCGTAAGAATCTAATAAAGTATTGCAACTGTACAGATAGAAGGAATGGAGAGAGACAGGAGAAAGTTAAGGTTAAAACAAATCAGGTTTAGGACAGAAGTCGAAGCAAGGCCTAGCAAAAGAGGCTTAAAACCAGCCCAACTATAAATAAGTTACAAGTCAATACTTCCTGACAGGACAGGGCGTATCTGATATCGAGGAAACCATAAAATCTAAGAGTGACGCCCAATTTCCGGGCCAAGACAGGACGGATTTTCTATCAAAGAAAGCCGCCAGAAGACATCACCTAAGTAGGTCAACCAATAGCCTACGGCCACGTGAAAAAGTCCCACCAATTAGGAAAGAATCACCTAAATAGGTCAGCCAATCAGAAAGAAGCAAGGTCGTGGTGTTAAACCAAGGACCTAGAATTGTCAGTCTTCGCTTGGAACTCAACGGTAACACTTGCTCTAAAATCTCTCTCTCCTCATCCCATTCCTTCTTGACGTCAGACGCTTTTAGTGGAATCTCTGTTTGTTTATTTCACCTTTGGCCCAGCTGTGTCGCCTTCCACCACGACTGCACGGGAGAGTTGACATCGAGGTTCGTCGAGCATCAGGTAACACTGGTCCCAGAGGTCCCAAGATATCACAGACTCCCCCGTAACGAAGAGTCGACAGGATAGTGGACGCCAAGGTACAAGTAAGCAAGTAGACCACTGTCTGTACAGAAAGATGGAACAGGGAAGAGAGGAGGATCCAAAGGAACCAATGGAGTCCGATCCCGACTCCGAAAGTGGCGGAAGCCCCACTTTTCCGAAGAAAGAAACAACCTTCGGTAAGACGCAGGAAATCGCCCCCAGTCAGGAAGACGTCACACCCCCGCCGCCGGTGTCAGATGTCCTGGGGAGGTTGACGACGACGCTACATCAGCTTTCTGCCGTGACCGGACATCGCGAGAGGTGGAATCGCTACGATGGTTCGTACGAGGCGCAGAGCTTCTTCACCAACTACGACGCCCAAGCAGATCGGGCCCAACTACAATACTCTACAAGTCTGAAAAAGCCACCAGACCTCCTGCAAGCGCCCCTCCGAGTTACCAACACGCGAGCGTATGTTACCTGCTCACTCAACCATCTCTAAACCACGAGCCCAGCGCAAACAATGAACTCTGACTGTCCCAAAGATTCTCCAACCATGGCACCAGAACTGTCCCGACATACAAGACAACACAACAGTAGGTTCCTACTTCTATAATTTTTATTGAACAATTGCTCGTTCGAGCTGAACTGTCCAATAATGTAAACCTACCTCTACTACTTGATACAGAAGCATCTATCGATATAATTAGTCGGAATACTTTTAAAATAATAGAAATCAGTTTGTAAAAGAAAATACCTGTTCACCCATTTAACTTAACTATTAATGCCACAGATAACAATATTTTCACCATAGATTCTATATTTTTGATCTTAAAAATAAGTAACATAACGCGGAATCTAAAATTCCATATCAGCGATACACCTTTGCCTTTTGGCATTTTATTCCTTAATTCCATAAAACGATTTCTACTAATCATAAACTGTCCTCAGCTACTCCTGTATCAAGATAATGTACTTCTACCAACTACCTTGTACCAATTCACTTCGTGCAAGCAACACGTGTCACATGGACAGGTCAATACAACTGTCCCATTTACTAAATTTTTCCCTCCTGGAACAGGTTGCTCACACGTGGTGAACTCCAACACTCTTATTTAACCTCATTATAATGTTCCTAATCCCATTTTCAACGCCCCTATGTCCTTTTCTTTCATATCTTTGGACAGAAGTAACTTAAATCACAGCCTTCCAAAACTATTCCAATCGTTAAATTCCCACATAACTACACTCCCTCGTACCTTCCTTTTACACGCATAGTTAAATATCGACAAATCACTCTCAACAAAATAAACAACACCCTCTCACATCACTTTTTCCAATTGACGACAATTTTTAATGCGCGACTTAACACCCAAATCCAATTTCGAGCTACACAAGCTGCATCACGTCGCCCTACTAAACACACACAATCTTTTTTTTTCTCACATTAAACGTGTCATATCCACTAACAATATAAAAATTATCGATATGTTCGTACAACCAACAACCATGACTTTAGTAAATTTGTTATTCTTAGTGTAACAGGTTAGATTTTGTACAAAACAAAGACTTCACGTGATACCTTTTCATTTACAATTTTTTCGCTTCGTGTCACAGCGCCACACCACTAAACTCTTTCACTTCTCAGGCCAAAGACGCCTTCACCACGCCTGTGACACATTTATTTAATCACACATTGTCCACGTCGATAGTCGCAATTTCATTCAATTCTAACCCGATATCCATGAATAACATTTTTACTAAGTCCGCCAAAAACCATTCGATTTAATAACAGATACAATATCCGAATTTTCGAAATACAAACACAAATCTAACAAATGCTTGAACACACGGAATAATTCAACCTCTGTATCTCCCTATGTCAATCCCATAACGCTTGTCACCAAACGTGACAAATCAAAACGCTTTTGCGTTTACAATTATAGAATTAATATCTCCGAACGTAGTTTGAATTAACTTCCAATAAGTTGAAAGAAAGCAAGCCCCCTCGCTCCCCCTTGACCTAAATCCGGAATCGCATTAAAAATAGCTTCGCTCCCTCTTCTTCCGCTGGAGATGGACAAACAAATAGCCGACATTTTGTTACGCCCGTCGCCACCCCGATGTCACTCTAATGGATTTTCGCTACCTATTAAATCAAACATTAGTGCGCGCCTTTTATTTTTAATCTACGCCGATATCCCGTTTAGCTACTAAAACTTGCTTAACACGTTATTTTACATTTACTAACAAATCTGTTCACTAACATTCTCTCGCCCTCAATTAACTTGTCAACTTAACATCGACACTTAGAGCCAAAGACAACATTTTACTTACAAAAATCACACACACCCACATAAGTTTAAAAAATCGACAACATTAGGACTCGATGAGTTTCACAGTTGGAAACAATGTGATCCACGAGTCACGTCAAACATAAAACAAATTCGATAAGTTAGAAAAACTTAGGCCAACAAGACCAAAGATATCGATCGAGGACAATTTAAAGCTCTCTCCACCCATCCTAAAAAAAAAAAAAAAAAAAAAAAAAAAGGAACATTACATTTGGCCTTCAACTTTCCATTCTTTCACGATATATAATTTCTATATATAATCTTACTTGCTCTTCTTTCTCGATGAACATTTTTTTAAAATTTTTCATTTTAATATCCTTTATATAATCATTATATAGCTCTTATAATTGTTTTTTTTACGTCAACCAATTAGTTTAGATTATTGTCTTTTTTTTATTATTTTTCTTTACCAAAACTTATTTACTTTTGCTTCATGACTCTATTTTATAATCAACTTTATATTTTATCTTTCATATCATATCTAATAATCTCAAGTTTATATTTCATGTTTATATCACTAATTTGCATTTATCATTTTATATTTTTTCTCACTTTATAAATTAGATGTTATTTACATTGTTTCACCTTCCGCTACCATGTCAATGCTATCGAGTATATTATTGCTCATTATTTTTTTTTCATTTAATATTTTCACTTTCTATTACCCCTTATATACTGCTGTAGTGTGTTAATCTTTGTATCATATCATCACTATTTTTACTTTTTTTAAAAAATTACTTTGCATTTAACTTCGCAATTCTATTTTCGATTTTTCAAATCCTTTAACGCTATATGCAAAGCCTTACTTTCGCAATTTCATATCTCAATGATATATTCTTTTATAATCAAACTAAAAATCACGATCTAAAAACAGGGCAATCTTCAATAACCTCTTAAACAACCACTTTAAAGGTTACTTCTTAAGAATTACTAACATTCCTTTTCCGCAGGAACTTTTAACTCCTTCGCAGGCTAGACTTGACCTACTTTGATTTCGTAATTAACAATCTTGACACATCGTCCCCCAGATTTACCTTCTCCCAACTTCTGGATTGGATACGTGCAAATTGTATATTTTTTTTATTCCAGGGCACTCTCATGCCACACGCTGGCACATTTTTTTTATTTTTTATTTTACTCTTTTTCTCGCTAAGCCCCTGACGACTCTAATTAAAACTTTGATTTCTGGTCACTGATCTTCGCCCTCATTTATCCTGCATGCGTACGTCTTAACGACTAATTACTAAAACCCATAACAATCCCCTTATCTTACTTTTCGATTGTGGTACTGTAACTTTATTCGGTCCTTAAATTTACATGTGAAACATGGCCTAGGTTTTCCGCGCCGTGCACATTAAATGGTTTGGGACTTGAGTCAAAGTGACCTTGCCTCAACCAAGTAATAACTAACCCCTCAACCCTTTCTAACGCCCATCACGAAGCGATCATGATTTTCCCATCAAATCATTTTTATTTTTACCTATCATCATTATATGCTCTCTATTAATTCTTTTATTCCTATTTTTATTTTACTTATATGTTTAATATTAGTTGTTTATGCTTTATTACCTCTTATGGATATACAGAAATCAACCCCATGTTATATACCAACTCACTTTAATTATTTTTTAAAAAATTACTTCCTTAATAACAGTCTTCCTATTCCGCTCTCTTAAATCCCTCCATATGAACCCTCTCACATCCGGGGCCATCTGTGATGATTTAAGACCATGGAATTGTTGTAAATAGTCTAAATATCCACTACCACATGTTCCACCCCCATGACTGTATATAACTTCTTATGTACTGCACATAGAAAACCTCAACTAACATCAATCTGTACCGCGTAAGAATCTAATAAAGTATTGCAACTGTACAGATAGAAGGAATGGAGAGAGACAGGAGAAAGTTAAGGTTAAAACAAATCAGGTTTAGGACAGAAGTCGAAGCAAGGCCTAGCAAAAGAGGCTTAAAACCAGCCCAACTATAAATAAGTTACAAGTCAATACTTCCTGACAGGACAGGGCGTATCTGATATCGAGGAAACCATAAAATCTAAGAGTGACGCCCAATTTCCGGGCCAAGACAGGACGGATTTTCTATCAAAGAAAGCCGCCAGAAGACATCACCTAAGTAGGTCAACCAATAGCCTACGGCCACGTGAAAAAGTCCCACCAATTAGGAAAGAATCACCTAAATAGGTCAGCCAATCAGAAAGAAGCAAGGTCGTGGTGTTAAACCAAGGACCTAGAATTGTCAGTCTTCGCTTGGAACTCAACGGTAACACTTGCTCTAAAATCTCTCTCTCCTCATCCCATTCCTTCTTGACGTCAGACGCTTTTAGTGGAATCTCTGTTTGTTTATTTCACCTTTGGCCCAGCTGTGTCGCCTTCCACCACGACTGCACGGGAGAGTTGACATCGAGGTTCGTCGAGCATCAGGTAACACTGGTCCCAGAGGTCCCAAGATATCACACATACATATTTGCATATAGCAATCAATTTTATCCTATTTAATAACTATGTAACAAAAACAATAGAAAAAGCCGTTTGTTTACCTTGTTGAAGATGTTGACAAAATCAACACCTAACGTTTATCTTTATTTTTTCTTCGCGCGCGTAAAAAAAAGAAGTTCGAGTAGAAAGACAAACTTCAGATATGACGCAATTTATGACGCAGGAAACGGATGACGTCATACTTAAGCCGGAGAACCAATCAAAGCTAAGGACCGTCTTTAAGAGCCATCAGGGAACATCCGGGTCTTTCATTAGGCCACTCGGGGTCTACGACTCTGTTTTTTCCTTGGGATTTCCAAGTTAATTAAACATATTTTATGTGTTGGGGGACAAAATTTGCAGAGCGTCTTGTGAATTTAATCTCAGTTTATACTTTTATTACATGTAGTCTGTTAATAGGTAAAGACAAACTATCTCTTAGAGAGGATGGTGCGACTTTAGACTCACTCTCTATCCAGACAGGCAATACTGACATCGAATTTTGTCTATTGTAAATTGTTTATTGATTCCTGAATCATAATTAGTATGAGATTCTTTCTAATCGAAGTTTGCCAGTCCTAGAGTTTCATGCTCCTCAATTCTGAGCCTTTGTATTTAAGAGTTCTTGAAGTAGATGGTCTATATTATTCTTGTTAATGATCTTTATTCTAGCTTCTCGCGCTCTCTCTCCCATATTGGAGTTGCCGAGCCGTGCGACCCCTGCTCCGGGAAATGTTCGCCTCCTGCGAAATGCCCCTGGATTTGCAGGCCTGGCTCTTCGGCGTCGGCCTCCATCCCGAGGCAGTAAAAATAACAAGTGTGGCGAAGGCTACCATCTACAAGTAGCATCTTTGTCTTGAGTTGGGTAATGCCAGCCATCACCTAGGCCTGCCCACTCTGTGGGAGAAAACTCTTGCATACATCGGTGGCGGAGTCTTTCCCGCGGTGGGCACCACCAATGAAGCCCTTGTATATATATATATATATATATATATATATATATATTTATCAATTATTTTTTATCTATTTATATATATTTATTCCTATATTTATCATTATATAATCTTATTTATTCAATTTTGTAATCAACCATATATAATCTTATATGAACATTGTAATAAATCAGTTTCAATCTCTCTCTCTCTGATATGTATTCTTCTATCGCCAAACTTCGAGTAATACACCTTTGTCTTCCTCGTTCTTATCTTCACCAAATCATTTTGAGATGTCAAGTATGAAAATCTTGAATAGTGGAAATTTGACAACCATCATGATTTAGATAAGTAAAAAGAGTATGATTTTGTCATTAAAACTGGAAGAGCATTCCACAGTAGCTGGCCGATTTAGTTCCATTATGAAATGATCGCCTCTAACATGAGGAACAGACGCCATGTGCAGCCGCTTCTATGAATACCGAAACTGCTCATTCGATGTCCCTGGATCAGAAGCCCTTACAGGGTACTATCAGCCTGGTCGGCGGAATCCAGCATATAGGGAGCTTGTTACCTCTCACACTACTCCTTTTTCAATAGAGCTTATGAGCCGATAAAGGCGGAGTTATACATCTCTTTGAAAAAGAAGTTCATTTTTTTTTAAATCTCTATCCTTGTAAAAATAAATATCTTTGATGATTGGACACAGGCCAAGTCTAATGTGGCTTCAAAAAAACAGATTTAATTTTAAAAATACAAAACTAAACCTAAACGGTGCGTTCTTTATGATAAAACAAGGCGAGCTCTCAAGTCAAAAAAGCTCCTTTTTCTTTGATAGCTCTAGATAAATTAGTAGATTTTTTAGACTGAACTTTTTAAATTTACAAATAGAATTAATGATTTAGATCTATATTAGATCTTATTTCGAGTAATAATTTGTTATAGGTTCTGAAACTTGGTATAATTATTAACCTAAGTTATATATGTCGTGATTGGATGGAAGGGTGCAATCGTTATGAATGCATTCCCAAGAATTAGTTCCAGCCAAGTGAGAAGCGTACCCGCGACGTCTGCTACGTTTATTTTTAGAGAGTTTTTATAGATGGATGAATTTGAATATTTACATTTTAACACAAGCTTAACATATTTACATACTTATTTTGGCGAAAAGAAATTCTACATCTTTGGTATTATACAAATTATGACATATGTGCATTTTGTAAATTTTGGAGCCGATATCGTCGCCGTAGGATCCTCAACCAATTTGCAGTCATGAGCCAGAGTGTTAGCGAACTAGCCTGAGAGATAAAGGAAGACCAAACGTATGGAGCAGGCTTACCTCGGTTTAGAGGGCTGCACTCGGAAAGGTAAGGTGGACTATGGGAGAGTCCTAGGATCTCTGGTCAATCGGTCAGCATGACGATCGTTCTTCGCTACTGTCTAGTCTACTGCCTATCCTTCCTACTGCCATTGCCTGTGAACTCAGAAACAACCCAGCTTATATGCTAATGGTAGCGTCAGAGAGATCGTTTTTGGGCGTCCATTTCCAATCAAGAACTAGTATAGCCAATATGTTTACATCCTGTCTTCTTGGAAAATAATGCCCTGTTTAGGCCTTTCTTGTTGCCACTCTTCCTTTTCCAGGGATAATTTTTATTAACACCACATCTTTGAGTTACAACTTGTGGTGTAGAATATTGTGTATACAAAATATAAATACTACACATACAGAGAAAGAGAGAGAAACTTTAATCGTAAAATTTATAATACGATGTATTAGTTACCCACTGTCACCCTTTTCAAGGCAGAAACCTCAAAACGAATTTGACTTCAATCAAAATTCGAAACTATTATAGAGACGCGTATGATTCTTTTTAAAAATAAACAATTTCTACTACCCTTACTGCAATGGAAAAAATTAATGGGAGGGCCTGGCTCATCAGATGTCAACCCTCCCAGCGGTTTCGCCAGTTTAATCTACCATATCACTGTTATATTGCATTTTTAGATTTTCATTTTATATTGATACTAATGCTAGACTCTTGGAATGGGTATTTTAGAAGAACTATGGACATTAGATTTGAGGACAGCAGAATTACATACAATTATATATATATTATTCTGTCTATAACGTTTTTAAAAATCCATTATATTTTCTATTGAGTATATTATGTCTACAAATGTTTTTATATATATTTCAAATATGAACTCAAATTCATTATGCAAAGAACTTGCATGGGTGTCACAAATTTAGACTGACAAATATATATGAAAACATTCTTATAAACTATCCATTATTATTATTAATAAAAAATGAAAAACTTTTCAGGCAGAAAATAACGGTTTCTTAGGAATCTATATTTTATAATTCAAAAATCTTTACAATTGATAAGTTATTCACTTTTAAATTAAGAATAAACATGTTGATTTTATCTTTCAAAGTATTTGAAATTTTTATTTTAAAATATTGTACCATTGTATGTATATACGAGGGCCATCCAATAAATAAGTTTCCCTATTGTTTAACAAATAAACAACATTATTTACAATTGTGCAGTTATTTTATTTTCATTATACAACTCATAGACTACTTCTCTACATAATCACCATTTCTGTCCAAACATTTTTGGTACCCTTGTAGCAATTTTTTGATACCACTGTTTTACCAAGCCGTGTCCTGTCTTCGTAGCCAGTGGTTCGCCTCCGCCTGCACTTCGTCAACATTCGCAAGGTGCTTGCCTCCAAGGTGCAACTTGAGTGCTGGAAAAAGATGGAAGTCGCTTGGGGCAAGTTCCGGAGAATAAGGTGGATGTGTGAAAATTTCCTATTTGAAGTTTTCCAGCAACGTTTGCGTCGTTCGAGCTGCGTGAGGGCGAGCATTGTCATGGACGAGTAACACTTTCCGAGACAAAAGTCCAGGACGTTTCCATTTTATTGCAGCTCTGAGTTTAGTGAGGACTTCGCAGTACCTCGCAGCGTTAACCATAGAGTTTGGGGGCAGGTAGTCAACCAATAAACTCCCTTACAGTCCCAAAAGACGATAGCCATAACTTTGCCTGCAGAGATTGTGACCTTCGCCTTTTTTGGGGCTCTTTCCTCAGGCTTTTTCCACACCATGCTTTGTCGTTTTGTTTCTGGAGTTGAATGATACACCCAGCTTCCATCTCCGGTGACACTATGGGAAAACAGTTGATCTCCATCTCTTCGATGCATTTCCAGGAAATCTCGGGCTGTCTCCATCCGTTGTTGCTTGTGATTTTCCGAGAGCAAACGCGGAACCCATCTTGCACAGACTTTGCGAAAATTCAAAACATCTGACATGATTGTTCCAATCGAAGAGCGTCCAATTTCGATTCCAGGAGGCAGCCGAATCATTATTTCGTCAATGGTGACGCGGCAATCTGCTTCCACCACATTCCGAACAGCAGCAACGGCTGCATTGTCCGTAGCAGTAACGGGCCTGCCGCTTCGCTCGTCATCATGCACGTTTTGCCGTCCTTCCAAGAACCATGAACGCCATCGGCGAACCATTTGGATGTTCATACATCCTTCACCATACACTGACACTAAATTGCAATGAATATTGACCAGAGTTTCATTTTTCGCCGTGAAAAAAAAAACGAAATACAGAACGGAGTTCGCAAGTGGACACGTTCACCAGTGGTAGCTCCATGGAAACTGAAGCGCTACGGACTTGCGCGTACGAGTAGCGTGATTTTGAAGGTCACACGCTTCCAACGCATCCTAGTGACCATTTCTTACACTATTAAATAATTTTTACAACGTTTCGTTCGCAGAAAAAAAATTGGGAAACTTATTTATTGGATGGCCCTCGTATGTTGTAAAAACAAAAGAGATTTTCTGATTTTTTATTATCTTGAGGATTATGCTATGTTAATGCAGTCGTGGTTAAAATCTTGAAAGTATAATAATAAAAATGGTTTTGATCAATAATTGCTTTAATTGAGCTAAAAGAATATATAAAAACTTAATTTGATAGAAGTACTGCCTGGCTTAAGGCGTAAGAATAAAAAAATGAAAACTTATTTACATAATGTACAAAAGGTTTGAGCCGGCCATCGGGAAACAACAACAATGAGTTTTTATAGGGGAAGTGTGATCTCTGGCGGTCGATTTAGCAGAGTATTTGAATCTATGAAATATAATTTTAAATAAAATAATATTTTAATATACAATATCACATTTGTACTATTTTTTCATATACTATATATGTTTATTATTTTCATATCTCTATTGACTTATCCAATAGACTATTAATAAAATACTAAAATCTCTTCACAGAACTCCTTCGAAATTAAACGTAATACTTTGTTTCACTAATTGAAATAGGATTAAAATTATTAATTAAAATTTGATTAAGAATTCTGTTAAAATTCACTCAATACAACACATTCCATATCAAATAGATTTATATGTAAATATATCGAAGAATTAAATAGTGTGAGAATCAAATTGTAAATTGTGATAGTAAATTATTTGGTCTCTAACTCCGAGCTCTCCAAATATTCTGAACTTTAGATACAGACTTAAAGTTTGCTAACAAGTTCAAATTTACTTGAAGGCATGAGCGAATAGTTTTTTATTTCTTTACTATTTTATTTATTTGGTTTTTACTCTCTTATAAATCATACTATGTTTGTTGACAGCTTGTACTATCTTGTAATTATTCCAGTTTCATGAGAATTATATAGATATTAATGCGATATATATTTTAAGATTTTTTTAAATAATTG
>CP092868.1:42071771-42087837 GCA_030710605.1 Cordylochernes scorpioides | reverse complement strand
AATGCTGGCACTGAATTGCCCGAAGTATTCTCCTATGAACATTTCTCAGTTCGGCTGTGGTTAAGTGCGACTGATATCGCTCCGCGCTGTAGCGGCAGTTATGGCGAAAACGCAATATCCAGGCCACCTTTCGGATATATCTATTAAAGGTTGAGCTCATCTCTCCGATAGCCACCAAGAAAGATGTTTCACTGAGGGCATGAACACTCAGGAGCTCAATTTGACCTTGGTGCTCAAACACAGGAGGCATTCTAGGCCATTCTGTTGATTCCGCTGATAACCAGGTAGGTCCTGTCCACCAGATGGAAGACTGTTTCAGCTCGGACCCCAGAATTCCCCGCTTGGCAATATCCGCTGGATTATCTCCTGTAGGAACATAGCGCCACTCCCTGTCTTGTGGACAACTCTGAATCTCCGCGACACGATTGCCGATGAAAGTGGGGAGATTTCTAGACATAGTTCTTAACCAATTCAAGACTATGGTAGAATCGGACCAACAGGTAGCACTCTCCAGTTTGATATTCAATTCTTCCATTATATATTTCACCAGTCTGGTCAGCAAAAGAGCTGCGCACAATTCCAAGCGTGGAATTGACATCTTCCGCATGGGAGCCAACTTAGTCTTTGATGCCAACAGTCTTACACTGACTCCATCATCAGTGGGAATTCCTATGTAAACAGCTGCCGCATAGGCGTCTTCAGAGTCATTACCGAATCCATGCAATTTTACTCCCTGGATATTCCTTCCGAGACCCAACCATCGGGGTATTCTCAAACTTCCTATGAAAATCAGTCCATGTTTCAATCAATGACTCATCCATCGGATCATCCCAATGTAATCCCGTTATCCACAACCTTTGAACCATTATTTTTCCTGTTACAAGGACAGGTGCCAGCCATCTTAAGGGATCTTCTAACTTGGCGATGAAGGAAAGCATTTCGCTCGTGGTAGTCGCCGATGTCTTTTCCAACGACTGAACGTCATACAAGAAACAGTCCTTACCTTGGATCCATCCCAAACCCAATGTCCTTATAACCCTGGACTGTTCAAATGTAATCCCTTGTGCGCAATGTTCTCTCGCAATGCTGCCAAAATCGTCAGATCAATTTCTTTAGAATCTGTGGTTTCTAGGGCTTTGAAGGTGATTGAGGCCGGAGAGGGTTCGTTTCTTCCAGTGTCTTCCTCTTCCAAGTCTATGCTGGATTCTTCTTTCTTCATGCAAAATACTTTGGAAGATATGGCTTTAGGGCTCTTTGTTTGAGCTCTTACCTCTACATCGCTTGAAGCCCCCACTTCAGAACCCTCCACATCAAGAGGCTCTGAAGGTTGAGAATCCTCAATTGCAGACTTTTCGGCCGAGTAATAATAAATTAAACTCTAACATCTATCTATATGTGTAGAAGCAGTTAAACCATGCACTTATATATAAAATGTTCCAGAACGTTGTTTATATTCATTATATATATCATTTAAATGAACACGATATGTGTGAAATTTCTATACAGTTAGAAAAGAATCTTTCTAAAGTTTCTTTAAAAACCATCACAAAGAGTAAACCTTCAAATGCAGACTATATAGGTAGAATCAACTTACAATAGTTGTAACTTAGATCTGGTGGATTAAATTGGCAAAATCACTTAGAAGGTCAACCACTGATCAGCCAAGCCTCCCCAATTATTTTTAATATCAATTTCAATAATAATAGGGATCCTTCCATTATTTACATAAAAAGCGATAGACTTGAATGTTTCAATTCTCTATAAGCCGATTTATTCGTTTTATTTTCACATACACCACGCCTAGAATAACACAAGGCTAGCAGCCCCTTTTATATCTTGTACCTTAGTTATTTGTACTTTATTATCATCTCGATAGATATTTTTCAATTATTACCTCCCTTTAAGTCTGCCTGAGAGGTTTTTTAAAATAGAGATAGTTTATGTATAATATTTCTTAATAATATGAATATATGTGTAAATTTCCTTTGAATTTGTGATTAGTTGAGAGTTCGGCATTCATAGAAAGAATTCAAGAACAAATTAGAGGAGGCAAAAATATCAAAAGAAGAACCTCACGGTCATGGATTGGCGGAAAGAAAGATCCAGCTGACCACATGGTCGCTGCTGATATCAGTCTATGGCCAGGCTTTGTTTAGTTCAACTGTCTAGTCAAAATTGTCTTAGGCAAACGGTGCCGTCCATTTGACTCAAGGCCTTATGTTTGCTGAACTTCTATTTCGTCCTCAGAAGTAAGAGACTAGCGTGTTCACTCTTCGAGGAATTTCTGTAAAATGTCTCCAGTTTGTCAACACAACTGACCTCTATACTATAACTGGAATGTCTAGCCTTGCTGTTCCTCTCTCTTTCTGTCACCATCCTTTAGAATTTTATATAATGCTCAACTATACATTTAGGTGGGGATGTTAGAATATAAGGCATATAATATATATATCCTACCATAAACACAGAGACAAATACAGTATATATTAAAAATGTTTTATTATTCTTGTTCCTTTAAGTTATAAGTATGGCTGTGTTGTTTTTAGGAAATGGAATCATTCAAAGAAATTGGAGGTGTTCAGTTTCCATCCATATTTCCCAACGAAAACATTTTATCGGTTCTACACTACCAGCCCCAGTCTAATGACCTCTTCATTATAACCTACCCAAAGAGTGGAACCAATCTGGTGCAATACTTGATCTACCTGATTATAAACAAAGGACAGCCATGCCCCAATTTCGAAGAATACGAGAATTCCTCCATTTTTATTGAAAAGCATGGAATTGATCGTGTCAATACCTTGAAACTACCTAGAATTTTGAAGAGCCACATTCCTTTTTCTAAGTTTCCAAAATCTGATAAAGCCAAATATATTTATGTTGCTAGAAATCCCAAAGATGTTTCTGTATCATATTTTCATCTTAGAAATGCTCTGATAAAGAAACCAACCGCATTTGAAGAATACTTACCGCTTTATATTGATGGCGAATTGGGATATGGGAAACATTTAGACCATGTGCTAGAATTTTATCAACACCGCAACGAACCTAACATGTTATTGATAACTTACGAGGAAATGTTGGAAGACCGGAAGAAGGCAGTGATAAAATTGGCAAAGTTCCTAGGAAAGGAGTATGAAACCATGATAGAAGAAAATCCTGAAATAATTGAAAACATTATCAAGTATAGTTCAGTGGAAGAAAGCAGAAAGATTATTCAAATTGAAAAAGTATTCACGAAGGTTCGACAGCAACAAAAGTTTGAAAATCCTGAAGCAGAAAAGTTTGTGTTTGTAAGAAAAGGGATTGTAGGAGATTGGAAGAACTACTTCAACGAAGAACAATCCAAGATGGTCGACAAGTTGGCTGAGGAGAAACTAGGAGGAACTGAGCTTTACGACTACTGGAAGAGTCTTGGGATTTTTCAGTAAATATTTACACTATTTGTTTCTATTATCTATCTGTGTGTCTTTTTTAATATATCTATCATTATTTTATTCTTTCAAAATATGAAAAGGTATATAAATTTCCATCATTATCAGTGATAATCATCCATTTATTTTTATTTGTTTTTTAGAAGAAAGACGTTTATATATTCCTATCTATCTGTTTTCATTAATATCTTAAAAGCAAATAAAAAGAAAATGTAAAATTATGGGGAGGGCTTAACTCATCAGTGGGGAAACCAGCATTGTTTTGTTAATAAATTAAACCTGTCTATAGCGCCCCCTTTTGGGACTAACCAAAATAGGGTTCTATAGAGAGGGGGTGCTATAGACAGTTCACTTTTAATGCAAATCGCATCATACTACGTATTTAAAATCGGGCGCTATAGAGAGGGAGGCGCTATTTAGAGGGGGCGCTATAGACAGGTTTAACTGTATATACATGCCAAAATTATGACAAAGGTGGCACCTCTTTCTTTATATGTATATTGAAACAATGCAATTTGTTAATAAACCTTGTATCAAACAAAAAATGGTGATGAATAATTAACCATAACACTATAGGTTTGTAAAATTCAGACAAAAGCTAACCTGAATTTCATTGTTCGGGCTATGGCCCTCCTCATGGTATACTGGTTGACCTTCGTATGAATTTGCTAAACCTTGTGTTGTGACTAAATTTTCATCGTCAACCATTAAATTTTGCACTGCGGTAAACATAATGCATTGTTTAATGCATATTTGAAGGGACTGATGTGCAAATTTTGATACACGAGTTTCATCCTCCTGCAACTTTATACTGATAGGTCTATATATAATTTCTAAAATGTTGTTATATTTGCCTGTAGAAGGGCGGACAAGCCCGAAAGCTTGAGAAGACCGGAATAAAAGATACTCATCTCCATAAACGTTTTACTTTGATATCAGATATCTAAAGGAGATTTAAATTTATTCATTGCACTTTGTTTTATCACCCCAGTACAGAATGTTAGGATGTTGATTAAGAATGTTCCACACACACAACCCCATTTTTGTCAAATTCAGACAAAGGAAAATCTGCATATCTTAGTTTCGGGCTATGGCCCTCAATGGCACAGGGGCAGCTTCAATTTAATAACATCTCATGACAGGTGTTATAAAATCGACCGAATATCCCCCAAAAAAACGCTTAAGTTGTTACAATTGCAAGGCTGAATTTTTAAGTTTGAGATGCCTCTTTTGCTATATGAATACCATCCACCCGTAATTTTGTTATATCTATTTTCATATCCGAATAAAAATTGTATTTTTGTGAATTTATTTATTTGTATAAAAACTTCTAAACACTTAAAAATCATTTATATTCAATTAACTTTAACATTGGCGCCTTTAGCTCAAGTGATGAATTAATTCGACAGAGTCTCTAAATTTAAATACTAACCATGTCTAAAGTACGTATTAAACCTCTTCGAAAATAAAGCCATTTATGTAGTAGACAAGTATTGTGAATAAATCTGTGGGATTACTGTGGTATGTGGGCGCAACAATAAAAATGTAATAAACTGCGCATGCGCGCCAGATGTCGTTGAGGAGCGGGAAAGACCACACAAATAACCTATAGACCGATAAAGGAGTATTTTTTGTAATAATTAGGTGAATGTTTTTTGATATTTTATTTGATCGTCGAAGCAGACGACCGTAGACGCCGGCCTTTATTAAAAATATCACTCACTGACAGACACAGAAGCGACAGGCTCAACTGGTGTGAAGAGAGACATCTTTAGACTCAAGAATGATATTCTGTCATTTTTTCTGATGAATCCATATTCAATTTTGGGGCATGTACGTGCGATACATTTAGACGTAGGTACCAAGAAAGATCCCATCAGAAAGAATCCCTGGGGTCATGGTGTGGGGTACCATTAGCTATGAAAATAGGATCCCTTTAGTCTTTATTCAAGGTACAATGACTCCTCAGATATATACAGATGTGTTGCAACCTGTTTTGTTGCCATTTATATCTTGAGTAGACTAACAATGCCATTTTTCAACAAGTTAATACCCAAATAGATATAGCCAACATCTCACGAGTCTTCCTCCAAAATTCTAACATCCTTTCTGGCCCGCGTGTTCCCCAGAACTTTGCCGAATTGAGCATAAACGGGACACGATGTTGATGAAAATTTTGCAATCTCCATAACCAAGTAATCTTCAACAGCTATTGATTCACTATTTTTTTCTCCATTAGCCTTCAAATACCTTAAAGAGAGAGAGAGAGAGAGATTGTTTGGTATTCAATATGAAGTATAGTGAATGATGCCTGAAATTCCCGGAAGATAACCAATTTTCAAACGGCTGTATATTCTATATGATATGTTTGATAAACAAACATCAAGTAATTATGACAAATCAATATAAACGTTACCTGATATATTAAATAAACTTTTTATTTTTGATCCGAACACATATGTATTAATGAAAAGAAAGTAATTGAAAATTCATTGTTGACTAGTTAGACTGTGGGAAAAAAACAAGTCAATTTTTTACCAGTATTTTATAAGATAGAGTTATCACGTTGGTGATAACCTGCGACATGGAGGACCATATAAGCGACGGCGCGCGACAAACAACTCGAACTAAACAAGGTAAGTGTCACCCCCAGCTATCTACAACTCTAGACTATTAAGTCAGCAAGCTGATATTTGAATGATACTCTAAAATTGTTTATTCCAAATTGTACTGAGTTTTCATACATGCGTTTTTAATTTTATATAAAATTTATATATGAATAAACTGATTAAACCTTCTAAAATTTGTTCTAATCTTATAGGTAAGCGCACACCCCTTCCTAGAATTTCACTCGGAAAGATAATTTGTACTTAAAGACCTTTCTATTATTTATTAAGCTGTATAGTTGCGATAGGAAGGTATAGACAGCTTGTAAGCCACAGATCCTTAGCTGAATCATCAAGATGACTAATTACGTAGATAAAATATGGGGAGAATATTTGGAATGAGACATCAATAAAAATCTGGAAATGACAGTTAAACAAATATAGGATCAATAGTTGTGCACAATTCTAATCAATATTCTGGTTGATATTGTAGATCTATATATAACTTAACAGACATTTTATGTTGACAAGAATAGTGTTTATGAGAGAAATCCAATAGTTTGTGTATCTTTTATTATTTTTACAGAATAGAACGGTTGAATTCTGGTGTAGTCACATTGTTCCATAATAACGTAAATCTATATAAATATTAAAATATTAGGAAAATAAGTTTTCTTTTAACACACACACATAAGGAACACGAAAACTAGCAAACATGTCAAGTTTAAAAAAATAGAATGTATATTTGATAGCGAGAGAAATTGTATATCTAATACAAGGGGGGATCAATAAATAAGGTGAATCATCTTATTTCTTAAAAATTAAAAAAGCAAAAATAATTTAAACCACAGAATATTAAAATATAACATCGAGAGACTATTTAAGGTGTTCTGTTCTTTTTTCCCACACGCGGCGCGAGACTTATAAATAAACTAAAATGGAAGCTCCCTTGAAGGATTGCACCACGCTTGAACAACGTGCAGTTATTCGTTTCTTGAATGCAGAAGGTATTCAAACATCTCAAATATGCCAAAGAATGGCAAGTATTTACAACATTTGTATATAATATTTAAAATATAAAAAAATAAAATTGTTAAAATGAATTATTGTTTTTTTTTTTTAAATTTTGTTACTCCACTGATGAAACCCGTTAAAATAGATGTAATTTCTACATGCCATCATCCATTGCTCATCTGCATACGCTATAAGACTCGGCGACAGAGCCACATCGCAAGTTTGGAAAAATTTATAACTCCCGCCTGGAGACCATGAATTTCAGTTGTCAGTCTAAGGCAGACTGAAATTTACTTTTGAAATTTGCAGAGGTCGTGTTGGAGTTTTGTCGCCGACATAAGTCTAATAGTTTCAGATACGGCCGAAAGATGGCTTATAGTTTTCGCGTGCGAGATGACCTCTTTTTCAATATTTGATCTCTACTTGCAAAATTCCCATCTCGATAATTATAAAGTAACAACTTATATTCAGTAAAATTCTGAATAATTAAATGTAATTCACAGTACGAAAATGAAAGTAAAATACAGTAGTTAACCTAGAAATCGCAACCAAATGAACTATGTAAAAGCAAATTCATACTCTTCACCGCATCGGAGACGTTATTGCAACAGGCTCGCAAAATCTCTTGAGTTATCTATAAGATATGATAATCTCCAACAGATTCTTCTGTATAGACTGATGATATGAATGCCTGTGTTTCAGCAGAAAATGAATTTGTTCAAAGAAATTGAAGGCGTCCAGTTCCCCAGCTTGTTCCCAACGGAGAACATCCTATCAGTACTGAACTACCAGCCACAGTTCGAGGATCTCTTCATCATGACTTATCCAAAGAGTGGAACCCATCTCACTCATTATTTGATCTACCTCCTAGTCAACAAGGGTCAGCCATGTCCCAATTTCGACACATTCGAAGAGAGTTCAATTTTCATCGATAGGTATGGAATGGAAGGCATCAAATCCCTGACACCACCAAAAATCCTAAAGACTCACATCCCATATTCAAGAATTCCTAAATCGAAGAAGGCTAAATATATCTATATATGTCGTTAGGAATCTAAAAGACGTTTCAATATCCTTTTTCATCTCAGAAATGCAATGAACAAAAAATCAATAACATTTGACAAATATTTACGACTATATATCGACGGTGAATTAGGATACGGAAAACATATGGATCATATTATAGACTTTTATCCCCATCGGCACGACCCCAACCATCTCTTGATAACTTACGAAGAAATGATAGAAGACCGAAGGAAGGCGGTGTGGAAATTAGCTAAGTTTCTGGGAAACAAGTATGAAACCATGTTAGAAAAAAAATCCGAAAATATTGGAAAACATAATCAAGTATAGCTCGGTGGAAGAAAGCAGGAAGGTAATCCAGGTTGAAAAGGTTTTCAAGAAGATTCGAGAAGAAGTAAAAGATGAGAATCCAGAAGCTGAAAAATTTGTGTTTGTAAGAAAAGGTATTGTAGGAGATTGGAAGAACAATTTGAGCGAAGAACGAGCCAAGTTGATAAATAAGTTGGCTGAAGAGAAACTCTCAGGGACGGAGCTTTACGACTTCTGGAAGAGACTTGGAATTTTCCAATAGTTAATACCCCTGTATTTTATTTATAACAATACTCTAACATACACTTTTGTACAATTATATTTCTCTCTTTGAACCTATATACCTTTTTCTCGTTTTTAAATAAATATTTTTATATATTTGCTTAAATGTTTAGTCTGCTATTTTTACAAATAATGATTAATAAAACTATTCCATCATTTCTTTACAAACATCTTTTTACAAAAAAGTCGCCACTCGGACAATGGCCCTCACAATTCTTTATCACCAATAAAGTGAATTCTGTACTGGTGTTATAAATAAAAATTCATTGATTTTAATGTAATTTTAAAGAGAGAGATACCTCTTTTGATATATAGATATCATCGTCTCAAAACCTTATGTTGTTTTTATGACAATAAAAATACAAGTACAAGTATACCTATACATTGAACGGATTAGAATATATAAACTGAACAGCATCTCAATTTAGAGAATCAGATGTATATATATATTAGGAAATAATAAATTGATTTTCTGCTCTTTTTGAATATCTTGAGGATTATGCTAAGGTAATGCAGTCGTGGTTAAAATCTTGAAAGTATAATAAAAATAGTGAAGATTAGAAATACCTTCAATTGAGCTTATGGAATATAGAAAAAAACATAAGTTGATAAAAGAACCACCTGGCCTAAGGCGCAAGAACAAAAAAATAAATGTATTTACATAATTTACAAACGGTTTGAGCCGGCCATCGAGAAACAACAACAAATAGTTATATAAACAGAAAGCGTGACCTCTGGCGGTCGACTTAACAGAATATTTGAATCTATGAAATGTATTTAAAATAAAATAACATTTTAAATAATACCTTCATATAACATATATATATATTGCCACGTTTTTATTTTTAAAACGCTAATTTTAGTTTAGTAAAACTTTATTTTTAAAGTTTATTATTTTAAAAGTGAAATGTTTGTTAATGAAATAGACATTTTGCCTAAACTCATTTATTGCAGCTTTCTTTTACAAGCCATTTGTTTATGTATATTTTTACATATCGTTTTTTATTGAGTTTTTACTAATTTAGTATGTACATCATTGACTTTTAATGAATGGAAAAAGAAATTGAAAATAAACATATGAAAAATTAAAGTAACATTTTAAAGGAATTTATGTACAATTGAAAATTGTTTCTGTAACGTCTCATATTCCCCTTCTTGAAGCATTTATTCTCGGGTAATAAATGGTCGAAGTTGAGATATGTGAACGCGTCTTGCTTGCTTTTGGTCTTTCAGAGAGATATCGTAGGTTACATCAGATATCTTTTTTTGAATGACAAAGGGTCCTTCATATTTTGGTGATGTCTTGATGAGACGAGGGTCGTTGACGGCAATTTTTCTTATGACTAAGTCTCCTTCTTTAAAGACATACTTGGGGTGATGGCTATCGTGTTTAATCTTCCACTTACTTCTAACTTGTTCTGTCCGCAGGCTAGCTTTCTTCCTGGCTTCTTCAATTGTAATTGGAGTTTGGTCGGCAAATTCGGGTACATTACCGATTCCATACATTAAGAAAAGCGGTGAAAAACCAGTCACGTCATGTGGTGTGGAATTATAATTTTTGACAACTTGCGGTAACAATGAGCTCCATTTACATCTAGGTTTCTCTAGAACAGCTATTCTCAGTTTTGTCATTATCGTATCATTTAATTTCTCACAAATGCCATTGCACTGAGGATGATAAGGCGAAGTATATGTGTGTTTAATTCCTTGTAAAGAAAGAAATTTGTTGAACTCTTTTGATATAAAATTTTTGCCATTATCTGTTAAGATAGTATTGATCGAATTAACAGATTTGATTATCTTATCAAGACAATGAGTGACAGCTTGAGCAGTGTTTGTTATTGTGGGATATGCCCATAGATAATGAGTTGCGTGATCAACAAAAACTTGAATGAATTTATGCTTTGTGTTAGCTGCTGCTGTTCCCAGTACAATAGTGTCACAACCGATCATTTGTAATGGTTGGATATTTGACGTTGGAGTGATCATTTCTCCTAAAGTTGGTTCATGTCTGACCTTCACTAGTTGACAAGATTTACAAGATCGAACATAATTCTTGATATCAGTTGTTATTCCTTTCCACCAATAACATTGAGTTATAAGTTTGCATGTTTTGGTTATTGATGGGTGACTCAATGAATCGTGATATTCTTCCAATATTTTTTTGGTAAGCGAGTTTGGGACAACTGCTTTAAAAACTCCTTTTTGTTTGATCATTACCACACCGTCGTGAGTGTGGGAATTTTTCAAGAAACTCAAATCTGAATTTTGTTGGTGTTCTTGAAGTTCTTGAGTTGCAATGTTAACAACTGGGAGTCTTGATAAGGCGTCAACATGAGTTTGTTGCTTTCCAGAACGATGAACGATGTTACATGATTTCGAGGATAAACTAAGAATCCATCTAAAATACTTAGGTTTCGGTTTCTTCATGGTGAAAAGCCATTGGAGCGCCGCATGATCAGTGATGATTTCAAATGGTTGGTTTTCTATGTATACATGAAAGTGATCAGTTGCTTGTATTACGGCTAGGCATTCCATCTCATAAGCAGAATAATTTTCTTGGTGTGGTTGCAGTGTTTTGGAGTAATAAGCAATTACATGTTCCTCATTGTCTGGACCAATTTGTGTTAGGATTGCTCCAATTCCATATTTGGAGGCATCTGTATAAACTTTAGAGAGGTAGTCCGGGTTGTAAATAGCAAGGACAGGTTTTGTAGACAGTGCCATTTTAAGTTTAGCGAATGACTCCTCTACTTCCTCATTCCAGATGAAGGGCTGATTCTTCCGAGTGAGTCGAACCAAGGGAAATGAAATTTTAGAAAAGTCCTTCACAAATTTTCTGTAATAATTTGCCAATCCCATGAACTGACGAACCTTCTTTACAGTATCAGGTCTTGGAAAGTCTTGAATAGATTTTACTTTCCCTGGATCAGGTTTTAATTGATTGTGACTGATGATATGTCCGAGGTATTTTACTTCAGTTCTTCCAAAAATACATTTCGACAATTTTAATTTCATGTTGTACTGTCTTAATTTGTCAAAAACTTTACTAAGAAGCTCTATGTGCTCTTGCCATGTTTTCGTGTACACCAATATGTCATCTTGGAAAGAGCAAGTTCCTTTCCATAATAATTCACCTAGAATATGTTGGATTATCCTTTGAAACGTTGAAGCAGCATTTTTTAAACCAAAGGGCATCACTAAAAACTCATAATGACCATCGTTTGTGACGAATGCAGTTTTTTGAATAGATTGCGGGTCCATTTCGATCTGCCAATAACCCCATGCAACATCAAGGGTAGAGAAGAATCTGGAGCCATGCAATCGATCAAACATGTCCTGTATGTGAGGTAGGGGTTGCCTGTCATCCAGCGTGATCTCATTAAGACGTCTGTAATCAATGCACATCCTTTTATTTCCATCCTTCTTGGGAACCATAACAACAGGAAATGCCCAAGGAGAATCTGAAGTTCTTATTAACTTGTGTTCGAGAAGTTCTTTAACTTGTTCAGCTATCTCTTCATACTCTTTTAGAGGACGACGATAGGGTCTAAGAGAAATTGGTTGTTCACTTTTCGTGATGATCTTATGTTGTATAGCTACTTTTCCCAAATCAATAGCATGCTGAGAAAATACATTCCTATTGTGTTCGAGTAATTCTTTTAATTCATGTTCTCTTATCTCTTCTAGATGATTTACAAGAATTGGATTTTGTAATCCATCAAATTTGGTGTAAATTGTTTTGTCTCTGACATCTATTAAAAGATTAAAAAGAGATGCAACATCTAATCCGATCAGAAGTGGATATTTAAAGTTCTTCATTACATGGAGAGTTACAGGTTTAATTAGTTTATCTATTCTTACCTTGGTCTGAAGGCTTCCACATGTCCTGGTAACACCATCCGCTTGGCTGATGTGAATGTCTGAATTTGGTTGAAGTTGAAGACGGGTTCGCTTGAACAATCGCCAATTGATTATTGATACTGTTGCACCAGTATCCACAAATGCTTGCGCAGGAATTCCATTTACTTCAACACTTATGTTGATAAGCTTGAAAGCTCCTTGTGTAGGGGTATTTGTCAAAGTACTTACATTCAACAATTCCGGGGCTCCGCATACTTGTTTCACTGAAGTGTTTTGATTATGCCTATCCTTTTTATAATTAGGATTATAATCCTCACAATCTGTGACCCAATGTTTAATTTTTATTCCCTTTTTCGAACATATTGGACACCAGAATGGGCAAACATTTTTTCTATTATCATTATTTTTTGTCGCGAGATGTATTTTGTTTTTAGGCTTAAACTGAATTGAAGCCCTATTTTGTTCAATTGAAGCTGCGATATGGAACCATTTCGTGGTGTCAGTTGGCTGTGCAGCCACAATTAAATCTTTCCAATCATTTGGAAGTCCGTCTGTTAATAAATGTATTTTTTCCTCCTTCGTTAGATGGGTTTGATTTAACAGGCGAATTTTATCTTGAAAATAATTTTCTATTGATTCTTCTCGTTTTAATCTTCGATGTGATGCTGAGACAATTGGATTTGCGTTGTATGAACCAAATCTTTGAATCAACTTTTCCTTTACAACTTCCCATCTTTTTATTGCAGGATTTGAAATAATCTCGTCTGCATACCATTCAAGTGCTGAATCTGTCAAGTAGTACATAAGATTTTTGATTTTTTCATCTTCTTTTAAAGAATTATTTTCAAAATCATATAATTTGATCCATGACTCAGGCCTAATTGCCGACTTTGAGCCGTTGAACTTTTGCAACCGGTTGTTTGGATTTTCCGCCATTTTTTTTTCCGTATCCTTTTCGACTGCGCCAAATGCCACGTTTTTATTTTTAAAACGCTAATTTTAGTTTAGTAAAACTTTATTTTTAAAGTTTATTATTTTAAAAGTGAAATGTTTGTTAATGAAATAGACATTTTGCCTAAACTCATTTATTGCAGCTTTCTTTTACAAGCCATTTGTTTATGTATATTTTTACATATCGTTTTTTATTGAGTTTTTACTAATTTAGTATGTACATCATTGACTTTTAATGAATGGAAAAAGAAATTGAAAATAAACATATGAAAAATTAAAGTAACATTTTAAAGGAATTTATGTACAATTGAAAATTGTTTCTGTAACGTCTCAATATACAGTATATGCTTGATTTAGAAATTCACAATATGCCTGCAAAATCAGGATATATATTCAGCTATAGATATTTGAGAGCGCTTCATATTTCACCTTGGTATTGAGAATAGGTATATTACTATTGTTATCAAGAATTATACATGGTATCATACTATGTAATTATATTGAGTGAGGTATTGTTTTGCTTGTATTAATCTAGCCTTGCCAACTAGTTGTATTATCTTTCAGACGCAAATAGCATTGCTTCTATTTGCAACTAACAAATGTATAGGTTTCTCCCAAGTATATTGCGTGTTATGGAAGATTCAAATTAACCTGTTATCGCGTTTATTTATATATTTAGGGTTTGAATTTATATATATTTACTTCTTCCATACCTGACTTTATTAGTCCATCCAAATATTTAGATGAATACGTCATATATTGTGGAAATATAATATACAAATAGGATTTCTATAAGATTAAATAGCATATTGAAACTACGATAATTTCTTTACAGACCTGTTTTTATATGGTATCAAATTGTTTAAACGTATGAGGCGCTAACACCCACACAAACAATGCTTATTCATCAAAAAGAAAGGCTCTATCTCTCGTTTAAATAGACCCATATAACTTTATGTTTTCTTTTGACAGCTTCTGCAATCTATCAGAGTCGGGCCGATGACAAATCTATAACACCAGCTTTGAAATATTCGGAATTTTTCTCGGGCTATGGCCTTCATCAGTTCAGAGGACGGGCTTTCATCTCATGAAACCCGCAAGGATTCTATAAAATCATCAGAATTATCCTGATTGTTTTGAGTTGATTATATAGCTAGGGTAATTATATGATCAAATTATATAGGTGGATTATTTTTTGCAGAATATTGATTTATGAAAATAAAAGCTGTCTTTAATTGATATAGACTCAAAACCTAGATGTCATCTATATTATATTTTTATATGTATAGTAACCGATAACCTTTTGTGCGTGGTTTTACTGTTTATGACAGAACATTATGCTGAAGATAACGGCTTATACATGATTAGATAACTCTTTAGGATGTAAATAGACTTCGCCGAAGATTATAATGTGAAGTGATGAAAGGTTTGTCCCTTTTATGACATTACCTAGCGTTCTCCCCATTGGTTGTCACATCAGGACAACACATCACGAGACATTCTCTACACCCATGAAATCTATACCCTGTATCTGGTGTCTAGTCGCCAACTGTCTCACTACGAGCAGGTACCAGATGTGCAAACCATCACTACAGATCTGGACTGACAGCAGCTCTAACATGTGAACCAGAAATAATTGAAGAGCAGTATGAGCCAGCCTTGGTTAATTGCCTCGATGTTTTGCTCTTTCACGACAATTCCAGGCCGCATGTAACGAGAATCAACAGAAATCCCATACAGCGACATCCTCTACAATTCATCTTCTACACCCACGAGAGATTCTGCTTTGTATCTAGTGGACAGTCGCCAACTGACTCACTACGAGCAGATACCATATCACTACAGATCTAGACTCACACCAGCTACAAGCTGTGAAACAGAAATAATTGAAGCAGAAGAAGCCAGCTTTGGTTAATCACCTGGATGTTTTGCTCTTTCACGACAATTCCAGACCGCATGTAGTCGACAGAGATACCATACAGCGACATGGCTGGAAGTTCCTAGTCCTGATGCAACGACTTTGATGGAAGGTCCCAATCCTGTGATATTCACTATATGGAGCCTATATAATATTTATAATTCTTAGAAGGAGGAAAAGAGTTTTTTTTTTGCGCAAAGCGTATATTCTATTGTTGTAAATGCTGCAGGATTTATCAACCATGTTTCCCCCTTCAACAGGTAATACAGATATAACGATCCATATAGAATGCCTATATTAGCATATATTGAGTATCCAAATATATAGTGCAAGTATCTTTTGTCAAATATGAATATAATTCGATAATTTATTAATAATACAGCAAAATCCTCATAGCATTCTTATAATATCAAACTAACCTATTTTGATCATGTCTAACATTCAATGGATGACCATTTCCAGGGAAGAGGCTAGAAATATTCAGTTTCTAATATAATTTCTACTGTATAGGTGTTCGTGTGTTATATAGAATGATGATTAAAATTAATAATATTATCTGATGAAAATATCTATAGAATATTTTAGGTATTATAAGAGTTGTGTTAAGAAGTTTTCACTGTTTCCATCTGGTATTAAAAGGATTTGTATTTAGAAAGCGCTATACT
>CP092868.1:42028153-42071671 GCA_030710605.1 Cordylochernes scorpioides | reverse complement strand
TAGGAACTTCCAGCCATGTCGCTGTATGGTATCCCTGTCGCTCTTGCTAAATACGGTCTGGAATTGTCTTGAAAGAGCAAATCACCCAGCCAATTAACCAAAGCTGGCTTCTTCTGCTTCAATTATTTCTGTTTCACAGCTTGTAGCTGGTGTCGCTACAGATCTGTAGTGATATGGTATCCGCTCGTAGTGAGTCAGTTGGCGACTGTCCACTAGATACAAAGCAGAATCTCGCGTGGGTGTAGAAGATGAATTGTAGAGGATCCATGTCGCTGTATGGGATTTCTGTTGATTCTCGTTACATGCGGCTTGGAAATGTCGTGAAAGAGCAAAACATCGAGGCGATTAACCAAAGCTGGCTTCTTCTGCTTCAATTATTTCTGGTTCACATGTCATAGCTTCTGTCAGTTTATATCTGTAGTGATAATTTGCATATCTGGTACTTTCTCGCAGTGAGTTGGAGACTAGTCCACCAGATACAGAGCAGGATCTCGCGTGGATGTAGAGGATGTCTTGCAGTGTGTTGTACTGATGTGACAACCAATGGCGAGGACGCTAGGTAATGTCATAAAGGGATACACCTTTCATCACTTCACATCATGAACTTTGGTGAAGCCTATTCACAATTTCTAATAATTACCTAATCATGTGTGTGGACGTTATCTTCAGCATAATGTTCTGTCTTAAACAGTAAAACCACGCACAAAAACGTTATCGGTTACTATACATATAAAAAAAGAATATAGATGACATCTTGGGTTTTGCGTCTATATTAATTAAAGACACCTTTTATTTTCATAAATCAATATCCTCCCAAAATAATCCACCTATATGATTTGGTCATATAATTACCCTAACTATATAATCAACTAAAAACAATCAGGATAATTCTGATGATTTCATAGAATCCTTGCGGGTTTCATGAGATGAAAGCCCGTCCTATGAACTGACGAAGGCCATAGCCCGAGAAAAATTCCGAATTTTATAAAGCTGGTGTTATATCTTTGTCATCGACCCGAGTCTGCTAGATTACAGAGACTGTCAAAAGAAAACATATAGTTTTATGGATCTATTTTTACAGGACAGAGCCTTTCTTTTTGATGAAGAAGCAAGAATTGTGTGGGTGTTAGCGCCTCATACGTTTAAACAATTTGATACCATATAAAAACAGGTCTGAAAAGAAATTATCGTAGTTTCAATATGCTAATTAATCTATTAGAAATTTTATTTGTATATTCTATTTCCACAATATATACCGATTCATATAACTATTTGCATTCACTAATAGAGTTAGGTATGGAAGGAGTAAAATATATAAATTCAAGCCCTAAATATACAAGTATAAACGCTATAACAGGTTAATTTTAACCTTCCATAACATTCAATATACTTGGGAGAAACCTATTTAATTTTTAGTTGCAAATATAAGCAATGATATTTGCGTCTAAAAGATAATACAACTAGTTGGCAAGATAGGCTAGATTAATCAAATGAATAAATACAAGCAAAACAATTCCTCTTTCAATATAATTACATAGTTTGATACCCTGTATAAATCTTGAGAAACAATAAGGATATACTTATTTTCAATACTGAGAGCGCTCTCATATCTATTCATAACTAAATATATATGCTTAAAGGCTTTCTTATTCTTTTATTCTTATTCTTAAGGCTAATTGTGATTCCTGAGTTTGACAAATATACATCTGGTTATCTAAATTTATGTTTTTCGTTTATTTATTCTAATCCATTCAAATTTAATCCATTCAATATATTTTTATTGTCAATAAAACAACCTAGAGTTTCAGGAGGATGATATTCATATATCAAAAGAGGCAACTCTCTTTTTAAAAATTACATTGATTCAATGAAATTTTATTTATAACACCAGTACCGAATACACTTTATACCTATATATATAAAAGTCAGTGTATGTATGTATGTATGTTTGTATGTATGTGGGTATCTATGTCGGCTATACACGTCCACAATATGTAACTAATCTGACTGAAATTTTAACAGTATATAGAGTAAAATCTGGAAAAACTTATATTGAAAATTGCAGGTCTCTATCCCGAATATTATTCGAGTTATTTGCAAATTGCGTTGCAAATTTGCCTTTCCGCTCGCAAGCAGCGCCTCTAGCGGTGAAGATGGGAGTTAGGTAATATCAGCTGACCTAATGTACATGTAAAACGTGTTTGACAGGACATAGAGAAAAATCTGGAAAATATATTTATCGGATTTTTAGCCAATAAAAAATAAAATTGACAGGTTCTGGGCAAAAATAGTTGTTTTTTTAGTCAGAAAATGATGATGACAATATTGCTGTATTATGTTTGATTATCAGATACAAAATTATTTCGGGAAAAATTCCAAAAAGCAGAGACCACGGGTGAAACCAGTTCATTTTTTTGTACGCAGGAACAAAATTCTAACAGAAAAACATTCATTCGAGCAGAAAACAAAAGCCAGATCATTTTTCTATAAAAATATCGCTTCTCAGATACAAAGTTTGGAGCGGGACGTTTCACAAGAGTGACATCCACGGCGCCAATTTATAATTGCAACGAATAGTATTTGAAAATCAAAATAATATAATTTTCAAATATCCTTGTGAAAATTTACATTTTTTTAAATATATTTTTAAAACACACAAAGTTTGGAGCGGGACGTTTCACAAAAGTGACATCCACGGTGTCAATTTATAATTGTAACGAATAGTATTTGAATAAAAACATTTAATCGGGTAAAACCCGGGCGTTGCCCGGGTCATTCGGCTAGTCTATATATATAAAATTGAATGTCTGTGTGTCTGTGTGTGTGTCCTCTATGGATTCAAAAACCATACATCCAATCGCCGTGAAAATTTGGGATATTATTAGGCATATCCCCGGAAAGGTTTACGAAAAATAATTTCTTGAATATCTTAAATATCCTTAGAGTTATTTGCAGATTTGTAGCTTTAACTCGCAAGCGGGGGGCGGGTGACCTCCGGGAACTACGTCCATCTTCCATAAACGACCATGATTTTATTCAACCTATCGAGTATTTTTCAAGGGACCGGGAAAATATGTAGATAAAACGATGATTTTGTAATGTAGAAAATTAGGAAAGACAAAATTCAGGATGACACGGCACACAGGGACCGGGAAAAAATAATCACTTTATCGAGAGATTCACGACCATGATTTTATTCAACTTATCGAGTATTTTTCAAGGGACCGGGAAAATATGTTCACTAGATAAAACGATGATTTTGTAATGTAGAAAATTATGCAGGACAAAATTCAGGATGACACGGCACACAGGGACCGGGGAAAAATGTTCACTTTATCGAGAGATTCAAATTTACGAGTTTCAAATTATCTAAATATATCTTTTTTTTTTTATAAGTTTATAGAGAATTGTTTTAACGAATGTTCGTTAGACAAACCTTTACTCGGGTTAAACCTCGGGCGAAGCCGGGTACGTCCGCTAGTTGGTGATAAAGAATGGTGAGGGCTATTGACCGAGTGGCGACTTTTTTTGTAAAAAGATGTTTGTATAGAAATGACGAAATATATAGTTATATTAATCATTATTTGTAAGAATAAGTAAATTAAACATTTAAGCAAATATAAAAAAATATTTATTTAAAAACGAGAAAAAAGGTATATAGGCTCAAAGAGAGAAAAATTATTGTACAGAATTGTTAATTAGAGTATTGTTATAAATAGGTTACAAGGATATTAACTATTGGATAATTCCAAGTGTCTTCCAGAGAGAAGTCGTAAAGCTCCGTCCCTGAGAGTTTCTCTTCAGCCAACTTATCTTTCAACTTGGCTCGTTCTTCGCTCAAATTGTTCTTCCAATCTCCTACAATACCTTTTCTTACAAACACACATTTTTCAGCTTCTGGATTCGCAGCTTTTACTTCTTCTCGAATCTTCTTGAACACCTTTTCAACCTGGAATACTTTCCTGCTTTCTTCCACCGAGCTATACTTGATTATGTTTTCCAATATTTTCGGGTATTTTTCTAACATGGTTTCATACTTGTTTCCCAGAAACTTTGCTAATTTCCACACCGCCTACCTTCGATCTTCTATCATTTCTTCGTAAGTTATAAGAGATGGTTGGGGTCGTTCCGATGGGGATAAAAGTCTACAATATGATCCATATGTTTTCCGTATCCTAATTCACCGCCGATATACAGTTGGAAATATTTGTCAAATGTTATTGATTTTTTTAGTCAATGCATTTCTGAGATGGAAAAATGATATTGAAACGTCCTTTGGATTCCTAACGACATAGATGTATTTAGCCTTCTCCGATTTAGGAATTCTTGAGTATGGGATGTGAGACTTTAGGATTCTTGGTGATGTCAGGGATTTGATGCCTTCCATTCCATACCTATCGATGAAAATTGAACTCTCTTCGAATTTGTCGAAATTGGGACATGGCTGACCCTTGTTGACCAGGAGATAGATCAAATAATGGGTGAGATGGGTTCCACTCTTTGGATAAGTCATGATGAAGAGGTCCTCGGACTGTGGCCGGTAGTTCAGTACTGATAGGATGTTCTCCGTTGGGAACAAGCTGGGGAACTGGACGCCTTCAATTTCTCTTTGAACAAATCCATTTTCTGCTGGAACACAGGCATTCATATCATAAGCTTATACAGAAGAAAAGGTTTGTTGGAGATTATTATATCTTATAGATAATTCAAGCGATTTTTAGCGAGCCTGTTGCAATAACATCTCCGATGCAGTGAATAGTATGAATTTAATTTTACGCAGTTCATTTGGTTGCGATTTCTAGGTTAACTACTGTATTTTACTTTCATTTTCGTACTGTGAATTACATTTAATTATTCAGAATTTTACTGAATATAAGTTGTTACTTTATAATTATCGAGATGGGAATTTTGCAAGTAGAGATAAAATATTGAAAAAGAGGTCATCTCGCACGCGAAAACTATGCGCCATCTCTCGGCCGAATCTGAAACTATTAGACTTATGTCGGCGACAAATCTCCAACACCACCTCTGAAATTTTCAGAAGTAAATTTCAGTCTGTCTTAGACTGACAACTGAAATTCATGGTCTCCAGGCGGGAGTTATAAATTTTTCCAAACTTGCGATGTGGCTTTGTCGCCGAGTCTTATAGCGTATGCAGATGAGCAATGGATGATGGCATGTAGAAATTACATCTATTTTAACGGGTTTCATCAGTGGAGTAACAAAATTAAAAAAAAAAACAATAATTCATTTTAACAATTTTATTTTTTTATATTTTAAATATTATATACAAATGTTGTAAATACTTGCCATTCTTTGGCATATTTGAGATGTTTGAATACCTTCTGCATTCAAGAAACGAATAACTGCACGTTGTTCAAGCGTGGTGCAATCCTTCAAGGGAGCTTCCATTTTAGTTTATAAGTCTCGCGCCGCTCATGGGAAAAAAAGAACAGAACACCTCAAATAGTCTCTCGATGTTATATTTTAATATTCTGTGGTTTAAATTATTTTTGCGTTTTTAATTTTTAAGAAATAAGAAAATTCACCTTATTTATTGATCCCCCCTTGTATATCTACATTAGTATATTCAATTTCTCTCGCTATCAAATATACATTATATTTTTTTTAAACTTGACATGTTTGCTAGTTTTCGTGTTCCTTATGTGTGTGTGTGTTAAAAGAAAACTTCTTTTCCTAATATTTTAATATTTATATAGATTTACGTTATTATGGAACAATGTGACTACACCAGAATTCAACCGTTCTATTCTGTAAAAATAATAAAAGATACACAAACTATTGGATTTTTCTCATAAACACTATTCTTGTCAACATAAAATGTCTGTTAAGTTATATATGGATCTACAATATCAACCAGAATATTGATTAGAATTGTGCACAACTATTGATCCTATATTTGTTTACCTGTCATTTCCAGATTTTTATTGATGTCTCATTCCAAATATTCTCCCCATATTTTATCTACGTAATTAGTCATCTTGATGATTCAGCTAAGGATCTGTGGCTTACAAGCTCTCTATACCTTCCTATCGCAACTATACAGCTTAATAAATAATAGAAAGGTCTTTGAGTACAAATTATCTTTCCGAGTGAAATTCTAGGAAGGGGTGTGCGCTTACCTATAAGATTAGAACAATTTTTAGAAGGTTTAATCAGCTTATTCATATATGAATTTTATATAAAATTAAAAACGCATGTATGAAAACTCAGTACAATTTGGAATAAACAATTTTAGAGTATCATTCAAATATCAGCTTGCTGACTTAATAGTCTAGAGTTGTAGATAGCTGGGGGTGACACTTACCTTGTTTAGTTCGAGTTGTTTGTCGCGCGCCGTCGCTTATATGGTCCTCCATGTCGCAGGTTATCACCAACGTGATAACTCTATCTTATAAAATACTGGTAAAAATTTTTCTTGGTTTTTTCCCACAGTCTAACTAGTCAACAATGAATTTTCCATTACTTTCTTTTCATTAATACATATGTGTTCGGATCAAAAATAGAAAGTTTATTTAATATATCAGGTAACGTTTATATTGATTTGGCATAATTACTTGATGTTTGTTTATCAAACATATCATATAGAATATACAGCCGTTTGAAAATTGGTTATCTTCCGGGAATTTCAGGCATCATTCACTATACTTCATATTGAATGCCAAACAATCTTTAAGGTATTTGGAGGCTAATGGAGAAAAAATAGTGAATTAAGAGCTGTTGAAGATTACTTGGTTATGGAGATTGCAAAATTTTCATCAACATCGTGTCCGGTTCATGCTCAATTCGGCAAAGTTCTGGGGAACACGCGGGCCAGAAAGGATGTTAGAATTTTGGAGGAAGACTCGTGAGATGTTGGCTATATCTATTTGGGTATTAACTTGTTGAAAAATGGCATTGTTAGTCTACTCAAGATATAAATGGCAACAAAACAGGTTGCAACACATCTGTATATATCTGAGGAGTCATTGTACCTTGAATAAAGACTAAAGGGATCCTATTTTCATAGCTAATGGTACCCCACACCATGACCCCAGGGATTCTTTCTGATGGGATCTTTCTTGGTACCTACGTCTAAATGTATCGCACGTACATACCCCCAAAATTAAATATAGATTCATCAGAAAAAATGACAGAATATCATTCTTGAGTCTAAAGATGTCTCTCTTCACACCAGTTGAGCCTGTCGCTTCTGTGTCTGTCAAAAGACCTTCACCTAATTATTACAAAAAAATACTCTTTTATCGGTTTATAGGTTATTTGTGTGGTCTTTCCCGCTCCTCAACACCATTTGGTACGCATGCGCAGTTCATTACATTTTAATTGTTGCGCCTACATACCGCAATGATCCCACAGATTTATTCACAATTCTTGTCTACTTAATAAATGACTTTATTTTCTAAGAGGTTTAATACTTACTTTAGACATGGTTAGTGTTTAAATTTGGAGATCCTGTCGAATTAATTCATCACTTGAGCTGGAGTTAATTGAATATAAATAATTTTCAGTGCTTAGAAGTATTGATAAAAATAAATAAAATCACTCTTTTAAAAATATTTATTCGGACATAAATATATATATATAACAAAATCACGGGAGGATGGTATTCATATAGCAAAAGCGGCATCTCTACCGTAAAAAATCAGCCTTGCTTTTGTAACTACTTAAGAGCTTTTTTTGGGAAAATTCAGTCGTTTTATAACACCTGTCATGAGATGTTATTAAATTGAAGCTTTCCCTATGCCATTGAGGGCCATAGCCCGAAACTAAGATATACAGATTTTCCTTTGTCTAAATTTGACAACAATAGGGTGTGTGTGTGGGACATTCTTAATCGACATCCTCACGTTTTGTACTTGAGGGATGAAACAAAGTGCAAAGTTTCCAAGTATTTTAAGCAAGAGAAGTGCCTCTTTTTACATAAAGATATATTAATAACATAAATTATATATAGGCAAAAATGATAAATTTTAAAAATTATATATATACATATCAGTATAAAGTTGCAGGAGAATGAAACTCATGTATCAAAATTCACACCTAAGTCCCTTCAAATATGCATTAAACAATACAGTGAAAAATTTAATGGTTGATGATGAAAATTTAGCCACAAAAAAAAAACACAAGATTTGGCAAATTCATATGAAGGCCAACCAGTATACCATGAGGAGGGCCATAGCCCGAACAATGAAATTCAGGTTAGCTTTGTCTGAATTTTACAAACCTATAGTGTTATGGTTAATTATTCATCGCCATTTTTCGTTTAATACAAGGTTTATTAACATATTGCATTGTTTCAATATACATATAAAGAAAGAGGTGCCACCTTTGTCATAATTTTGGCATGTATATACAGTTAAACTTGTCTATAGCGCCCCCTTTAAATAGCGCCTCCTTCTCTATAGCGCCCGATTTTAAATACGTAGTATGATGCGATTTGCATTAAAAGTGACCTGTCTATAGCACCCCCTCTCTATAGCATCCTATTTTGGTTAGTCCCAAGAAGGGGCGCTATAGACAGGTTTAACTGTAATAACAAAACAATGCTGGTTTCCCCACTGATGAATTAAGCCCTCCCATCATTTTACATTTTATTTTTATTTGCTTTTAAGCTATCAATATAAACAGATGGATAAGAATATATAAACGTCATTTCTTCTAAAAACAAATAAATGAAAAAATTATTATCACTAATAATAATGGAAATTTATATACGTTTTTATACAAAAGAGAATAAAATAATGATATATATATTCAAAAAGGCACACAAATAGAAAATAGAAACAAATAGTGAAAATAATTACTGAAAAATCCCAAGACTCTTCCAGTATTCGTAAAGCTCTGTTCCTCCTAATTTATCCTCAGCCAACTTGTCGACCATCTTGGATTGTTCTTCGTTGAAGTAGTTCTTCCAATCTCCTACAATCCCTTTTCTTACAAACACAAACTTTTCTGCTTCAGGATTTTCAAACTTTTGTTGCTGTCGAACCTTCGTGAATACTTTTTCAATTTGAATAATCTTTCTGCTTTCTTCTACTGAACTATACTTGATAATGTTTTCAATTATTTCGGGATTTTCTTCTATCATGGTTTCATACTCCTTTCCTAGGAACTTTGCCAATTTTATCACTGCCTTCTTCCGGTCTTCCAACATTTCCTCGTAAGTTATCAATAACATGTTAGGTTCGTTGCGGTGTTGATAAAATTCTAGCACATGGTCTAAATGTTTCCCATATCCCAATTCGCCATCAATATAAAGCGGTAAGTATTCTTCAAATGCGGTTGGTTTCTCTATCAGAGCATTTCTAAGATGAAAATATGATACAGAAACATCTTTGGGATTTCTAGAAACATAAATATATTTGGCTTTATCAGATTTTGGAAACTTAGAAAAAGGAATGTGGCTCTTCAAAATTCTAGGTAGTTTCAAGGTATTGACACGATCAATTCCATGCTTTTCAATAAAAATGGAGGAATTCTCGTATTCTTCGAAATTGGGGCATGGCTGTCCTTTGTTTATAATCAGGTAGATCAAGTATTGCACCAGATTGGTTCCACTCTTTGGGTAGGTTATAATGAAGAGGTCATCAGACTGTGGATTGTAGTGTAGAACTGATAAAATATTATCGTTGGGAAATATGGATGGGAACTGAACTCCTCCAATTTCTTTGAATGATTCCATTTCCTGAAAACAGCACAGCCATACTTATTACTTAAAATTCTTAGAATCATAAAACCTTTTACATATATAGTATAGATTATTCAGATGGCCGTTTCTTCATCTTTCAGTATGATTTTGATATAAAATATATTAAAGGATTACACAGTATAAAACATATATGTTATCAAAATCACCAGTTTCATATTATTTTACATTTATTGATTTAGAATAACACTAATCCATAGAACATGTTAACGGCGAAAATATAAAAATTCAAAATGGCATTTGATAGGGTTTAATAGTGCTTTTGTTCCAAACTTTTGACTTTGCTTAGACCTTTTTAACGATACTGTGATTTCCAGAAGATTTATCAAATATTATTTCTATTAGTTTACACACACATATGAGACAGATAACAATTAAAACAATATATATAACTTATAATACAATATAATATAATGCGTCTTTTGATTGTAAAACGACATTTGAAAACCATCCTGCTTGTGTTTCTTTTCAACGAAAATATTCACCCTTTTATACCTCATCCCAAAGGTTAGAAATAATCGTTATTTCTCCTTGAAATAAATTTTGATTTTTCGTTGAAAAGAAACACATGCGGGATGGTTTTCAAATGTCGTTTTACATATATATATTAAAAAAAAAAAACCATCATAATAGTAAACAAAACACTTATCTTCTTCTTACAGTTAGCGCCTATTTTCTTGTGATCTTACACACATACTCTGTATAACCAATTATACAACACAAAAACATTAAGGCATAAATCTCAGCATAAATAGATATAAATTATAGACACATTGGTAAAACACACAAATTACAAAAATATTTTTTTCTAATTGTGGCCACGGTAAACTAATAAACATTGTGTGTGTGCTAATTTTGAAATAATATCAAGAGAAAATGATGTAATTTTGGGCCATTGCAACAAATGTCTGTGACTATCTACCCACATTTTCTCTTTTGATACAATGAGAGATTTAAATAATCATGGGACAGAAAAACATAGAATTCGCAAGATTGTACATAGCAGATCTTTATGGACATTTTCAACTAAATAATTATAAGCAGAATCCTATATAACATAATTCTTCAAATTAAAGATACTTCGACCAATAAATATTTTTTTATTGTCTCGACGCTTTGACAAAAATCTTTTGTCCTCGTCAGGAGCAAACAAAAATTAAACAATTTGGCGAAGAATTTTGTCGAAACGTCGAGACATTAAAAAGATTTACTGGCCGAAATATCTTTAATTTGAAGAATTATGAATGCCGGCCAGGCAGCCATTACCTATATAACATGTTCAAAATTATTTTGAATTAATAAAAACCATTAATATTATTTATAAATAGAAATATATCTTTTCTCTCAGTTGAGTAAATTCAATATTTCTTTAGAAAAGAACAATATTAAACACTTTCGCATTAGTTCAATTAGAAACAAATGCCAAAATTGAAAGTTTAAATTCAACCATTATATAGAGAGATAAGTTGAGATGTGAATACAATAATACATAGTTGAAACATAAACATTAAACAAAATATCTTTCTCAAATTACTGATATCTACAACTAAACAATATAAACAATTACAGCTTTTTAATCAAAATTTCTATTTAATAATATGTAGCGCCACACAACACATATAACCTACAACAGATTCAAACACAACCATAGAAAAATCATTAAAATTGCTTATTGATAAAACTAGAAAATAACATGAACATGAACAATTACAAAAGACTATAATATTTAAAATTCCAGAACCCATTCTCACAAAGATGATCAAATTTTACTAAATACAATTTTTTTATCTAAACAATAATAATTTAACACAAAGCTAAATAGGACCATTTCAAATAATAAAAAATCTTTTTCCAGTAAAAAAATAAAATAATAAAACCAATATATCTCTAGGTAAAAAAGTAGAAATTATACATTATAATAAATTCAAGTTATTTGACCCAGAAACAGATTTTTACTATAAATTGAAATTATAATAGAAGAATTTCCATTTTTTAACCAAAATGATATCTCACATTTAATAAACACATTAATGTGATACAAATATATCACAAGAAAAACATATTTTTATATGGACAACAAAGAATTGAAAACAACGTCACTTCTTACACCTACCTTATGTAATTTAACTATCGGTTGATAAATTCTAAAAATGTAAACACCTATAAATTCTTTTGAAGATATATTTACTATTATATCATATAAAATATCTCAAAAAAGTGAAAATTTACCTCAAATATTATGAATTGTTTGTAAATATTCTTTGTTTATGTACAAGAAAAAAATCTGATTGACTATCAATTATTGACTACTAACTCCACCTGTTGATCATTTTTGTACTTAATGTTTTTTTTTTTAATAATGTATTTTACATTTCAGAGAGTCACGTCAATATTAAAATATTTATTAGAGGGAAATATCAAACATATTTTATTTATTATAATGCATCATCACGCGCCATCTGTTATGAATATTCGTAACTATTATGGGCGTGTATGATTCTTTTGAAAATTAAACAAAGAATGAGCCATGCCCTCCCTTTAATTTTTCCATTGCAGTAAGGACAGTAGAAATTGTATAATTTTCAAAAGAATCATACGCGTTTATAATAGTTTCGAATATTTTATTTATATTCATTCTTTTTTAACAATAAAATATTGGCTATAAATTTTAAGAGAATCGCCATCTTCCATTAAATTCATGAATTAATTCGTTAGCTATAACCATTGTAGCAGCTGAAAAATATATTGTAATTGTTATAATCTAATTATGGTTTATAGATTAATTTTTCCTCTATTGAATAAAAATATATAAATTACTCTATGAAATGTAAATAAAAAATGAGTAAATGTTTTTAAAAGGAATACTACTATATATGTCTAGCTTGCTATATTTTTGCATGGCTGAGAAGAATAAGAAAATTTACATGTATTAAAAAATTAAAACGTTTCTTCTAACCAACGGTGAATATTTTTCTGATTCTGGATTCCTAATAACACATATAAACATCTATGTAAATATCATTATAATCCATTTTATTCACGATCGAACATTGTGGCCCACTCTATGTATTACATCCCAAACACGATGCGACGCTAGCTATCTCTCGCGTATGTAAATATATTTTCCTTTCAATTTTTTCATATAGTAATAGTAGAATATGTGTTTTTATATATACAAATTCTATATTAAATATTATTTATCATTGTTTATTATAATTAAATATTCATATTAAGCTACTTGATCGAAAAATATATGTTTATAATTCTTTTTAAACCTACTTTTTAATAACGAGTGCACTTAGAAAAGAAAATCTTCGAAAAACGATCTTTTGCAATATTACAATAAAAATATTATCGCGATCTTTTCATTTTAATTCCTTAATTATAGATTTTTAACCTCTTAAATATTTTAAAACACTATATTTTTCTACGTGTATATATAATATTTATATTATGATGCATTAGCGCGCCATCTGTTATAAAATTTGAAACTATTATAACTACTATAAAAACCAATAAATGCAATATTACAGCGGTATGGAAGAATAAACTTGCGAAACCGCTGGGAGGGTTCACCACTGATGAGCCAGGTCCTCCTTTTAATTTTTCCATTTCAGTAAGGATAATAAAAATTGTTTAGTTTGAAAAAATCATAGCTAAATCGGCCTGCCACTGAGTAGTGCTCCCAGTCTTAATGACAAAGGCAGACGCATTCTACTTCACCCAATCATGATGGTTGTCAATTTCAAGCTTCACAAGCTTGACACCCTAATATGATTGAGTGGAGATAAGAGAGAAAAAGAAGAAGAAGAAAATAATCATACGCGTCTATAATAATTTCAAATTTAGAAAACATACATGAGTTTCAATTTTTTTCAAATGTACGAAAAAAAGTTTTTTTTGTTGATACTTAACTGACAAGAACACCCAGACTCCTATCAAAAGAGGATATGACATCAGACCAGAAAATCGGAAAATGATAAGAGTCATAGCCTGAACCTATGGTATACAAATTTACTTGTTTATCTTGCCTGAATTTGTTAAATTGTATGTTGTGGCCAATACAACAACCACAAAAACAAAAAACCTTTTATTTAGGGCATTCCGCCTTATATAGGATTCGCCGTATTTACACATCAACAAGAGGAGAGGGAAGAGGAAACATTTACAACTAAATAAAGTTTGTCTCACATTCAGTTAACTATTTACAGATAGGTCATCCTCCAGTATCCTTTGCCCTGCATTCTTTCTTATGAGACCAGCTTCTGTGCAGAACTTAAAGTATCTAACAATCAGTAATTCATCATCCAGAGCTGAAGAGAGAAGTTGCATATGCGTTGGTATCTAAATTGATGTTGTGGCATATATACATATATACATATGTTATAAGGCGATATCGTGCCATCTATATGTAGAAAATGGAAACATGAATGTTCTCAATATTTTTCATCACAGTAAGGATAGTATATGTTTTAGTTTTATGCTTTAGAGATACATTCGTATTTTTACTTCCATTTCCCTCATAGGCATATTTACATTCTTCACACAGATTATAAACAAAATTCATCAATTTACGGTGCATTGAAAAAAAGGAAAAGTAATTTCTCAGACATATAAGCGTATATTTAGTTACTTTAAAATATATTATATTAACTATACTCTATACCAGGTGATATTATCATGCATTATCACGGTTTGCGGATTTTTATAAATTAAAAATAAAAAGGTATAAGACGCTGAAACTCTTTTTATTATTTGTATAATGTAGCTTTCGTGTAAGTATTTCCTCAGCAGACTGAAACCAAGGCTTAGTTTACTGAGGAAATGCTTGACCGAAATCTACTTTATACAATTAATAAAAATAGTTGAGGCATCTTATACCTTTTTTGTTTAATTGATATTGTAGGGTAGAAATTAAGACTTTTTATATCTGGAGATGTGAAAGTATTTATTGATGACGTCACCGCTACTAATCGATAATTATCAACCAAACTATCTACAGCTAGAGAATATCGAGAAAGCAAGCTAAGAAACGTTTATAATAATTTACAAATATGAAATAATAAAAATCTGTTCCTAATATTTTCATTGAATAATTGAATAATAAATAATAAAAGATTTCTTCGCCACAATATTATCATGTGTGAAATACGTGTTATCATTTGGTATATATAACATACAATTATAATCAGAGTTTTCATTCATCCTTTGTGATTGATGAGATTTCAGATATAGATATATCCTCGAATAATTGAATTGACAATTTTTGTTGAAATACAAGAATAAAGAGTAATATCAAAGATTTATTTTTTGAATCGTCATATAGGCATATGCAGAAGTAGTATATACACAAAATGTAGAATATTTATTGATATAAACACAAAATAATCAGGCAATTGAATAAAAGAAGAACATGTTTTTAAATATATACATATAGCTTTAAATAATTTAAATTCATTTAGTGAGAAGCGTTCAAAAAAAATTATGGGCCTAAACACTTCCGACAATATTTATTTTTAAATGCCTATTTGAATAATTCGAATTTATAATAATATTAAGTGTGTATATACGTATCAGATATATTGTTAGGGAGAATGCTCACCTTGAAGGTCTGAAGTTATCGTGAACTGGCGAAGTTTCTATTGCTCTCCGTGTTGTAATATTCATCCTAACTGCGATTACAATGATAAACTATCTCAATCTTCAAATCCCAGATAGAATAGGTAGAGTGTCAGGTCTTTTACTTCAATCGTCCAATATAGTATTTGAGCTCTAAAAGCAGTCTGGTGTATCAAGCAGAACCCTATCTACTAATATTGTAATTACTACTTAATCTCATCAATAAAGCGGGCTATTATCCAATCTTCTGAAGTACAAAAATCTTCCATAAAAATTCCACACCAAAACCAAAAACTCATCCTAGAAGCAGTGAAACCATCAAGAATCCTAAAGCAATACACGAAGATATACAGCTACCACCGCAATACATGTCCACCTCCATCTTTAAAAAAATCGTATATACTCCCTATACCTAAAATTCGACCACCAAGAAATTGTCAGTTTGGAACAAAATTTGGTGTATGTGAAAAATAAGGGGAAAATGATTAAAATTTCAGAATAAAATATTGTTTTATTCCAAAGATTGATTATCACAAATTGAGAAAGTCAATATATCGTTGGGCCCCCATTGGCTTGGATGTAGGCTGTCACCCGGCGTGTCATAGACTGATAGAGATTCCGGATGGTGTGCTGTGGGATTTCTTGACAAATTGTCTCCAACTGTCGGGCTAAATAGTCAACATTCCAGTAGGGTTTTGATCACCTTCCCAACATGTCCCAGATGTGCTCTAAGGGTGAGAGATCAGGCACCTTGCTACCCACGGAAGAGCTCGGTAAGATCGAAGACAATCCATAGTAATACGTACATTTGTGGTCAGGTTTTACTTAGCCGAAAAGTAAGCCTAGGGTGATGTGATAGGAACAGCAACAAAACAGACCATAGAATGTCATCTACGTACCGTTATGCTGTCAGAGGGCCAGGAATAACACAAATGGAGTCCCGCTTTCAAATGAAATGGTACTCCAGACCATTAAATGCCCTGTTGGGGACCAGTGTGGTGTTCTAAAGTAAGACAAGGATCCATACGCTACCCAGGAAGTCTCCAGAGACGTTTGCGTCGATCATCAGGACACAGTAAGACACGAGACTCGTCACTGAAAACTTAATGTCCTCAGTCAGCGCAGTTCCAAGTTGATCTCTCTCGATACCACTGTATTTGGACTTGTCGGTGTGTGATAAAATATCGTATTTCTATATTTTCCTATAATGAAACAGAATTTTATTATTTTCAGTGTCTCTCAGAACAAACCTGAATGAAGATAATTATACTGTTACTCTTAGCATCAATGGGGGGTTACGACAGTATTTTTAAATGATATGAATTAAACTCTTCATTTTTGTTTTATAAATTTTAAGGAAATTATATTAATTTTTAAAGATTGTTGCGCACGCGCGTTTATAAACAATTAAATTCACATTTGATTTTCTTTATAGAGAATTTTCATTGTGAATTTGTTTAATTATAGCATATACATTTCATTTCGGAAATATTTTGGTTTGATAAGTCTAGATTCAAATGTATAAGTTCATCTACTTAAAGTTTTAATCTAAGGTATAAATATTAAGACATACATTCATATAGAAATCAACATATATATAAGTCGAGTTACTATATCATACTTCGTGATCTGTTCATATGGTGTGTGCTGTTGACTTTCTTATGCTTCTCAACGCTATCTAATACGCATGCGCAGTACATTTCATTTTTAACACTGTTGCGTGCGTATACACAGTGATTCCATAGATTTAGTAAAAATTCTTAGCTGCTACATAGATTATTTTGTTTTTAAAATGTTCAAAGCGTATTTGAAACACGTTTAATATTTCTTTTTTTTTTGTATTCTATAGTTTATCAAATCCATAGAATAGTGTTTAGTGTTTATAATTTCATATATAAAAAATTGAAAATTCTCATTCAGGATCAATTTATTTAGAAATAATTATATATATATAGATGTATAAATATTGGTATAAATAGAGGATATATATATATTGTAAGAAGTTGTAGCCTAATATTTGTATTTTATTCAAATATTTAATATACAAATTTGACTATGCATCTCTCTTTCTGGATAGCAGCACAACTGATGATCTAATCCATCTCAATATTTTAAACACACACACATTCTTTTTATTGGTTTTAGATAGAAAGATTACGTTTTTGAATCATTCAAATTGAGGCGCTTAGCATTTGATTTAGCCAAGCAACAAATAGTTTGAAAATTAGTGAAAAATCCCAAGACTCTTCCAGTAGTCGTAAAGCTCAGTTCCTCCTAGTTTCTCTTCAGCCAACTTGTCGACCATCTTGGTTTGTTCTTCGTTGAAGTAGTTCTTCCAATCTCCTACAATACCTTTTCTTACAAACACAAACTTTTCTGCTTCAGGATTTCCAACCGTTTCTTGCCCACGAAACATCTTTAAGGCTTTTTCAAGTTGAATGACCTTTCTGCTTTCTTCCACTGAACTATACTTGATAATGTTTTCCATTATTTCAGGATTTTCTTCTAACATGTTTTCATACTCATTTCCTAGGAATTTTGCCAATTTTATCACTGATTTCTCTCGTTCTTCAATCATTTCTTCATAAGTTATGAAAAGATTGTTAGGTTCATTGCGGTGTTGGTAAAATTCTAGCACATGATCTAAATGTTTCCCATATCCCAATTTTCCATCAATATAAAGCGGTAAGTATTCCTCAAATGCGGTTGGTTTCTTTATGAACGCATTTCTAAAATGAAAAAATGATACTGAAACATCCTTAGGATTTCTAGCAACATAGATGTATTTAGATTTATCAGGTTTCTGTAACTTGGAAAAAGGAAAATGGGTTTTCAAAACTCTAGGTGGCTTTAAGTCTTTGACGCCTCCAATTCCGCTCTTTTCAATAAAAATGGAAGAATTTTCAAATTCTTGGTAATTGGGGCATGGCTCTCCTTTGCTGATAATTAAGTAGATCAGGTATTGAGCCAGATTGTTTCCACTCTTGGGGTAGGTCATGATGAACAGGTCTTCAGGCTGGGGCTGGTAGTCTAGTACCGCTTGGATGCTTTCACTGGGGAATGCGCTTGGGAATTCAATACCTCCAATTTCTTTCAAGGTACCCATTTTCTGAAAACACACAGTCATACTTATCAAAATGGTTATTGAACTTTTGTAACTGTTTTTTATATTATGGTAATGTATATTAATTTACAAAAGGAGGAATCTCAGGCTATCATTGCTAATAAGAGATAAAGGCAATATATTAATTAATTTATTGAAATTATTAATGTCAATGTATTATAATTCTAATAAAATCATTCTAATAATACATCCCCTGCTTTCTCCGTGGTTGATGGAATTCATCAAAAGTCACTACAGGGCTATAAACCTGACATACGTTGGAATCCATAATGATTATTGTGAGAACAGAAAATTCCATGAACTTGTATCGAGCTGTGTATGTAAATATGAATAGACAATTTATCAAAAGTATGCAAAGTTCCTGGGGAAAGAGTATGAAGCCATGTTGGAAGAAAATCCTGAAATAATGGAAAACATTATCAAATATAGTTCAATAGAGGAAAGCAGAAAGGTCATTTAACATGTAAAAGCTTTAAGAAGTTTCGAGAGAAAGATGCTGCGGCAGAAAATCCATGAACTTGAACCAAGTGTGTATATAAATATGGTGGGACAATTTATCAAAAGATATAATTTTTAAGCTGCAAATATCGTAGATAAATAATAAATATTATTTTTAACCCTTAAATAATTATAATAGAGTAAGAGATATGATATAATAAAGACTAAAGAGGTAATTAACTATCCCACAATAATAAAGATAACTACTTGCTGCGTATAGTTCTAGTTGTGTGTTTTCTGTGTGTGTTTTTAATGTGCTGTGCCTGGGTATAGAATAATATAATGAATATCAAATTGTTTAATAGATGTTTGGAAAATAACTAATCGTTGGCTCTATAAGATAAAATAAACTTGGAAAATAATTTGGATACAAAATAAGCAATAGTAAATAGAGCTTCTCCGAAAAGAGCGAAAGTGGTTTGCTGAAACGTTGGAAATAAAATTTTAAAAAGGTAAAGAAATTCATTTACTTTAATAAAATAAGCAATAAGCCAACTCCACCATTGATTGCGGACATTGCGACTGCTGTGATAGAGATGCACAGAGACATCTTAGACCCTTCATTGGACACGACAACAACAACAATACAGTATACACACCCAAGATAGTGGACATTGCGACTGCTGTGATAGAGATGTACGGAGACATCTGAGGCTCTTCATTGGACACGACAACAACAACAATACAGTATACACACCCAAGATAGAGGACATTGCGACTGCTGTGATAGAGATGCATAGAGACATCTTAGGCCCTTCATTGGACACGACAACAACAACTACATTGCAAGTAGTCAAACGGGTATCTGTAATGTTATAAGCGTATTGTCTAATTGTTTATACAAATGTAGACATGGGGTCTACTTACACTTACATCGTGTGATATTCACTGCGAATATCATCACCTATAACTTGGAGGAATGATTGATAGATAAACAATATTGAAAAGACCTTTAACATAATCACAAGATAACTTTTCAGCAGAATATAGAAGAAGATGTATTGAAAATTCAACCTGGAATATTTCTTATAAACATCACAATTACAATCTTAATTAAACTCTATTTTAAAATGGTTTTTGAAATTTGCCCTTATGTCTACCTTTCTCTTTATTTCTTCTCAAAATTTGATATCTATTTTTATTATTGATAGACAACACATAAATCTGATATTCTTTATACTCATTCAATCCTATCAACAAAGTAAATTTACAAAATTATAGAATACTGTGTCTTCGTTGTGATCGAATATATAGAGATTGCTTTTTAAATTTTGTTTAAAATATCGCGTTATGGTTATATATTACTTAAGGTTTGTCCATGAGTGTATTTCCGTTTATTTTTTTCACTCGCTAGAAGCAATTGAAAGCAAAAATAATCTAATTAATAATAAAAATTTATTTTTTACTATCGATGATCTTCATATGAAGGCCAATGTATGAGAGAGAGAGAATAATCGGAATTTTAATTGTTATGAATTATTCAATATTTTAAAAATATTTTATATATTTTTAGAACTATGCTCATTTTATATCCGATATGTTCAATGAAAGCCACTGTTTTTAGAGGTTCGCTTATACATCGGCTATAAAATTAAAAATATTTTATACCTACAAAATAAATGTATTAAATTTAATAAAATATATAAGAATAAATAATTTTCAAATGAATACAGTAGAACCTCCCTGTAAAGGACATCTAATTTCAGAGCCAAAGTGTCCTTTAGGGAGAGGTGTCATCTTACCAGAGAGTTTATAAATAGTAAAAATGGTAATTTTGCAAATTAAAACTGTCCTTTGTGGAGAAGTGTCCGCTAGCAGGGTGTCCACTAAAGGGAGGTTCTACTGTATATGCAAATTCAGAAATGAAGTTACAGGATACTCACCTTGAAGTGTTTGTGTAGACTGACTTTCTTATCTATTGTGTAGCAATACTTATCTGGACTCCGATTGGCTGATAAACTACCTTCATCTTCAATGTCAATATATAACTGGCTAGAAGGAATCTTTTCTTTTCAAACATTTGTAAATTCGACTAAGACAATCCGCAACATTCCCCATCCATTATTTTCGAATAAATAGTTTGCTAATTTTAGAATATTGTAGCAAAGTATTTATTATTTTATTAACAGAGTATCATTTTTGATGTTTATTTTTTGATACTCTGTAAACTTCCCTCTTTGCTTATCTTTTGTTTATCATTCATAGTTTGTTCTTGCCTTAAATAAATTGCTGTCTCATCCTGAAGTTGGTCTTACCTAATTTTCTACGTGGCAATATAATATGCAAGTTTTCGATTTATTTATAGTTTATCATCTAAATAAAGTTGGATGTAATCATTAGTGCTTAGTTTTTTAATTACATTTACGGTATGAACATAAGATTTCAAAAGTCATTAATTATTTTAGCGATACATAAATATACAAGTAACTTGTATATATTAAGAACTTTATATTTATAAATATAAGAAAATGCAATAGGGGGAGTTTGGTTTTCAATATGGGTTTACAAATTATCAGCTTTGTTCTTTCATGATCTTTAATTTATCTGTTCTTTAGCAGTTCTTGGACTTCAATGATCAATGTCTCTTTCTCTTGAAAACTCATCTAATTATTTATTCATAATTTCTTCTTTTTTTTATTGAGCCCACTAGTACAATTATTCTTGTTCCTCTTTTTATTTTACAAATATATAATTTTCCAGAAAATGTTTCATCAATCCATTTTCTCTTGAAGATTTTGGTTGCCTGGAGAGCATTCATGGTTCTTGAAATAGCAGTCACTTTGGTCAGATTTTTTTTCTACGTTTCGACAAAAATCTTGTGACCTCGTCAGGAAAAAAAATTAACATATTTTTAACACCTTTCAATGAAGTTTATTTTTAATTTTTTATATTAATGAAGACAAAGGATTTAGTATAAAAGTTGAAAATAAAATTCTACTGACCTGTCTGTTATTTAAAGAACCATCTCTTTTAATATGGTCCTATTTTCGGGCAGCCAATGGATTCCTTCATTATTATTAATAAAATGAGAGTATTCTTGAAATCTTTGAAATTGGAACAGGGCTGTTTTTGTTGAATGAATTTCTAATCAAGTACTCTTTAAACTAGATGCCGCTCTTGGAATAAGTTATTTTAAAAGAATATCTCTTATTATATCTAGTATATATATATATTATTACACAGATGATCATTCTAAAGTTTAGATATGATACTTACCCAACATTTTCTATTTTTATTTAGAGTAAGATGAGGGTGGGAATATGATAAACTGTGTTAGATTTAGAATTATTCAACGTTACACAGTTTATGCCTATTCAGATATACTCAAAAGAACCTCCTGTATGGGAAGAATCAATTTATCTTCGAACAAATAAAAATGATCCATATCTTACAAAAACTCAGTCTCATATACCATCATTCCTTTGAAACACAAAAATTAAAACATCTCTCTCATCAATATAGACACAGAACCACCCCTCGAGGTCATTGACAAAGCTACAACACTATTTGGAAAGTCTGCATCGCTTATCTGAAGATCATAGTTCCGGCCTAAGGTCATCGTCCATTCAGGGCGGTTAAGATGTCATGATACGTGCTTGATTAAAGCTTTCAAATCTGCTTAAATTTAGATGGCAACTGAGCACATTCTATGGCAAAATTTAAAATGGAAACTTTTCATATAGGTTATTATTCACAGAGATAAATGTTTCATGGTTTTTGCGTTTATTTTGATTGGAAAGGTCTTTTTATTTTGTGTGTGTGATCAAGATTCATCAGTAAATATTCCTCATGTATCCCTTCTAAAGAATTTACTCTCATAATGATTCATTTAGGATTAAATATTTTTCTAAATTCTCTCTCACTAGAAATATCCATAATGATACCGTATTTGATTAGAAACTTGTATTCACACACACAAAACTATTGGTTATGTATCCAATAATCGTTCTGTTTTTTTATTGATTTTCGAAAATACCTTTTTCTGAGTTTACCTTCAAAGGAACTAAGAAATGCGTTGTAGTTTCAGAATGCAATACATATTGTGATAATTATAAAATGTCTTTCAATTGCTATCTCTACTGGCAGTGTATTCATTATTCTAGCGTTTGTTCAAATCAGATTGTGTAGTGAATTATTTGTTTTAAATGATAATTTTATAATAATAGCTCTTATCTGCTTTGTTATTAATTTTCTATAAAATACCCCTTTTATGGTGTGTGTATCACAGAAGTTTTTAATCATTTTAATTGTATTCATTATATATCTTCCTTCTTATAAATTTTAAAATTATCAAATCTGTAAAAGATATTCAAATTTAGATTTATTATCACGATACCCGAATATATTATTTCACCCTTATCAAAATATTATTGGGGTTTTATTTTCCCATAAATTTCGAAGAGTTTTAGGTATTTTAGAAATTATGAAGAAATATTAATATAAAATATTCGTTTAAATTGTTATATTATTTACACTAGTATATACATTTTATTGTTATAAAGCTCGAATTATATTGTACACTAGACGGGTGACCCGGGCTTCGCCCCGGGATTAACCCATGTGCATATCTACCCGAGTGATATATATTTAGATAAGATTTTTTTTTATAATTGTTTGTTATTAGCATTATCTATTTGTTTGCATCAGCATAATTTAATCTAATCTTTGATAGAGGGCGCTGTTCGTGAACTAAGTAGAATAATTTGAATATATAGTTTTAATAATTGATTTATATATTTTTTAAAATAGCCTATCGTCTTCCCCGTATTTTTTTACCTATGTATGGAAATTTTGGTTTGAATTAGTGAACTACTGCGAATTTGTATACCGGACATACAAACAAACAAACATACAAACATTGATTTATATATATATAGATTTTACATTTTATGTCGTTTTGAAGAATATAATAAACCTCTGTTAGATAAAATTAAAATATCCGTAAACATATTTCATGAAAAAGGCATCTCCTTATCGTGCAACTGAAAGTTGCCGATGGCTTGCCCCAGTACAATATCACATTTGTACTATTTTTTCACAATAAACATATTGTTGGTCAAATATCACGAAGCGAAGTAAAATGAACGTTTAGTTTATTTTCGTTCTACTAGATGGCGCTCTGCCATCTAGAAATGCTCATGTGTGCTTGGTCAGGATATGCCTCTTTTATTTTTAATAAAACATATTCGATAGTAAAAAATAAATATATAATTAAACAATATATATATCGCATTAATATTTATATAATTCTCATGAAACTGGAATAATTACAAGATAGTACAAGCTGTCAACAAACATAGTATGATTTATAAGATAGTAAAAACCAAATAAATAAAATAGTAAAGAAATAAAAAAAACTATTCGCTCATGCCTTCAAGTAAATTTGAACTTGTTAGCAAACTTTAAGTCTGTATCTAAAGTTCAGAATATTTGGAGAGCTTGGAGTTAGACCAAATAATTTACTATCACAATTTACATTTGATTCTCACACTATTTAATTCTTCGATATATTTACATATAAATCTATTTGATATGGAATGTGTTGTATTGAGTGAATTTTAACAGAATTCTTAATCAAATTTCAATTAATAATTTTAATCCTATTTCAATTAGTGAAACAAAGTATTACGTTTAATTTCGAAGGAGTTCTGTGAAGAGATTTTAGTATTTTATTAATAGTCTATTGGATAAGTCAATAGAGATATGAAAATAATAAACATATATAGTATATGAAAAAATAGTACAAATGTGATATTGTATATTAAAATATTATTTTATTTAAAATTATATTTCATAGATTCAAATACTCTGCTAAATCGACCGCCAGAGATCACACTTCCCCTATAAAAACTCATTGTTGTTGTTTCCCGATGGCCGGCTCAAACCTTTTGTACATTATGTAAATAAGTTTTCATTTTATTATTCTTACGCCTTAAGCCAGGCAGTACTTCTATCAAATTAAGTTTTTATATATTCTTTTAGCTCAATTAAAGCAATTATTGATCAAAACCATTTTATTATTATACTTTCAAGATTTTAACCACGACTGCATTAACATAGCATAATCCTCAAGATAATCAAAAATCAGAAAATCTCTTTTGTTTTTTAAAATATTGTTACGACGCTTCTCAGCAGTCGATGTTTGCGTTCAAGGTTTCTAAGAGAACAATGTGGATTCTTTAGGATACAGCTTAGTGCGGTAAATTTATTATAAAAGCTTTAAAGAGTAGATAAGTAACTATACAGTAGATGGACTTGCCTTCAATGCCGCCCCAGGTAGGTTTCTCCTCGTCCTCCACTTGTTAATCCACACAGTCCCGGAGCCCACTTCCTCCAGCCAACTTGCCGCGTCTGTCGTCACCGCCCTTCTTCCTGCTGCAGGTCCCGTTGTCACCAGACAGACTTCTTCCCCCAGACTGCCATGTTTTCTCGGCACACACCAATCCCCGGCAGGCCAGCCGGCTTCCTTCCACCGCGGCACCAGCTGGACTGCCTGTCTGCCACCCCCTCCTCTGGAATTTGTCAATCCACAATTCCCTGAAGGAGCCCCTGCATACCTCTTGGCTTTCCCACGTCTTCTTTTCTACTTCTTTTCTGCATCGCTTCACTGCCCCCTTCTCAATCCTTTTCGTCCCGAAAAGGCTGATTTCACCAGAGGCGCTGATCGGCGGCCCTTTGATCTCCCTGACGTCTCTGGCCACATAAGGGTCGTCAGCCTCCCGGAAGCGTAACGGCAGGGTTAACACCAACCCTTGTTTGCAGAACCACATCTCAACTCGCGCTTTCTTTCCACTCTCAACCAGTGGCGACGACATTGATTGGTCTCGCTGTCTAGCACAGGGCGGTGGTTCTCCACAAGATGGCGGACATATTTCACTGCCTACGATGCTTCCATCTGATATTTTGAATTCTCCTTGTGAACACTCTGTAGCCGCAATGTACAAAGGGTTGTGATCGTTTGTATTGCGCTTTCGCCGCTTCCTTCCACGACGGGGCTGTAGATCGCCGATCTTTACAGTGGATTCGTCCACCTGATCCACGCTGTCCATTTCGTGGCCTCCCTTTTCTTCTTTAGGTTTCCATTCTCTTGCTCTAGAGGCTCTCTCTTTCCTAACCCTTCAAACCTGGGCTCCTTAGTGCCGACCACGCACAGGGCTGTGAATTTCTTAAACCTTCTGGAGGTGTCGGCTCCCGTGGCAGTCTCAAGGTCGGTAGAACCTTTCCTAGGCGGTGGCTGCTTGATCTGCACCTTGTCGGGCGAAGGAACGAAGATGATAGGTACACATTCTTGGCACATCTTTTCAGCTTGCATTGCAGAAGACGGCGCTGACACATTGCGTGCGACTTCCACTTCACAGACAGTGTCGTCGGACTTCCACAGAGCGTCCAATGCTCTATCCCGTTTACGATTAAAGTTTCTCTCTCTTTCTCTGTATGTGTAGTATTTATATTTTGTATACACAATATTCTACACCACAAGTTGTAACTCAAAGATGTGGTGTTAATAAAATTATCCCTGGAAAAGGAAAAGACCTTCAAAGGGCATTATTTTCCAAGATGATAAGACAGGATGTGAACATATTCTCCATGCCAGTCCTTGATTAGAAATGGACGCCCAAAAATGTCCGCTTTCTCTGACGCTAAAATTGGTATATAATCTGGGTTGATTGAGTTCACAGGAAATGGCAGTAGGAAGGATAGGCAGTAGACAAGACAGTAGCGAAGAACGGTCGTCATACTCACAGATTGACCAGAGATCCCAGGACTCCCCCCTAGTTCATCTCACCTTCCCGAGTGCTGCCCTCTAAGCCGAGGTAAGCCTGCTCCATACGTGTGGTGTTCCTTTATCTCTCAGGCTAGTTCGCTAACACTCTGGCCCATGACTGTAATGTGTATGAAGAGCCTACTGTGATGATATCGGCTCCAAATTTTACAAAATGCACATATGTCATAATTTGTATAATACCAAATATGTATAATTTCTTTTCGCCAAAATAAGTATGTAAATATGTTAGCTTGTGTTAAAATGTAAAAATTCAAATTCATCCATCTATAAAAACTCTACAAAAATAAACGTAGCAGATATCGCGGGCGAATGCTACGGCACGTCGCGGGTGTGCTGCTCACTTGGCTGGAAATAATTCTTGGGAATGCATTCATAACGATTGAACCCTTCCATTCAATCATGACATATATATAACTTAGGTTAATAATTATACCAAGTTTCAGTACCTATAACAAATTATTATTCGAAATATGTTCTAATATAGATCATTAATTATATTTGAAAATTTAAAAAGTTCAATCTAATCTACTAATTTATCTAGAGCTATCAGAGAAAAGGGAACTTTTTTGACTTGAGAGCTCGCCTTGTTTTATCGTAAAGAATGCACCGTTTAGGTTTAAGTTTAGTATTTTGAAATAAAATCCGTTTGAAACCACATTAGATTGGGGCGCCTGCAATCATCAAGGATATTTATTTTTGCAAATATAGAGATTAAAAAGGGAACATCTTGTTCTTTATTGAGGTGTATAACTCCCGCCTTTATCGGGTGATAAGTTCGATTGAAAAAGGAGTAGTGTGAGCAGTAACAAGTTTCTCAAATGCTGGATTCAGCTGACCAGGCTGATAGTACCCTGTAAGAGCTTCTGGTCTAGGGACATAGAAGCAGTCTCGGTATTCAGAGTCAGAAGCGGCTGCACATGGGGTCTGTTCCTTATGCTAGAGGCGGCCATTGGAACTAAATCGGCAAGCTACTATGGAATGTTCTTCCAGTTTTAATGACAAAATCATACTCTTTTTACTTATCTAAATCATGATGGTTGTCAAATTTCCACTATTCAAGATTTTCATACTTGACATCTCAAAATGATTTGGTGAAGATAAGAACGAAGAAGACAAAGGTGTATTACTCGAAGTTTGGCGATAGAAGAATACATATCAGAGAGAGCGAGAGAAAGAAGCTAGAATAAAGATCATTAACAAGAATAATATAGACCATCTACTTCAAGAAATTCTAAATAGAAAGGCTCAGAATTGAGGAGCATGAAACTTTAGGACTGGCAAACTTCGATTAGAAAGAACCTCATACCAATTATGATTCAGGAATCAATAAACAATTTACAATAGACAAAATTCTATGTCAGTATTGCCTGTCTGGATAGAGAGTGAGTCTAAAGTCGCACCATCCTCTCTAAGAGATAGTTTGCCTTTACCTATTAACAGACTACATGTAATAAAAGTATAAACTGAGATTAAATTCACAAGACGCTCTGCAAATTTTGTCCCCCAACACATAAAATATGTTTAATTAACTTGGAAATCCCAAAGAAAAAACATAGTCGTAGACCCCGAGTGGCCTAATGAAAGACCCGGATGTTCCCTGATGGCTCTTAAAGACGGTCCTTAGCTTTGATTGGTTCTCCGGCTTAAGTATGACGTCATCCGTTTCCTGCGTCATAAATTGCGTCATATCTGAAGTTTGTCTTTCTACTCGAACTTCCTTTTTTTACGCGCGCGAAGGAAAAAAAGATAAACGTTAGGTGTTGATTTTGTCAACATCTTCAAATAAGGTAAACAAACGGCTTTTTCTATTGTTTTTGTTACATAGTTATTAAATAGGATAAAATTGATTGTTATATGCAAATATGTATGAGGATTATATGGCTGTAATATATTCAGGTTCATTCATAAAGAATAATTCCTATATGCAACAGGTTATCTTTTTTTTCGGAAGAGTATAAGATCTAACTTGGCGTAAATTTTACCCGAGTTTGCTCAACAAACTATTTACAAATAAAACGCCGACGTCTCGTCACATGACTGATGATGATTCACCGAGTAGACCACACAGATTATTCTCGATGACAATGTATTTAATTTACACTAAAAAGAAAGAACTTCTATGTTGTTGTGTGTTGTTTCTCATTCCTCAAGTCGTTTAAACGATCTCCATTAGGTTCCATTGTCTCAGCTTTTCTATTATAGTCCTGGGGTTTTCCTAGAGGTCTTTTTTGGAAGATTTGATACAATTTAATACAATTAAATAGATGTTCAGGAGCTTTTAAAAAGATTATATTTCCTATTAGTCTTATAATAATTATAATAATTAATGAAAACATATTCTCAACATTCAATTAAATTTGATAAATTTGTTTGAAGATTTTTATCTGTGGCGCCATTAGGTGCATCAAACAAAATTTCATTCGATTTTTTAATCTACATTATTGCAATTTCTACATTTATAAACTGCCAAATTACTAATAAAACATATTAATCAATGATAATTATCATTGATGATTATAGTTATCCAGAGATATCTTTAACAAATATCAATAGATTATTACTATTTTATATATAATAATAGTATATTTTTTAATTTTAAACTATATCTTAATCATTAATTATCGCTTATTGTGTTCCTTGGTCAAGATACCACATATATATGTAATATTGTTGCAATGTGCCGACGTATGGATAAACTGGCAGTCGTGTACGTGAGGCGAGTGTTGATGATCTTCCCACACGCGGACAACAAGAAGCAGAGGCAGGGCTAGATGTTAGCACATAGAGGGATCGGGGACAGCCCACGGGACAGAGGTAGAGGCCATGACACCAACTTCGATGCTTATCACCGAGACATGGAGAGCGAGTGTGTGTGAGAGAGAAAGGCTGAAGCGGACTGCCGAGCAACACCTCTAGAACATCTGCTGACCCCCTGTCAAAACTTGTCTTGTTTTCAGGGGTCGTCTATAAAGAGTCCCTGGGGGCCGGCCCCACATGGGCGTTGGCATTTTCCTCCTCTCTCCCCAGCTGTCTCCATCTGACCGCTCTTTGGATCTTTATTTGGACGTCAACATTTTTAGTTTTACATACAAATATGGGTTTACAGGTATTATTAATAAGGATATAGCATATATACAAAATATGGGGGTGGTATCAAATAGAAACGGTGTACATTTTAATACAGTTTAAAATATACTATATATATATAACTATGCATCATAATAGATAATAGATCTAATATGTAAATAAACCTTCTTTCTTGTATATATATTGCTGATATGTAAATTTGAATATTTTTCCACTCTCTCTTTAATACTATAAATAATTTGTATATATATTTTAAAACTATAAATACAGGGTGATCCAAAAGTCTTGCACAACTTTAAAAATTAATAACTCCGCGAATATTTGCGCTAGAGCAATGCGGTAAACACCATTGTATTCAGGATGCAATGGGATTTTTATGGCAAATAATGAAAAATTCGAAATTTATTTTAGTTACAATTTGATTCGCTAGATGGCGCTCTACCAGAATCAGAGATTCAGCGGCCAAATTGTTTGATAAATTGAAAAATATAACTGATCGACACGTATTTTTCCTTTTTGAATACCGGGAAAGGACCCTAATAATATCAAATTATATATTAATAAAACACCATGTATATAAAATAGTTTGAATATTTACATGCAAATATGCACATAGAATATATCGTGTGTTTACTAATAAATAAATGAAAATTCAAAACTATTATAGCCGCGCATGATTCTATTTGAAAATTAAACAATTTCTACTGTCCTTACTGCAATTAATTTTTCCATCGCAGTAAGGGCAGTAGAAATTGTTTAATTTTCAACAAGAATCATACGCGTCTATAATAGTTTCGAATTTTCATAACAGATGGCGCGCTAATGCTTCATAAGAAATAAATGAATAAAAATAATAGATATTTCGTTCAGAATCAAAACTGTGTAATTTTGTGGAGTGAAATAATTGATCCTTCCAATACCCCTCAGACAAAGAGGTCGTCCCACACTCTAAGTTTGATGATGATGCTCCGGACCCCTCGATCAATTAGAGGGGAGGAAATAAAACGGAATAAATCTCAATTTGCATCTTCGCGGATGCAAATAGGATCTAGGGATATCAAGATAGATCGGTTCTCATAAAAGGGTTTGCTTGTCTCGATCCAGGGGTTGGAAGGATTGGAACATGCTGGTTGATTGTCTCTTTGTAAATTCTTGTCATGCTGAATGTGTAGCTGTTTTATCTAGTTAATGTTTCTTTGATTTTCTGTCTAATTTACTTGTTTATCTGTTTGTTCTTGTGAAAGGATTGATTTTCTATTTCTTCTATGTACTAAATGTATTTGTTTTTATTCCTTTGTTGTTTCGTACTAATTCGTTATCTTCTTGTTCCGTGATGGAAGTGTAGCTGTTTTAGCTAGCTAATGTTTCTTAGATTTTCTGTCTAATTTACTTGTTTATCCGTTTGTTCTTGTGAAAGAGTTGATTTTCTATTTCTTCTATTTATCAAATGGGTATTTATTTGTTCTAATTCTGTGCTAAGTGTTTATTCGTTTGTTGTTTCGTACTAATTCGTTATTTTCTTGTTTCGTGCTGAATGTTGAGCTGTTTTATCTAGTTAATGTTTCTTTGATTTTATGTCTAATATACTTGTTTATACGTTTGTCTTGTGAAAGGGTTGATTTTCTATTTCTTCTACTTTCTAAATGTATTTGTTCTTATTCTGTGCTCTAAGTGTTTATTCGTTTGTTGTTTCGTACTAATTCGTTATCTTCTTGTTCCGTTCTAAATGTGTAACTGTTTTAGCTAGTTAATGTTTCTTTGATTTTCTGTCTAATTTATTTGTTTATCCGTTTGTTCTTGTGAAAGGTTGATTTTCTATTTCTTCTATTTATTATATCTGTATCTGTTTGTTCTAATTCTCCGCTAAGTTTTTAATCGTTTGTTGTTTCGTACTAATTCTTTATCTTATTCTTATTGTTATATACCTGCTTTTACGGAATATCTATTTCTCGCTTTTTAACTTACAGCTTGCTTAGGTGTCGTTGTTTTTATTCCTTACACGAAATTTTCGACTTACGTGGACTCGAAGTTAGTGGCTCCTTAATTTTCCTTTCTGTGATATGTGCTGGACACCTTTCACTCGAGATCCATCTGCACGCTTTTAATTTTCCGATTGAATACTACACATTAATTCATATTAAATTAAGATAAAGGCATATATTGGATCAAATATTTTTATTTAAAAACAAAATTCGATATTTCGACGAGGTTGTTCGCTTATCTTATTCAATGATTCAAACCCCTTGTAATATTCGATCTAAGCTATGCCTTTATTTTAATATATTAGAATGGATTGCGCTCGACTTTTTTCAGCATACATACTTATATATATGCGAATAAATTTATATATTAATTATAAGAAAAAAAACGCACCGTCTAAATAAAAAAAAACTATTAAGCACGAATGTTTCTTTTTTAAATAACACAAATTTATTCGGAGGGCTTGGCTCATCAGTGGTGAAACCTTCCAACGGTTCCGCTATTTTAACCTATACCGCTTTTTTTTCAAGAGTTATAATAATGTATTGGACGATTATCTTCTTATATAAAATGCGACACTTTGGGGATGAATCTTGGCTGTGCTATTTGCGCAAACTATGGACATAAGTTTCTAAGACAGTTGAAGGAGTTAACTACTGATGAGCCAAGCGCTTCCAATATTTTTTCATCTCAATAAAAAGGGTGAAAAAAGTTATTTTTAATTAAAAAAAAAAAACATTTTTGTTCAATAGTTTCATTTATTTTATATAATTAACGAGTTATTGCCTTATACTTAATGTAAACTTATATTATTGAATCGTAAATCTCGACAAATAAAAGTCATATATGCAAATGAAGGGATATATGCAAAAATGTAGAATTATATTTCGACATACGCGACTCCGTGCGCGATTAGAACTAAAATATTGTCCAAATATGTGAATCGCATGAAACTTTGATGTTTTTGACTGTACAGCATGTTCAATTTAAAGTAGATAAACCCTATATCAATTCTTTTATCAAAATTCATTTATTCTTAACTATTATGGTGTGGTTTCTTATTTTAGCATATAGTAGTCACTTAAAATTCGTTGATTATTTCAAACTATAATTATACTTGTGAACAAAGGAAGTGAAAAATCTCTGATTCTAATATATCTTGCTTATTTTTCATATTTAGTTGATAAGTGTTTAGTTGATTTCTGTTCCACTAGATGGCGCTCTGCCATCTAAAAAGCACATGTGTTCCTGGGCAGGATATGCCTTTTTTATTTTTAATATCAACACCTGACCTTGTTTTTTTTTCTATTATTTTTCATGTGTTAAGCGTATTTACGCAAGTTCGGCCTTAAATATCCATTTCTAGGTTTCTCAATAAGCCTCTGGGACCAAAAATATTTTGGGTCGCAGTGGTACAACCTACTCCACGCTGACGAGCGCCAACAGCGCGAAACGCGTTCGTGGATGCCTTTTCTTGAATTATCAAGAAATTGGGTTGGCCAAATATCAGGGAACAGGTTAAATCAATGTTTAGTTGATTTCTGTTCCACTAGATGGCGCTCAGCCATCTAAAAAGTGCTCCTGGTCAGGATATACGTTTTTTATTTTTAATTTTTTATATTGTTTGTTTTATGATTAATTAAGTCAAAGAAGATAATCAGCTGTATTCCAATATTCAACCACGCGTCGTTATTTCTGGATCATATTGGTCAAATCAAGCAACTTCGGCTGGCGTTATAGTCATTTAGTTTTAGAGTAAAGATAATTTTAAAAAGATGCAAATGTACTAGGGACAAAGTTCCAAAACTTCGATGCCAAAATTCTTGGCAGAAGCACGTCAAATCCATGTCAGTAACCACAATAATTACAAGCTGTGGGTCACAGCTTCCATAGGAAATGAGTTATGTAGTAAAATAAATATTATTTTTAATAACAGAGTTTCTTTTTTTTTATGTTTATATTTTGCTTCTCTGTAAACTTCCCTCATTGCTTATCTTTTGTTTATCATGATAGTTTGTTCTTGCCTTGAATAAACTATTGTGTTACCTGAAGTTTGTCCTCCCTAATTTTCCACGTGGCAATATATATAGTTGCATCAATTTTAATATGCCCTACACTTATTCAAAATATTCTATGATATTTGATATTTATTTTAAACAGATTATTTAGATTATCAACATTCCTTTTAATAGTGTCATTACTTTTGTAATATTTTATTGAATATATATCTTGATTGGTTATTGGAGCGAGAGAGGACCTGGACCAAGACTGCGTATCGCGACCTACGAGAAAGACAACGAATAAATAAACGCAATAACTTTAAAAGGTTATTTATTTTTATTTAATTTTATTTATTTACTTTTATTTATTTGCTTTGAGTATGGAAACCCTCTCGGGAAACATGTATAACACCAAGAAGGAAGAAACCAAGGTCGACGACCCTGCAAAGCTGCAGCTTGATGCAACAATATATATGCTCTTTTTTTTTCTCCGCGTCAAAAACAAAGATTCCATACAAGCGATTCTATGTAACAACTTGAACAATAAAATTTTATTCGATATAATAAAATATATCCACAAAAAAGTAAATACTATAAATAATCATTTTCTTACACTAGAGGATTTGTCATTTATTACAAGTATACCTCTTAAAATTATCGTGATAAATTACCCCTTAGGTGAAAACGTAAAAATCTTAACAATTATCATAAAACTTGGGTAAAAAGGAATAAAGTTTATCTAGAATAGAAGCTAAGATATGTAAATTGTTCTTAATTGCACTTTTTTTTTCTGAGACAGCGGTAATTAAGGGGAAAATTTTGGGCCCCAATGACATTAGGGAAAAAAGACTCGGCACTAAATTAAGATTTTGGAAGTCCGATTGATTTTTTTAAAGAGCTTCATAGCCCAACATACTTATGTAATTAGGGGTTGAATTCTTTCACTCTACTATCCATTAGCTTTGATGTTGCCTCTTCTGAAAAATCATTATCGATTAGGTATTAGAAAGATTCTACGGATTTGATGCTGATCTTTGAAAAATGCTGAAGTTTTAACTTTTTTTATATAAATGGTTCTCCTTTTAACTTTTTCATTACAAGAGATTTTGCTTCAAGTCTTTGGTTCTATCATTTGTCAACATTGAATTGCTTTTTAAAGCTATTTTTTCAAATTTATTAAAGGTTTATAAATCTCTCTTTGGATTTGTGTTATCTTTTATATAATAAATTTATCTTTATTTTTACACATAAAAGGGTATGAAATTAATATTAAAATTATGAAATTATAAGAATAATCTTCTTCTTTCTTGTGTCCCTTTATGGTGTCTTTATATAGTCGTAGGAGTAAGGAAATTATGAAACCATTAGCGTATTTTTTAAATAAAACAATTTCCTACAGTCATTTCTGCGTTGGAAATTTTATTGGAAGGCCCTTGTTCATCAGTGGTAAACCTACCAGTCGTTTCGTCAGTTTAATCCACCTATAACACTAATATTACAGTGATCATTTTTGTTTATACATTCATGGACAAAACATACAAATAATGCATAGAATTAAATGTGCGATTAATCAAACGAAATCATTCATGAACAGAGTTCAATTAATCAAAAGTATCCTTCTTGAAGGATCATAAACATATAATATTTTTTGAAAATTACAAAATATTTTTTCACAATGAGTTTATTTTTATTTCAAAACGCTAGCTTTCAAGTGATAATCTCTCTTCAAGGGACTTAATTAAAACTTCGAATGTTTCTTACAAGAAATATTTACAAAAACATACGCGCGCAGCGTGGATATTTACAACTGAAATTTTAAATTGATATATAATTTGACAATTTTATGGAATATGTCTATTTATATTTTTAGGGCATCCATAACCCACAAAATTGATCTATTGATTTCTTCTGAGATATCGGTTGTGATGGTAGATCTATCTTCCTGTTTATGCTATTATATTCATTGGAAACGAGAGATTCTAAGAGTAACCGTTGAAATTTGTTCTTAATGTTTTTGTAGTGGCATTTCGTTTCTGTTATGTTGAATTGGTGACCGGTCTGTGCAATACGTTGATAGAGCATAGAACGTTGGTCTTTTGTTCCCAATTTTATCATTAATATAGATTTATATAATACTAGCCGAATGACCCGGGCAACGCCCGGGTTTTACCCAATTAAATGTTTTTATTCAAATACTATTCGTTACAATTATAAATCGGCGCCGTGGATGTCTCTCTTGTGAAACGTCCCGCTCCAAATTTGTGTCTGAGAAGCGATATTTTTATTGAGAGATGATCTGGCTTCGTGTCTTCTGCTCGAATGATTTTTTTCTGTTAGAATTTTTTTCCTGAATACTAAAAATGAACTGGCTTCACCCGTGATCTCTGCTCTTTGGAATTTTTTCCGATATAATTTTGTATCTGATAATCAAATGATGATACAGCAATATTGTCATCATCATTTTCTGACTAAAAAAAAACAAACATTTTTGCCCAAAACCTGTCAATTTCAAATTTTTTAGGCTAAAAATGCGACAAGTATCCCTTCCATATTTTTCTCTATGTCCTGTTAAAACTCCTATTTACATGTACATTAGGTCAGCTTATATTACCTTCCATCTTCACCGCTAGAGGCGCTGCTTGCGAGCGAAAGGGCAAATTTGAAACGCAATTTGCAAATAACTCGACGAATATTCGGAATAGAGACTTGAAATTTTCACTATAAGTTTTTTTCAGATTCTACTCTATTTACTGTTAAAATTCCAGTCAGATTAGTAACGTATTGTGGACGTGTATAGCCGACATAGGAACAAACACACATACATACATACACTGACTTTTATATACAGGGTGCTTCAAAAAAATGTATACACACTTTGAACTTCCATAGAAAATTAATTTACCGTTCTACAAAGTTAAATTTCAGGAAAATAGAAACCTGAAAGTCCAATATAAATGAAACATAAATAACAAATGTTAATACTGTTCAAATTGGTGACCTGCAGAATCAATACAATTCTGAGTACGAGTCACCACAGATTCTGTACATCGTATCAAAACGTCCAATGAGATTTCTCTACACACTGCTTGAATCTCATTCCAAAGAATGTCTAGGTTACGTGGTTTACGTTTGTACACCCCATCTTTTACTGTGCCCCACAAGAAGGAATCCAGTGGTGTAAGGTCTGGAGAGCGTGCTGGAAACTCGATTGGCCCCCTGCGTCCTATCCACTGGCCCGTACTCAGAATTGTATTGATGCTGCAGGTCACCAATTTGAACAGTATTAACATTTGTTATTTATGTTTCATTTATATTGGATTTTCAGTTTTCTATTTTCCTGAAATTTAACTTTGTAGAACGGTAAATAAATTTTCTATGGAAGTTCAAAGTGTGTATACATTTTTTGAAGCACCCTGTATATAGGGATTTTACCGATACAATTTTTACAACCTATTATTTAATCAACATATCAAAAATAGCTGATTGACATTTTAACCAATATATAGAATATTCAGATATAAAAAAATCTCGATATACTTTTATAAAAATATAGAAAAAAAAAATACCTTACGCAATAAATTATGAAAAAGGCATCTCCTTATTGTGCAACTGAAAGTTGCTAATGGCTTGCGCCATCCATCGGAACAGGCCATTAGCAACTTTCAGTTGCACGATAAGGAGATGCCTTTTTCATAATTTATGCACCTTTTCCCAGTACAATATCACATTTGTACTATTTTTAACTTACGCAGTAAGTTTCTAAAATACCCTATTGCCCTACAGAGAATAAAAGTTTAAACATTTTTCAAATATATTTAAACTAGAACAATCAATACATTCATAATTTTCCTCTTTTAAAAAATAAAACAGTCATTATCTTGAAATCATTCTTTAAATAATATAGTCTGTTTATATAATATTGCCACGTGGATAATTAGGGAAGACAAACTTCAGGATGACACAGCAATTTATTTAAGGGAAGAATAAACTATGAATGATAAACAAAAGATAAGCAAAGAGGGAAGTTTACAGAGTAGCAGAAAATAAACAAAAAAATGATACTCTGTTAATAAAATAATAAATACTTTGCTACATAGCTCCTTCCCTATTGGGAGCTGTGACCTACAGCTAGCAATTATTGTAGTTACTGACATGGATCTGACGTGTTTCTGCCAAGGATTCCATCAAAGTCTTGGAACTTTGTCCCTGAGTACCTTTCCTCCTTTTTCTTGCGGCGTGAAGAGCGGATTTGTCGTCGTCTCTAGGGACATCGTCATCTTGGAGGGAAGTCTTGGCTTGAACACGGCGATGGAATCCTGGAGCCAGTCTCTGAAAATGTAGATCACAGCACCCATGGCCTCAAGGTCTTTTCGGCGATCTTCAGTTTGTCTTCCCTAACTTACCCAGCATCTCCACCAAAATGCCACGTGGAAAATTAAGTAAGACAAACTTCAGGATGAAGCAGCAATTTATTTAAGAACAGAACAAACTATGAATGATAAACAAAAGATAAGCAATGAGGGAAGTTTACAGAATAGCAGAAAATAGCATAATAAAATAATACTCTGTTAATAAAATAATAAATACTTTGCTACATTATTAATATTTACTTAAAATAGGTATTCAATTCACAGCAGTATATAAGAAATGAATTATGTATAAATGATTGTAAGAAATTTCAACTATTATAGACGCGTATGATTCTTTTAAAAATAAATCAAATTTCTACTGTCTTTACTGTCAAAAGTAGTTCCAATTTCTTATAACAAATGGCAAGCTATTACATCATATTAATAAATGATTGTGTTTATTGTTAAGGTTACAATAATAGTGTAAAATTAGGGTGAGTCAAACTTCAGAATGAAACAGCAATTTATTTAAGAACAGAACTAACTATGAATTATAAATAAAATATAAACAATAAGGGAAGTTTACAGAGTAGCAAAATATAAACATGAAAAATGATATACTCTGTTAATAAAATAAGAGATTATTCACAAATAAATTTACTGGCAATGCGCTTCTTTTAAATATTATCAAATATTATCTCTACAGACCTTACTGCAATGATATGAGTTATTGAATGAGAGGGCTTGGCTCATTCAATAACTCATATCATTGCAGTAAGATCTGTAGAGATAATATTTGATGATATTTAAAAGAAGCGCATTGCCACTAAATTTATTTGTGTAAATTTTAACGATAGATGGCAATTAAATTTAATTTACTAATAAATTATTCGCTAAAATATTAATAATGTTGAAGAGTGTTCGTTTATTCTTAACTACACTTGATCAATCCCACAATGCCTTATTTAGAGAGCAGCCGACACAATTAGCGGATAGATGACGTCATGCAAATCCTCCACAAGGGTATTGGTTGCCAGCCATCCATCTTTCCTGCCCAATATATCCCATATTAGTCTGCCCCTCTCTATTTGTCAACTGCCGCCGCCATGTTTATCCGTTGGTGACACAGGAATTTCTTGTCAGAAGAACTACCTCATATATGATATACAAAAACATCAGCTCTCTTCCCGTATATGAAAGGTAAAAACGCATAGATATACCTAAATCTAATAAATTATCTATACAAGTTATATTTATACATAGAATTACTTAGATAAAGCCATAATTATCTATTACTAGCGAAATGACCCGGGCAACTCCCGGGTTTTACCCAATTAAATGTTTTTATTCAATTACTATTCGTTACAATTATAAATTGACGCCGTGGATGTCACTCTTGTGAAACGTCCCGATCCCAACTTTGTGTGTTTTCAAAATATGAAAATAAAAATGTAAATTTTCACAAAGATTTTTAAAATTGTATTATTTTGATTTTTATTATGAATATATTTCAAATTTGATATATACATAAAATGATAGCAAGTGATTTCCAGCCCTTACGCTGTCATTATGTCACTCAAGGTCACTATCCAATCCCGTCGCGCCGTTTGAGGGCTCCACGTGGTTGTTTACTTATCGAAGTTACTGCAGTGAGACGCTGGTCGCGAGTGAAATAGGGAACATTTGTTGATAATTTGTTAATAACTCCAAGGATATTCGAAATAGAAGCCTGAAAATTTGCCTATAAGTTTTTTCAGATTCAACTCTATATACTGTTAAAATTTCAGCCATATTAGTTACGTATTGTGGACGTGTATAGCCGACAAACTTACATACATACATACATACACTTACTTTTATACATATATAGGGATATTGCCACGTGGAAACTTCACACAACAAACACGACAAACTTCAGGGTGACACAGCAATTTTATTTAAGGCAAGAACAAATTATGAATGATAAACAAAAGATAAGCAATAAGGGAAGTTTACAGTGTAGAAAAATATAAACATAAAAAAATGATTCTCTGTTAATAAAATAATAAATATGTCAAGTAAGAAGTTTCAGAAGATGAGTTTCTTTTAATTGTAAATCATTACAAGCTTTCGGGCAATGCCCTTCTACAGGTAAAATAAAAATAAAAACAAAAATTAAAGGTATATTAAGGTAACTAAGCGACTGAGAATTAAACAATTTAAATATATAAAAGCTAACCATAGAAAACAAAAACAAATAAGATATATATACACGTTCGCGTGAGACTACTCGCGCGTCTGGATCTGAATGAATTAATTAAAATCATTCAGATCCAGACGCGCGAGTAGTCTCACGCGAACGTGTATATATATCTTATTTGTTTTTGTTTTCTATGGTTAGCTGTTATATATTTAAATTGTTTAATTCTCAGTCGCTTAGTTACCTTAATATACCGTTAATTTTTGTTTTTATTTTTATTTTACCTGTAGAAGGGCATTGCCCGAAAGCTTGTAATGATTTACAATTAAAAGAAACTCATCTTCTGAAACTCCTTACTTGACATATCTTACTGGAAGAGTCTTTGACCTTTAAAATAATAAATACTTTATTTCAATATAGAAACTCCAATTTGGTAAAATCGACCGATTTCCTAATTCCTCTCTTAGGATGTTATGAAATCGAAGCTTCTTATCTCTCACTAAATCTCACTTCTTAGTGGAAAATTCGAACTGCTTTCGACAAGTGTAGACATGTGGTGCACTTACAGTAAAAGCAGTCGCCAACTTCTACCCACCATGATTATCATCATGGCCTGTATCACGTGTACTAGGGATAAGTAAAAAAAAAAACAACAAGCACAATTCTCAGGGATAAATTTCTTTCACTATTTTTATTTCTTTAGCTTTCGACCCAACATGCCGGCCTTTAACAAGAGAAATAAAAGTATGACTTCTAGCTAACTATACATGCCTTAGCTGGAAGTCATACTTCTTGTTCTCTCCTATTGAAGGGCATGTTGGCCATAAAGCTAAAGAAATTAAAATAGTAAAGGAAACTTGATCAGTATTGTCTGTTGAATTTATTGAATTGTGAAGTCAGGGACGGACATGTACATGGTATTAAAAATAAATAGTCGCTAGCTACCCATCATGATTATCATGGTCTATAGGCGTTCAACGTTCCAGGAACCCAGGTTATGAAAACTTCTCTGTATCACGGGTACTGGAAAATAAATAAAATTTACAAATAAATTTGGATAAAAATGGATGCTGTCTGGCATACTCATATTTAGTATTGAAGTGATATACCTTGGACAGATAGATTAGCATTCTTTATTTTTTAATAAGATGTGTTTGAACCATTCTCATGGAAAAAACTTAAGAAAGTGGAAAGTCTTTATGTCGCCGGCCGTTTTTTTAAAGAGACAGAGGCAATTTTATTTACACTTGGTTATCTCGTGTGTCTTCAATGAAGGTCACTGAGTATCAAATATCTTTTAGAGTTGATGTCTGAATCCAGATATACATGCTAAAAGGTACAATTTCCTCAAGTTTTGTCCATGAATATATTTATGACACGTAAGTTTCTTTTACAATAAAACAATATTTCTAATATAACTTTACTGTGAGGTTAATTTTCTGTATATTTTTATTACGTTTCGATATAAAAATACGTAGGGGAAGAATATTCAGAAAAATGTTGTGAAAATAAAGAGCTCTCATCTGGCTTAGACATTCCTTTAATACTTAAAATATAATAGAACCTTCCATGAAGAACCTTTTTTTTTCAATAAGCCAAAATAATTTTAAAATATTAAAAGATTTGACCTGCCTTGCAGTGAGACAATTTCAAGAAGAAATTAGCAGAAATATCAATATCAAGCTGGTCTTTCCGGGAAAAAATGTCGTATAATGACGATTTCGCAAATTTTATTTGAGTGTTAAAATATCTTTATAAATTCTTTTACCATCTATATCTATCAAACTTGTAGCAATTAATTTCTGACAATGTTTGAAATTTTTTATATATATATCATCAAATATTATCATTACAGTCCTTATTACAATGATATATGCTATTGAATGAGAGGGCACGATTTATCAGTGGTAAATCCTCTCAGATGTTAAAATATGTCAAATTGTGTCTTTCAATATGTACAATCAGCATAATATAAATTATCAATTCCTTAAAATTCTTATATTATTATTATATTAAATAATTTAGACAAGTGGGTGACCATTCTATCTCCAACGTCTCAAAGAGTTAAGAACAAGTTATCCCTAGGCAGCAATCAAGTAACCTACAACAAGAAGAAGAAGCAGGAGTACAAAGATGGGTGGGTGGTGCCACAGACATGTCCTGGGGTGTCACATCGTTTATCAAGCTCAGGTTATTTGTCTTGCTCCATGTCACCTTCGGCAAACTCCTTCAGGATGTCACACTTGGCTTGTCACAGTCGATTGTCGCACCGACTCTGTCCAAACCTCATCCCACGTTGATGGCTCCCAACATTAGAACTTTTTACCTGGATAGATTAATTAAAATGGCTATTAGAAACTAAAATATCGGTCGTTGATGAGACCGGATTGTTAAAGAGGCATGGGCGTTAATGAGTCAAAATCGTAAATAAGACATGGTCATTAAAGAGCCGTGCACATTAATAAAACAAACTCGTTAATAAGATATGGTCTTTAAAGAGGCGTTAACGTTAAAGAAGACAAATCGTTAATAATACATGGTCATTAAAGAGGCGTGGGCGTTAATGAAGCAGTCGTTAATAAGACATGGTCGTTAAAGAGGCGTGGATATTAATTAAACAAAGTCGTTAATAAGATATGGTCCTTAAAGAGGCGTGGACGTTGAAGAAGAATTATTTTAATAAGACACGGTCATTAGAGAGGCGTGGGCGTTAATGAAGCAGTCGTTAATAAGACATGGTCATTAAAGTGGCATGGACATTAATTAAACAAAGTCGTTAATAAGAAATGGTCCTTAAAGAGACGTGGACGTTAAAGAAGAATTTTTTTTATAAGACACGGTCATTAGAGAGGCGTGGGCGTTAATGAAGCAGTCGTTAATAAGACATGGTCGTTAAAGAGGCGTGGACATTAATTAAACAAGGTCGTTAATAAGAAATGGTCCTTAAAGAGGCGTGGGCGTTAAAGAAGAATTTTTTAATAAGACACGGTCATTAGAGAGGCGTGGGCGTTAATGAAGCAGTCGTTAATAAGACATGGTCGTTAAAGAGGCGTTGACATTAATTAAACAAAGTCGTTAATAAGAAATGGTCCTTAAAGAGGCGTGGACGTTAAAGAAGAAAAATTTTAATAAGACACGGTCATTAGAGAGGCGTGGGCGTTAATGAAGC